>OZ014520.1:178767929-179367929 GCA_963966055.1 Lathyrus aphaca
TACAAATTTATTTAAAGAAATTATTTAGGCTGAAGACTCATCTCTCCGACCCACAACAATTACTTTTTGTCTATGCTATGCTATATATATAGTTTTGAACTCTCTCTTTATTCACAAAACTAAGTGATATGAGACTTCTTTAACATGTATATTTTCAACCAACCCCGATAATTTCCACCTTGATTGAAAATAATACATAAGCTTTCATTGTCTTTATTGACAGATATACTCCACCATAAAAAGTATCAACATGTATATTTTCAACCAACCCCAACAATATTCACCTTGATTGAAAATAATACATAAATTTCACCGATAATTATAGTTTTAAAGACTATCATAATCTCTTATGAAGAATATATTTCACTCGAAGTTAAATCACTTCAATAATTTCACATTGTCATCACCGAAAATCATATACTTTATCGTGAAGAATAAATTTCACTTGAAGTTAAACCACTCCAAAAATTTCACATTGTTTTCACTAACAATCATAGTTTGAAAAAACTAGCATACTTCACCTAAAGAAG
Organism: Lathyrus aphaca; assembly: GCA_963966055.1. NCBI lineage: Eukaryota > Viridiplantae > Streptophyta > Magnoliopsida > Fabales > Fabaceae > Lathyrus > Lathyrus aphaca. The sequence goes on from OZ014520.1 coordinate 178,768,460, forward strand.
AGTATATTTCACTTAAAGCTAAATCACTTCAAGAATTTTCACATATCAAAAACCAAACTGAAACTTTATGGTGCAACTTCCTTGTTGGCAAGAAGCTCTTTAACCACCGACATAATCTTGCACCTTGTGTAATCTTGATTGTGTTAACACATCTTTGACTTGAACTTTCCACAAGTCAAAAAAATTTGTTCCATCAATTTTCTCTAGTCCAAACTACACAATGGAATTTGTTACTATGGCTCAATAACTATTTCACAATACTTCCCTTCTTTTCTGATATGGAATATCAGATAAAACTACAACCACATGGCATACTAAGAACACATATCACCATATCGAACCAAAAACTACAGTTGTTGGGGTTGGTTGAAAATATACATGTTGATGCTCTTTATGGTGGAGTATGATTGTTGGTGAAGACAATGAAAGCTTATGTATTATTTTCAATCAAGGTTGAGATTGTTGGGGTTGGTTGAAAATATACATGTTGAAGAAGTCTCACATCGCTTAGCTTTGTGAATGAAGAGAGAGTCCAAGACTATATATAGGATTTAAGTTCTTCATTCCAAGATGCGTCGGTCAAAATCACTTTAAGCTTGTATTTGACTTTCTTTGTTCTCTTATACTCTTGTATTATAGTGTTGTGAGATGTAGCTAAATATTGTTTTGGAGGGTGTGAGTGTATTGGGGGTCTGAGTTAGTTAAGAATATATTATGTGTTATATATCAATTTTCAAATAGTGTTATTTTCTGGTTGTCTATTGACAACAACCGTGGTTTTTTCTCCTATTTTGGAGTTTTCACGTTATGTACTTGTGTTGTGATTATGTTCTTCTTCTTTTTCTCTATGATTTATTTTTTTCCAACAACTAATATCAGAGTCGTGGTTTGGCTTGGTGGGAGAATGAGAGCTAGATTTGGTGTTGGATCTTGTTATTAGATGTGAGGGACTCACACTTGTGGAGGAGAATATTGGGTGCATGTGTGAGTGGTTAAATTCCCACATTGCCTATGAATGGGTGAAATGTTGGATTTATAAGAAATGAGACTCATTTACCTAACACCTTAAGGTTTTGGATTGAGATGAGGCATCTCCATCTCTTATGGTCCTGGAGCATTAGTTCGTTGGTGCTCCCAACTCTCCCGGACTCCCGAAAAGTGGTATCAAAGTTGTGGTTCGGCTATATGGGAGAGTCGAATCTGGATTCAGTATTGGATATTATTATAGGATGTGAGAGACTCACACTTGTCGGGGAGAATGTTGGATGCAAGTGTGAGTTATTACAGTCCCGTATTGCCTATGCTTGGGTGGAATGTTGAATTTATAAGAGAGATGATCCATTTACCAAACACCTTAAGATTTTAGGTTGAGATAAAATGTTTTCCTCTCTTGTGGTCCTGGAGCATTAGTCTCATTGGTGCTCCCGACTCTCCCAGACTCCTCAATATTGGTATAAGAGTTATGGTTCAACTTGGTAGGGGCGAGAGTTGGATCCGGTGTTGGATCCTATTATAAGATGTAGGAGACTCACACTTGTAGGGAAAAATGTTGCGTGCAAGAGTGAGTGGTTAAAGTCTCACATTGCATATGAATGTGTGAAATATTGAATTTTTAAGAGAGAGGACCCATTTATCTAACACCTTAAGGTTTTGGATTGAGATGTGGCGTCTTCATCTCTTATGGTCCTAGAGCATTAGTCTCGTTGGTGCTCCCAACTCTCCCGGACTCTCCAACAAAACTCGTGATAGCAAAAAGAATATTTTTTATCAACTGCAACCTGCCAACAAAATTGAGGAGATTGACACTTCAATGTTTAATTCTAACAGCAATCTTTTTTACCATGCACTAAACTAGAAAGAGTTTGCTTGTCATCGGGATCCCCAAGTATTTTATGTTTGATGTTCTCCTCCACATTACCAAAGAACACTTTGCATTTTTTTAGGATTGATTGTTAAACTATTTTCTTATGAGAATTCTCCAAACACCTAATAAAGATATATTTAATATAAATAAATCTTTTAATATTCAATTAAGAAAATTTGAATTCTTAAAGTATAATATAATATGCTTATTTGTTTTAGTTTTAAAAAAATATTTTTTTTTATATTCTTAAAAATGATTTTTATGAAATTGTTTTTCAAAATATTTTTTTTTTTAAATTCATTTTTTTTTTCTAAATCGAATGTTGGTTTTGATATTTTATAACATAACCATATATTATTGAAGATTAAAATATAATCAAATTTATAATTTTTTCAAAAAATTGTAATTCAAAAATATTTTTTATGAAAAATAATTTGAAATAGTTTTAAAATTAAGTGATTTTATTTTTATTTTTATTAATAAACAAGTGTGATTTTTACTATTTTCTAATGAAAATATAACAAGTATACCTTTTTTTTATTGGAAATTGCGTAGGTGTGAGAGAAAAATTGTGTATGTGTAGGAAGAAATTATATATTTGAAATATTTTTCATTGGAAAATAGTAAAATCCACACATAAAAAGTTTCAATAAAATAATAAAATACACAAAATAACATTTTAATATTATTATTCAAACTAAATTTTTATTTGAAGATTTTATAAAAATTTATCTGTAAATTTCTTTTGCACAAAAACAAAAATATATAATACTATAAAAATCATGTTTTAAAGGACACAGAGGACATCAAATACAGATGCAATAACAAACATCAATATATATTGAAGGAACTCCAACATCACTACGTTTGCAGTGTTAAGTTTTAGGAAAATAATTTTCCATGTTTGACATTGAAAAAGAGGATTTATTAGGTGCTGGACTAATCTGTTTCAGAGAAATATTCAAAGAAAAAGAATTTTGACCCAAAGCAGAGGATACCAAATTCCCAAATAAATTAAAAGTGTGTTTGGATGGGTAATTGAGAATTTTTAAAGAATTTAAAATTTTAGGTAATTTAAATGATTCAATTAGAATTCATTCAATTTTAAATTTTTATTTGAATGGAGTATTAAAATGATTCATTTTAAAAAATTTGGGACAATTTTCATAATTTTTAAAAAATTTGGATCAAATCTAAAATATGAAAAATAGGGATTAATTTGTAATTTTTGAAAATTTGAAGGACTAATTTGTAAAATTTGAAAATTATTAGAAATTTATTTGAATTTTTTTGGAAAATTTGGGATGAATTTGAAATTTTCATAAAATATGAGGACTATTTTATAAATTTTGAAAATTTAATGGTAAACAATTGAACATTCATATTATATAGAGTGGTGAAACAATTTGAAATTCTTTATTTTTTGATGTCATTTTAAATTTCTTTAATTTAACATGAATAAAATACTCCAAAAATTTATATCATTTTAACACTTCTTTATATTTTTTATCCAAACAATGAATTTTTTGATCAAATCATTTCAAATTCTTTCAAAAAATTATTTTCTCTCATTAAAATGTTTCATCCAAACACAATCTTAGGAATTTGGATCAGTTGGATCTAATATTCAACTCTAAAATGCAGGAACTCATAATGGAAGAGAGTTTCACCTATTTTTATTGTTGGATGATTTCTAAAACATTTTAATAGATTCAGCTATCGCCATTCAAGCTATAGACAAGGGATGTTCCAACATGGTTGAGAGTTTGGCAATTATTCTTTAAACTCAGAATTATGGAAAGCTTTGAAAAAGTTATTGTTTGTGATACTTATAAAGAAGCAAACAAATATGCAGATATGTTAGCATATGTGGGTTGTGGGATCCAGCAGGATATCGTTCTCTTTGATGTAACTTCGATTTTTCTATTCACCTCTAGATTAATTTGTTTGTAGTTTTCTGCTTCTTTTGAGCTTCGCCCTCATTGTTACCAAAAAAAAAAGAGGGTCCAATTGGCCCAAAAGTCTTTTCAGTTATAAAACTAGAACAAAAATCTTATAACAGAAACAGAAACAGCATTATACACCACCTCCTAGTACAAAAGAGTTTCAATAGATGAGTTATAGTTAGAAAAACAACATATGGCCTAAACTATATTAATTTGGTTCTCATACCATAATGATCCAAACACAGTAAACAGATATCAACCTAAGTAGTTAACTAGCTATCTTGGTTCAAATCTTCAACCAAAGCAATAGGCAGTAGAATAAGACCTTTGCTTTCAAGTAGCTGACTTGTTGCTGCTGAATGTTCTTCAACTAGTTTCCCCGTTATCTCTTCAAGAGGCTCATTCAGCATTTGATCCTTTATATAATGTCCATAACCCTGTAATAAATCAATCAATCAACCAATCAATCAAACTCTTCTGTTAATGAATTTGAGAGTATGTGATATAAGAAGTTATTTGCTTGGACCTGAATTCAGAGTAGCATAATAATGTACCTCATGAAAAACTAGTGGTATAGCATTTGAGTCACTTTGCAATTTACTTCCACTTAGTTCCTGCAAAGGAACAATTTCCTTAGCTATTGTAGAATTTCAATTTTGCAATTGATGATAACATTAGAACTTAAAAAGTTACCTTTAGTTGATTCTGCAAGTATTTAACATAGTCGATGATGTCGTCCAATATGTAAGCTTGAGCTTGACTACCCTGCATATTAAAATTCAGTTCATTATAGGAAAATATTGTGAAATTTAGTATATGTAAAGATGCTAAGTACTAGTATTTCGAATTCATCAGAAAGAAGAAATTTTTAGCATTGTTTCGACATATGTTAAATCATTAACAAGAGATTACCCCTTCTGGATTTGGAAGCAATTCATGTAATGCTTTGAGGTTATCAGCGATACGTTGCCTGCGTTGCTATAATCAAAGAGTGCACGGTAAGGAAACTAAGTTGTGTGAATGATTTGGAATAAGATTGTTCATTAGTTGACAAGAACATAGAAAAGAAAAGTTTTACTTACACGGTCGGTGCAACGTGCTTTCTCACTTTTATGTTTGGTGGAGCTGCTTCCTGATTTCGGAATCGGAAGTAAAAAAGGTGCAACATCACCAACTATTCCCATTGCATCAAATCTTGAAGCATTATGCTTATCTCCGACTGAATCACTTGGCCATGTTGCATCACACTGTTACAAATTACAATAACACTTTATTTAAGTTTAGCTCTTAACATAATCAGTTTCAGAGGGATTATAGAAAGAGCTTATGACTAACATGTTCATAAACTGTTTTGTTTCCAACTTATTTCTATAAAAAAAATCAGGACAACTCATATTTTTGTAATAGAAATAGTAACACAAAAGCACTTATATAATAAGTGCTTAACTAACCTCAGCATTGAGAAGGTTTTGAGTAGTTTCAGTTTTAGCTTTAATTGCTTCTTCTTCTTCATCTTCTTCTCTATTGTTTCTCCAAAACCCAACATGCTGAAAACAAACATCAACAACAAAAAATCTTCAATTTCCGAATCTCAACTACTTATTGAAAGTAATAGTTTTTTTTCTGTTAATTAACCTTACCTTCCTACTACCATAGTCATTACTTGAAGAAGCAATCGGTTTAAAACGAAAAGCGTTTCCTTGATCATTGAAACTGTTTGTGCTGCCAAGTGTTTGATAATTGTTCCCAACCAAATTATACTCAGATGTTGGAAGATAAGTTGAAGATTCAGAGAGATATTCAACATAGTTATTATAAGGTAGTTTTGGTAAACAATTCCAGTGGGCCTCAATTTTTCCAAATTGTTGATTTTGAAGATGATGATCCTCGGAAGCATCATGGTTGCTTGTGTCTTCTTCATTTTCGTATGACACTGGCTCTGAACTGTTGTCTTTGATAATGTTACTTTCTCCTTCCATTTTTTTTAACACTAAACTAAGTTAGGGAAATGGAAATGTTATGATTTTGTGATGAAAAAGTTGGAAGTGAAAATGAAGAGAGAGAGAGAGAGAGAGTTAGAGAGAGAAATGGCGTGGTCTGTTTTTCTGTTGGTGGGCAGGCACGTACATGCAATGAGGCTGAGAAGGTGGGTTGTTGTGCTGCGGAGTTGTACTGGTTGAGGTAGTGACATGAACTGTACGGTGGATTTTGGTGCATGCATCAGTTGAAATGTCGATTGTGCCCATGGAAATGAATTTCAAATCAGAGGAGTTGTAACTTGTTGCTTAAGAGTGATCATAATATTGATGAAAATATACTTGAAGAGAAAGCAAGATAAAGGAATGTTACATTTGTTAAAGACATGAACAAATTTTATGAGTCGTTAGAAGTTTGATATGGAACTCTAGCATATAAAATTGATTAGGAGGAGAGATCCATTTTTGGTTGTCTTGACTTTAGTCTATGGCTCGTTCATCAACAATTTTGTATCTTTCTGTTTTGTTAAAGAAAAAATAGACATGGAATTTTGAATTTGTCATTTTTATATTTTAGAGATGTCCGTATGATAAGTGAGTTATATCCTGTTTATGCTAATATATGTCAAAATATATACACGAGATGCTTTTTTAGAATCTATATTGAATTGTGTTTACGAAATACACATAAAGAGAGTCACATTTAATTAAATTGGTCATAATTTTAAAGATGTATATCCGAAAATCTCAAACGGAAAAATAAATAAAACAACACTCATTCATCCATTACAAATATTTCAATCATTTTTAATCAACTTTTACACTGCAAAACAATATTTTTTATGTGTTTTATAACAATAAAGATGACACAGAAATACTGGATTAACAAGCGCTAAACTGATAAGTGTTAAATTTGAGTGATTTTGAGAGGGAATAATTGGCATTTATTAACTTAATTCATTTGTGTTATACCAATAAGCCTCAACTTTTGTGTATATTTTGTATAGTTTATGTTTTAGTGTATAATATGTGTTATCTTGTACATGTCAAGAGTTTGATTGTTTTTATCTAAATTTTGTAGGTATATAAGCAATGAGATTTTGTCATTCTCTTATAGAGCAAAGAATAGGCTTTTTGGGGCTTTTGACTGTGCGTAAATCGGAGTTACAGTGCTCAAGTTGTGTGGAAGCAAGAAACATTTTCCCCATGTTGTCATGTTCGCAGTGCGACCACAAAGCGATCTAAAGGCGAGGCAAATGAAATAAGAGGCAGTAGGTTTTGGTATTAGAGGCCACAGTGTGAGGTCTGGGCGAGCTAGCTCGCAATGTGTAACACCCCAATTTCACAAATTAATTATTTATTCAATTATTTATGAACTGGTGGTAATTTGTGGCATTTTGTGGTGTTTAAGTGAATGGGTTATTTTATTAAATAGTGATATTAGAATAATTGAATATTATTTAAATATTATTATTAAAAATAAAATAAAAGAAGTTGAATGTCTTAGGGGTAGAGTGGTCATTTGAGGAGGTTATGAGAAGGTGAATACGATCAATTTTCTTATAATTCGTATTTTTGGTGAAGATTGAAAGGTTGCTCTGAAGAACAAGAAGACAAGGTTGGAATTGCTCAAGAGGTGATCGGAAAAGCTTATCTGACTAAGATATGGGGAGTAATTCTTATTCAATATTTATAATGTATAGGTAGTCTTATGAGAAAAGGGTTTTTTTTAGGGAAAACCTTAGGATTAGGAGGATTGCTGGTAGATTTTGATGAATTGATGTTCTTAGATGTTATAGGTGATGGTTATATGATGATATTAGGTAGAAAGACTGGATTCTGCTGTTTTCTGTTGATAAATGATGGTTTAGACGAGTTTGGTCGCATGGGGAATGTGTGGAAAATCGCAGGGTTTTCTGCAGAATTTTGCCTTCTCACTTAGCGAGTGAGTGATCCTTTGAGAACCTCGCAAACAGAAGGTAGCCAGCTTAGCAAGCGCGATGCTCGCTTAGTGAGACCTGTAACTTGCTGAAAAATGTTTTCTTTTCCAAAATGACTCGTAATGATTTGTTTTGATGTACTATGTTGCTATGAGTTCTTGTCATGCTATAAAAGGCTAAATGTGTAAGAATTGTGATGAAATGATGCTTAGGTGACTATGTTGTAAAATGATGATATGTAGTATTGCTGACATGAGTAGGCAAAGTAGATGTATGAATGACGAATGATGAATAATGATGAATGGTAATACAAATATTGATTAGGATGATTATGTTAATGTTGTTGCATCGTTGCATTCATGGCATACTTATGATGATTGAAGTTTCAATCCCATAGGGTGGATTGGGGTGTTGTTGTTTATGTTGTGCTCCCTTGTGGAGGGTTGATGGCTCATTGTCCATCCATGATGATATTTCGGTACCATATGCATATTAAAGGGATTGCATTAATTCTTGGTGGCATAGCATGAGAGCATTTGTTTTATGATGATGTGATTGATTTTGTTGTTGATCTTACCTGATCAGAAGGGTCTTCCAGGTGTTGGGCTGCGAACGTAACGGTTGAGAGAGAAGATGGGGGTGTACCTGCAAGGCACTCTGATGCTTAAGTGAGTATAGGTACAGAGAAAATGGTAGTTACTGATAAGTCCAGAATACCTGACCCTTTAGTGAAAAAGGATATTTATATGTGCCCCCAGCGCTGGGCCAATGTCCTTTCTTGGGCTGGATTAGCTAGGCCCAAGGAAGAACGACCAAGGTACGCGTAGGAACGTGTAAGACCTAGCACATGGTCTTTTCCTTGGTTCAACTGTCCCTGTATTTTAGGAGATAATGGTGGACAGTTGAGTGATGTGGTGCACTTGGGGGAGAAGCAGTCCCCTAGCACGAGTTCAGTGAATCGTGGACTCTGTCTGACGGTCCAGATAATTACTCGCGAGACTGAATCTCTGCCCGCCTGATTGGGTCCCTTGCTCGACTGATTGGGCCTCTGCCCGACAGGATTGGGCTTATGTCTAATAGTGTCTTAGAGGCCCAGTCTAGAACAGGAGCCCCCCAAGTCGAAACTCCGGGATGGAGTGATGAGTTAGGAAAAACATTGTCGGGCATAACTGATACGTCAGGGATTCGTGAGTGACGGGGAGTAAGTTTTCGGGGAATGAATATTCGTCCCGTTGGGGGTGGGGATTCGTTCGGTCTCGTTAGTAAAGGCGATGATTCGCTCGGCAGGGCTAAGGACTCAATTCGAGGAATATGACCAGCGAGGATACGGTGTGCGTAAGAGAGTATTGGAAACCGCACAAGCATTGGTCCTTGTTAGGGAGCTTCAATGGACACGTGATGTCTTCAAATGTCGGGGAAATTCGCGCGTGATTCTCCAGAGTGACGTGTCAAGGAACTTAATGTGTGACACTTCGTTTCTTGTGATACGGCGCATTAATTATGGCCGACCTAGGGAATCTAGGTAATGATTGTCTGGGCGCGTGCCTCCACGCACCCCAGATATAAAAAGGGTGAAGGGACCACCTCATTTCCTTTTTCTACTCTCCTCTTACGATTAACCGTCTTTGCAACTTCTCTCCCACAAACACAACCGTCGCCGTTTCCGCCGTACGCCGCCACCTCCTCGTCAAAACTATGTCAGTTAACTCCTTAAATTCCTCTTTTTCTGGTAATTTTTAGGCTTAGTAGCTAGTTGTAGTGGCGATTTTCTCGCTAAAGTAGGTAAAATATCCATTTTTAGTCGATTTTTAGGGTTTTATGCATGAATGTCTCGGGCACCTTATGGGTATGTCGAGCATGCATATCAATTTTAGATGAATGTCTCAGGCAGAGTGTTAACACGTCGGGCAAACTTAGGAATTTCTTTTGAACATCGCGGGCGTCCTGTGGATTCCCCGAGCGAAATCTTCATGATTTCTTTGAGTTTCTCGGGCATTCTTTGAATGTCCCGGGCGAAATTGTTATGATTTCTTTAGATACCCTGGGCATTGCTTGAATGCCCCGAGTGATGTTAGTATAACTATGTCGGGCATTTGCCTCTTCGTCCTTTCACTTGGACTGCAGTGGAAGGGTGAATTTGATGCGACATTGAATTCACTTGCTCCTTCTACTTTTCAGGTAACGCGAACCAGAGACGTCTCGTGGAAGGGAGTGTGCCCTCCTCGTCGGGGAGCGACGATCTCTCGTGGGTGGTCGACGAGCCGATGGAGACGAAGTCTCTCTTTGTTGAGGAACACGCCACCGCCCACACTTTAGTCGAGGATGTGGAGGGCAACGAGTTCGTTAATTGGCAATGCTACGCTCCTCGGGTCGAGGAACGAATATGCTCGTGTTTTATGGGGAAGCGATTCGCCATGTATGAATTCGCCTTCCGAGAAGCAAGATTACGGCTCCCCTTTAACGAATTTCAACTAGGGGGTTTCAGATGGATCAGGATGGTGCCCTCGCATCTTCACCCCAACGCCATATCATTCATTTGGGCATTTGAATTGGTGTGCCGATACCTCGGGATAGGTTGCACCCTGCCCCTCTTCTTCCACGTTTTCCACCTGCAACGGTCGGGCGGTGATGGGAGACATAGTTGGGTTTCTTTCAAGCAGTCGTCGAGGCTATTCAAGACCTATGTCGACTCCGTCCGAAACTTCAAGGATAGGTGTTACATGGTGAAGCCTATCACCCAGATCACCCTGGACAGTCTATATTTTCTGAGGCGGGATGCCAATGGTGAGGAACAGTTGTTGTCGAAGATCCCCCTTAGGTGGCAGCCAGATCATTTCCACCTGTCGACCAGCCGCTACAGGATAAAACACAAGCTCCTGGGGGTCGAGGACAAGCTGGCCTATAAACAATTGGTGGCCTATGTCTGGAGCTTTAGTCCTACGACCTGGGTAGATCGACATGATTGACTGATATTGGGCGATGACGGGTTGCCCATTTTAGAACCTCGACTCATTAACACAAAAAGTCGTGCTTAAGTGTCGTTCATATGAGGAAGCTATTAGACTGTTAGGTAGTATCTCCTCAACTCTCTTACCTTTCATTATTTAACTTGTCTTGCTGACTTCTTTTATTTTGCAGGAGAAATGCCTACACTCTGAGAGAGAGCACTGAAGTTGGTCAGCCAAGCTGCCCCCCCCCCCCCAAATCAAAGAAAAAGAGCAAAGGTAGCGTTCACTAGGTGGCTACCGAACAAGCGGCCGGCGGGTCCGGGAGCACCAGCACCGCTCCACATTCACCTCGCCCAGAGACTCCGTCGATGACACCTATGTCGGCTGACACAATCTTGCTGGACGATTCTCCCCGCCTAAAACTTCCTCGTCCAGACGGCCATGTTGCGCCCATAGGTCTTCCTGCAGGTCAAAGGGCCTACCTCCTACCTCCTTGCTATTCAGAGCGAGAATCCTTCAGCTCGGAAGGTTCTTTCACTGTGTTGTCTGCCGAGAGCAAGGCCATCCTTGGTCAGGAGGCGACGAGAAGGTATATAAACCTTGCCTAGGACATCGCTGCAGTGATCAGGATCATGGAGACGGACCTGGTCTTGTCTGATAACTCCTGCTCGTTGACCATATTAAAGGGTGCTGAGGAGGAACTTCGGGCCGTCACCGCTGAACGAAATCTGCTCTCCCAAAACTTGCTGAATTATAAAGAGGAATACAAGCTCCAAGAAGGGTTGAAGACTGAGTTGGACGAGGTGAAGCGTGAGCGCGACACCTTGACTGGGGAGAATAAGAAACTGAAGGAGAAGAAGGCAAAGTTTATTGAGGCTGAGGCGGAGAAAGGTCGTCTTCATGCAAGGGTCGAGGTGTTGGAGAAGATGGCTCTCCCCGGGGAAGGTGAGACTGGTGAGGAGCTGGCCCTGAAGAACCGGCCTGACCTGATTTCTCGAATCAGGGGCCTTGAGAAGGACGTTTTTGGTGTCTTCAAAGAGGGTTTCAACAACGCCACCGACCAACTCAAGATCATCAACCCCGAGCTCGTGACCGACGGGACGGCCTTCAACTACGTTGTGACCGATGGAGAGATCGTCTGCCCCTTCACTGGAGAAGGGGGGATGAATTAGAAGATGACGAGGAGGAGCATATCGAGGAGTAGGTTTTTCCGGCGTGCCATAGTTTTTGTATTTTCAGGCCTACGAGCCTTTTATGTTGTTTTGTCCTTATGGCATGCGCGCCACTTATGTTATTTTTGTATGTACTGTACCGGTCAGTTTTTGGCCGAGTTTATAATACAATATTTTTCAAATTTGCTTAATTTTGATGATGTTTATTTGGTTAAGTTTGTTTAACTTAGATGATCTTATGTGAACTTGTTTGCTTGACCGTGTAGGCTCGTCGGTTTAGGGAAGCGGCGAGGTGGTGGGTTTTACGTCCGTCGTAAATCAGGACGAGGGTCGCGATCGAGGCCCTGATCCAGGGGCTTGGGCCTTCCCATCGCAGGCTGGGTTCCCTACCGACATGGTACTATGAAGTTGAAGTTTGTTTGAAATGTCCAACATCGAGGAAGGTTGTGCTCGCCCTTTTGGGTAGTAGTCTTTCCTTTCGTTCGGTGATGAAGTGCCATGGTCGTACCTTACATGCCTTCACGAGCTGTTTAGTTGTAGTATTACTTGAGTTTTTCAGCATTTTATGGTCGAGCAAGTTCTTCTCCTTGTAAGTTCTCGAGGTAATAAGCCCTATTGTCCGTTTTATCTCGAACACGATACAGGCCTTCCCAGTTGGCGGCTAACTTGCCTTCTCGTGGATTCTTCTGGTTCCCTCTGAGGACCAGAATGCCCACTTGGAATTCTCTCTTTAAAACTTTTGCGTCGTGGCGCAAAGCTACTTTATGTTTAAATGAAGTTTCCCGTAGGGCTTCCTCAGAAAGAATTTCTTCAATGAGGTCTAGTTCTACTCGCAAAGCTTCGTCGTTCATCTCCTCGTTGAGAGGCACTTTTATTCGTCTCGTTGGCTCCTGTATTTCTACCGGGATGACCGCTTAGTATAAATGGAGTCTGCCTGGTCGTGGAGTGTGTGGTCGTGCGATATGCCCAAAGGACGTTGTGCAGCTCCTCGAACCACGCTCTCTTTGGTTCACCGAGCCTGCGCTTTAATCCTTGTAGAATTACCATGTTAGCTGCCTCTACTTGTCCGTTAGTTTGAGGGTGCTCGACGGACGTGAAGTGTTGTTTTGTGCCTAATTTGGCAACGAAATATTGAATTCTTCTATCCGTGAATTGTGTCTCGTTGTCGGTAATGAGGACTTGTGGTATGCCGAAGCGGTCGAGAATATTCCTTTTGAAGAAACAGAGTATGTTTTGCGCGGTGATCTTGGCCAGGGCTTCGACTTCGATCAATTTGGTAAAGTAGTCCACCCCGACGATGAGGTATTTATTCTGGTAGGAGCCAGTCACAAATGGACCGAGGATATCCACTCCCCACCAGGTAAAAGGCCATGGGGAAGATAGTGTCTTTAGCTCGTTAGGGGGAGCGAGGTGCATGTTCGCGTGTCTTTGGCACTTGTCACACCTCTTGACATGTTCCTTAGCGTCGTGTTGCATAGTCGACCAGTAGTAGCCCGCCCGCAAGGCTTTACGTGCCAGCGACCTCCCACCGAGGTGTTGAGTGTTAATCCCTCAGTGAATTTCTCCTAGGATGTCGGGGACCTTTTCCTCTTCAATACATTTGAGTTGCGGGATGGAAAAGCCTCCTCTGATGCATCCGTTAGAAATCCCATAATGGAAATGGGATAGCATTTTTATGGACTTTGTAATAGGATTGCCTAATAAACCAAGCGAATATGATTCAATTTGGGTGATTCTTGATAGGCTTACTAAGTCAGCTCATTTTATTCCCATTAACATCAGTTTTCCAGTATCGAAGTTGGCTGAGATTTATGTTAGGGTGACTATAAAGTTGAATGGTGTTCCTTTGTGTATTGTGTCAGATAGAGATCCAAGATTTACGTTGGAATTTTGGAAGAGTTTGCAAGAAGCGTTGGGTTCTAAGTTGAGACTAAGTTCAGCGTATCATCCTCAGATAGATAGTCAAACGGAGAGGACAATTCATTCGTTGGAGGATTTGTTGAGAGCTTGTGTACTTGAGCATGGAGGTTTATGGGATACTTATCTTCCATTGATCGAGTTCACGTATAATAACAGTTATCATTCTAGTATCGGAATGGCACCTTTCGAGGCATTGTATGGTCGGAGGTGTAGGACTCTGATGTGTTGGTATGAATTTGGAGAGAGTGTATTGGTTGGACCAGAGATAGTTCGAGAGATTACCGAGAAGGTGGAGTTGATTCGAGAGAAGATGAAGGCTTCTCAAAGTCGGCAGAAAAGTTATCATGATAAGTGAAGGAAAGATTTAGAATTTCAAGCTGGTGATCATGTATTTTTAAGAGTTACGCCTGTGACAAGTGTTGGGCGAGCGTTGAAATCTAAGAAGCTTACTCCTCGTTTTATTGGTCTATATCAAATTTCGATTAGAGTTGGAAATGTTGCTTATAGAGTGGCTTTACCGCCAAACTTTTCAAATTTGCATGATGTGTTCCATGTGTCGCAGCTTCGAAAGTATATTTCAGATCCTTCTCATGTGATTAATATGGATGATGTGCAAGTACGGGATAATCTCACGGTAGAGACTATGCTGGTACGAAATGAGGGTCGTGAAATGAAAACTTTAAGAGGCAAAATGATTGCATTAGTGAAGGTTGTTTGGTTGGGAGCTGCCGGAGAAAGTATAACTTGGGAGTTGGAAAGCAAGATGCAGGAATCATATCCTGAGTTATTTGAGCGAGGTAAGATTTTCGATGACGAAAATGTTCTAAGTGGGGGAGAATTGTAACGCCCGTATTTAATTAATTAATTTAATTAAATATTATTGCATGTGTTTCCCGATTTTAGGTTGTTAAGTGTTATTTTGTCGGTTGTGTCGTTAAGTCGTATAAGTTGTTTAAGTTGATTTGTATGTTGCGGGTTAAGTTGTGTTTGGGTTGTTTAAGTCTAATAAGTCTGATTAATTAAGTCGAATAAAATAAGCGTTAAATGAGGTAATATTAAGTGGGCTTGGTTTTGTGGTGTAAGAGTAGTAAGTTGGGGGTGATGTTTTAGGCCCGTTAGTAATTAGGTTGATTAGTGTAAATTAGTAGGATTAGAGAAAAGAAACCTAATTAGATAGAATAATCAGAAATTGTAAGAGGAGGAAGAACAAGTCTTAGAGGGAGATCAATAAGAGGCTAGGTTGAATATTTTTGCGGAAATTTTTGCGGTGAATTCGAGCTGCCTTCAATCCAAGGTAAGGGTGGGGTTCGAATTCCATAACCGGGACTAGATGATCGTATGTAGGTTGGGATTTTCGTGTAATTTCATTGTTGTGTTTTGTGATATGATTGTTGTTGGACTGTGTTGAAGAATTCGTGTAGAAGAAGTTAGGGTTCGTAAAATCGATCATAGAATTTGATAGATGAATAAATACATGAGTTTTTGAGAGTAAAATCGATGTAGAAACCCAATTCAGATTGAACTGAATGATGAAATTGTGAGAAATCGTAGCAGAGTTGGAATTAGAAGCATTATGGTCATTTGCGTAACAGATCTGGTGTTATGTGTACCAAGCAGGGCAATACGCGTAACAAGGACCTATTACGCAGGCTATACGCGTAACATTCAAGGTCAATACGCATATCAAGGTGGCTATACGCGTATGGGCAGGGCAAGTGCGAAAAAATGCATTTTTTGGCGATTCGACCTGTTTTCGCATCCGTTTCAAGTTGGATTGATCTTATATTTAAAGTAAGGATGAGATAAGTTAATTATAGTAGATTGGAAGATTTAAAATGATGATTTAGTATTATAATCTATTAAGCCGTAATTTTGTCGTTTTCACGTTGAAGTGGTTATAAGTTGTGTTGCCCCGATTTTGGGAGAGATTAACATGTTGTAGGTCATATGACCAAGGTTGATTCATGTTACTGAGTTGTTCAAGTTATTGATTATGTCGTTGTTGTTGTATGCCATTAATAGTTGCATACATGTGCATATTTCAAGTTGGAGCGTATGCTCGATTCAAGTTGGCCTGGATTGGCAAATAGGTTGATGATGCCTCGATAACCTGGCAATGTTTTAAGTTGGAAGTTTACTCTAAATGGTACCACGTGCATATAAGTTGAGTCGCATCGAGTTGCATAATAATTATGTTGTTGGTTGGATCTAAGTTGTATGTTGATGTTGCTTGTTATGTGAAGTGGTGTGATTATATGATTATCTTGTTTACATATTGATTATCGTATTATATTTATGTTATTCGATATCTCACCCCTTCTGTTTGAATGTTGCTCTCTGTTGGTAACATGCAGGTAACGAAGAGTCCAATACTTAGTAGCTTCAAGTTGGTGTTTGTCGCTCTAATACGTAGCACTTCGGGGAGATGAACGCATGTTTTGTCTTTGTGGATTTTGTTTTAGTTTATGAATTAGTTTTAAGTTGTTTTATGTTGAAGAACTAAGTTGAAGTATTTTGATGTTGATTGAATCGAAGTTGAAACATGTTGATATGTTGCGTTGTTTTTCAAAGTTATTATGTTTAATAAAGTTGTTATTTTGTTTCAAAGTTGGAAAATGTGATATCCCATAATTGTTGATGTGATTTTATAACTCTAATTTAATAATTAAAGTCGGGTAGAAATGGGGTGTTACAGCTTGCATCTTCACCAAACACTTTTTCTTCTCGTCAAGAATGGTCTACATCATCTTACCCACAAATAACAAGCTTCATTAAAACACAATGGTAGGTAGAGTTAAGTCAAAAAATATTTTCCTCATACCTAAATTTTTCTCTACTCCATTGTCGTCTTCGTGATCCTGGTTGATAAGGACGTTAGAATACAATGGTCGGAAACACTCCAGAACCCCAATCACTTCTTGATCGAGGAGAGAAAGTACACATGGATCCACCCTCACTGTAAGCCGTAGATCTGAAGACTCTAATAAAGGAAAATAAGGTTTGCCATTCGCCCCCACTACAACGGATGAAGCGCCATCCTGACCCCATATCCTTAAAAATTTATGTTTGCGGGACTGTCTAGTATTATATTTGCGGATGCCCTAAACTAGGGTGCCCTTGACCAGGAGTCGCGTTGCCCGAACAATGACCTTGGAGACTCACTCAGAGGAAACCCTGATGCGTGAGCCGAGAAAGAAGGAGTCTTCGTCAACTCCTAGAATATAGGTGGTCGATAACTCCCCCGAAGATGAAGGAAGTGGTTAACGCCACTAAGGGTGGCTCAAACCCTAGGTCCTATAGACCTCTATAAATATATCTCCTCTTAAGGAGATAGACAGACTCCAAGTAATACACACTCTAAAGAGCACAATACTCACTACCGTCCTAACACATGACCATCAACAATTGTACGCTTGCTATCAAGCATCACTGATCATCAGCAAAGTCTCCCACCTCACGTGAGCAAGTCTCCTAAATAACCTCAAAACACTACAAGGCTTCTCGTCGCCGTGGGCAAACCCTCACTACCAAAACGTTTTATAAACCTATTAAGGTCTTTGAGTTTCTCTATTTTTGCTTTGAGAGTATGCACAACTATATTTTTTGATCGTTACATATATATTTTAAATAATAAAATAAAAATTAAATCATTAAAATATGTTTGTCCCATTAAACTCCGACGGAGGAAAATATTTTACGGTTTCAACCAATAACAACTATGTATCAAAATAAAACATATTTTTATTTTAAAAAAATTAATATTACATAATAATTATAAATATTTTAATCGGTTACATCTAGATAACTGTCTTACACTAAGGGTAGCCTTTAAACCCACGTTTTAAATATAGAATAATTCACCCCAAAAAAGATGTCGCAGACAGTGACGCATGCAGCGAAATTTTTGACTAAATATGTCATGCCACTGCATATGCATGCATAGTTAGTTATATGTCATGCCACTGCATATCCATGCATCCTTTAAGTTAGTTATATGTCATGTTACTGTGTATGCATGCATCCTTTAAGTTAGTTATATGTCATGTTACTGCATATGCATGCATGCATCCTTTAAGTTAGTTATATGTCATGTCACTGCATATGCATGCATCCTTTAAGTTATGTCTCTGCTCTCTGTTGCTGATCAACCCTTCTCTCTCTATCTCTCCCTCACTTCGTTTATCTGTCTCTAAAATCTTAGGGCTTGGACTCTACCCTTTTCACAACCACTACTCTTTGATTCCAGGTTCATTCCACTTTCATCATCTCCTCCATTCCCATAACCACTTCTCTCAATACTTTTCAATTTTATTTTTAAAATCTTGAGAGCCATTTATTCGATTTCAATCATTTCTTTTGGTTGTGTAATCTAGTTGTGCTTTGGTTTATCCTTTTTTACTTTTAGGGTTTTGATTTTATGACTTGTTTTCTTATTTGTGTTTTTCTGAAATTCTCAATGGAATGTATAGCTTAGAATAGTTGTTATTTGATTTTGTTCTTGATCAGGGAATGGCTGGTGTGTTGAGTGACGAGTCTGGAGTGGGTAAGTCTGTGGAGGGGATTTCGCGTGGCCAGACTAGTACTGGGGAAGCATCGGCGGAATGGAGATCTTCTCAGAAGATGGAGAATGGAATCGCAGCTACTTCTCTCCCTTATTGGGACACCGATGAAGACGATGATGGTAAATTCATTTTCCTTCAATTAATTCTACATGAATTAGATGCTTTGTTGTGTGGCAATATTTGACCCCTTTTCTCTTTATTAAACTTAGCGAATGTTTAAATTGAAATTTAATGCGAAAAGAAGCTGCAAATTGTAGCTTTTGCATTAACATGTTTTTTTTTGCTGAAGTTTTGCGTACCGTGATGCCATACCAAACATATATACTTAGTGGTTTAGTGTGTCACTAATTTGCAGAGATAAAAACAGATAGATAATTAATTGTCAACTCATCTTAATTTATATACACCCTGTTTTTATTACTCGGATATATAGTTTTATTTGTTTCAGTTGCTGCCTCTGTGTAAGACTTTTAGTGAGGTTAATAGATCATCAAATTTCTCGGACTATAAGTTTATGGTGCCCAATAACCTTGTGCTGATTTCCATTAAGGGCAACCTTGTGCTTTAAAGCTCCCATCACAGAGAACAACTTTTATAGAGAATCCGATTCTACAAATTCGAACCCACAATGTCTTTAGTCACGTCTCTCACTTGGCAACACTTCAACTGTTGCATTAAATATTACCTTCTTCTGCCAACTTTCTTAAAAGCACCTTATCTAGGCTGGAGTGAGGGAATTCAGCAGGAACTTGTGTCTTGTTCATGGACAATTGGATTATATTCTCTTCTAACTGATTGCTTTTTAAATTTATCTTGTGCTGATTCTTGATCCATTCATGATGGGCCATGGTTGATTCTAAATTATTTTCCCAGAAAAATGTTAAAATTCTTACTTCATCTTGTAGGACCAAAACCTTCCGATTTATATGGGAAATATAAATGGAAGATAGAAAAGTTTTCCCAGATTACCCAAAGGGAAGTTCGGAGTAATGCATTTGAGGTTGGAGGCTACAAATGGTATGAGGGTTTAGATAAACATATGGAGATGTCTTGCTTCACTTTGATTGAAACTTTTACTCTTTTTGAATTATTTGTACGCATGAATGTTTTGTGGTCCTATAGCATTAATTCTATCAAAACATCATTCTCTGGTTATTGGCAGGTATATTTTAATGTATCCACAAGGTTGTGATGAATGCAATCATCTCTCGCTGTTTCTGTGTGTAGATAATCATGACAAACTTCTTCCAGGTAAAATCAATAATTTGTTTCTCAGTTTACATTAATAATTAATTGTTAGTTAACTTCTACAGCTTGTTCCGTAGTATTTGACTTATTTTCACTTTTCTCTTTGGGGTGATACAGGATGGAGTCATTTTGCACAATTTACAATATCTGTGGTCAATAAAGACCCAAAGAAATCAAAATATTCTGGTTTGTTAGCTAGTAACTACTGGCTTAATTAATGGAGATGACAATTTTTTCTATCATCATTACTCAGTTGTTCTTGAGTTTTTCAGATACAGTGCACCGATTTTGGAAGGAGGAGTATGACTGGGGATGGAAAAAGTTTATGGAGCTGTCAAAGGTGTCTGACGGATTTGTTGACACTTCTGACAATTTCATTATAAAAGCTCAAGTTCAAGTCATCAGGTATTGCATTCTTAAATTCATGTTATTTAAGACCCCCAGAGATCGACATTCACATGCCAATCTTGTTTGCACTTTAACTTGGAGCATTTAATTCAGACGCGTGAGCATGACATTGTATTTTTTATTGGTTGTTGATGCAGGGAAAAATCAGACAGATCTTTCCGTTATCTTGATTCTTATTATAGGAGGGAACTTGCTAGTGTATATTTGACAAATGTAGAACAAATTTGTCGGCTTTTTGTGGAGGAAAGAAGAAGCAAGTTTGGGAAGTTGATTGAGGATAAAGCTAGGTGGTCAAGGTACTTTGTGCTCTCCTTTAAAACTGTCTTGCTTCTGACATACTATGCCTAATCTTTTTTGTCACATGATGTATGCTGTAAATGTTATCTTGCATCAAAGCGTCGCCTAATAAAATCAAGGATCCTTGCATTTTTCTTTGACACCTCCTATTAATAATAGCACTCCATACATCTACATGAAAACATGAAAAATCTGTTTCTGGGTTGACTTATTTGTTTTTCAATCCAGAAAGGTGAAAAAGTTTGGACAATTGGGAAGAAAAGTTACAGAAGTGGTTGAGTTCCTTTGTTAAATCAAATCGTTGACCATGGTTTGATGTATTATAAAGTTCAATGTGAAACCTAGTTTATTGGGATGATGAACTTGTAGTGAACTCGGGTAATTTTAGTAAACTCTGAAATGAAACTGAGTTTATTGGGATGATAAACTTGTTGTGAACTCGGTTAAAATCACAGAAAATGTTTGAACAATTATTTTTAATCTTTTTCTTCATCTCTCTGTCTTCACATTTGGCTCCTTTTCTTTTTTGTTAGTTGAATTTTGGTCTTGTCAATGTTTACTTTATAACTGAGTTGAAGTTTTGAATTATTTATTTTAATGAGTTAAACTTGTGCATCTATTGTATGATATAAATATATCTGTCATGTATTACTCGATTTAGCATAAACAAACAAGTTTGCTTTAACTCTTGATTTTGACAACCTTGGTCGTGGGTGTCTGATTTTATAAGTTGATTAAACAGTAATTTTCAATACGCAGTTTCTGTGATTTTTGGAGGGACATTGACCAGACATCTAGACGCCGGATGTCTAGGGAGAAGACAGATGTAATTTTAAAAGTTGTAGTGAAACACTTTTTTATTGAGAAAGAAGTCACTTCTACTTTGGTAATGGATTCCTTGTATAGTGGATTGAAGGCTCTTGAGGGCCAGACTAGCAAGAAAGATTTGGTAAAATTGTTGGATACTGAAGAAATAACAGCACCTATTGTCCGTGTTGAAAAAGACATGTTTGTACTGGTGGATGATGTTTTACCGCTTCTTGAAAGGGCTGCTATAGAATCACTCCCTTCAAAAGATGAAAAGGGTCCTCAAAGTCTTACAAAGGTAAGATGTAGAGTAATGTTCATTAAAGTAACTAAGGATTTATGTGTTGACACCTAATAGATGGTGATATAGATCAGCATTGACCCAATTGACATGTGATGATCTTAATGGAAATTTGGCTAGGGATTCTCAGAGGACTGAGTTTTGAATAAGAGTAGATGAAAGTCATGCCAATTTGTTGAAATCTGTAAAAATGTTATACTGAAAACTTGGATACTGTATTCTGAATTGAGTATGTTTAGATTGAGGGTTTAAATATGGATTAGTTAGTTATTCTAAAATTGCATATGCTTGATAGCTTTGATAGTGTATTTTTAACTATTTCCTTTCCTACATGAATTCAATTTAGGCTTTGCTGCCTTTTTTTTAAACCAAATCTGGTGGATGATATATTTCTGATATTAATTAACGGTAGTGTACATTTTTACCTATATAATTTTAAAAAGAAACAAATCTAACCAACTGATAGTTGAGACATATATTAGACATTTGGAATGGTATCTTTAGTAGCCCGATTTATTATTATAAGTACCAAAAGGGCTATGGTATATACAACACCTTTTGGCTTTATAGTTTTGGAATCCTTCTGTTTGCTAAGAACTTGTTTCCTGTGTTTTTACAGGATGGAAACTCTGGGGAGGATTTCAATAAAGATTCTAAGGAGCGTAATGAAAGGCGTCTCACAGAATTAGGGCGCAGGACTTTGGAAATATTTGTCCTTGCTCATATATTCAGGTAACTTAAACAATACTTCTGTAATTAGTTTCATTTTGTTTTCTCAACTTACTGGCATGCTTATACACTATCAAATTTTATCTGTTTGGGTACTGTTTATTTGCTAATATTGTGGGGAAGTATACTCCACTAATTTAATTAGTAATATGTAAGAAATGGTTAATGCATGGATAGCTCCTTTGCGATTTCAAGGTATTGCCATGGTTTGGTCGTTTCTTTTGGATTCCCATGTACTTCCATGGTATGGCCGTTTCTTTTTGATTCCCTTGGACATTTAGAATTGTAAAAGTTTATCTGTTCATATCTTGATCGGGGTATATGATCTTTCATAGATAATAACATTCTTGTTTGCACTAAATGACTCGACACCCTCAGGCCCGACCATGTGCAGGAGCAGCAGGTTCTACAGGAGCCCCAAATTTTGGAGGGCCCCAAAATTTTAAAAAAGTCTAATTGCTTCAGATATGAATCCTTGCTTACTTTCTATAGCAGTAGCTTGAAGCCAATTGCTTCAGATAGATAGTGTTAAGTATAATTTTGGGTTCCCTGGTGGTTTATCCTCAAAAAGATGTAGTGCATATAGTTACTTTATTATTAAAAAGTAAATGTATTTTTGTAAATTCTCTCCACTGACATGTCATCATTGTTGCTTTCTATGAGTTGTTGACTTAAGACCATTTACAATGGTTTACAAACTCAACACCCATTTTTTCAACTCCTAACACTCCACATCATTTTCTCTTTCTTCCACCTAATAACTCAACACCCATTCAACTTTTACCCTCTCCAATGGTTTTTCACTCAACACCCTACCCCACCACTTTTTATTTTCATATTCTTATTTAAATTTTATTTTTATTTTTATGATTACATAAAATTACAATTATCGATTAAAATTAAATTAAAATAATAAATACTTAATAATTTATTTTTTAATTTTTTGTAATAAAAACAAAATTTATTTAAATAATTGGATACGATACAAATCATCTTAAATTAATTTAAAATACAACACACAATTAACGTAATTAGTACGTTACAAATAATTTAAAATGCAATACAACACACAAGTAACGTAATTAGTACGATACAAATAATTTAAAATGCAATACAACACACAAATAATTCAATCACGGAACATTCCAAACTTTGTCCATATGTGCTTCACTAGATCGGCTTGCAATTCTTGATGAACATTTGGATCACGGAACTCTGATCTAGCACGCACATGATTTGCAAAAGCGGGTAACACCTCGGTCGAGTATGGTTGTGGTGCACTAGATCCACTTTCCCCAGATTGCTCAAAATCGGTCCAACGTTGAGAATATGAATCTCGTTCATCCTCAACAATCATATTATGTAATATGATGCATGACCTCATGATGATACCCAAATCAGCTATGTCCCACAAGCGAGCTGGTTCACGGATGATTTTAAATCGAGCTTGGAGCACTCCAAATGCACGTTCGATGTCCCTATATATAAATGGATGTGGGTGGTGGACCACTGACGGATTCGAAATAATTTATTGTATAGAGTTAATTATCAGATAAGGAATAGATTGGAAAATTGTTGGGATTTTGGTTAAATGGAAAATTAGCAGAATTTTGAGTGTTAAAATGATTATTGGGATCCATTTCACTAAAAAAAGACACTTAACTTCAAAATAAACACTAATAATAAAATTAAGATAGTGAAAAACTTAGTTTTTTTTTCTGTGTCCAAATCAAATGAACCAAGTCTCTATTTATAGAGAAAAAAAAATCATGAATTTTGGTAAAAAAAAAAAAAAAAAATTAATTTGCAACGAAATAATTGAGTTCAAAGTATTAAATGGATAAAAATCTGGTCAGTCAATCAAACACAGCCACGTGGCAGATTAAATGGTGTTGAGTTTTCTCAACATCTCTCTCCTCCAACACACACTCAACACTACATTACACACCAATTGCACATGATTTTGTGGTGTTGACTTTAAATAAATCTACCATTGCATATGGTCTAATAACATGCAATGAGGGCCTGACTTAGAGAGGGGATACTTGTAGAAAGTTGAGATATAGATCCTAGTTTGTCAAGATTAGGTGTTAACCAGTGTTCAATATAGGGAACTTAAGGATCTACCAAGGATCAAACTAATCACCTCCCATGTAAACTAAAATATGGGTATATGCTTACATACGTTTTCAATGTATGATATACTTGCTGGAGAATTGATTTCCTCCATTGTGCGTCACATCTTCAATTGTTATGCATGAATATGAAGAAATCTTGTTACAAAGTATGTGGAATTTCATTTTTACAAGAAAACTGATGATTTGGGATGAATGAAAGTTCCTAGTAGTGAATTAAAGAAGGCATACTTTTTGTTTCTCTATGACTGCACCACCTTATTTCTATATGTATTGAATACAATTACTTAGAATTCCTAATACTTAATGTTATGGATACAGCAACAAAATTGAGGTTGCTTATCAGGAAGCTGTTGCCCTAAAGAGACAAGAAGAACTCATTCGTGAAGAAGAGTCATCGAGGCAAGCTGAAAATGATCGGAAAACAAAACGTGGAGTCAATTAGAGGGAAAACAAGTCAAAGAAAAAACAGGTGTTGGAATGAAAAATTATATTTGAAGTTATTTCTCGGCAGGTTTTTGTTCTTCAATGCCAGGAGCTTGCGCGACAGGCTCTGATGAAAATATTGTGTTTAAAAATAATAGAGATTTAAGTTATAAGAAGTTAATCAAACTCTACTGTTAATGAATTTGACAGTATGCTATAAGAAGTTATTTGCTTGGAACTTAATTCAGAGAACATAATAATGTATTACTGATATAAAAGAAAGATGTGCACCTCATGAAAAACTAGTGAAATAGCATTTGAATCACTTTGCAATTTACTTCCACTTAGTTCCTGCAAAGGAACAATTTCCTTAGCTATTGTAGAATTTCAATTTGAAATTGATGATAATATAAGGACTTACAAAGTTACCTTTAATTGATTCTGCAAGTATTTAGCATAAGTCGATGATGTCGTCCAGTATGTAAGCTTGAACTTGACTACCCTGCAAATTAAGAATTCAGTTCTTTATAAGTAAATTTTGTGAAGAGAATTTTTTTATGACATCCACCGGATTTATTAGACCCCTTGCGCTTTTTCAATAATGTCTTCAGGTTCCGGAGATATATCTCCGGACGTAACAAATTTCTATTGAAAATTAGATTATTCCAAAGATATACCTCATAAAACTTATAAAATTGAGAAACTTTGGTATAAACGTAGAGTTAATTATTTTAGAGAAAGTCCTGAAGTTATATCTTTAGAACATCTGTCACATTTGCATGTTAATTAGATTGTAGTTATATCTTTGGAACATCTGTCACATTTACATGTTAATTAGATTGTTTCGGAGATATATCTTCAGAAGTTTCTGAAATATTTCAAACTTCCATGATCACTTCCCTCATTGCAGCCATACTTAGTCTCAACTCTCACCTCTACACTAAAATTTTTACACTCTCAATTTCAGGTAAAGATTGTTCATTTTCATCAACATTGCTCACATTAATCATAAAAAAAATGTTGAAAAAATGTTACGTAACTTCCGGAGATGTATCTCCTGAACGTGTTGAAGATTAACACTTCCGGATATACATTTTCGCAACGTGTCTGTGTTGATTTTCTACAGTAGTATGTTAATTTTTCTTATTATTTGTATTGTTCCCAAATAGATGTGGTGCACCTCGATAACGTCTCAAAAGAATTAGTGCTATGAACGATGATTCTCCTAATGTTCAAGGGGTTGTTGTAAAGGCGGTAGACGTTGGCGTTGACTTCAATAACAAGCAAGAGTTTGAAAATTGTGATATGTTGCTCGAATGGATTCGTATGACGACATCTAAATTTGGTTTTGGTGTGGCTATAGAAAGGTCAGATAATGGTTCCGATAGAAGAAACACATTTGTTACTTTGTTGTGCAAAAGAAACAGGGAATATTGGACTCCTCTATGGAATTTTAAAAGAGACGACACATGTAGTAGAAAATGTGAGTGTTCGTTTAAGATTTGTGCTTATATATCGAGTAGTAGCAAAAAATGGAGATTTAGTGTGATTTGTGGTTTGCATAACCATGAATTGTGCTTAAAATTAGTCGATCATCCCATTGTATGTCGACTTAAGCCGGGAGAGAAGGCATGTATCATTGACATGACTTTGAATCTTGTCCAACCGGAAAATATACTCGCAACAATGAAACGGAAGGAACTCAACAATATATCAAATATTAAGCAAGTTTATAACATCTGGTACCGTACTAACAAATGAACGCATTTTCGGAAACCTTTTTTTCCACTACGCATCGCACCACCCCAAAATCCAAATGATCGCATCATGTGTATTGGATGACTTTCTAAATCAAGTCATTTTGTTCAAGTATACTTGAAACCGGGATGCCCCATACCAGCTACATCACCGGAATGGATGACTCATTCAACCACAAAATGTCGAGACGTGGATGGATCATTTTATGGAAATGATGCTTGAATTTGAGAGATTGAACATCATTCAAAAGAAAACAAATGCACAAAAGTCCAAGGAGGTGTCACCTATAGATTTAGTCGGCGGAAAATGTTTTAAGGCATTTTAATTTCTTGTATAATCAGATAACTAATTGTATTTTTTTGAAGTGCAATATAATAGTCATTTTTATTCATATTTGGTGTTTAAGTACCTTTACTTTGTATATTGAACTATATGTAATGTTTGCCTTCTGTTATGTTAAGGAAAACGTAGCAGGAAAAGTTTAGGAGATGCATCTTCAGAAGCTTCTAAAATTATGTTGGTTTTGGAAAAATTGTGTCGTTTCGTATATATCTCCAGAAGGATTTTGACAGACAATGGGTGATCGATAATCACCTAGGTATTCTATAAATGAGAGACTTCATGTGTTATCTTTCACACAAACTAAAAATGTCCCAAATGCGTCTAATAAATATATCAAATGTGGTCAGTGTCTCCTACTCCGACGGAAAAACACTCGGGCAGACGTTCAAACTCACCGATCTCACCCCGCTCGACGGTATCATAGACGAGATCCATTATCTCATACGTTACAATGACAAAAGAAAGGTTGTGAAGCTCGGATACCGTTCGCCTTCGGTTAACAACGAAGGGAACGTCTTATTCAGTAAATTTAAGCTTAAGAATCAAGAGGATGTTATGGCGATGTGGCGAACATATTTCAGTTTCAAAGATAAACGTTTGCACGAGTTGGAAGCGACAGTGCGAAGAACGGTTGATGATATCTTGGAGATGTGCAAACGCCCACCAGGATATTGAAATGTAATATTTAATTTTCTCTTAAAATCATCATTGTAATGCCGATTTTATTTTACGAATGTCGATTTTATGGTTGCAATCTTCATGCATACTATCTCTGATTTTTTCAGAAATATGCATACAAAAAAAAAGTGCATTCGAAAGATATATTTCCGGAACCTTAAGGTATTTTCAGAAGCGTGTACGTGCCTAATAAGTCCAAAGGATGCCGTAAGAAATTATGTTTCGTGAAATTCATTATGTGTAAAGATACTTAAGTACTAGCATATCAAATTCATCAGAAAGAAAAACGTTTTAACCATTTTTTGACATTGTTACTGACATATGTTAAATCATAAACAAGAGATTACCCTTTCTTGATTTGGAAGCACAATAAGGAAACTAAGTTGTATCAATGAATTGGAATAAGAATGATGGTTAGTTGACAAGCACATATGAATGAATATAGAGCAGGTTTGTTTTGTTTTGTTTTTAAATAATTTTTATATTGAAATATAATTTTGTGTAAATAAAATTTTAAAGAATTTTTTCAAAAAAGCTTTAAATTAAATTTTAATTTGAATAATTATTCTTAAAATGTTATTTTAGGCATTTCATCATTTTATTAAAATATTTTTTAGATATAAAAATTTCAAAAAAATCACTTAATTTTGAATCTATTTCAAATAATTTTTCATAAAAATTATTTTTGAGATATAATTTTTTAAACAAATTGCAATTTCGATTATATTTTGATCTTCAATAATGTATGTATTTGTTATAAGATATCAAAGTTAGTCTTTCAATCTAAGAAAAACAAAGAAAAATAAAATTGTAATAGTTTGAAAAATGATTTTGTAAAATCTATTTTTTAAATACAAAGAAAAAATTCATCTTTTTAAAGCTAAAATAAATAGATCCATAGTCTCTTCGTTTTAAACTTGCCTGTTTGATTTTTTACTAGAGGATTGAAAAGAAAAGTTTTAGTAACATGGTCGGGGCAACGCAATTTATCAGTGGAACTACTTTTGATTTTGGAATTAGAAATATAAAAGGTGATTCATCACCAACTATTCATTGAATCAAATCAATGTTTTAACAATCGGACCAGAAATCGAACTTGTGAAATTTGTGATTTAATGTTCAATTGGTTTAATCGGTTAGACCTGCGATCAAACCATTTATTAAATAAATAATAATATGAAACTGAATTTCATAGATATGTCACATATAATCTTATGTTCACAATTTAATGAAATAAATATTTTTAAATTCCATTACAAATTTAACATAACAATATCGATATCATATATAATAATATAACATAGTTCTACACTTCATTTCAACCTTCATTTAAGAATAATTTGACAAAATTAAAGAATTATTAAACTAATTCAAACCAAAATTAAAATAATAGAATACAATAACTAAAATAAGTTCAAATAATTAAGAATACCTAGATTAAATAAGATAGAATACCAAAGGAGGGACCAGGAGTCTCCGAAACTTACTGACTCTTCTCCCACCATATTGATGTGTATTGTGCAACCCTTTTGTGCCTTAGTCTATAATGTATATTTATCATTATGTCTATAAGTTAAAGTAAAGAAGATCATTAGTGCAGTTAAACAACACCACAAGTAACAAAAGAAAAATATTTAGTAAATTCCAGAGATGCATCTATGGTTGCGTATTTATCATCAACATATCTGATTTTTGTCCTCTTTCAAAATTCAAAATCAACCAGCCATTTCTTATTTCTAGTAAGATGATTTGAGTAGCTAGTGTCCATATACCACCAGTCTACCAAATATGCATCATCAGATTCAAAAGCCATTAATAACACAAATTCATCATCAGAATCTCTTCTGGCTATGTTTGCTTCTTCTGATTTCCTTTCCTTGTTTGAACAACAATTAACACCGGTGTGCCAAACTTCTTATAACAGTAACATTGAACTTTCTTCTTGTCATACTTCTCCTTCCCCTTCCGAGCACTCTTATGTCTTTCAGAAGTTGAGGTTGCTGACTTCTGGACATCATCAAATTTCTTCCAGGTTTCTGACTGAGACTACTTCAGATATTTCTTTCCAAAAGCTGCTTGATCACTATTTTAGAGTTTTTCTCAGTCAAAAGCAACTCTTGTGCCTTTAGACTGCTTTGCATCTCTTTAATTCTCATGGTGCTAAGATCCTCATAATGTTCAATTGCTACCACAATATAATCAAACTAAGGAGTAAGAGATCTAAGTATCTTCTCAATGATCTTTTCTTCAGAGAGAGTTTCTCCACACCATCTCATTTGTGATTAAAATCACTCTAGAGATGTAACGAGGTACCTTCTCATTGTTATTCATGCTAAGATTCTCATACAACTTACGTAGATACTAAAGTTTCACCTTCTTCACTGATGCATCACCGCTGTAGCACCGTACCAGCGTGTCCCTCGCAACCTTCGCCATGTTTGCATCCATACATTGATGGAAGTAAAACAATGCCTTTTGCTCTTTCTTCCTTGTTTCTTTTTGCGCAATTCTTTGTGTTTTTGTCGCATCTGTCACAATCGAAACATAACTATCGTCGACGAGATCAAGAACATCTTAAGCGCCAAACAACACACGCATCTGAATCATTCATTGATTCCATTTTTTGCCATCAAACACTAAAATCTTAGTGCTCGGATTACTGTTTCAGTTCATCTTCAACCTTGTGCACTCACTTAGATCTCACCAAACACTAGTGTTATCCAATCCATCAAAATCAAGAAATGTGATTCTATTACAATTCTGATTAAAAAAATTCAACATGGATTCAATAAACGAAATCAATTACGCAACACCTCACCATTCACTCGCTTTTCCATGTCTTTCCATGTGGATTTGAACTGGAGCTCTATAGTCCAATTGTTGATGCACAAGATAGAGAATATGAAAACTGAAAGAAGAGAGAGAAAAGAGAAAAATAATAAACTTTCACTACTCTTCCGCAAATGATTGCGATGAATGATTACAACTTGTTATTTAATGGCTAAGCACATTATTTACTTATATACACAAATAATAATGTCATGTGGGCAAAATACTAACCTACACTAACTGAGTTAAGTTTAACAAAATTTAATACTTGCAATCAGCCGCTTTCCCGATAGTCGTCAGCTCGTTCTTGACAACAATTACCACCACCATTGGTGTAAGGTTACCACTTCATCTAGTTTATAGATGGAAGAAATCTTCATAAATGGTGGGTGTCGATTTGCTTTTTACTTGAACTTTTATATTTTCAAAATAATAAATATAAAAGATGGTCGCGTGGTTCTTATATCAAACACATGATTTATCAAACGGACTTAGATATGTCAAAGGTAGTGGGACGTTCATGAACGTCAGACAATACAAATCATTAATATTCACTTCTCAATTTAACAAAAAAAATTGCACCTGATAATACAAGTGTATGCTCCGGTATATTTGGATTTAAAACTTCAACAAAGTTTAAATGTTATAAAAATACGAGTTACATTTGGTTTTAGCATGTGTCTTTATATATTGGGTTAAATATGTATATGGTCCCTAAAAATATCTCAAGTTTCAAGTTTGGTCCCTAAAAACATTTCCTTCAAACTTTGGTCCTCTTAAAGTTTTTTGTCACTAACTTTGGTCCCTCCCATTAGTTTCCACTAACGGTGGATGATGTGGTATGCCAACTGTGTAATATTCCCGTGCCAACTATGTAATAATGGGATTCCACGTCAGAAATGTTTTAGTATACTATTTTCCAAGTAAGACTTCACAAGATAAAAGCCCTAATTTGGCATCATCTATTCAACGGTTCCTTCTTCATCTTTCTTCTCTCCTTCTACATCTTTCTTCTCTCTATAACATTTGCGATTTTTTCCGTCATTTCTCCTCCTCTATTTCGTCATGTCCACATCATCCAAGTTAAGCAAGACCATCTCAAACTATACCAAGAGTGTTACGAACCGTGAAGTGAAAACGTGTTGCTGCAATCGTGTTATGATTTCATACACGTGCAAGAAGGGGAAGAATCAAGGGAGGTTGTTCTGGAGATGTTCGTTTTAGAAAAATGAGGGTACCTGCAATTTGTTCATTTGGGATGGTGAAATTGCATAAGGGAAGGATGTTTATTAATGTTTAGATGCAAAATATGACAGGGATATGCAATTTGTGGAAACATTTAAGGAGCATTATGTAGCATCAACAGAGAAGAACAATAGGTTGAAGATGAAGCTCAAGGATGAGGAATTTAATGGAAAGTGAAGACTGTTTGTGTTATAGTTTCAGTATTGTTGAACATGTATTTTGTTTTTAGGTGTAATTGTTGAATTGACCTTAATTGGGTGTTAAGATGTATTAGTTATTTGTAATGTTGAATTGGTTTGAATAACACTTTGTGTAATAGTTATGGTAATGTTTAAATGCAATGAAATTTGATTTGAGTTATAATTTTCTTTTGTCTGTTGTTAATTTTACACATGACATGTGGCCTATAATAATGTAACTAAAAAATGAGCTATAATAGTTGAAGAGTTGAATATACTTGAAGAGTTGATATAATTGCATACCAAGATATCATTTTAGTACATTGGTACATTACATCAAAATAATAGAGCACATGTTGTTTCAAGAGGACACATCAATACATTACATCAAAATACTAACTTAATAAATTCAACAATACATAATAATAGTTATTCATAAACACTAGTTACAACAATATCTTATCTTTCATTGTGTTTGACCCTTGCCAATGGTGCAGTCATCTTCAGGTGTAACCAATGGGTCATTTGATTTTTTTCCTGGGCCTAGTATGTTATTAGTCTTCAGTGTCTTCAACCTTTCGCTGCTCCTTTTTTCAGCTAAGACATCACCATGTGTTTTGTACCTGCTTTGTGTCATAAATTTGACAGAATTTGCTTCTATGGTTTGTGTATGTTCTCTTTCATTTAGTTATGACCTTTTGTTATGATCAAGTTCAAAACATAATTTGCATCTATGGTTTATGTTTGTTCTCTTCCATTTAGTTTGGCTCCCTTCATCAGGTTCCATCCTTCTTAGTTTTTTAGGCCTCCATGGGCCACATTTAAACAAAGGTGGTAGCATTGCTTCATTGGAAGTTTTAGGCCATTTGTTCTGTCCATTTAATGGTGTAATAGCCTCATTGTAACATTCTTCATAAGTTCTTTGATGATAACACTTATTCACATATTTGATAGGGTCATCTACTTTCTTATATATGGCAGCAACAACATGTCTACAAAGGATACCTATAAGTTCCCAATAGTTGCAAGAACAAGTTTTTTTTCTTCTAAAACAACAACAAAGCTATCAGCAAATAACACATGGGTCACTTGAAATGTTAACCTACCAACATATGTAGTTGTCCAACTAGCACTCTTTTCTATCTCCCTATCCAACCTCCTTAAGGGTTTTGTCATTATATGGCCCTTGTAAGTATCCACCTTTTCCCTAAGAGTAGCAAACCTCCCTATTAAGTAATTCCTAATCCACTCAAACATTGTTATGATTGGCTGATCTCTTTGTAACAATATGGATGCATTAAATGACTCACTCAAGTTGTTCATTAAGACATCACATTTTGATTTTTTTTTGGAAAAGCATGCTTACACCATTTTTTTTTGGAATTTCCTCTATCGACTCATAAGCCTCCAAGCTAACCTCCTTAATCATGAGCATCTTTGCTTCATGTGCTTCAAAGTAAGTGTCTTTTGCATCAACCATCATTAGATATCTGAACAAGTTTTCTCCTCCAAACTTCTTCTTGAAGTTGGCATATAAATTCCTTAAACAAAATCTACGTACATGTGTTGGATACTCCTCTTCAAATACCTGAACTAGACCCTAATCAAGAACAACAACATAAGCATTAGTAAAATGAAATGTATGGAAAGAAAATAGAGACAAAAATACATCAAGAATACCTTTTGCTGGTCAGATATGAAGCACCACCTTCCATATCCTATGTCTTCAATTAACAACTTCATAAACCATTTCTATTGAAGAATTTCCTACCACATTTGTGCTTTGCGAACAAAGTTTTGACCTTATATGTTGTGGATGTTAGAACCCTACTACATAACACTATCGAATCACATTTCTTCTTGTCCTTACATACTACCCTGTATCTGAAAACATCATTTTTTTCAAACCTAACCTCCCTCTCATTCAACACATTATGTTCTGAGATTACATCCTTGAATTGACTTAAAGAAGAGAACTTCATTCCAACTTTAAAAACAAAACTCTTACTCAATTAATCTTTCCCCACTAAACCTCAGTACACATAGTCTTTTATAACAATTATCATCATCACCACCACTGTCCAACTCATCAGTCATGTATTCATCCTCAATAACATGTTCCTTGCCCATCTCTTCAGTTATAAATAGCTTATTCTCTTGTTGAATAATGCCCTATTCAGTTGCAATATCTTCTTTTTTAGGTTCTCCATCAACCCCATTAATAAACACCTCATCAAGGTCTTCATCAAAACCTGTCATTCTTTCATCCTCACTATCTTCAAAGTGCACACGATCCACAAAATCATCGCTAGAGTCATCACTTGATTTACTCAATATCACAGCATTTTCATCATCTATAATTCTCTTTTCTTTCTCTCTAAACTTGCACATGTATCCTCTCCTTCAACCTTAAGCTCACAAAAAATCTCAACCTCACACTTATTTCCTATTTCATACATGGCTAATTCAGACACATCACCATCTTCCCTAAATGGTTTCAAGTCATGTTCAAGGCTCACTTCCTCATGCTTCCACCACATTTTCACACAATTGTTATCAAACTTAGGTTCAATAACCTTTACTAATTCACACGTCTCAAAGAAGGATCAATAATCAGAATTGTGCCCACTAAAAGCATACACATCCCCCCATCGTATCTTAGGTTTATGTCTTTTACGAAACAACCCTTAATGTAAAAAACAACTTTGAACTTATCCATAATCTTGTAAATAGAAATTAACCTAACTTTAATTTTTATCATTTCTGAATCAAAACATAGTAACCTTAATGTTTACTATCAGTAACACAAAAATTGGGTCAAGCATTTTTACCAATTAAACAACCAAACAAAAAATTTAATACTTTTGGGACTACTACTAGAGAAAAGAAGATAACAGATATTAATAAACAAGGGAAAAAGTTGCGACAATGAAACATACATGGGACCACTGCTACGATTCGTACGATTTCACCTTGGGATCACTGCAAATGTTGTCTTTCTCCCTTGAATACCGCGACAACTACAATGCTCCTTGACCACACCACTCCAAATTGAAAACGACCAAACACTTCTGCAAGGGCACGCAAGGAATTAAAATGAAGAAGATTGTTTAAAACTAAGTCATTGTTAACATTATTATAAGACTCAATTACCACCATGGCAAAAAAGTAACACGTCGCCAAAGGTAATATTCCACTTGGCGTACCACATCATTCTCCATTAGTGGAAACTAACAGGAGGGACTTAAGTTAGTGACGAAAAACTTATAGAGGACCAAAGTTTAAAGAAATTTTTTTGAATGATCAAACTTGAAAATTAAGATATTTTATATCTAACCTTTATATATTTTTATTTTCTCTTATTTTATTTTTAATCTTCTCTATTTTATTATTTTTATTTTATTTTTAATCTTTTCTACTTTATTTTATTTTTTTCTTACTTGAGGTGTCAATTTGGTTGACCCATTCACAATTAAAATCAATAATGTCCATTTATAATTCCAAGGGTTGGTCTAGAGGTGGAGATTTGGGTCTTGAGAGTTTACTCCTCTCATAGTCTCAGGTTCGAATCTTATTGGGTGCAATCAATTCTTGTGTAGATCAGTCTATACGGAGTTTTGCTCTGGTTTTAAACGAGACCCCTGCTAGCGGACAGTGAGATTGATCCTCTTGAATTGGTCAGTCGAAAGGCCGATTACCAAGATTCAAAAAAAAAAGAATGTCCATTTATAACTAGGGGTGGCAAAACGGGCTAGTGCGGGGTGAGCCAACCAAGAATTTATGCCCTCACTCTCTAAACTGTCCATCCCGTCCGGTCCCGTTTTCATCACGGACTTTTGCATGCATGTACATTTACTTAATTTTTTGTATTTTTAGGTTTAAAAAGTGCAATACGTACGGACTTTCCCCGCACCCTCCTCACTTTTTTGTGGAGAAGACTTAGGTTTTGTTTATATCCTCAATTTTTGGGCTTTCGTCCTCACTTTTTTTTTGAGAAGACTTATGTTTTGTTCATATCCTCAATTTTTGGGTTTTTCCGGAACGGGTCTAAACGGCGCGGAATACCTGTTGCCACCCCTATTTATAAGGAACTCTTTTATTTTATTTTTATGAGGAATTAATTATTGAGTGAATGCATATGATTTGAATGCAATTTATATTGCAAAGGATATTCTTGTTTCCGGCTTTGATTTCTGTTGTTGTGAATTTTAGGTTAATTTCTTTTTTATAATTTTACTTCATTGAGTTGGTTCTGCAATCTCTTTGTGCTTTGGTTTATCTAGTTTGTAATTCAGTTTTGTTTCAATTTATTTTGATTTGAATCCGTTTTTACTTTTAGGGTTTTGATTTTATGACTTGTTTTCAGGGAATGGCTGGTGTGTTGAGTGACGAGTCTGGAGTGGGTAAGTCTGTGGAGGTGATTTCACGTAGGCAGACTAGTACCGGGGAAGCATTGGCGGAATGGAGATCTTCTCAGCAGGTCGAGAATGGAATCACAGCTACTTCTCTGCCTTACTGGGACACCGACGAAGACGATGCCAGTAAATTCATTTGTGTGGCAATATTTGACACCTTTTCTCTTTGTTAAACTTTGCGATAGCGTTCGCAACCAGAAAGGAACTTGTGTCTTGATCATGGACAATTGGATATATTCTCTTATAAATGATTGCTTTTTAAATTTAGCTTGTGGTGATTCTTGATCCTTTCATGATATGGGCCATGGTTGATTCTAAATTCTTATTTCTTCTCCTTGTAGGACCAAAACCTTCCGAGTTATATGGGAAATATACATGGAAGATAGAAAAGTTTTCCCAGATTACCCAAAGGGAACTTCGGAGTAATGCATTTGAGGTTGGAGGCTACAAATGGTATGAGGGTTTAGATAAACTTATGGAAATGTCTTGCTTCACTTTGATTGAAACTTTTACTCTTTTAGAACTATTTATACGCATGAATGTTTTGTGGTCCTATAGCATTAATTCTATCAAAATATCACTGACCAAATTATGTTTTGCTTTGTTAACCTAATCATTCTCTGGTTATTGGCAGGTATATTTTAATGTATCCACAAGGTTGTGATGTATGCAATCATCTCGCGCTGTTTCTGTGTGTAGCTGATCATGACAAACTTCTTCCAGGTAAAATCAATAGTTTGTTTCTCAGTTTAAATTAGTAATTAGTTGTTAGTTAACTTTTATGTACTAAAGCTTGTTCTGTAGTATTTGACGTGTTTTCCATTTTCTCATTGGGGGTGATACAGGATGGAGTCATTTTGCACAATTTACAATAGCTGTGGTCAATAAAGACCCAAAGAAATCAAGATATTCTGGTTTGTTAGCTAATAATTTGTTGAATTAACGGAGACGACAATTTTTTCTATCATCATTACTCATTAGTTGTTCTTGAGTTTTTCAGATACAGCGCACCGATTTTCGAAGAAGGAGCATGACTGGGGATGGAAAAAGTTTATGGAGCTGTCGAAGATGCATGACGGATTTGTTGACACTTCTGACAATTTGATAATAAAAGTTCAAATTCAAGTCATCAGGTATTCCATTCTTAAATTCATGTTATTTAAGACCCCCAGATATTGACATTCACATGCCAATCTTGTTTGCAATTTAACTTGGAGCATTTAATTCAGACGCGTGAGATTGTATTTTTTATTGGTTGTTGATGCAGGGAGAAATCCGACAGGTCTTTCTGTTGTCTTGATTCTCATTATAGGAGGGAACTTGCTAGGGTATATTTGACAAATGTAGAACAAATTTGTCGGCATTTTGTGGAGGAAAGACGGAGCAAGCTTGGGAAGTTGATTAAGGATAAAGCTAGGCGGTCAAGGTACTTTGTACTCTCCTTTAAAACTGTCTTGCTTCTGTCATACTATGCCTAATTACATTTTTCTTTGACACCCCCACCCCCTATTATTAATAGCACTCCATACATCTACGTGAAAAATCTATTTCTGGGTTGACTTATTTCCTTTTCAATCCAGAAAGGTGAAAAAGTTTGGACAATTGGGAAGAAAAGTTACAAAAGTGGTTGAGTTCCTTTGTTAAATCAAATCGTTGACCATGGTTTGATGTATTATAAAGTTCAATGTGTAACCTAAAGGGATTTTTATTTTTTCCATAATTTATTTCATTTATCTTTAATAATTCTTTTAATTATAATGTATAGATTATTACATTTGAATGTACCATGAATTTATATAATATACCACGGATCCAAATAGCATACCAAATATGCATACTCCCATGTAACGGATTCTTTGAGAGTTGCATACTGTGTACCCGAATTCGTACCACGAACTGACAAGTTTGCTTGATTTTAACAACCTTGGTTGTGGGTGTCTGATTTTATAAGTTGATTAAACAGTAATTTTCAATATGCAGTTTCTTTGCTTTCTGGCGGGACATTGACCAAACATCTCGGTGCCGGATGTCTAGGGAGAAGACAGATGTAATTTTAAAAGTTGTAGTGAAACGCTTTTTTATTGAGAAAGAAGTCGCTTCTACTTTGGTAATGGATTCCTTGTATAGTGGATTGAAGGCTCTTGAGGGCCAGACTAGCAAGAAAGATTTGGTAAAATTGTTGGATACTGAAGAAATAACAGCACCTATTGTCCGTGTTGAAAAAGACATGTTTGTACTGGCAGATAATGTTTTACCGCTGCTTGAAAGGGCTTTTA
Organism: Lathyrus aphaca; assembly: GCA_963966055.1. Taxonomy (NCBI): domain Eukaryota; kingdom Viridiplantae; phylum Streptophyta; class Magnoliopsida; order Fabales; family Fabaceae; genus Lathyrus; species Lathyrus aphaca. Next base: position 178,806,861 of record OZ014520.1, read on the forward strand.
TAGAACCACTCCCTCTAAAAGATGAAAAGGGTCCTCAAAATCTTACAAAGGTAAGATGTGTAGTAATATTTATTAAAGTAACTAAGGATTTATACGTTGACACCTAATAGATGGTGATATACTTCAGCATTGACCCAATTGACATGTGATGATATTAATGGAACTTTGGCAAGGGATTTTCAGAGGACTGAGTTTTGAATAAAAGAGTAGATGAAAGTCATGCCAATTTGTTGAAATCTGTAAAAAAGTTATACTGAAGGGTGTCTCTGGAATCCTTTTGGCTTTATAGTTTTGGAATCCTTTTAATTGCTAAGAACATGTTTGCTGTGTTTTTACAGGATAGAAACACCGGGGAGGATTTCAATGAAGATTCTATGGAGCGTATTGAAAGGCGTCTCACAGAATTAGGGCGCAGGACTTTGGAAATATTTGTCCTTGCTCATATATTCAGGTATCTTAAACAATACTTTTGTAATCAAAGTATGTGGAATTTCATTTTTACAAGAAAACTGATGATTTGGGATGAATGAAAGTTCCTAGTAGTGAATTAAAGAAGGCATACTTTTTGTTTCACTATGACTGCACCACCTTATTTCTATATGTATTGAATACAATTACTTAGAATTCCTAATTCCTAATGTTATGGATACAGCAACAAAATTGAGGTTGCTTATCAGGAAGCTCTTGCCCTACAGAGACAAGAAGAACTCATTCTTGAAGAAGAGTCATAGAGGCAAGCTGAAAATGATCGGAAAACATAACATGGAGTCAATTAGAGGGAAAACAAGTCAAAGAAAAAACAGGTTGTTAGAGATTGAAATTGCATTGTTAAGGAAACGTTAAATATCTAAATATTGATTTCACTCATGCTAATTTCTAATGTGGTAGCAATCATGGCTAGGAAGTTTGCATATTGAACTTTGTTGTGGAATGAAATAATATATTTAAAATTGTTTTCCGGCAGGTTTTCGTTCTTCAACGCCAGGAGCTTGTGCTACTGGCTAAAATGAAAATATTGTTTATAAAAATTATAGTTCTGGAAGTAAAAATAATTTGATAAACTTTTCATGCAACATTGAGATTTAAGTTGATAGAATAATGAAGACTCATAATTTTAAATATCTAAAATAATTTGAAACAGCATCACACACTACCTCCTAGTACAAAAGAGTTTCAAGAGGTGTATTCTAGTTAGAAAAACAACATATGGCCTAACTATGTTAATTTGGTTTTCATACCATAATGATTCAAATACAGTAAATATATATTATATCACCCTAAATAATGCCCATAACTCTAATAAATAAATCAAAAAATTAAACTCAACTGTTAATGAATTTGACAGAATGCGATAAGAAGTTATTTGCTTGGAGCTTAATTCAGAGAACATAATAATGTATTACTGATATAAAAGAAAGATGTGCACCTCATGAAAAACTAGTGAAATAGCATTTGAATCACTTTGCAATTTACTTCCACTTAGTTCCTGCAAAGGAACAATTTCCTTGGCTGTTGTAGAATTTCAATTTGAAATTGATGATAATATCAGGACTTAAAAAGTTACCTTTTAGTTGATTCTGCAAATATTTAACACAAGTCGATTATGTCGTCAAGTATGTAAGCTTGAGCTTGACTACCCTTCAAATTAAGAATTCAGCTCATTATAATGAACTGTATCTTGTTTAAGAATGATGAAAATATTGAGCTGTAACTTGTATAAGAATGATGACAATATTGAGGAAAATACTTGAAGAGAAAACAAGATAAAGGAATGTTACATTGAAACCATTGTTATAGACATAAAACCAATTTTATCGGTGTTTGATATGGAACTCTTGCATATAAAGAAAATTTATTAAGAGATACCCGTTTTAGCTCGTCTAATTGATATTTGGGTATTACTTTATCCACTCCATCGGGGTAATAGTGAACAAATTGGAAATTTGAATTTGTCATTTTTATATTTTGGAGATGTATTTTTAGACACATCTAATATAGATAAAGAGTGTGACAAGTGAGTTATATCCCGTTTATGCCAAAATATATATCGGAGATGCATCTTTGAAATCTTCATTAATTGGTGTTTTCATCAATACTCGTATGAAGAGAGTCACACTTAATTAAATCAGAGACAATTTTGAAGATGCATATCCAAAAATTTGCATCTATTTCTTCATTATCAAAGATACTTGAAGCGGGAAATAAATAAAACAACACCCATTAATATTCTTCTTCTTTTTCTTCATGATCAAAGATAATATTATGTCAAAACCTTTAAAAAAATTTCATCTATTTTCAATCAATTTTTGCACTCCAATTCAACATTTTTTGTGCATGTTATATAACATTAAAAAGTGACGAGAAATATTATGCATTAACAAACAAATATTATGCATTAACAAACGCTATACCTAGAATGGGATTAGCTGATTGCAAGTGCAAAATCTGTTAGATAATCGCTGGACTCCATTAGATAAGGAAACTAACTTAATTTTATTATATGAAAGACAATGACGGTCACACAAAAGGTGTTTAAATACAAAAGTAAAGAAACTTTAACGGGCTTTTAATTCAAAATTGAAATAAATAAAACATAAAATTACGTAAAATGGTAAAATGTTGTTTTTGAGTCAGACATCGAACGTCAAACTTGAACAAGGTCTGCCAAACCTTTCTGATGCATAACTTCTTCGATACGCGCAATCAGTCTTCATATATTACTCTCGTCAAACTCTGAAGAACTCGACCCTGAGTTCTTTTTTTTTTATAAAGAGCCTCATATGTTTTATATTCAGGAATGTCATTAACATTGAAAGTATTAGATATATTCATGAAATCCGAGAGAGCTTCCGCATAAGCATTAATTGATTGCCCGACTCACTTTGAACGAGGTTTACTTGCGTGAATGTAGCTTATTGTAAGTACCAACAAGGAATCTCTCCTTACGCAGAAACACCATCATGTCGTCTCCTACATTGAAAACTTTGATTCTCATGCGTTTAACAACAATTGTTTTATTCTTCTATCTAATAACATCTAACTTAGCCTTGATAACTATCATTTCTTCAGCCATATTCTTAGTAGTCGCACTAACACCAGGCGCCTTAGGCAACTTAACCAAATCGAACACATGCTTAGGAACATAAGTATAAACCAGAGAGAAAAGTGATTTCCCTGTAGCTGAGTGCAAAACACTGTTGTAAGCAAATTCGACCAGAGGCAAAACCAAATCCCACTATTTTGGCTTGTCCTTACAAACACTCTGAATCATATTCCCAAACTTTTGTTGGTTACCTCAGTTTGTTCATCTATTTGAGTTGAGCTGTAGAACTCAGTTCAACGCGGTTCCAAACAATCTCCAAAGAGAAATTCGTAAATGATTGAGAAATTTGGTGTCCATGTCTAAAGTATTTGACGTAGGAACCCCATGAAAACGCCAATCTCCTTGAAAAATAGTTTGGCTATGTTGGATGCATAAAAAATCTTCTTACAAGCAATGAAGTGTGTCATCTTGGATAATCTATCTACTACAACGAACAAAGAATCCACACCTCGCTCTGTACAAGACAAGCCTAACACACAATTTATGGTTGAATATTGCCAAATATCACCAGGAAGAGGTAAAGGCATATAAAGACCAATATTTTGAGACTGGCCTTTAAGAACCTGATAAGTATAACATCTCCTGACTATAGCACCATCGTACCTCCTCAACTGTGGTCAATAATATTTTTCCTCCAAGATAGTAATGGTATTGTCTCTACCCAAATGACCACTAAGACCACCACCAAGAAAATCTCAAATTAACTTCTCTCTTAAAGATGAGCAAGGAATGCATAGTCGATCCTCTTTAAAAAGATATCCATCTCGAATATGAAAATTTGCATTAGGATATTTTCCACTACACTTGGTCCATAAATCCTTGAACTCAACATCACTTCCATACAACTCTTTTAGGCAATCAAAGCTTATTATCTCATGTGTTAGGTTATTATAGAAAATTATAAATAATAATATTTATGAGTTAGTTAGTTAGTTAGTTAGTTAATAGTTTGTTATACTATATGCTAATAAATCTCTTATAGAAGGTGGCTAGACCATGAAAAATATGAACCTGAGTCACTGATTTAGTTGCAGGTTAATCTCTGATAGCATTCACCTCATCTTCATCAACTTGAATCCCTTATTCAACAACAACACAACCTATGAAAAGTAATTTGTTGGTGTTGAATGTACACTTTTTCAGATTAATGTACAATTGTTTCTCTTGTAAGACTTGCAACATTTGTTTCACATGCTCTAGATGCTCTATCTTGGTCTTACTATAAACCAGAATATCATCAAAATAAAACACTACGAAAGAACCAGTAAATGGGTTCAAAACCTGATTCATCAACCTAATGAAGGTGTTAGGGGAATTTGGCAACCCAAAAGGCATCACTAACCACCCATACAATCCAACTTTTCTTTTGAAAGTTGTTTTCCATTCATCCCTAAGTCAAATTCTGATATGATGATATCCACTACAGATATTTATCTTTGAGAACACTTTAGAGCTTGCCAACTCGTTCAACGTGTCTTCCAAACAAATAATTGGGAATTGATACTTGATAGTTATCTTATTGATGATTATGCTGTCAACACACATTCACCACTGATTTCCCTTCTTAGAGACTAAAAGGACTGGTACTACACGGAGACTCATGCTCTCATGAATAAATCCCTTATTAAACAAATATTCAATATGCTCCATTAAAATCTCATTCCCCTTGGTGCTCATGCGATAATGAGGTCAATCTGATGTTGAATATATTTGCATAAGAGGTAAATCGTTTGGAAGATATATTTGCATTATGAGGTTGTTTCCTCCTTTACAACATTCATCAACCCTTTAATCACCATTGGACAAAAACATCCAGTTTCTTTAACCTCATTAAGCTCATTTTCACTCTGCGTCATTACTAAGAAATTATACTTCTTTTCTCCTGGATTTTTGTCAAAGTGTAAAACAGGAGCCATAGTAATTTTATGTGTGCTCCATGTAAACATCATCATGTTATCTCGTTCTCGGTAAGTGATATATTTATCAAACTTCTAAGGTTTAACAAGTAAAATATGACAAACATCCATATCAAGAACATCACAAAGTACCTTATCTCAGTAATGTTTTCTGATGGAGATAGGAACTCTCCCAGCTAGCGTTACTCAAACTTGGGAGCTTTAGCTTACCCAAACGTGGGTGTGCTAATACCTTTAGACCTTCCGTGCATATTTCTCTTCTTTCTCTTAATCAAAACAAAAACACATAATAAATACAATGTGTGTATAATATGTCACGATCCTTAAGTATATGGGAATTGATAAAACATAGTCCCTCATAAACTTATCTAGGGTGTTTTTGTATCTGTCCCATCTTGGGTCGATTTACAAAGTATTTGATCCTATGCCATAAACTTTAGTGTTATACACATCACAAAAAAAAAATCAATTCAATCCACTTCTTTTAAAAGACTTGAACAAACTTCAATTGTCTTCCTTCGGGATTCTTTCTCCCTTCTTTCGTAAGGGCATATTATTTTCATTCTACTGCAAACAGGTAAACTCATAAGTTTCCACGAAGCAAGCGGCAACACCTAAATTGCTAAAGCGCGAACGTTAGCATCATCCACTTAAAAAACACATAGAAACCTGTAGTCCCACGAACTACATGCGCTATGATTCTTCATTGGTTAATGAAGATACACAAGCATAAGACGACGAATTCTTGGTGAACATAATTCCCCTTCCATCCGTAGTCATTCGAACTATATTGACTCTGACTTTCCCATTGCACAAGGGAATATGTAGGCATAAGATTGCGAGATCCAATCGAGTCACCTTTCGTTTCTTTTCTCTTGCCTCTTTCGTGTTTTCCCTTAGCAAGTAAGCTTTCGATATGCACCCTTTAATTAGAACAACAAGAGTGGATCCCTTTGAGTATAACAGACGCGGGGGGGGGGGGGGGGGGGGGTATGATAATACCTTCCCCTTGCATAATTGACTCGAACCCCGAATTCGGTTGCGAGACCATGTTATTTTCCCATCTCGAGGTTTCTTTGATCGTTTCCTTTTCTCGTTGGAATAAATAACATTCAGTGGCGACTCTGTTTTGCGTCGGTTATTTTTTCATGTTACGACAATGCGCTATGGAAGATGGTGTTACTCAAGAAGAGGAAGTTGTTCGTGAAAATATCATTGAATGGGAGCCAACTACATAAACTGTCACATGTTTAGGACTTACTTTGTAACCTCCATGAACTATACTAGTTATGTTAAGTTTCAAATAAGTCATTGTACTCTCTTGGAATATCTGGGGAGCCTTTAACAATAAGGGTAAAAGACACATGATGAATGTGATTATAAAACACTTTCCAACATTCTTAATTGTTATGGAAACACACATTAGTTTTCATAAGACTAAATCCTTTTGGGATACAATAGGATATGCGAGTGTTCACTATGTGGATGTGCGTGGTCAATCTGGGGGCATTTGGGTGTCAAAGTAGAATGGTAGTAAAATTTTATTTGTCGTGCATTATGTCTTTATGGATACAATTTCTATCAAGTTATCATTACAAACTTTCTCTTGGTATGTAATTGGAGTTTATGCTAGTCCCGTGTACACTTCTCATATTGACCTGTGGCTCCTCCTCATTGACCGAATGAACACTATTAATGGTCCTTGAATGTTGATTGGAGACTTTAACGACATCATTCAATGAGTGAATAAAAAGGAGGTGATTTTAATTCTTGGGTAGCTGCTTTGTTGAATGCCATTGATACATGTAATTTAGTCGAAGTAGACATGATTGGTGTGAAATTCACATGGAATATGACTTGTACCGATAATCGAATGGTCTATCACAAGTTGGATAAGGCCCTAGTTGACATTGCTTGGTGCATGACCTTCCATGATGCATATTTTGAGGTATTATGTAAATTCCATTTTGACCACAACCCAATTCTCCTTGTGTGTAGAATTCCATTCCAAGACCATGAGCCGTATCCTTTTAGGTTTGAGGCAACTTCCCCAAAATACTCCAATATGGTCTAGACTGCTTGAGGGAAATCCCCATATGGATGGATGTTAACTTGTCTACAAAATGTGCAACACTATTTTATCCTTTTCAATAAGGAAAATTTGGCAATATCACCAAACAAAACATAACATTAATAAGAGACTCAGGGGTATCCAACCTTCTTTGGAGAGAATAAATTCAATAAGAATAGTTTATATCCAACAGGAGCTTCAATATGAGTTTAATGAGATCCTTGAGAAAAAGTAAACTCATTGGTATCAAAAGGCTAAAGATGATTGAATTAATTGAGATATCCTAATACCAACTTTTTAAATACAGAGAAAATAATCTGGTGGAAAAGAAATAATGTCCATGGTCTTCATTTTCCCAATGGTGTTTAGTTCAATGGTAACACTATTCTCATGGAGGAAGCATTGACTTTCTTTAAAGGTTTTTTCTTCCCTACATCTCATATACTCCCCACTAATATGGGTGGCTCAACTATGGCTCTGATCCTTACTGAATAGGCTTAAGACTCCTTGACTCAACAGATGACGAGGGAATACGTTACTTACACATTGAATTAAATTCACCCTTTCAAGGCGTATGGCCTTGATGGATTACATGGTATATTCTTTAAACAATTTTGGTATATAGTTGGAGACGACGTTGTCCAACTTATATTAGATGCTTTTGTGACAAGTAGCTTTCATTTCTCTCGTTTTGAGACTCTTATCGCATTAATCCCTAAGGTAGTCTGCCCTTAACATTTTAAGGAATTCATGACCATTAGATTATGCAACACTATTTACAAGCTTGTTACGAAGATTATGGTTAGCATATTGCACCTTTATCTAAATTAGATAGTTAGACCCTTCCAGAGTAGTTTTATTCTTGGTAAAGGAAACAATGACAATGTCATTATCCTCAAAGAAACAATTCATTCTATGTGTAAATCTAACAAGAAAAAAGCTAATATGATGTTCATAATAGATCTTGAAAAGGACTATGATTATGTTAATTGTGATTTCTTGGAATTTATTTTGAAGCAAAATAGGTTTCCTCCCATAAATATAAAGTTGATCATGCATTATGTAACTATCTCCTCTATGTCTGTTCTTTGGAATGAGAGACAACAACCAAATTTGTTCCGACTAAGAGATTATGGAAAGGTGAACTACCTTTCATCCTATCTCTTTATTATATGTATGGAATTCACATCGCAGACAATCATCAGGGAAGTCAATGAATACCATTGAAAACCTGTTGGGTTATCTCATAATGAACCTCCTCTATTGCATTTATTTTTTGTAGATGACCCTCTCGCGAAGGTTTCTCCCAGGAAGGAATCAAGTTTGATACATTGAATCGTTTTGCCATGTTTTCTAACCTTAAAGTGAATGTTGATAAATCAAATGTGTTATTCTTAACTAATAGAAAGAGGAATAAAATGGATTCAATTGTCTCCAACATATGTATCAAGAGAACTCATACTATAGAGAAATACTTGGGTTTCCCTATGTTGCATGGTCGTCTTAAGTGTAAGGAATTTGAGTTTTAAAGGAGAAAATTAGGCAAATGTTAGTATCTTGGCAACATAAATTGTTAAACAAGGCTAATTGTTTGACTCTGGTTAGGTATATTCTGAATTCCAGTCCTAAATCATTATATGCAAGTGACTTAGCCACCTCATCCAACTTGTGATTTTATTGATAGGAAGACTTGAATTTTTGTGTGGAAAGGTAATTCAAACTATGGTGTGCATCTCGCTGGCTATAATAAAATCACTAAGCCTAAAAAGTTGGATGGTCTTGGGATCCAGAAGGCAAGAGAGACCAATACTTATATGTTAGGTAAGTTGGTTTGGGGTCTCCACTGGGATTGTGATTCTCTATGTGTCCAAGTTTTGAAGCATGAATACATTAGTAAATAAATGCTCCTTAATATGAAAAAGAAATCTAGATCAATTACTTGAAATGCAATTATGAAATCTCTCTCTGCTCTTAAAGATGACTTTAAATTTAGATTAGGGGATGTGAACTCATGTTTCTAGATTACAAATTGGTCAGAGGTAGGGAAATTAGCGGAACATGTTCTCTATGTGGATATCTACGATATGAAAATGAGAGTGAATGACGTTTACTTCGATGAGAAATGGAACTTCAATTCATTATATAATAATATTTTTCCGGGTGTTTGTGACCTCTTGAAAGCGCTCCTCATTTGTTTGAACTCTATGGTGCCTGGTTGGTTAACCTAGAAAGACAATTTAGATGATTTCTATACTGCTCAGGATGGTTATTGTAGATGTTAAGAATTGGCAGAATTTTTAGACAAACAAGAAGTGTTGAACTTAGTTCAGGATGTCACACCAGATGTTGTGACATTGTCAAACAGAGTAAAAGTAAATGAATTAAGTAAAGACATCAGGATGTCACACCAGATGTTGTGACATCGTAAACCTACTACCAGACTTAAATGATGCATAACAGAAGTGAGTAAATTCAGGAGAATTTATTTGGAATAAATTGTGAATAGATAAACACTCCAGGGCGCATCATTAGGGAGATTAGTTATCTGACTTCAGTGAAACAGAATAACTAACACACCTTGAATCAAGGAGGTAACAAACTAACTAACCCTAATTCTCCTTGATGACAGTGGGATTTATCAGGACTGGATAATCTGCAAAAAGCCCAAAAACCAATCATCTATTTAAGGAACAGAAACTCTCAGAATAGAGTACGAAATTAAGAAGACTGTAAAGGGTGTTTGTGTCTAATAGCAGGTTTTAATTGTTTGTCACTTTATGAGCTTTTAAGCAAAAAGTGAATTGTGTCTTGATTGAAACTTTTAAGTAAGATCAAGCTGTTGTGTTTGAAGTGTGACTTCAATTTTATTAAACATTGTAAAATATCACTGTGTGATTGAGGGGGAGTGAGTAGGGACTCATATCTAAGTTGTGTCTTAGGTAGAAATTGCCTTGGGTAGATATTAAGTGAAGGATTAAACTGGTTGGTTTAATTCCAGAATTAATATTACTTATATTGGATTTCCTTCCTGGCTTGGTAGCCCCCAGATGTAAGTGTGGAGATACACTGAACTGGGTTAACAATTTCCTGTGTCATTTAATTTACCTGCACTTTAAGTTTTGTTTAAGTCTTCAAGTGTTTAAACATCTGATTCGACATCACGTACCTGATCCCAGAATTTCAATTGGCATCAGAGCAGGCACCCTGCCTGTTTAACTGGGTGAGATCTAGGGACTGCAAATTTTGGGAACATGGACAGAGATGTAGGATCTGTGAATAGACCACCTATATTGGATGGATCCAACTATGACTACTGGAAGCCAAGAATGGTAGCATTCTTAAAATATCTTGATAACAGGGCTTGGAAAGCAGTCAACAAAGGATGGGAGCACCCTGTCCAAGACAATAAGGATGGGGCAAAAGTGTTGAAGCCTGAAGAAGAGTGGAGCAAGGAGGAAGAAGATTCAGCACTTGGAAATTCCAAAGCCTTAAATTCCTTATTCAATGCCATTGACAGGAACATATTTAGACTTGTACATCACTGTGAGCTGGCCAAGGATGTTTGGGACACTCTCAAAACCACTCATGAAGGAACATCAAAGGTGAAGATGTCAAGACTTCAACTTCTCACCACCAAGTTTGAAAACTTGAGGATGAAGGAAGATGAGACCATTCATGAGTTTTACATGAACATCCTTGAAATTGCTAATACTTCTGGTGCTTTGGGAGAGAAGATGAGTGATGAAAAGTTGGTAAGAAAGATTCTCAGATCACTGCCAAAAAGATTTGACATGAAGGTTACTGCAATAGAAGAAGCTCAGGACATCTGCACAATGAAGGTTGAAGAACTCATTGGTTCCCTTCAAACCTTTGAGATGGGAATGAATGATACAATTGTGAAGAAAAACAAAAGCATAGCCCTGGTCTCAAACACTGATAAAGAAGAAGAAAGTCATGAAGCAGACTCTGGGGACAACTTATCAGAAACAATTGCTATGCTTGGAAGACAATTCAACAAAATTCTCAAAAGAATGGAAAACAAGTCCAGACCAAGTGGAAGAAACTCAACATCTTCTGAGAATAAAAGACCTTATGATTCTAATAGAAGGTCAAATTATGATGAGAAGACCAACCAAGGAAAAGGGATTCAATGTCATGGATGTGAAGGATATGGGCACATCAGAAGTGAATGCCCAACCTATCTAAAGAAGCAAAAGAAAGGTCTCTCTGTGACCTGGTCAGATGAAGACTCAGGATGTGAGTCAGAAGAAGAATCTGCAAAGCACATCACTGCTCTAGCTGGAGTATGTGAAACTGAAGGGGGATCCAGTGATGAGGAGCTGACATTTGAAGAGCTTGAAGAATCTTACAGGATGCTGTGTAAAATGAGCACTGAAGTATGCATGGAGAATATACAGCAGAAGAAGCAGATTGAGGAATTAAAGGCTGAAAAGACAAGTAATCTATAGATCATTGACACTTTGAAAAGTGAAGTAAGCCTACTCAACTCCAAAATGGAGCATATGTCCAAATCTGTCAGAATGCTGAACAGTAGCTCAAACACACTGGATGTCATTCTCAACAACAACAAGCACTCAGGGGATAGGACTGGGCTGGGATTTAATAAAGCTCAAAAGTTTGAGGCTAGCACCAGCCAAACAACTCCAAATCCCATGAAGTCAAATAAGATGTCCAAACAGATGTCTCAACATCATGACAAGAACATGATGAAAAAGAAATATCAAAGATGGAGATGCCATCATTGTGGAAGGTTTGGTCACATCAAACCTTTCTGCTACAAGCTGCATGGACATCCAAATCAGAGGTCTCAGCAACCCCCTAAGCAGAAGACAGAGGTCACCAAGAAAGTGCTGCATGGACATCCAAATCAGAGGTCTCAGCAAATCCCTAAGCAGAAGACAGAAGTCATAAAGAAAGTTTGGATACCTAAAGCTAGTCTTCATGCTGATCAAAGCTACAAATACATGCCCAAGAACAAGTTCAACAGACAACCTTGGAACTATAAAGATGGACAATACACAGGGCAGATGCATCAAAGGAAATCTCACAACAGGCACAAATGGTCCAAGAAGGTTGTTGCCTTTATAGCTCATACATCTCTCAGAGTATCTGCTAAGGAAGACTGGTACTTTGACAGTGGTTGTTCAAGGCACATGACTGGACTGAAGAATCTGCTGGTAGACTTAAAGCCACACTCATCCAGATATGTAACCTTTGGAGATGGAGCAAAGGGGGAAATCAAGGGAGTTGGGAACATGGACTGATCAGGTGTACCAAGTCTAGATGATGTGCTGCTGGTAAAAGGATTAACTGCTAACTTGATCAGCATAAGTCAATTATGTGACCAAGGTTACAGTGTAAACTTTACCAAAACTGAATGCATAGTTTCTGATAAAGAACAGAAGGTTGTCATGAGAGGAGCCAGATCAAAAGACAACTGCTATATGTGGGAACCTCAAGATTTTAGCCTCATATCAATTTGTTCCTTAGCCAAAGAAGAAGAAGTGAAGTTGTGGCACCAAAGACTGGGTCATCTCCATCTCAGAGGAATAAAGAAGATCATATCTATAGAGGTTGTAAGAGGAATCCCAAGACTGAAGATTGATGAAGGAAAAGTGTGTGGTGAATGTCAAATAGGCAAGCAAACCAAAATGTCACACCCAAAGCTCCAACATCTGACAACTTCCAAAGTTTTGGAATTGTTACATATGGATCTTATGGGACCAATGCAGGTTGAGAGTCTTGGTGGAAAAAGATATGCACATGTGGTTGTTGATGACTTCTCAAGATATACATGGATAAGTTTCATCAAAGAGAAGTCTGATGTGTTTGATGAATTCAAAGATCTGTGCTATAGAATTCAAAGAGAAAAAGCAAGCTGTGTGGTCAGAATAAGAAGTGATCATGGAAAAGAGTTTGAGAATAAAAAATTCTCAGACTTCTGCTATTCAGAAGGGATCAATCATGAGTATTCTTCTCCTATCACCCCTCAACAGAATGGGATTGTTGAGAGGAAAAACAGAACTATTCAGGAGTCAGCAAGAGCCATGATTCATGCTAAAAATTTACCCCTGTACTTTTGGGCTGAAGCTATGAACACAACATGTTACATCCACAATAGAGTAACACTAAGAAAGGGAACTTTTTCCACCATCTATGAAGTCTGGAAGGGCAGAAAACCTACAGTCAAGTACTTTCATGTGTTTGGAAGTAATTGTTACATTCTGGCTGATAGGGATCAAAGAAGGAAGATGGACCCTAAAAGTGATGAAGGGATTTTTCTTGGATACTCCATAAATAGCAGAGCTTATAGAGTATTTAACTCCAGAACCAAGGTTATAATGGAGTCAATAAATGTAATTATTGATGATGCCTCTGCAGATGTTGCTGATGATGTTGGAACATCTGCTGACAATCAAACTGAAGTTAAAACAGAAAGTGATAATCTTGATTTCAATTTAACTGAGGCAAGGTCAGAGCAATCCAACAAACCTCCCTCCATCAGAATCAAGAAAGATCATCCTAAAGATCTGATAATTGGTGATCCCAACAGTGGTGTCATCACTAGATCAAGAGAGATGATTTAAGGCTCCTGCTTTGTTTCAAAGATAGAACCTAAAAGCATCAAGGAAGCTCTGAATGATGAGTACTGGATCTCTGCTATGCAAGAAGAATTAGGCCAGTTTACAAGGAATGAAGTATGGGATCTTGTTCCCAGGCCTGATGATATTAATGTGATTGGCACTAAGTGGGTGTACAAGAACAAGTCAAATGAGCAGGGAGTAGTTACAAAGAACAAGGCTAGACTTGTAGCTTAAGGATACACACAAATTGAGGGAGTAGACTTTGATGAAACCTTTGCACCAGTAGCAAGGCTTGAATCAATCAGACTACTTCAAGGAATTGCTTGTATCCTAAAGTTCAAGCTATTTCAGATGGATGTTAAAAGTGCCTTTCTAAATGGGTACCTTAATGAGGAAGTATATGTGGAGCAGCCTAAGGGATTTGTTGATCCAAGCTGTCCAGATCATGTATACAAGCTAAGGAAGGCTCTGTATGGTCTAAAGCAAGCCCCAAGAGCATGGTATGAAAGACTGACCACTTTTCTCATTAAACATGGGTACAGGAAAGGTGGAATAGACAAAACCTTGTTTGTGAAGGATGAAGAAGGAAATGTCATGATAGCTCAGATATATGTAGATGACATAGTGTTTGGTGGGATGTCAGACAGGATGGTTAAACATTTTGTTCATCAAATGGAATCTGAGTTTGAGATGAGCTTAGTAGGAGAACTAACCTACTTTCTTGGACTGCAAATCAAGCAGATGGAAGACTCCATGTTCATATCCCAAAGCAAGTATGCAAAGAACACAATCAAGAAGTTTGGGATGGACAATGCAAGTCACAAGAGAACACCTGCCCCCACTCATTTAAAGCTGACAAAGGATGACAAGGGTGAGAATGTGGACCAAAGCTTATACAGAAGCATGATTGGAAGCCTACTATATCTGACAGCTAGCAGACCAGATATAGCCTTTGCAGTAGGTGTGTGTGCAAGGTATCAAGCTGAGCCAAAAGTAAGTCATCTAAACCAGGTTAAGAGGATTTTGAAATATGTCAATGGTACTTGTGACTATGGCATAATGTATTCTCATGGTTGTGAACCAATCCTCACTGGATTTTGTGATGCTGACTGGGCTGGTAGTGCTGATGATAGAAAGAGTACATCAGGAGGATGCTTCTTTCTAGGAAACAATTTGATTTCTTGGTTCAGTAAGAAACAAAATTGTGTATCCTTATCCACTGCTGAAGTTGAATATATTGCAGCTGGTAGCAGTTGTTCACAATTGGTTTGGATGAAACAAATGCTCACAGAATACAATGTCCCACAAGATGTCATGACATTGTACTGTGACAATTTAAGTGCAATTAACATCTCCAAAAATCCTATCCAACACAACAGAACTAAGCACATAGACATCAAGCATCATTTCATTAGAGATCTTGTGGAAGAGAATGTGATCACATTAGAGCATGTAGCCACAGAGCTGCAATTAGCTGATATATTTACTAAAGCTTTGGATGCTACCCAATTTGAAAACCTAAGGGGTAAATTGGGAATCTGCTTATGTGAAATATAGCAGTTATGGAGAAGTGCCAGCATGTCTCATGACATCGTGTGGCATGATCACCAGATGGCAGCATCAGTCTGGTCAATAACTCTGTGTATTCCACTCTTAAAAATTCCAATAGCAACTGTTTCTATAAATGCACAAACGTGCTCTCAGCTCCTCACCTTCTCACTATCTCCTCAAAACGATTTGCATGCTAAAGCCGAATTTCTAAGCTCATCAAAATCAATCAAACCTAACTCCTCTTCCACTACATTCGAAAAATGTCTCAACATCAAAACCCTAACTTCATTGATGAGGGTCTCAATCAAGAAGATATAGTGCATGCAACTCCAATCTCTGTAGTACCAATGGATGCTACTCCTATAGACGAAATCAGAGGAAGTGTCCCTATTGCTCAAAAACCTAGAACTCCAAATGTAAGAAGAGCAAAGGAGCCTGTTTTTAGCAAAAGCAAGGGGACTCCTTCATCTACAAATACCACCCCAAAGCTTCTGATTATGTGGATGCATCCATCAAGCATCTTGTGAACAGGATTCTTTCTGAATAAAGAGTGGTACGTGGGGTATCTGTTCCCCTGAACAGCATGTCTGCTCCACAAGAAGAACCAAGCAACCAGGCTGAAGAGGACACTCCTGCTCAACAGGATGTCCCAATAAATGTTGAAGCATCTGAGGACCAGAACAAGGCCTCAACTGATAATGATGAAGCCACTGATGATCAAGCTCATGTTGATCAATCTGCTGAAAAAGAGGCCTCCCAACCTCCTCCTGTTGAAACTCTAGATGATGACTCTGACACAGAGATCATTGGATCTGTTAACCCTAGCATAGCCAAGAGGCTTAGGGCTAGGAAGGAGAAGAAGCCTGTTGCACATGCAACTCCTGAAAAGAAACAATCAACTCCAAAGAAGGACAAATTCAAAGTTTCCTTTGGACCTACTAAGCAATGGAGCAAAGTAAGCACCCAGAAGAGGAAAGCTACAACTCCACCTGACTCAGATGTTGAGGAGGATGTCCCAACATCCCAACCAAGGAAGAAGCCATCACCTCCCAGGTCTGCATCTGCTGTTCCTGAAGCACCTCTGGACAATGTGTCCTTCCATCATGTTTCCAGTGTGAGCAAATGGAAGTATGTCTACCAAAGAAGGGTGGCTCTGGAAAGAGAGTTGGGCAGCAATGCTTTGGAGTGCACTGAGGTAATTGTAACACGGTGGGAGAACTGACTTTAAGTTATGTTGCGGATAGCAAGAGTCGCCACCGACTTTTATTTTATCCAAAAGGAAAGGGTATAAAAGAACAGGAAAGACCTTAAGAGATATTTTCGGGTCCGGGGGGTAGGTTATGTAAAGGGAAGGTGTTAGCACCCTTTACATCCATGGTTATCCATGGGCTCTTAGTTACTTAGCTCACTTTTGAATTGTTTTTGAAAGTGTAGTGTGTGAATAGAAAAATTTTCTGAATAGTTGATAATGATCCATGTACGGATGCGTAAAAACTTGTTTTTGAAAATTTGTTTGAAATTTGTTAAGTGTGAAAAGTTTTTTGAAGTGAGCAAGTACATAAGAGGAACCTACCCTAAAGTTTTAAGTCTTTCTTGTTCTTTATCCTTTAATTGGCAAGACTATCCCTACTATTAAGGAGTAGGTAGTCATTACCTTGGATGTAAGGGACATGAGAGGGACATTCTGTTTTATGAAGGCAACTGTGGGGGTGTAATAAGCATATAGGAGGGACTATCATCATTATTCGAAGGGACTTGATTCGTAAAGGCAACCATGAGGGACTTGATGATTTTTTCTTTTAAGGGACTTGCTTTATACACCCCACTTGACCTTATGATTTAGGCAACTTGAGGGATAACCTTAGAAAGTGAGACGGCGATTAAAAATCGACTTACGTGTGTGAGTGTTCAATATTATTTATCTTGTGATTAAAATGATCTAAATTTATTTTAAGAGAATACATGTTTACACTCCCTAAATTACTAACCATAGCATGAAATTAACTATTTAAATAATTACAAAATTACACCAAGGAAGCAATTACAATAATTATAATAAGCAAATAGCAAAAATAAATAATTAGTAAAATATAAGCAAAGATAATAAATAAACAATAAATAAATAAATAGGGGTTAGTGATAATAATAATTAAAAAAAATAAGGTTAGTAGAAATAATTAAATTTAATGAAATAATAATAATTAGAAGAAGAAACAAGATTAGAGAAATAATAGAAAAAAAATATAAGATATAAATAATAATAATATGGTTAGTAACAATAGTAAATAAAATAGAATTAAATATTATAAACACAAAATTGGATTTTTTATATATAACATTTAAAAAAAATTTTAAACATAATGCAATTATAAATTTTAATTATTACAAATTTAATCATTTTTTTAAACATATATTAGCACTTATTTATTAAAAAACAATTATTTACATATTATAAGGAGAAAATAAGTTTTAAATATTATATTCACAAAATTAATCATATTTATAAAATTTAATTTTATTAGTTATTATATTTACAAAATTTAGTTTCTACTAATTATCATATTTACAATAAACTAATCATATTAAAGATTATAATAAATATATACATGACAATTATATTTAAAAATTAGAAAATAACAATTAAGTTTTTTTTTTTTAATAATTATTTAGAAAATAAATTAGGGTTTTAGAAATTAGGGTTTGTTTTTTAGAAAATATTTTTTAGGTTTTTTTTTTAATTTATAATATACAAAGACTAATTAAATGATACTTATATACATTTTATAAATATATAATAATAACAATCATTTTTTTTTTTAGAATCTTAGAACAAAACATATATACCTTATAATTTAGGAGAAAATAATATTTGTATTTTTATAATTTAAAAACATATCATAATATAATATAGGAAATAGTAAACATAAAAAAAATAAGAAAAAATCAAAAAAAGCTGGACCTGGGATTTGAACCCAGGTCCCTAACCTGGATAATGAAGAGAGTGGCCAACTGGGCTGCGCACCATCAATGCAACAACAATGAATCTCCCTTGGTTTTGTGCTTTAAGCTTGAAAAATCTGGAAAATAAAAGAAATAAAAAGGCCTGGGGTGGGAATCGTACCCAGGACCTTTTGATCACAAGCATGTATGAGTTACCGCCTGGCTGGGAGAGCCTATCTGGTAGTATGATGACCATATCACATAATATATTAAGCTTCTTCACTACCTGGAAAAATAGAAAAAAAACAATGTACGAGACCAAGACTCGAACCAGTGACCTCACATCATACACGCATCAGTCTTACCACTGAACCACAAGCACGCTTGTGATAAACAAATCAACCATAATTCATAAAATATTTTCAACAATATTTGAATTTCCTGAGCGCGCGAATGGCTTCTTCTTCAACCTTTTTCCTGCGAATTTTATTGCCCTTTTTCCTGCAAGTTTTGTTGCAAGTTCTTCATGGTTTAAACCCTGCGAAATTCAAACACTCACAAAACAGCATCGATTCATTAAATTGGTTAATGTTTTATGATTCTTGTGATCCATAGAACATTCCTATGTTCTTAGAATTTGTTTAAATTCATTGAATCATCAAACCCTAAAATTGAGCTCTAAACCCTAATAATGGCCGCGGGTGATATAGGTCATGAAGCTTCAATCCAATTGTCCAGAATCGTTCCTTGGAACCTCACAAACACAAAAACTCAAACAAAATTCATTAACAATGTACAAATAAACAGAATTGAAAAATTGAAATGTCATGAATAGTTTGATTCGGGTAGAGCAATATGGTGCACATGGGATGCATATGAGTGATGCTTTAGCTTCAGTGATGATCAAAGAACACATCTATGTCTTTATTTTACCTTGAAAACTCTTGGATTGAAGAATCCGAATATCACTTTTTGATGAATTTTTGATGTTTTGAAACTTACCCTTGGCTGCTGGAATTCGTGAATGAAGGTTAGGTTTGTGTTTAGTATATATATGTGAATCATTCTAGGTCAAAAAATTGATTAGTTATGTGGAAGATTTGATACTTGAAGATTGAAAAAGATGGTGTCATGAAATTCAAATATTGGCTCATGAAAGCTTGCTATTTTTGGATAAATCACATGATTTCTTTCTCTTTCAACTTCAATCATCAATTAAGATTTTCTAGAAGCATTATTCAAATAAAATCTCTTATTTTCATATTTTATTTTTATTTAAAATGATTTTTAATGATTTAAATCAAAATAAATAGAAATAAAAATAATAAAAATCAGATTTTAAATGGTTTGGGTCGTGCATAGTACTAGTGTATGGATTGGATCACAATTTGGCCAGCCCATTTGGAAAGAAGTGGTTTTAAACCTCCATTTTCAACATAAACTATCACAAAATTTCCCACCTTTGCAAGGGCACATCTCCCTCAATTTTAAAGGTATGAGGGTTTTCTTGGACATTTTGGAAAGCTTGAAGAGTCCTCTAAACAACCCCATTGGTTTCAGGTCCATATCATTTACCAATCTTAAGTTATGCCCTTTTGAAGTTGTTGACTTTTTGTTGACTTTTGAAATGACCTATAATATCTTAGCTCATATCTTCCAAATGAAGCATTTTTGGGCTTAACTTGCAACATCAAAGTTGTATAGAATTCAATTTCCTTCAAAATGAGATTTGGATGGAGACTTGGTGATGAAGTATGTGAAAGTTATGGCTGGTCAAAGTTCAGTTGACTTTTACTGAGGAAACCCTAATTTAGAAACTCCTGATTATTGATGATCTGGAATCTCCTTGATGAATCATGATCAACCCTTGATCAAATGATGAATTTTACTTCATATAATTGATGTTGGCAAAAAATCATGAAGTTTGACTTTGGTTTGACCACAGTTGACCTCAGTTTGACCTTTTAACTGCTTTGACTGATTTTGACTTATCTGATCATCTGACTGAGCAAACTTTTGAGAAAAGTCTTGAAACTTGTCATGGGGTTTCTTACACACATATAAGATGTTATGAAGCTCACTTGAGGTATTGGAAGTCCATTTAACCTGATTAAAGTCAAAACCCTAGTTTTGGATGCACTGCTTAGGAGGTGCATTGTCTGAGGGAATTGTCAACTCTTCTGACCCATTGTGAACTTTGTGAACCTTGTGAACCATCATAAAATGTCTTGTGAACCTCATGGGAGGTATTGTGAAGCTTGTGAACCTTGTGAACCTCATGAAGTGGCTTTGTATACCTCATGAACCTCAGGAGAGCTTTGTAATCATTGTGAATCTTGTGAACCTTGTGAACCTTCAAGAAGTGACTTGTAGACTTCATGAACTTCATGAAAGGTTTTGAAGATGTTGAGAAGCTTGTGAACCTTGTGAACCTTCATAAAGTAACTTGTGGACTTCATGAACCTCATGAAAGGTTATATAAGCATTGAGAAACTTGTGAACCTTGTGAACCTTCAAGAAGTAACTTGTGGACTTCATGAACCTCATGAAAGGTTATATAAGCATTGAGAAACTTGTGAACCTTGTGAACCTTCAAGAAGTGACTTGTAGACTTCATGAACCTCATGAAAGGTTATAGAAATGTTAAGAAACTTGTGAACCTTGTGAACCTTCATAAAGTAACTTGTAGACTTCATGAACCTCATGAAAGGTCTTTGAAAGTATTGAAAAACTTGTGAACCTTGTGAACCTTCTTAGAACACAAAGTCTTGTATTGTGAGGGCAAATTTTGGGGTGCAACAGCTGCCCCTGTTCAATTTTCTGAAACCTGAGGGGTTAGACTGGTATATTTGCCAGTCATGACCTGGAAGGTTGAAGGGGATTGAACACAAAAGCCCAAAAATTTGCACTCACCAGTGCATTAGAGTGATACAGATGGCTAGTTGAATATGACTGAGTGGGCTTAAAGATGCCACTAGGGGAAAGTTCTTCAGATATATTTCTTGGAAGATAAAGCAGTCCAAAATATAGAGGTATAATGAAAGCTGTCAGGAGTCTGGAGCAGTCCTGAGGTATTGATGATATGCTTTCAGGAGACTGGAGTAATCCTGATGTAACAGCATGTCTTCAGGGGGGGTGAGAAGCTATCAGGAGGCTGGAGCTGTCCTGAGGTAACAATATAATTTCAAGAGGATAGAGCAATCTTTGATAATATGCTTTCAGGAGACTGGAGTAATCCTGATGTAACAGCATGTCTTCAGGAGGATAGAGCAATCAATAATGATAACCCTAAAGCAGTCTTGAAGTAATAATATGATTTCAAGAGGATAGAGCAATCAATAATGATAACTCTAAAGCAGTCTTGAAGTAATAATATGATTTCAGGAGGATAGAGCCATCAATAATGATACCTCTAAAGCAGTCTTGAAGCAATGAGAAGTTGTCAGGAGGATAAAGCAACCCTAAGGTAATAGTATGATTTCAGGAGGATATAGCAATCCTGAATATGAAGGTACAATAATAACTGTCAGGAGGCTGGAGCATTCCTGAGGCAATGATTATGATTTCAGGAGGATAAAGCAATCCTGATAATTGTAAGTCTGTTTGTTGGATAATTGACCTGAAAACAAGGTAGCATTCTGTATAATAATATTAGTTTATGCTTTATGTATGCATGTATAATAGGATGCACTTAGGTAATGTACTATGCACTCATGAATATGCATGTTATGGTATGATGTAAATGATGTATGTATGACATGATACTGCCGGAAGAGTCTGGATATCTTCGTATAACAACTGCTGGCCAGGGAAAATAAATCCCAATTCGTTGTTGAAGAATATATTATACATAACCCTCCGTCTGCTGGGGATAACGGGGTATAGATAACCTCCCGGATGCTAGGGATAGTGTGGTATAGATAACCTCCCGGATGCTGGGGATAGTAAGGTATATATCACCTTCGTCTTCGTTTGATAGTAGGGTAGATATAACCTCCCGTCTTCGTTCGTCGTACTCTTATTGGAAAGTAAATTCCCGAATATCCGTATGAGGATAAAAGAGATGGATATAAATTCCGGGGGAGATAAGACTTTATGAAGATGGATTCGTCCTACTGAGGGTTTGTAACTGTCTTGTAAAGGTGAACCGTATGAGGGTTTGTAACTGTCTTAGTAAATACTATTACTGCATTTTCATGCATTTCTGGTAAACATCAATCATATTAAAAGCATACATGCATTTTTGGTAAACATTAATCATATTCAAAAGCATACATACATTCAAACATAACCAATGGACGTTTCGCTTATGTAAATAGGGTAAAAGTAAATCTGGATTCAAAAGATGGAATTTATTTATATCAAAAAGTGACCCCTACACGGGTAAGTTTGTACAAGGAGACATAAACCCTAGTAAGAGGATTTTGTTGTAAAGTTTTTTTTTACAAAACAAAGAGAGTCAGCTATGTGGGAAATAATCCTTTTGAGTTTCAATTCTACTATTGCCATTATCTTCAAGTATCTCATCTTCTGCTGTTGAGACGGAAACGATTGGACTGAGCTTTATCTGTTCGAGTTTGAGTAAGTAGTACAACTGATTGCAGTTTCATGGGTGATCCAAACGAGACATAGTCATACGCTTTAATCCCTAACTTTTGCCTGGATTGCCCTTTCAGGTTTTCAATCCACCGGGATACCCTTTTTTGCCCAAGCCGCCCTTTCAGGTTTTCGACTTGCCGGGTGTACATCTTTTTATATATATCCCTAATTTTTGCCCAAACCCTTTTGGTTTGCCGGGATGCCCTTATTTTTGCCTAGGCCTGTCAACCTAGCGGGTCTCTTTTTATGCGTAGTATTTTTTAACTATGTCTGCGTTTACAGGCTGTGGGAAGTCTTCACCATCCATTGTAGTAAGTATCATGGCACCTCCTGAGAACACTGTTTTGACTACAAATGGTCCTTCATATGTTGGAGTCCACTTGCCCCTAGGATCACCCTGTGGTAATATGATACGCTTGATTACCAAGTCACCAGCCTGATATACCTTTGGCTTAACCTTCTTGTTAAAAGCTTTGATCATCCGTTTCTGGTACATCTGGCCGTGACAAACTGCTGCTAGCCTCTTCTCATCAATCAAATTTATCTGGTCCAGTCGAGTCTGAATCCACTCATCTTCATCCAAGCCTGCATCCTTCATAATTCTTAAGGAGGGAATATGAACTTCAATGGGCAGAACTGCTTCCATACCATAGACTAAGGAGAATGGGGTTGCCCCTGTTGAAGTACGTATTGTGGTACGGTAACCATGAAGAGCAAATGGTAACATCTCATGCCAATCCTTGTAAGTAACAGTCATCTTCTGTACAATCTTCTTGACGTTCTTATTAGCAGCTTCAACTGCCCCATTCATCTTCGGACGATACGGAGAGGAGTTGTGATGCTTAATCTTGAACTGCGTGCAGAGATCAGTAATCATAGTGTTGTTCAGATTAGAGCCATTGTCAGTGATAATCCTTTCGGGGATGCCATATCTACATATGAGATTATTCTTAATGAATCGAGCCACAACATTCTTTGTAACAGATGCAAATGAAGCTGCCTCTACCCATTTCGTGAAGTAATCAATAGCAACCAGGATGAAACGATGCCCGTTAGAAGCAGTAGGCTTGATCTCACCAATCATATCAATGCCCCACATGGCAAAGGGCCAAGGAGCAGTCAACACATTCAATGGTGATGGAGGTACATGGACTTTATCAGCATAGATTTGACACTTATGACAAGTTCTGGAGTGTTGGTAGCAATCAGCTTCCATGGTAGACCAATAGTAACCTGCTCTCAATATCTTCTTTGCCATAGTATGACCACTAGAATGAGTGCCAAAGATCCCATCATGCATGTCTTCCATAATCTCAATTGCTTCCTTTTTATCCACGCAACGAAGCAAAGTTGAATCATGATTGCGCTTGTACAGAATGCCATTATTCAAAAAGAACTTAGCAGAGAACATTCTCAGAAACTTCCTATCTTTGACAGATGCCCCTTCAGGGAACTCCTGAGCTTCAAGATATCTTTTTACTTCATAGAACCAAGGTTTCTCTTCTGCCCCTTCTGTGTCAATCTCATTGCAGTATGCAGGCTTTTCAAATCTATCAATAGTAATCTTGGGAGCTTCATCATCCCAACTGATCTCAAACATGGATGCCATGGTGGCCAATGCATCTGCCAACTGATTCTCTCTTCGTGGAATGTGTCCAAAGGTAATCTCTTTGAAATGTGGGATCAAAGACAACACATGCTCTCTGTAAGGAATGAGGTTATCATGCTTGGTATCCCAATCTCCTTTAATCTGACTTACTACCAGGGCTGAATCTCCGTACACATCAAGGAACTGAATCTTCATATCAATAGCAGCTTTAATACCCAGGATACATGCCTCATACTCAGCCATGTTATTGGTACAATAGAAACAAAGTCTGGCAGTAATCGGGGTATGACAACCTTCAGGGGAACTAATCACAACACCAACACCATTACCAAGTGCATTAGAGGCACCATCAAAAACCATAGTCCATCGGGATCCTTGTTCAGGTCCGTCATATCGTCCAGGTTCTTTGGTAATAATCATAATATCTTCATCAGGGAACTCAAAATTTATTGACTGGTAATCATCCACTGCCTGATGAGCCAAATGATCAGCAACAACACTTCCTTTAATGGCCTTCTGAGTAGTATACTGTATGTCATATTCTGTCAAGATCATTTGCCATCTTGCAATTCTTCCGGAGAGAGCAGGTTTCTCAAATATGTACTTGATTGGATCCATTTTTGAAATCAACAAGGTAGTATGGGTCAACATATACTGTCTTAGTCGGCGAGCAGCCCATGCCAAAGCGCAGCAAGTTTTCTCGAGCAGTGAGTATCTTGTTTCACAGTCGGTAAACTTTTTGCTAAGGTAGTATATTGCCTGCTCTTTTCGACCAGACTCGTCATGTTGCCCCAACACACACCCCATTGAGTTGTCTAACACTGTTAAGTACATGATCAAGGGTCTTCCATCAACTGGTGGCATCAAAATTGGAGGTTCTAGCAGATATCTCTTGATTTCATCAAAGGCAGTCTGGCACTCATCATTCCATTCCATCACCTGATCTTTCTTCAACAACTTGAAGATTGGCTCACAGATGGTAGTTAATTGGGAGATAAATCTTGCAATGTAGTTCAAACGTCCCAAGAAACCTCTAACTTCCTTCTCAGTACGGGGAGCTGGCATCTCTCGTATAGCTTTCACTTTTGCAGGATCCACTTCAATACCTTTTCCACTGACAATGAAACCCAGGAGTTTACCAGATCTAACTCCAAAAGTACACTTGTTTGGGTTCAATCTCAACTTGTATTTCTTCAACCTCTCAAACAATTTGTGCAGATGATCAAGATGTTGCTCTTCATTCTGAGACCTGGCTATCATATCATCTACATATATCTCTATCTCATGATGAATCATATCATGAAACAAAGCCACCATAGCACGCTGATATGTTGCCCCTGCATTCTTCAAACCAAATGGCATTACCTTATAGCAAAAGGTGCCCCACTGTGTCACAAATGTTGTCTTCTCCATATCTTCAGGTGCCATCTTGATTTGATTGTAACCAGAGAAACCATCCATAAAAGAGAATACCTTATGCTGAGCAGTGTTGTCTACCAGAATATCAATATGAGGAAGTGGAAAGTCATCTTTAGGGCTAGCCTTGTTCAAATCTTTGTAGTCCACACACATACGTACCTTACCATCTTTCTTAGGAACTGGTACCACATTTGCAACCCACTGAGGATAAGAAGTCACTGCTAAGAACCCTGCATTGAACTGTTTCATTACCTCTGCCTTGATCTTTTCTGACATTTCAGGACGCATACGACGAACCTTCTGCTTCTTTGGACGACAATCTTCTTTCACTGGCAAACGGTGAACCACAATGTCTGTATCCAACCCTGGCATATCTTCATAAGACCAAGCAAAGATCTCTACATATTCACGTAACATCTGAATCAACCTGCTCTTGACACTGTCCTCTAAATCAGCTCCTATCTTGACCTCTTTTCTGTTTTCTTCAGTTCCCAGATTCACAACTTCAACTGGCTCTTCATGTGGCTGTATAGCTTTCTCTTCTTGTTGTAACAACCTAGCAAGCTCTACAGGTATCTCACAATCGTCCTCATTTCCGTCTTCAGTTTGATAGATCGGATTCTCGAAATTATAATTGGCAATAGTAGAACTGTTATCAACAGGATCCAGAGTGGATGAGGATCTGCATTTTAGTGATGTGGGTGTGTGTAAGAACACATAGCTGATAAAGCAAAGATAAAAGAAAAGAAAGACAAGGAACACAATATTTACGAAAACGAAACGTCCACTGATTTTATTGAATGAAGTATGCAAATGAAATGACAGCCCGTAACAAGCACACCATTGTGCCCCGGGTAAGGCACATGGCTTGAAAGTTTTATTGTTCAAGAAATTAAAAATTTAAAATATAACAACACAATAATAGTATTTACTCCTGACTAAAGGAGATAGGGATAACATCTTCAGCTTTCCAGTTATTGAGTCCAGCACCCACAGTAGGAAAAATCCATGCATCCAAGTTGTAGTCTTCATCTTGATCTCCCACAGCATTAATCTGGTCTTTCACAACCCCTTGATTAGTGATACGAGCAGCACGAGCACGACGAACAGCCTTCTGGGACTCTTCATCCACCACAGCTCTAGCATCATTGAGGGAAGCCATTGCCATTGTTGGAGGCTTTCTGGTAACCACAGGAACTTTCTTCACAACAGGAGAAGCTACATAATCATTAACAACCCAGGGAACCACTTCAAACGTCTGACACGGAGTTTCAATGTATTCACCTTCCATTTCCAGATACTTGAAAGTGTTTACATGGCTGACAAAGTATTCTTCTTCTCCATAGACAGTAACAACTTTTCCATCTACCGGATATCTCAACTTTTGGTGCAATGTAGAAGTTACAGCACCTGCCCCATGGATCCAAGGACGACCAAGCAGACAAGAGTACGAAGGACGAATATCCATCACAAAAAATGTAGCAGTAAACACCTGGGAGCCAACTTTGATTGGAAGATCAATTTCCCCATGCACTACTCTTCTAGAACCATCAAAAGCCTTTACCACAATATTACTGGGCTTCAGCACAGCATCTTCAGGACTTAGCTTATTCAGGACTTCCTTAGGCAACACATTTAGAGAGGAACCATTGTCTATCAGCACATGTGACAGGGTAGTGTCCCTGCATTCAATTGAAACATGCAAGGCCCTGTTATGATCTCTCTTGGCAGGGGTCAAATCAGCATCAGAAAACCCTAACCCATTGTCATAGGTCAGGTGGGCAACACAGTTCTCAAATTGGTCAACAGAAATTACACTGGGTACATGAGCAGTCTTCAAAAACTTGATCAAGGACTTGGCATGAGCTTCAGAACATAACAACAAGGACAGCATAGAAATCTTTGAGGGAGTATGCCCCAACTGATCAACAATGTCATAATCACTCTTGCGAATGATTTTCAGTACTCCCTCCATCTGCTTAGAGAGATCATCAGCAGCTGGCACATCAGTAGATACAGGCTCAATAACAGGACCCTTACCCCGAGCATCAGTGGTGGAAGTAGCAGCAGGAGTAACTGCATTCTTAGAAGCAACTGGAGGAGAGAAGACTCTTCCACTACGAGTGATCTTGCTAGATCCAGCAATATTATCAATGTCAACAGGCACATCAGCTACAGGCTCTTGCTTAACACCATGGATGTAAACATCAGACCCATAATGCCAAGGCACAGCTTTATCAGATGTATATGGGATAGGACCCGGAGTAGTAATGACCATAGGAGCTACTCTGGCTTCAGCAACAACCTTCACAGGACCTTCAGCAGTAATTTTGATTGGACCCTGATGAGTGATTTTAATAGGACCCTTTGAAGTGATTCTTATCGGTACTTTGTCAACCATGTCAACCTCTTCAATCTTCCTACCTTGAGTCAGATGATCCACCATACTTTCTACAGACGATGGTCTTCTTTCAAACACTATAGTATACTTATCCATGAGACGCTGAATTCCATCTCTCAATATGAAGCAACTATCCGGCTTATAGGTGCAATACAAACAATCTTCACGACAACCTGGAAAGATCCCAGCTTGTACTAACCTCTTTTTGATAACAGACAATGGTGTGGTCAACTCCATAACTGAATAGACAAGTATATCTTCCTCAATGGCACTGACAGTCTTCTCGTGGTTTGGCATTGGAGCAGTAATCACATTTGGAGTACCCGGAGGATCAAACTCAATTTCTCCAGCATCAATCATATCCTGAATTTTATTCTTCAGGATCCAGCAGTTATTAGTATCATGTCCCTGACAGTTTGAATGGTATGCACAGCGTGCATTGGGATTGTACCTGGGAGAGGTAACATTGGGATTCTGAGGAGCCTCTTTCAAAGTAATAAGTTCAGCCTTCAACAAATGTTGCAATGCCTGAGCCATTGACATGTTGATCTTCGTGAACTGCCTTCTAGCCTTTTGTTGGTTGCCCTGTGGCTGCTCTGTTGTTGCAGGAGTTGGATTTGAAATATGAACTGCACTAACAGACTGATGTCTTCTGTTACGATCAGGCTGACCATAAACAGCATTAGATTCTTTCTTCCCAGTGGGAGGCTTCTTTGCAGCACCTGATGAAGAAGTGCCCACATGGATCTTACCATTCTTTATACCATTCTCTACTCGCTCTCCTGTCATGATCAACTCAGTGAAGCCAGATGATGAGCTTCCAATGAGATGACTGTAGAACGGACCATTCAGCGTACACATGAACATATCAACCAATTCCCTGTCAGTCAAAGGGGGTTGAACTCTTCCAGCTAAATCTCTCCACTTCTGAGCATACTCCTTAAAACTTTCTTTGGCACCCATAGACATGCTCTGAAGCTGCATGCGAGTGGGGGCTAAGTCAGCATTGTATTGGTACTGCTTATAGAAAGCTTCAGCAAGATCATTCCAGTCTCTGATGTTGACACTCTCCAACTGATAATACCACTCCAGCTGAGCTCCAGATAAGCTCTCTTGAAAGAAATGGATCCACAACTTCTTATCAGCAGTGTGGGGTTGAATTCTTCTGACATATGACCTCAGATGCAGTTTGGGACAAGAGACCCCATCATAGACAACAAATGTAGGAACCTTGAACCCAATGGGTATGACTACCCCAGATATCAAACTCAAATCCTCAAAATCCAGCCCAGATGACTTCTGCAACTCCATGGCATCCATCCTATCCACCAGCATCTTGAATTTGTCTTCATTAGGCTCATGGTAGTAGTTAGCCTCAGAATCAGAGTCCCCCATTGAATGGTGGAGACTGCCTACCTCTTGCTCAGATTCTTCAGATTCATAGTCTTCAGCTGGTTCTTTGGTCTTGGCAAGACCTTTGAACCTTCTTCCCATGTTGATCAACCCAGCAGACCTCCTAGCCTTCTTAGTCTTCTTGGCCAGCAGTGCCTTCAATTCATCCTGCCCCTTGGACAGGTTCACGATCAGCTCTTGGAACTGTGCATTTTGTGCCTGGAGATCCTTAACTGATTGTTCAAGAGCCATTGCTGAAATAAACAGCGAGAAGATGAGAAACCTGTGCACAATAAACCTGTGATGCAATGAAATGATATGGTAATGTATATGCAATGTTTTCAAGGACCGCAGAATTTAAATTTGCTTAGACAAACACGAAAGTAAACTTTTATTAGTAATAACTTTGTTTTGCCTTTTAGGCTTACAAAAATGAAAATGAAATAAGTACAAAAGATGGGGTTTTAAGTCTCCCATGGACGTTTCCTCTTTGTATTGAGGTATGAGTTGAGGTTTCGTTCCTTGTGAAGTTGCTTTGTTAGCTCTAGGATTCTTGCTTGGCTTGCTTTGTAATGAGCCTCGAAAGTATCCCTTTGCTCCTTCAGTTGGATCCATGATCTCTGCAAGTCTTCCTTATCAGTAGGCATGTCTGGGTGAAGGATGGTATAAGCTGTGTCTCCTTCAGCAACAGGTTCCATGGTAACTGGTAGGACGGCAGGATATGGCATCATGAGAGTCTGAGCACGTGATCGTACCCATCTGAGATAAGCCTCCATAGGAATAGTATACTTAGGCTCCAGTGTCTTGCTGTCAATCCTGTTTACCTTTCCCCAAGCTCGTATGAATCTCTGACGGTAACCCTGAAGATCGTTGTCATAATCAAACACAATGCCCTGAATTAACATGTCATGTGGGCCATCACTTTTGGCGTAACCAAACTGTCGTAAAGCTAGAGAAGGGTTGTAGGTGATGCCTCCTCTTATGCCTAGAAGTGGCACATTAGGGAACTCCCCACAACGGTCAATGATGGTGACATTCTCCATAGATCTGGAGCACCAATGGATATCTGAATGAGAGAGTGACATAATTCTCTTGGACCATCTGAACCCTTGCTCATTCTTCATTACTGAGCGAGGAAGGTGAGAAATAAACCACCTAGAAAGCAAAGGTATGCAGCACATCAAAGTTCCTCTTGCCCTTGTGGTACGGGTATGAAGAGAATGCAAGATGTCTCCAAGCAATGTAGGCACTGGATTGTGACTCAGGAAAATATTGATGGCATGAACATCTATGAACTGATCTGGATTGGGGAACAATACTAAACCATATATCAGCAAGGCTAGGACCTCCTCAAAAGCATCATAGCTCATGGCCTTCAAGAACATTTGAGCCTTATCCATTAGCACCTTGGCAAGAATACCCTTGACTCCGCTTCTCGTTTCTAGAACAATATCAGACTTCTTCAGATGTAGAGCTGCAGCAATGACCTCTGGTTTAAGCTCTTTCTCCAAGCCTGTGAAGGGTCTTTGATCAAGAACAGGTATACCCAGAAGTTTAGAGAACTCCTCCATGGTTGGAACCAGCTGATAGTCAGGGAATGTAAAGCAATGGTGCTTAGGGTCAAAGAACTGAAACAAGACACTCATCATGTCTTCATTGAACCCTGAAGTGACTAGATCCAATAGGTGACCATGTCTCTTGATGAAATGGGAATGATCAGACAATTGAGAAACCAACTCTTTAAGCTTGGGAGGTATTCCCACAAAGTTGATCCTGATGGTGTTTCTACGAGCAGAAGCCATGACCTGCAACAAAGAACAAAGATAAATCCTTTGGTCCTTGAAATGGTTAGTGAAAATGCTATGCTTATGATGCATGATGATGTCATGATGTTATGTTCAATCACAAACATGTGGCACACACAAGCAAGTCACACCATAGCCCTAGGTTTAAAGGCTTGCATGAGGTTTAAAGGTGAATACCCTCCCCTGAAGTTAGATGGTTCATCCTGTCCTACAAAAGTAACCGGGTTCTAAGGGATCTCAATATCATTGATCCTTCACAAGGGTGGTTGATCAGAAGGCAACTTACTTGCCAACCAAAACCCTCCAAGTTTAAGATCTCAATGAGCGTAGTATCGAGTGTCAACCAACTTCAGTCTGCACCAAAGCCGGTTACCTCACTACCTTCTAAAGGCCAAGATGAGTTAACTAGGGTTCTAAAAGTTAGTTAGTGCATTGACAACATATGGCAGCCTCATATTATCCTCAACTTGACTTAAGGAACATAAGCACCAACCAAGAAGTCGCACTAACTATGGCCACCAGATCAACCGTATCGATATACGTCGTACAGTTTCCTTGGCCTATTGCCATTTACCTAAGGTACACTAGATCCGGGTTAGGATCTTTCACACATAAGAGCACCCCAACAAGATAATATAAAGCAAACAAGGCAAACAATTTAAAGTGATCTTAATTCCTAAGGATACCCCTCTTAAATTTAGATCCCCAGCAGAGTCGCCAGTTCTGTAACACGGTGGGAGAACTGACTTTAAGTTATGTTGCGGATAGCAAGAGTCGCCACCGACTTTTATTTTATCCAAAAGGAAAGGGTATAAAAGAACAGGAAAGACCTTAAGAGATATTTTCGGGTCCGGGGGGTAGGTTATGTAAAGGGAAGGTGTTAGCACCCTTTACATCCATGGTTATCCATGGGCTCTTAGTTACTTAGCTCACTTTTGAATTGTTTTTGAAAGTGTAGTGTGTGAATAGAAAAATTTTCTGAATAGTTGATAATGATCCATGTACGGATGCGTAAAAACTTGTTTTTGAAAATTTGTTTGAAATTTGTTAAGTGTGAAAAGTTTTTTGAAGTGAGCAAGTACATAAGAGGAACCTACCCTAAAGTTTTAAGTCTTTCTTGTTCTTTATCCTTTAATTGGCAAGACTATCCCTACTATTAAGGAGTAGGTAGTCATTACCTTGGATGTAAGGGACATGAGAGGGACATTCTGTTTTATGAAGGCAACTGTGGGGGTGTAATAAGCATATAGGAGGGACTATCATCATTATTCGAAGGGACTTGATTCGTAAAGGCAACCATGAGGGACTTGATGATTTTTTCTTTTAAGGGACTTGCTTTATACACCCCACTTGACCTTATGATTTAGGCAACTTGAGGGATAACCTTAGAAAGTGAGACGGCGATTAAAAATCGACTTACGTGTGTGAGTGTTCAATATTATTTATCTTGTGATTAAAATGATCTAAATTTATTTTAAGAGAATACATGTTTACACTCCCTAAATTACTAACCATAGCATGAAATTAACTATTTAAATAATTACAAAATTACACCAAGGAAGCAATTACAATAATTATAATAAGCAAATAGCAAAAATAAATAATTAGTAAAATATAAGCAAAGATAATAAATAAACAATAAATAAATAAATAGGGGTTAGTGATAATAATAATTAAAAAAAATAAGGTTAGTAGAAATAATTAAATTTAATGAAATAATAATAATTAGAAGAAGAAACAAGATTAGAGAAATAATAGAAAAAAAATATAAGATATAAATAATAATAATATGGTTAGTAACAATAGTAAATAAAATAGAATTAAATATTATAAACACAAAATTGGATTTTTTATATATAACATTTACAAAAAATTTTAAACATAATGCAATTATAAATTTTAATTATTACAAATTTAATCATTTTTTTAAACGTATATTAGCACTTATTTATTAAAAAACAATTATTTACATATTATAAGGAGAAAATAAGTTTTAAATATTATATTCACAAAATTAATCATATTTATAAAATTTAATTTTATTAGTTATTATATTTACAAAATTTAGTTTCTACTAATTATCATATTTACAATAAACTAATCATATTAAAGATTATAATAAATATATACATGACAATTATATTTAAAAATTAGAAAATAACAATTAAGTTTTTTTTTTTAATAATTATTTAGAAAATAAATTAGGGTTTTAGAAATTAGGGTTTGTTTTTTAGAAAATATTTTTTAGGTTTTTTTTTTAATTTATAATATACAAAGACTAATTAAATGATACTTATATACATTTTATAAATATATAATAATAACAATCATTTTTTTTTTAGAATCTTAGAACAAAACATATATACCTTATAATTTAGAAGAAAATAATATTTGTATTTTTATAATTTAAAAACATATCATAATATAATATAGGAAATAGTAAACATAAAAAAAATAAGAAAAAATCAAAAAAAGCTGGACCTGGGATTTGAACCCAAGTCCCTAACCTGGATAATGAAGAGAGTGGCCAACTGGGCTGCGCACCATCAATGCAACAACAATGAATCTCCCTTGGTTTTGTGCTTTAAGCTTGAAAAATCTGGAAAATAAAAGAAATAAAAAGGCCTGGGGTGGGAATCGTACCCAGGACCTTTTGATCACAAGCATGTATGAGTTACCGCCTGGCTGGGAGAGCCTATCTGGTAGTATGATGACCATATCACATAATATATTAAGCTTCTTCACTACCTGGAAAAATAGAAAAAAAACAATGTACGAGACCAAGACTCGAACCAGTGACCTCACATCATACACGCATCAGTCTTACCACTGAACCACAAGCACGCTTGTGATAAACAAATCAACCATAATTCATAAAATATTTTCAACAATATTTGAATTTCCTGAGCGCGCGAATGGCTTCTTCTTCAACCTTTTTCCTGCGAATTTTATTGCCCTTTTTCCTGCAAGTTTTGTTGCAAGTTCTTCATGGTTTAAACCCTGCAAAATTCAAACACTCACAAAACAGCATCGATTCATTAAATTGGTTAATGTTTTATGATTCTTGTGATCCATAGAACATTCCTATGTTCTTAGAATTTGTTTAAATTCATTGAATCATCAAACCCTAAAATTGAGCTCTAAACCCTAATAATGGCCGCGGGTGATATAGGTCATGAAGCTTCAATCCAATTGTCCAGAATCGTTCCTTGGAACCTCACAAACACAAAAACTCAAACAAAATTCATTAACAATGTACAAATAAACAGAATCGAAAAATTGAAATGTCATGAATAGTTTGATTCGGGTAGAGCAATATGGTGCACATGGGATGCATATGAGTGATGCTTTAGCTTCAGTGATGATCAAAGAACACATCTATGTCTTTATTTTACCTTGAAAACTCTTGGATTGAAGAATCCGAATATCACTTTTTGATGAATTTTTGATGTTTTGAAACTTACCCTTGGCTGCTGGAATTCGTGAATGAAGGTTAGGTTTGTGTTTAGTATATATATGTGAATCATTCTAGGTCAAAAAATTGATTAGTTATGTGGAAGATTTGATACTTGAAGATTGAAAAAGATGGTGTCATGAAATTCAAATATTGGCTCATGAAAGCTTGCTATTTTTGGATAAATCACATGATTTCTTTCTCTTTCAACTTCAATCATCAATTAAGATTTTCTAGAAGCATTATTCAAATAAAATCTCTTATTTTCATATTTTATTTTTATTTAAAATGATTTTTAATGATTTAAATCAAAATAAATAGAAATAAAAATAATAAAAATCAGATTTTAAATGGTTTGGGTCGTGCATAGTACTAGTGTATGGATTGGATCACAATTTGGCCAGCCCATTTGGAAAGAAGTGGTTTTAAACCTCCATTTTCAACATAAACTATCACAAAATTTCCCACCTTTGCAAGGGCACATCTCCCTCAATTTTAAAGGTATGAGGGTGTTCTTGGACATTTTGGAAAGCTTGAAGAGTCCTCTAAACAACCCCATTGGTTTCAGGTCCATATCATTTACCAATCTCAAGTTATGCCCTTTTGAAGTTGTTGACTTTTTGTTGACTTTTGAAATGACCTATAATGTCTTAGCTCATATCTTCCAAATGAAGCATTTTTGGGCTTAACTTGCAACATCAAAGTTGTAGAGAATTCAATTTCCTTCAAAATGAGATTTGGATGGAGACTTGGTGATGAAGTATGTGAAAGTTATGGCTGGTCAAAGTTCAGTTGACTTTTACTAAGGAAACCCTAATTTAGAAACTCCTGATTATTGATGATCTGGAATCTCCTTGATGAATCATGATCAAACCTTGATCAAATGATGAATTTTACTTCATATACTTGATGTTGGCAAAAAATCATGAAGTTTGACTTTGGTTTGACCACAGTTGACCTCAGTTTGACCTTTTAACTGCTTTGACTGATTTTGACTTATCTGATCATCTGACTGAGCAAACTTTTGAGAAAAGTCTTGAAACTTGTCATGGGGGTTCTTACACACATATAAGATGTTATGAAGCTCACTTGAGGTATTGGAAGTCCATTTAACCTGATTAAAGTCAAAACCCTAGTTTTGGATGCACTGCTTAGGAGGTGCATTGTCTGAGGGAATTGTCAACTCTTCTGACCCATTGTGAACTTTGTGAACCTTGTGAACCATCATAAAATGTCTTGTGAACCTCATGGGAGGTATTGTGAAGCTTGTGAACCTTGTGAACCTCATGAAGTGGCTTTGTAGACCTCATGAACCTCAGGAGAGCTTTGTAATCATTGTGAATCTTGTGAACCTTGTGAACCTTCAAGAAGTGACTTGTAGACTTCATGAACTTCATGAAAGGTTTTGAAGATGTTGAGAAGCTTGTGAACCTGGTGAACCTTCATAAAGTAACTTGTGGACTTCATGAACCTCATGAAAGGTTATATAAGCATTGAGAAACTTGTGAACCTTGTGAACCTTCAAGAAGTAACTTGTGGACTTCATGAACCTCATGAAAGGTTATATAAGCATTGAGAAACTTGTGAACCTTGTGAACCTTCAAGAAGTGACTTGTAGACTTCATGAACCTCATGAAAGGTTATAGAAATGTTAAGAAACTTGTGAACCTTGTGAACCTTCATAAAGTAACTTGTAGACTTCATGAACCTCATGAAAGGTCTTTGAAAGTATTGAAAAACTTGTGAACCTTGTGAACCTTATTAGAACACAAAGTCTTGTATTGTGAGGGCAAATTTTGGGGTGCAACAGTAATAGACTTAATATCCTCTGCTGGCTTATTCAAGACTGTTTCAATTTTTTTACCCTGTTATGAGCTGCTGGTCAAGGAGTTCATAGTTAATCTGCAAGAGGGGTGTGCTGATGGAAAATCAGAAGACTTCAGGAAGGTTTATGTGAGGGGGAGATGTGTTGATTTCTCTCCTAGGGTTATAAATCACTACCTGGGGAGAGAATCTGATGGACCAAATGAGCTGGGCAAAACTGACAACCAAGTCTGCAAGATCATCACTGCCAATCAGGTCAAAACATGGCCAGTCAAAGGCAAACTATCTGTCAGCCTGCTAACAAGGAAGTATGCTATGCTGCATAGGATTGGAACTGTCAACTGGGTCCCCACCAACCATACTTCTTCTATAGATACTGGACTGGGAAGATTCATCTGTGTTGTAGGCACCCAAACAAAATTAGACTATGGGGCTTACATCTTTGATCAAACCCTAAAGCATGCAGGAACATCAACAACCAAGCTTCCAATAGCTTTTCCCTCTCTGCTCTGTGGTATAATCCTCAACCAATATTCAGGCATCCTTACTGATAAGGATTCTGTCTGCAAGAGGGAGAGTCCACTGGCCTTCCACTACAAACTGTTCTTGAGCCATCATGCTGCAGATGTTGAAGCTCCCAGTGGGACATCTGATGGACCATCAAATGACAAGACTCCTATATCCAAAGAAGCCTTGATTGCAGAACTCAAGACCACTTGCAAAGAGCTGGATGCCAGGAAGAAAAAGCTTGAGGAAATAATTCAAAGGCTGGAGCTGGAAGAGGTTGCTCAGAATGCTGATGAATCTGATGATGAGTCTGAAGATGAAGAGGATACTGAGTATGATGAGTCTGAGTAAAGCTGGGTGTGATGGAAGCTGTATTGCCTGTTCTGAATTGTATTCATGCTTTGTAATTTTGCTTTGTAATGTTTTTGTTTTTCTCTCTACAAATGTAATGTTTGGCCCCAAATTTCTGTCTAACAAGGGGGATAAGAGAAGTGTACTGAACACCAATGTCTGCTGCTGTTTAATGAACTAAGTTTTTTTCTGAATGCTCATTGGTATATCAAACTCTGTTGAACAAGTCATAACAGTATACATACAGGTTTGAGGGGGAGCAAATTATTAGCTCTCACATGATTCAACAGATAAGAACTCTGCTGCACTCTGATAAAAGAACTTTGTTGTACTCTGATAAAACCAGAAGATTGTGTTAGCCAAAAATTAGCCAAAGGGGGAGTTTGTAGATGTTAAGAATTGGCAGAATTTTTGGACAAACAAGAAGTGTTGAACTTAGTTCAGGATGTCACACCAGATGTTGTGACATTGTCAAACAGAGTAAAAGTAAATGAATTAAGTAAAGACATCAGGATGTCACACCAGATGTTGTGACATCGTAAACCTGCTACCAGACTTAAATGATGCATAACAGAAGTGAGTAAATTCAGGAGAATTTATCTGGAATAAATTGTGAATAGATAAACACTCCAGGGCGCATCATTAGGGAGCTTAGTTATCTGACTTCAGTGAAACAGAATAACTAACACACCTTGAATCAAGGAGGTAACAAACTAACTAACCCTAATTCTCCTTGATGACAGTGGGATTTATCAGGACTGGATAATCTGCAAAAAGCCCAAAAACCAAGCATCTATTTAAGGAACAGAAACTCTCAGAATAGAGTACGAAATTAAGAAGACTGTAAAGGGTGTTTGTGTCTAATAGCAGGTTTTAATTGTTTGTCACTTTATGAGCTTTTAAGCAAAAAGTGAATTGTGTCTTGATTGAAACTTTTAAGTAAGATCAAGCTGTTGTGTTTGAAGTGTGACTTCAATTTTATTAAACATTGTAAAATATCACTGTGTGATTGAGGGGGAGTGAGTAGGGACTCATATCTAAGTTGTGTCTTAGGTAGAAATTGCCTTGGGTAGATATTAAGTGAAGGATTAAACTGGTTGGTTTAATTCCAGAATTAATATTACTTATATTGGATTTCCTTCCTGGCTTGGTAGCCCCCAGATGTAAGTGTGGAGATACACTGAACTGGGTTAACAATTTCCTGTGTCATTTAATTTACCTGCACTTTAAGTTTTGTTTAAGTCTTCAAGTGTTTAAACATCTGATTCGACATCATGTACCTGATCCCAGAATTTCAGTTATAATTGGCTTAATAGACTTGAATTTGTTTAGAATACAACATAAAATAACTTTTGGAAGTGGGTGTGACATATTCATGCTCTCGAGAAGGTGAAATTCTTCCTTTGGATGACTTTACATAACTTCATTCCTACAAGATCAATGTTGTATCATCATGGTGTGCTCCCGACGAATCTTTATCCTAAATGTAATCATGACACCAAGATGACTATATAGTGTTTGAGAAATTGTGAGTTTACTAGCTTTTGTAAATCTATTTGCTTATTGGACCCACTATTCTTCCAAAGGATTGGTTATATGATTGGATTATATATGACATCGATAGTGACTCTATCTTTTTGGTTACTTACTAGTGGTTGTGACGCACTAAGAACAAATTGTGTCTTGCTAATGAAGTGACATCTTCCTATACTTTGAAACTCATCACAAAGAATTATGCTAATTTATTAGCTAAATGTTTTCTCAAGTGTAACCTGTCTCATCCAACAAGAATTATCACGTGGAATACATAAAAAGGTAGTAATATAATTTTGAATATTGATGGCAGTAGACACACTAATTCTGGCGTCTCGGGTTTTCGTAGATTGATTTGAAATGCTAATGGTGCTTGGATTCACGGTTTTGCGGGTAATATTAGTTATTCCAATATCCTTTACACCGAGCTGATGGCGTTATATCATGGTTTATGTATGACCTATAAACTTGGCATCAAAATTGGTTAATATTTGACATCACTATGCCACAATTCTACACAACATTAAAGAACTTCACACTAGAGTAGGGGTGTTCATTAGTTCGGGCAAATCCGAACCAAACCGGAATCCAAACCAAACCAATGTGTTTGGGTTGGACATTTTTCCAGTTCGGGCAAAAACCGAACCAAATCGATTAAAACCGATGTTAATTGGTTCGGGTAACAGATTTCTAATTTGCTACCCGTAAACCCAAACCAAACCAATAACAATCAACATAATTAATTCATATAAGAAACTTTTAATTTTAATTGAGTTATTACTTTTTTATTTGAATGATGAGAATAATTGTTATAGCAATTATCAAGTACAAACCATAATGAAAGAAATAAAGAGACATAGTCTCTAGACATTTTCAATGAAAAACGAAACGATATCTTTTAAATTATCACAAACATATCAACCAATGATGAAATATAGATAAATGAAACATTAAAAGTCACAACCATTATAAATCAAACTCACAAATTGCAAAATACTAGTATATGTAAACCACAAGTTTCTTCCCAAATCGCAAAACTTCAAATCACAAGTATCTACAAACTACAAACCTTCAATTTTATGTTATGGAATGGAGTATGAGTATGCAATAAAATTGTTTTAAGATACTAAATATTTAAGTGAAATACAACAATTATATGGTCATAACGTATTTAAAAATACATGTGTGTCACGTGTTCAATATTTATTTTTCATATTTTAGCGTGTAAACAAATAATTTAAAAAATTTATTTTTTAATATTTGTTTTTAATATATCCAATCAATCCAATCCAAACCAATCCGTTATTTTTCGGATCGGTTTGGTTTCAGCTTTATTGCAAAAATATAAAAATCCAATCCAAACCAATCAATTTATTTTTCATTGGTTCGGGTATCGGATTCTCTCGAAACCGAACCAAACCGGTCCATGAACACCCCTACACTAGAGAATGACAAGTTCAAATATTTCGTTACGATAAAAAAGAAAATGCTTGCAATTTTTGTAAAGCCTATTATAAAATTCATTCATCTTATATTAGCTGACACTAATTGAAACTTTATTTTCTAAATAATTTCTTGCAATTTTTTCTTTTCCTTTTTCCAATTGTAATTTTTTTTTAAACAAAAAAGAAAAAATAGCCCGGTCCACTACTTGCATTCCAAGAACAAAAGAATATTCTCCACCCCAGAAAAAAATACCTAGTTCATTTGTTATCTTCAAATCAAAAGTGTTTTGCATTCGTCATTTTTGTGTCATACCAAATTCCATTCAATTTCAATCCTCTCATAAATCCCGCTTCCTTAGATCCACTTTCTTCCTCAATCATCAGCATCATCATCATGGTTCTTCACAGAGATCTTGACCTTCTCCTTTCTTCCCATTTAATCAACAATCCCAGAGGTTTTTTACTCACCTTTATTTTTATTTTCCAAGTTACATTCATCTCGAGTTTCAGATATTGAATTTGCATCTGCAGATCTAATTTTTTATGAAAAAGATGTCGTAACTTTGTTTTGTTTTTGCAGGAGATGGTGCGAAATTCAATGCGAATTCAATTGAAAAGAAGATAGAGTTCCTTGAAAGCTTTACTGGAAAGGTCTCTGTGTGTCTAATATTTATGCTAAATTATAAATAAAAATTTGTTTTTTTTTTTTTGTTTCCCTAGTGTTATTTGTTTATTTGAGTTTCATTAGCATACTTGTATGGTATGAATTCATAATTTTACTTATTCTAGATGTGATAACAATCACAGGGAGTGAGTTATCTGATTTTGTTATTTGGTTGTGAATTATTTTGAGATTAATATTAACTGTTTCAGGTCACAAATAGAAGATCTCGAAGGTGGTTAAACGACCGTCTTTTGATGGAACTAGTACCTCGTTTGAATGCAGAGGAAATTAGAGGCTTGTTTGCTCCACCGCCTTTTGGTAATTTTTCCTATTCCTGTCAAGGCTAATAGTTGTATCCATGTTTTGGAGCTTATTTTAAGTTTTGTTGTGTTCTTCTCTGTGTGCTTGCTTTGTTACCATTTAAGTGCATTGAAATGAAGAGGAATGTATCCAAAATTTACATCAAATATGCAGAAGTACATTGTGAAAATGAACTGGCTTTAAACTTCAAATGATATTATTATAATTCTATAGTTACTTACTAATCTATTCTTTCTTTCTACTCTTAGAGTGCAATGGTCCGAATGAGGTTTAAGCAAGTGACCTCATGTAAACTACCCAAGTTCATCACCACTAGCCCGATCCTAGTTGCTTTAATTTTTTTTCTTCGTTTTTATATGGATTGCCCAATGTTCCTTTTCTTATGTTGATAATGATCGGGTTCATAAAACAGGTGATGAAGTTCCACCTTCAACATTTTCCTTGACTAATGTGGAGGAGTGGGACAGATTCAGGAATATTGACATGGACAAAGAGGTTATATTTCTTTCTCTCTTTTGCAGATCATGTCTTCTGAAGTTTCTACTTTTTAAAAAAGCAATTGGATTCATCAAGTAACAGTTTTATTCGTAGTGCCTATTGACTTGGTAGAGCAATCTCATGTTAAAACTTTGAAAAATCTCCTCATTTCGTTATTAGTATTTATGATTGGATGGGCTGTGATATAGTTTAGGGTAATCATGGTTTCTGCGACATTTACATGTGTAATGATTTGTAATCATGCTCATCTGAAGCTATGTGTACAAATGTAATTACTTTAGGTCAAGGTGAAAATGTAATCTCTATGCTGGTTTCTGACATGCTTGTTTGTTGTCATATGAAATTGTATTTTGGTTATATCTTCATGCAATGCGGTGTGGTCACAACTGACAAACATCTATATCTATATGTTTTATCTTTTTGCTAGGTTAATATAATTCATTCCCTTGAAAATTCTATAGAAAAGAAGGAAGGTCACATTGATGCTGACAAGATGGCAGTGTTGAATGGTTGGCGTAGAGTTGGATGTAGAACAAGAGAGGCACTTCGCCGCAGTTCTCTTTTTGAACTCATAGATGGTTATGAGGTATATGCCTGGTTATTCTGAACTCGTAGAGGGTTATGACTCATGAGGCGCTTACCTGATTAAAATTATGTAGCTCTGTTGCACATTGCTTGTTGTATTTCTCCCGTTCATTTATAATATGTTTTTTGGCGTTTACATGGAACCTTTGTTTACCGCCAGGAATGTCTACGGGCCTTCATAACTGAAAGCACCGATGGGGATGTTCTTGAACTAAGAATCAAGGATCCTTTTCATAGATTGTTGCTGCATGGAGTTTGTGAGGTAATATCAGATTATCAGCTACCTCTTAATGATGAAAATATGATGCTCTATTATAGTAGAAGGAAAATATGATGCTAGTTTTGTTTTTATGTTTTGTAAACAGTTCTACAATCTGGCATCAGACACGGTGTCAGATTTGAACGGTGGTGTAGATAAGTCCAAGGCGACTATGATAAAGAAAAAGAAAAGGGGTTCTCCTGAACTCCCAAAGATCACTCTGTCTCATTTCCTGAGAATGTCCAAGGAGGGAAGTTGGTAGTTCGTTCGGGCAGAACCGCTGTCCATTGTACATACAATAAAATCTTAACATTATTGGATATTATAGTCTCTGCCTCTGTACCATGTTCTCAATCCGTTTATTTTATTTTCCTAAATATTACTGTAAATTAAGTTTCCAACCTGTATTTTTAGCTGGTTGATTCCATAAGTCAACAATAAAATGTTGGTTGTTGGATTACATTGTTGTATTGTAGCTAGCTTATGAAAAATAAGATTTTTATATTTATCACAAGTTTCGATTATCAGATTTTGTGTCTAATACTTCCTCCTGAGATCCTTATTATAAGAAAAAATTTACCTTGCATGATTATTCAACATAATTATTCAATGTATTTAAAAAAGTAAATTTTTTTCTTATAATAAGGACAAGAGGGAATATGTAGAGTAGTTCATCAATTGCACTAAGATCATAAAATGAATAAAAGTGTTTACACTGCATACAAATTAAGATATTGATTGATACTATTGACTAAATTAAAATAAAATACCAAATTATTTGTATTTATCATTTTCTTATATCTAAGTAAAATGTATTAATGTCCAGTACAAGAGATACTCAATTTCATTACAATCAATATGTGCAATTACTTTGCAAATATAAAGAATTAGAACACCAATTTGCAAAATCATAAAAAGTCTTGAAATTTGACTTGGCTACATACCAAAACCAAATTTGATTTGGCTATGTTGTAGTGCATTAATTGTCTCATATGGGAAATGATTAAAACTTTAACAACTATTGACCAATGGTTTAAAACTAACAACTATTAAACAAAACTTATTTGTTTTATCTTGTTTTTGTGGAATCATTACTCTCCCAATATAAATTGTGAGAACGTGGTCCATAGTCCTACCTCACCTAACAAGGGCTTTGACCAGTTCTACAACCAGTAATATCATCAATGGCAAAGAAACCTGTGAAGTACTACGTGGTATGCATGTTTATTTGTTCGACTATTATATGTTTTTTTTTTTATTATGAAAAAATAGTTGTGGTGTGTGTGAATCTGAGTGATGCGATACACAGGTGGATGCATTCACAGATTCAGCTTTCAAAGGAAACCCAGCAGCAGTGTGTTTATTAGAACAACACAGAGACGATGAATGGTTGCAATCATTAGCTGCTGAATTCAATATTTCTGAAACATGTTTTTTGACTCCAATTCATGGTACTTCTGTTCCTCGTTATGGTCTCAGATGGTTTACTCCTACTACTGAGGTTAAGATCTAGCTTTTCATTATAAACTTTTCAATTCTCTTAAACATGGATTATTATTATTATTAATATAATTTGGATTCTATCATACTCCAGGTTAAACTTTGTGGTCATGCCACACTAGCAGCATCACACACACTCTTTTCATCCGGTTTGGTCGAAAGCAATGTTATTGAATTCGATACACTATCTGGAATTTTAACTGTCAAAAAGATCCCTTCGGTTGATGCTACTGGTGTGCCGAATTTGCAGAATGGTGAAGCTCCGGTTGGATTTTATATTGAATTGGATTTTCCTGCAGATCCTATCACAGAATCCAACTCCGATGACACTTCACTCATTTCTGATGCATTGAATGGTGCTTCAATCATTGATATCAAGAGGACACAAGTCGGAGATAATTTAATTGTAAATCCTAAATCCTTCTCTCTTCTATTGATATTAGTTCGTACTAATGGAAAGAACAACATTAACATGTCCGTTTTTCTATTATTTTTGTGTTTCATTGTGTAATTTACTATGTTTTAATT
This sequence comes from Lathyrus aphaca, assembly GCA_963966055.1. Taxonomy (NCBI): domain Eukaryota; kingdom Viridiplantae; phylum Streptophyta; class Magnoliopsida; order Fabales; family Fabaceae; genus Lathyrus; species Lathyrus aphaca. The sequence goes on from OZ014520.1 coordinate 178,851,741, forward strand.
TAGCTGCGATTGAGTGTTTTGTGCAATTTATGCACTTTCAACATTATTAATCTTGTTACTTCTTCTAGGTTGTTGTCGCATCTGGAAAAAATGTGACAGAAGTAAAGCCACAACTTGATGTGGTTGTTAAATGTCCTGGAGCGGGAATAATTCTTACCGGGATTGCTCCTCCAGAGTCAGGATTTGACTTCTACAGTCGATATTTCGCTCCAAAATTTGGAATCAATGAGGTAAATTGCTGATGTCTCCTTAACTATGCAATGAATGAAGAGATGAATACAGAAAATCTAAGTAAAGTAGGTTCAGATTTCGAGTTTTTTAACACAACTCAAAGTCTGAGATAGTGTTGTTAATAACTCATATTGGCTTTTAGGATCCTGTTTGTGGAAGTGCACACTGTAGCTTGGCACCCTATTGGAGCAAGAAGCTGGAAAAGTATGATTTTAAGGTTTATCAGGTACTACTACTAATCTTTCTTTCCGCTCATTTGGATTATCTTTGTCATTGTTGTACTAATCTGTAGATTATATTTGTGCAGGCATCAGCTAGAGGGGGAGTTCTTGATCTTCATCTTGATGAGCAGAAACAAAGAGTGTTTTTGCGCGGGAAAGCTGTAACAGTGATGGAAGGGTTTGTTCTGGTCTAGTGATGTTCCTAGCATTGCAGTGAAAGTACTTGCAGAAATAATTGTAATAAATATAACAGATCACAAAATTTGTCATTGGAATAGCACTTAATTGTTATGATACTTTATCTCACAAGAATACACTTAATTGTTATGCACTTTTGATTGATAATATCTGAATTCTCATTGAAGTTGATGGATGACTTGTATAAATCAGTACTCGATGTTTCATTTTGCTTTTTATATGAGTAGTATGTATTTGGTTCAATGTTCATCTGCAATTCTATGAATTGAAAATTGAGGGAGATGATAACTCCTGCAGTAAAGCAAGACTACAGAATCAAAAAGATGTAACCCTCATTGCCATTGCAATTGTCACAAGGCCATAACTTTATTAATATTTTCAGAACTCAAATTCTTGATTACAAGATATCCAAAATTTATTTTATTATTATTTTGTTACATAAGATGGCCACCTCAACATTGCTTGCATGATTTTATTGAGATTGTGATTGGGATTGAGGCTGAACCAACGAGCCACGGTTTCCATTATACTTAATTTGAGTAACCTCACTCTTTCGAAGTCCGAAAGCATTTGCAAGAACCTCACCAGGAGTGGCCCTAAACACTTGTTTTACATGGCTAACAGCAGCTCTATCATTTGTCTTGAACACTACATACTCCAATCCTTCTTCATTTCCAGCTTGTTCGGAAACCACAAAGTTTTGTGGCACCACCACCAATTGTCCCTTTCTCACCTTATCGTCAAACACTGCATTTCCTTTACTGTTCACTATTCTAACTCTTCCTCGTCCTCTAATCACGTACAAGAGGCTGTTGGCGTTGATGTTCCAGTGTGGAGCATATATACCATTCTGCATATTCATACATACATAGAAATATACACATTTATCATATTATGAAAATATACACATTGGTTAAATAATCACTACTAATTCATACCCTGTAGAGAAGAACATATTCAGCACTGAGTCGTAAATTGCGGAGGATTGGGAGGGTTAAACTGTTGATTGTGCTGATGCGACCAGCACGTGGGTTGAAGAGATCAGCACGTGAAGGGCGAGCGATGTTCAAATGAATCTTTGCACTGCAAATAGTTTCTTCCAAACCATTCTTTCCTCCTTTGCTGTGTTGACCATGTATTTCTTCCTCTTCCTTTTCCTCTACTTGTTCTTTTTCTTCTCCTCTTCTGTGTGATTGTTTCTTTTCTTCAGTTTTTTTCTTCTCTTCTGTTTTCTTCTTTCCTCCTTTGCTGTGTTGACCATGTATTTCTTCCTCCTCCTCTTCCTTTTCCTCTACTTGTTCTTTTTCTTCTCCTCTTCCGTGTGATTGTTTCTTTTCTTCAGTTTTTTTCTTCTCTTCTGTTTTCTTCTTCCACTTTTTAATAATCTCAGGTTCATCCTCTTCTTCCTCCTCTTCTTTTTCACTGTGTTTGTGATGTTTTTGTTCTCGTTCCTCTTCCTCCTCTCTTTGACTGTGACTTTGTTCTTCTTGCAACTCAGGACTGATAATTTGAAGACCATCTTCTACTTTTACGATTTGACCCCTTTTACCATGTGGAGATTGAAGTTTCTTAGCTGTTTCCTCCTTGGTGTTGAGTGAATGTGCTAAAAACTCTGCGCTGAAGCCACTCAACACGCTGTTACCTTCGTTTTGCTCCTTGGATTCCTTCTCATGTTGTTGATGTTTCTCCTGTGTTTCGGGGAACTCTGGCTCTGGAAGGTTTCCACCAAGGTAAAATACCTGCAAACACATACTTACATGTGATTAATTGAATAGAAAATTTATATTTAGAAAAGTTTATAAGTCTCTGCAACGGCAAGGCAATATCAAAATTTGGATGATGTAACGTATAGTTATACAGTTACTTACTCTGGGGGTTGAATCAAGCTGGTTTAAAGTGTTGGAAGTGTCGAGAAGAGTAATGGCAACAATAGGTTCATGACCATGGTTATAGGTCCAGTAAGGAATTCCAGGTGGAATTGCAATGACGTCACCTTTAGAGAAGCGTCGAATCTTCTGGTGGCTGTCGACTTGTTTAGATTGTGAGCGTGGTTCTTCGTAAGTTTCGGGACAACCAGGAACTGTAAGCCCAAGTACTCCCTTCCCTACATAGAAGAAAAAACATAATTACAGAACAATTCAATGAGTTGATATAATAATGAATATTTAATGATTATGTAAATAACCTTGGATGATGAAAATCAACTGTGGAGATGGTGAATAAGAAGGCAAGTGAAGGCCATTAGGATCAATGGTGCGGCGGATAAGAGATACACCGGCACATTTTAGCTCAGGATGATTTGGATTCCATGTCTCGGTGAGTCCGGCTTCTGACTCAACACGGTGATCTGGTTCCAATGCATTGATACTGTCAAGCTGGCATTGATTGAATCTGTCTAATTCAGAGTGATGTGCTAAACATGCGGTGGTGAAGAGCAGCAAGCAGAAGGAAGATAGAAAGTGTTTGGCCATTGTGATTACTAATGAGAATGATGAAGTGAAGAAGCTGCGGTGTGGTTATTTATAGGGATGGGAGAAGGGTGAAGGAGGGACACGTAAGGGTGACATTCATCAAAATGCATGGTTTCCAGTTCCTAATAGCTTACACCTCTCAAATGATGATGATGATGATATATATGTTCACAGTGACAGCACAGAATGAATATATGTTGCCATCCTTACATATGTAGTCCTCATCACTTCATGTGAATGGTCCCCATGCACTCTGCCTCTATTTTTTACGGTCTTGTCTTTATTTAGCAACAAACCATTTGGCTCAAACTCATATATATATAAATGTACCAAGTAATTCTAGCTTAACACTGATCTTGGTTATTATCACCTTACTTGAGATCATAAAATAGATGCAGACTGTAATCTTCACTGGAAAAAGAGCATATATATAGCATAGGTGGTGATATTTACCTTCCAAGTATTTGACCTCAGCTAAGCACTAGAGTATATATTCAAGTTGCCATATATATTTAAATCAATATTTTTAGATTTTATCTCGTAAAATGAATTTTACTTTTGTTCCGACCCGGCCCAATCCCTCTTATTGGGCCAGAAAGGCTAATCCATTCTTCTTGCTCGACAGTCCGAGCATGAGTATGAAAAGTGGCCTCTCAGTCGACCGCTAATGATCCGACCAGGGAGAGACTTCCTAACGGCTAGTATTGACCGTTTCCTATCTTCACGGATCCCTCGATCCGCACCTCATAAAACGAACCAATAGCGTTCCAGCTGGTCCTCTATATAAACTCTCTCATTTGAGAGGGTCAGGTATTCAATTCTCAACCTTAATACTAGTACTTGCTCACTGTCGCTCGGATACTTACTTTGGCATCGGAGTGTGTTGCAGGTACACCCCTTTTTCTCCTCGACAACCATCTCCGCCCGCTCTCGAGCCCAGCTGTATTGGATCCTGATCTTCAGGTACGATCAGGTGGCGCCGTCTGTGGGAAACCAACTTCCCCGTTCTTCTTTCAAGATCCTCAAAGAACAAAAGTTTTAACAAAAATCCATGGCTGCTCGGGACAATCAGGAGAACCGATCGAACGATGGCATGATTCTCACACAACACGAGAGCAATGTCCAACCTCCCCTACATGATGATACCACGCACGACCAACCAGAAAAGAAGGCAGCATCGCCTTCACCCGATCGTGATCAACCCTTGGAGAGTCGCCCGGAGACCCTCATTCCTTCGACTCCCTCGGGATCAGATTTCGCAGCGTTGGCCGAAATCCTGAACCAAACAAATCTGTTACTCCTCGCTCATGGTGAAAAGATCGCCCGACTTGAGGATAACTCTCGTCAACCTCATTCTTCAAAAAGACCCCTCCAAGGGGAGCGCACTCCGTCTCCTCCGAAGAAAAGGAGAGGAAATACCGACGAGTCAACAGGCAACAAACGTTTTCGTCGGTCACCTCCACGACCCTCTCCTAAAAGAAAATCAAGAAGGAGCAGATCAAGATCCGCTTCCCCTCGAGGAACAAAGAAACGTGATCACAGATCGTCATTAGCTTCCAGTGACGACGAAGACGCCCGTGGCCCCTTATCTTCCGAAATTATGGCGGCCAAACTACCAAGGGGCCTGGAGAAACCCCCTCCTTTGGGATCGTACGACGGCACAACCGACCCAGACGAACACATCGAGAACATCGATGCCTTGCTCGACTATCGGGGTGTTCGAGGAGCGATTAAATGTCGGCTCTTTCCCACGACGCTGAGGAAAGGGGCAATGACTTGGTACAAGAGCCTTGAAGCCGAATCCATCACATCGTGGAAGCAACTTGGGCGCACGTTCTCTAGGCACTTTACTGCGTCAAGAAGACATCCTAAGACAGAGGCTTCGCTCGAAGCAATAATCCAAGGGAGAGACGAGCCGTTACGAACCTACATCGAAAGATTCAACAAAGAAGCGGTTCAAGTGTCAACAACCGATGACATGAAAAAATATCTGCTCGAACGAGGGCTGCGTCCCTCGACAGATTTTCATAGGGCGGTCGGTATTGAAACCCCAGCGACCCTCGACGCGTTCCTGCTAAAAGCCCAAGCTTACATCCAATATGAAGAAAAGCAAGCGGCCAGTTCAGTAAGGGACGCCCGACGTCGAGAAGACGCCAAACCACATCGAGCTGAGGAACCCTCGACATCTCGTCGGGGAGGAGAAAAACGAAAGGATGATCGCTCCCGTGAACCGCGGGAGCACCGGGGACCCATTGGTCGATTTCACGAGTACACGCCTCTCCTGGTCTCCAGGGAGAAAATCCTGTCTGAGTGCGCCAACTCAGAGTTCAAGCAGGCAGGAGTACGCTTTCCGAGGCAACAACCTACCAAGCCCGGTACAGATAAAACGAAATACTGCAGGTTCCACAAGAGCCACGGGCACAACACAGAGGATTGCATACATCTCAAGGACGCGATCGAAATCCTCATCAAAGACGGGCATCTGAAGCAGTTCACAAAATCCAGAGAAAATCCTCGACAGGACACACAAGAAACCCAGAAAATCGAAGAGGCCGTGCCCATCCCCGCGGACGCTAACATGCAGGTCGCCCTGAGCATCTATCGCCCGGAAGACTTCTTCTTACCAGACCATACCAAAGGCACAGGATACCTTTCCTCTCACAGTCCATGGGAAGCTTTCCCCTCGGCGATGGTCATATCGGGAGGCGGATTCAATAAAATCACGGTCGGGTCTGTGAAGAGAAAGTTCGACCAGCTGATCGCCAAGGGGCCCGCGCAGAACGCCACTTTAGATCCTCCGAGGGAAGGTTCCGTACCCCTCGCATTCTACCGAGAAGAGCTCCTGGGAGGAGCACCGAACGCCAGCATCCCTTTACTCATCCGAGCACGCATGGCGAACTTCGACGTAAGGAGGATATTGGTAGACCAAGGAAGTTCATGTGACATCATGTACTCCCAACTATTTTCAACGCTCCAACTGAATGAAACACATCTGACTCCATACGTCGGATCCGATCTGCAAGGTTTTAACGGAGCAGTATCCCGACCATGGGGTTATGTCGACCTGTTCGTCACTTTCGGGGCAGGCGAAACAGCCAGGACAGTCAGGGTCCAATTTCTCGTCGTGGATTGCCCGTCGTTATACCAATGCATATTGGGACGACCGACTCTGGCCGAGTTAATAGCCGTGTCGTCCACCGTTCATTTAAAGATGAAGTACTATACCACTTCGGGCAGAGTTGCCACACTGCACGGGGATGTCGACGCGGCCCGTAGATGTTTTGAGGCAGCATCAAAAGGCCTCAGCTCAATATCGTACCAACCGGTCTCCCCAACACTGGATCCACCAGATGTGCCCAAGGCTTTCCCTCAAGTCGATTCGATCGACTTAGACTGCAGGTTTTCAAACAGCGAGAGCATCCAGAGACCGACAGAGGCCCTAGCCCGGCCAATCCCAGACGGAGACTTCGAGCTAATTCCTCTGGGAGAAGATCCTGCTCGATGCGTCAAGATTGGAGCACACCTGCCCGAGTTAGTGAAGCGGCAGTTGGAAGCTTGCCTCAAAGGAAATGCAGATTTGTTCGCATGGAGTGCCGCGGAAATGCCAGGGCTCGACCCCGAAACAGCTTGTCACCACCTCTCTATCGATCCAACGTGCAAGGCGGTCGCTCAACGCAGGAGAAAGCAGTCGAGCGAGAAGACCGAAGCTGCTGAATCTGCCGTTAAAGACCTCCTAGAGGCAAAATTTGTAACTGAGGCCAGGTACACAACCTGGCTCTCAAATGTTGTACTCGTCAAAAAATCTAATGGAAAATGGAGAATGTGCGTTGATTATACTGATCTCAATCGGGCATGCCCGAAAGATGCATACCCCTTACCTAACATCGACAAATTGGTCGACAGTTTGTCCGGATACAAATTATTATCCTTTATGGACGCATACTCGGGTTACAATCAAATACCCATGGCTGTGTCCGACAAAAAATACACGGCCTTCATGACCGAGTCGGGCAATTATTTTTACAACGTTATGCCTTTCGGCCTAAAAAATGCAGGAGCAACGTACCAGCGTATGATGAATAAAGTTTTCCGAGCTGAAATCGGAGACATGCTCGAAGTGTACATGGACGACATGATCGTCAAATCTCAACAAGAAACAGATCACGCATCTCATTTGCGAAAAGTCTTCGACCAAGCACGAAAGTGCAAAATGCGTTTCAACCCTGAGAAATGCACCTTCGGTGTCCGAGCAGGAAAATTCCTCGGATTCTATTTAACCGAACGAGGCATTGAGGCTAATCCCGATCGGTGTCGAGCATTCGCAATGTTCCCAACTCCCACGTCAAAGAAGTCTATACAATCACTAAACGGAGTCATCACTTCCCTTGCCCGATTCGTGGCAAAATCTGCTCAACACGCCCTCCCCTTTTACAAACTGCTCCGTAAGGAAGCAACGTTCGAGTGGACAGCAGAATGCGAATTAGCATTGACCCACCTAAAAAGGGCATTAAGTGAACCTCCAGTTTTATCCAGACCAGAGGAAGGGGAAACTCTATATCTCTACCTCGCGGTCGCCAACGAAGCGGTAAGCGCGGCCCTTGTGCGCGAACGGCCCGAAGGGCAAAAGCCCGTGTATTTCACGAGCAAAGCTCTCCACGGTCCAGAAATTCGGTACCTTCAGATAGAAAAGGTCGCACTGGCCCTCCTCCTCGCAGCCAGAAGACTACGCCACTACTTCCTGGCTCACACCATCATCGTAAGGACTGATCAGCCCATAAGACAGTTGCTCGGTCGACCAGACATGGCCGGCCGAATGTTAAAATGGTCACTAGAACTGTCTGAATTCGACATCAAATTCGAAGGAAGACAAGCCCTCAAAGCGCAAGCACTGGCCGACTTCGTGGCTGAACTTACCTTCACCGAGCGAGACATGCAAGCTTCATCTAAATGGGTCATTTTCGTAGACGGTGCATCTGGCCCAACGGGCAGTGGGGCCGGTATCATCCTGGAGAACGAGGAGGGGAACGTCATCGAAGTATCTTTAACTCTGTCTTTCCCCACTTCTAACAACCAGGCGGAATACGAAGCTTTCTTAGCAGGCATACGGCTCGCAAACGACCTAGAAGCAGAAGAGATCACAATTTGCACAGACTCTCAATTGGTCGCGAGCCAAGTCCGTGGAGATTTCCAGGCCAAAAGTGATAGCATGGCCGAATATCTGGCCCTCGTAAAAGACGAAATAAAGCAGTTTAAGAGTGTAGAAATCAAACACGTTCCCCGGGAAAGCAACGCCCGCGCGGATATCCTATCCAAGCTGGCGAGCACTAAAAGGAAAGGAAACAACAAGTCCGTCATACAAAAACTGCTCCCCCAACCAAGCATTAGACATTCGTCACCCTGCACACACATTAACCTAGTGGGCGACACAAACTGTTGGATGACCCCAGTATTCAACTACCTAACTAAAGGAGAATTACCAAACGACCCGAAAGAGGCTAGTACCGTACGACGGAGGGCGTGCACGTATTCTTTAGTAGGTGGACGCATGTATCGTCGAGGATTCTCTACACCCCTCCTCAGGTGCGTAGAAGAGGAAAATATTCCACACGTCCTAAGGGAAGTTCACGAGGGAATCAATGCGCAACATCCGGGCGGACGGTCATTAGCTCGTAAAATTCTGAGAGCAGGATATTACTGGCCCACCCTGCAGCACGATGCGAAGGAGCACGTAAAAAGATGCGATAAATGTCAACGACATGGGGACGTGCACATAACACCTCCTTCCGAGCTAAAATCGTTATCATCACCCTGGCCGTTCGCATGGTGGGGAATGGACATTTTAGGACCTTTCGTCGTTGGATCTGGTCAAAACAAATACTTAATTGTGGGCGTCGACTACTTCACCAAATGGATAGAAGCTGAGGCTCTAGCCAAAATTACTGCACTCAATATACTTCGATTCTTCAAAAGAAACATCCTCGCCCGGTTTGGAGTCCCCCTCGCTATTGTGACCGACAACGGAACTCAATTCACGGATAAACATTTCAAAGAATTCGTCGCGTCAATAGGGACAAAGCAACATTTCGCATCAGTCGAGCACCCCCAAACTAACGGGCAGGCCGAGGCCGCAAACAGGGTGATTCTGAGAGGTCTGAAACGAAGGTTGGACGAGCATAAGAAACATTGGGTCGAGGAACTACATAGCGTATTATGGGCGTATAGGACCACTCCCCATTCAACGACCGGAGAATCCCCATTTCGATTAGCATATGGGACCGAAGCAGTAATTCCAATAGAGATGCACGTCCGTTCAAGACGCACGGAATTCCCCATGGAACAAGATGCCAACAATGAAGCCTTAAGGGACGAGCTCGACATGGTCGAGGAAATTCGATCAAATGCTGCCCTTCGAGAAACCAGTCTCAAACAAAAGATAGCCGCTCGATATGATTCCAAAGTCATCAAGCGAACGTTCGAAGTAGGCAGCCTGGTCCTCAGAAGAAACCACAGGGATCCCCGCGAGGGAAAACTAACGCCCAACTGGGAGGGCCCGTATCGCATCCGGGCGAAAACTGAAAACGGCGCTTATTACTTAGAAAATTTACACGGGGAAGAACTCGCTCGGCCGTGGAACGCCGAAAAACTCAAACAGTACTATAGTTAAATCAATCTCCTTGCTCGATTCCCAGGGGAAGAGAAAGAGAGGCCAACTGCGCGCCTAGGTACGAGCATGTCAGTCTAAATATCAAGCAAAGCAAGTTCTTTCTCAAGCAAAAGACAAACTTGTCGCACGAACGGATACTCGAACGAGTCCGACGTCGCCTAAGTACCACGACCAGGTAGAACCCCAGCTCGCGATGGGACGTTCACGCCATGGAGCCCGGGCCATTATCTTGACCCGAGCACCGATCAAGGATACAATCCTCTAAGACTGATTGGTTCCCCTAACCAACAGGTCGTCCACACCCCCGTATCTATATCTATCCAATCACTCATAATACAAATACGAGCGTCAAACACTTAGTAAAAATAATAACAAATCATGTCCTCCGACGGACGAATAATTGCGAGCAAACAACAGGTATAAACGACCAAGTACTTAACATTTATAAAAAAGAAATGCGGCACCAAAAGGCCGACTTGTTCGGAATTACAGATAAAGGGGGCCACGCCCCCCAAAAAACAACAAATAATACATTATAAATTATGAAGGCACGCAGGCCATTAATTAACTGTCATTCTCCACTGGTCGGGTCTCCTCTGCACAAGCCTCCACCCGGTCCGGCTGCTCCTCTGGTTGATCAAGTTGAGCATTTGCCCCAGGCTGGGAGTCGTCCACCACTAAGTCGGCAGGCACCACGATTTGACCGTCCACCACTTTGTAAAGGTAATTCATCCGACCTACATCCAAAGCTAGATCGGGATGAAGAGCTTTCACTTGCTCCACCGCATTCAGGAAGCTGAACTCAGTCGACGCGTTCAGATCTTCCATGTCCTGGTCGATCCGAGCGAGAAACTGGGCCCTCGTCATCAAATGTTTGGTGTCCTCATCCTCATCTTCCTTGGGGCAGAAGGCATCTTTTAACTTCTTATTTTGTTCGAGCAGCCTCTTTTTGTCAACCTCCAACTTAGCAATGACCGTTGCTCGTTCTGCCGATTCCGCGGTGACCTTTTTTCCCTCCTCCATGGCCGTCGACAGCTTGGCCTCGGCAGCAGCCAACTGCTCCTTGAGTTTGCCATTCTCTCGCTCTAACAGAGGGGACCCTTCGGCCGTCATCCAGGCCATGGTTAAGACCCGCATGACAGCGCTCGCATCCTGGGCCAATGAAAGCCGCCGGGCAGGACGATCCATCCCTTCCAGGAACAGAGAATCTGCCCGGTCCACCTCCATACTATTCCCTTCAAAGAAATTCCGGACAACGAAGCAAGGGGGTATCCCATGTTTTGGCTTCGGAGGAGCACCGGCCGTCAGGTCCACAGTGGCCGTCGTCTTATGTTTCTTCATCAAAGATCCAGTGGATGCCACCGGAGAGCCCTGGACCAAAGGACCTGAGCCTGAAGCGCTCGCTTCGGTCAGTTTAGTTTGCACGACACGCGACCACTTTCTCTGTTGCTGGACCAAACGATCGTGGATCTTGCCCAACGGATTTGTTAAGGAACCTGAAAAGAAAAAGAAAACCAAAGTTAGCCACGAGCAATAGAATCAAATCAAAAACTTAACGAGCATAAATAAACAGATACCAAAGAAATCAGCTATCTCCTGCCCGTTATTACAGGCCAGCAAGTCAGTAACGTTGATCAAAGGACGCTCCAGAGCTTCTCCCCCGTCTTGATCGACCATAACTTTCCCTTCCCCGTCCAATAAAGGGGTCGGAGTGAAAGAAGCTACCAACTTTCTGAAAGCTTCAAAACTGGCCGTATCATCCTCGTCCAGTGTTTCCCCCACCTGGACAAATTCCCCCACTGGTCGCTCGTAATGCATATGACTCCAGGAGAGGGGGAACATCCATAATCTCCTCGGAATCACATCACCCTGCTCGTCCAACTTGGGTTCGTCGTTCTCATCGGTGTCAATCCCGAGGAAGCTCATAGTTCGCACGGCAGCATCGCTTACAGGTTTTATTAAAAAATAATCAGTCTTAAAAGCCCGGATGGACTCCGAGTGGGCCTTGAAGATCTTAGTTCGCTGTTTAAAGGATACGAATCCCTTCCGGTCGGTTCCCCGCCCGACTTGACGTTGTAAAGAAAACAGGCGGAAGAAGAGAGGGAGTGTGGCCCCGACGCCCAAGAAAGTACACGTCATCTCAAACGCCCTCAGGAAGGCGTAGGAGTTTGGGTGCAGCTGAGAGGGGGCTATACAAAGATGTCCGAGCACAGCGCTCACGAAATCGCTGAAAGGAAGCGTAACTCCCAGGACCGAAGTAGCATATTCATACATCGAAAATGCTCGGCCGCGGAAGTCCGAAAAGATGCGATCATCATCCCCTGGGCAAGTCACGACCCAGTCAGCTAGATCCCCTACGACGGGCAGCGGTTCCGATCGAGGTCTCGAGAAGGAGGATACCTTGTCCAGTAAATCTTCCATCACCCATTCCTCGGGCGAGATCCTCGACTGAGCAGGACACCGAGGAGATTCCGTCGACTGCCCCGCGGTACTTGTATCAGAACTGTCCGAAGTGCTTCCTGAGTTCGAAGGTAGGGACGCGGACGAATCTGTATTCCCCGAAGATGTGTCCTCAGAAAACACATCCAACGGATTTCCGAGCGAGTTTTCACCTGAAAAGCAGAGGAAAGGCATCAGTGAATTCGATTAAGAATATCAAATCCACCCTTCCACCGCTCGACAAGTGAAAGGGCGCGCCTCAGCTCGGAGATTGCACCCCAAGCTGTAGCCCTGGCTAACCATTGCTCGAGGCAACGGCTGACGCCCAACAGTATACAGATAACGGAAATCTATCAAGGGACTAAAGTCTAAGTCGACCAAGGCACGTGTCGACCCTAAAGCTAGGGTTTGTGGCCGACCAGTTACGGTGGCAGGAACTTTAAGAGTTTCCAATCCTAAATCCTAAAACTACCGGTAAAATCACCCTAAACCGCATGCATTCTACAGAAACTAAGCTATATACACTCAAGAGGAGAGAAAAGAACGGTACCTTGAGCTTGTGAAGACATTTTGGAGAAGATTGAGCTTCTGTAAGCGGTGGTCGGTAAGAACTGGCGGTGGTCGACGGCTGAAGCAACGGCGGAGGAACGAGCAGGAGGTTGAGAGAGAAGACGAAGCGAAAAGGCCAAAATGGGCCCTGGTAATCCTATTTATAGGAAAAAGGACACGTGCGCACGCGCGTGACCCCTAGGCGCTAGCCCCTAGGCTAGCCGTCACATCATCAATAGGCGCGAATACCCAGATATTCCAGCTTTTCGTTTCACATTCCCCTACCGAGCGACGTATCGCTTGCCCGGAAGACTGACCTCATAGGTCCTCGACCGCGACGTCACACTCTGTCGATCACTGTATAGTTTCTCTTAAGTCATCGCTCGACAGCGCGAGCAATGACTTGGGGGGCTCCTGTTCCGACCCGGCCCAATCCCTCTTATTGGGCCAGAAAGGCTAATCCATTCTTCTTGCTCGACAGTCCGAGCATGAGTATGAAAAGTGGCCTCTCATTCGACCGCTAATGATCCGACCAGGGAGAGACTTCCTAATGGCTAGTATTGACCGTTTCCTATCTTCACGGATCCCTCGATCCGCACCTCATAAAACGAACCAATAGCGTTCCAGCTGGTCCTCTATATAAACTCTCTCATTTGAGAGGGTCAGGTATTCAATTCTCAACCTTAATACTAGTACTTGCTCACTGTCGCTCAGATACTTACTTTGGCATCAGAGTGTGTTGCAGGTACACCCCTTTTTCTCCTCGACAACCATCTCCGCCCGCTCTCGAGCCCAGTTGTATTGGATCCTGATCTTCAGGTACGATCAACTTTTAAAAAGAACTCTTAAATATGAAATTCGAGGCTTTGCCTCACGATCTTTAGCTTTTACTTGACGTATAATTTGCAGCCTCTCTTGTTGTATTCATCTATTTAAGAAACAACTAAGTCATTAGAAGAATAATGGAAAACATATAAAATTTTATATTTTTGCATTAAAAAAAATTATTTTAGCTCATTTTTATAAAAGACAAGTCATTTTTTAGGTTCATTGAATAACCAATCTATTTGGTCAATTTGTAGACTAGATACATTAATTATTCAATAAATATAAAAAATGATTTGTCTCTTATAAAAAGAAACGTATGTAATACTATATAAGAAAACAACTTGGGATTAATTTGTTTTTTTTAAATGATTTTTATAGTGTAATATAATTTTGTGAAGAAAAAATTATAAAGAAACTTTTTTATAAAAGTTTCAAATGAAAATAGATTTTCATGAAATTCATTTTTGATATACAATTTTGAAGCTATTTCAAATAGATTTTCATGAAATTCATTTTTGATATACAATTTTTTTTCAAAAATTACGATTCCGACTATTTTTTATCATCAATAATATATATTTATGTTGTACGATGTCAAAATTAATCTTACAATTTAAAAATAAATAAATATACCATTCTTACCTATATTGCAGATGGATACACGTTGAAATGAACTCATTAAAGGCCTTAATGCATCTAGAACAATTTGCATGCTCTCATAAGGAGATATCAGACATCAATCCCAACGTGACGTGCCATCAACCGAAGATAATATTGAAAATAAGGTCTTTTGTGTTTAGGAAAAATGTGTGAGAATATCAGAGACTTGAGTAAAAATTTGATAGATAAAAGAATTCTTTGTGGAAGATAGAACTTTTTACTTTTTGTTTGATACAAAATTGTAGAATTACATCTCTATTTATAGTACTCTAAGGAGAATTCTAGACACATTAATTCTAGAGAGTTTTCAACTCTAGAAATTCCAAAAGTATTATACAAAATATTATAACCCTAAGAAATATCTAGACACTCCAAACACTACAAGAGTTTTCTAGAAATATTACCCAAAGTCCAAAATAACTAAACCCAAAAATCCAAATGATAAGGTTAGGTCCAAATCAAGTTTAATATTTCAACAACCCCTTAAACTTGATTTATGACTCCAAGCACATTCCTTAGCTTCACAAAAATTTCCAACTTGAGTGACTTAGTGAAAATGTCGGCAACTTGATCTCTAGAAATCACATACTTCAACTTCACATCCTTCTTCTCGATGCATTCTCTTATGAAGTGGTAATGGGTGTCGATGTGCTTACTACTTTCATGAAATACATGATTCTTTGCCAAAACAAGTGCTAATTTATTGTCAACATATATTTTCATAGGATCTTCTTGTGCCATTCTTAACTCTTTCAACAAGTTTCATGGACAAATTGTATGACAAACGCATGATGTGGAGGCAACATACTCAACTTCACAAATTAACTGTGTGACTAAAAGTTGCTTCTTTGATATCCAAGTGAATGCAATATATCCCATAAAGATCACAAAACCTGAACACTGTCTTGCAAGGTTTCATTTTGTTGACAAATAACCTCCACCATTGCGAGCAATTATGTTATATCTAGTGGCAGAGGTGGATATCACTTCGGTTAAGAGATGATCCGAACATCGCACAGGTGGGCTATTAACGATTTTGATGATGGTTTTTGTGTGGTATGAGCAATTTTTACCGAGTCCCCACGTTGGGCGCCAAATGTTCTTGCTAAAAAAACTAAAAAGTTGATTTCCCTGTTATCAATCAAGGAGAGACTAAAATGAATGGTTTAAGTGACTCTTATGTGTGCCTCCCCTCACCCCCCCCCCCCCCCATTTTCCTCCAAGAAATCTCCCATTTATATGGCTCGACTTTCTCATCATTCATTAATGTAAGAACAAGATTTGTTTTGCAAGTCATCTTTAGGTTTTTATGATAATAAATAGTATTTGTGAAAGAACATTTTATGTTCTAGTGATACCGTCGAAATCAATATTTGGCTTATAACATGAGCAATTACTTCAATGGACCTTGAAGTTCCCACACCAACAATCGTCATTTTAGTTTATTGTTCTTATATATTTGGTATGCTATTTTGCAGAAGGGAAGTGTTTTTTTTTACTTTCTTGCTGCCATACTCCTTTCACTACTAAAATTTCTTTAAACTCTACCACTTCTCAAATAAATACACACTCAATATTTTATATGAAGAACAAAATAAAAGACAACACCTTTTTGTAGAAGTTAAAGTTTTTGAAAAAAAAGTTCCACTAGATGTGCTGATTTGTTTCCTGATATTTTTAATAAGCAATCACGAGTTTTAATTCACTTAAGATAACGAAATCGAAAAAATATTAGGGACAATTTGTGTAGAAAAGTGCAATGAAAAATATGTGTGATTGAATCTTAAATATTTGAATGTCAACATACTGAACGTAAATTATAACTGAAATAATGCAAAATTGCTTTGGAAGAAGAAAATAGACAAAAAACATAATAACTGTTGTACATACCCAATATATTTTTAGGTCGGACTCTATAGCTAGACATGACAAGGCGTGGACTAAGCTGCTAAAACGGAAGTGATTGAACTAACACAAAGATAAGAGGAACACCAACCACAATTCAGGGAGGCTCTTGAACTCAACTTACCCGGATCGACCACCACACTTAACCCGCCTTCTAGGAGGCCGAGTAACACATTCCCTTGACCATGTCATGCACTCACCAAACATGTCAAAGGATTGTAACGGTTACAACACATCAATGCAGACTTTACCAAGCCTTCAAAGTAGACAACCATGTAGGAGAGTTACATATTCAAGTCCCTGCAACGATTGAAGGCCAAAAGACTTCTCTTAATGGCCTCACTTAATGAAGACTCCAAAGACGAATATAAAAAGGGCTCCTACCAGAGGGATAAGTAAGACACATTCATCTTGAGACTTATTGTTTCATTACTGATCTCGAATCCCCAAACGTATTGCTCAATATAGACGGTGTAGCTCTCCTTGCCCAAAAAGAGGGGAGCTAGCACCTTTGGTGGTCTAACCATTTTTTGCTAGAACAAATGTAATAAATAGTAAATACTTTAATTTAAAATACTTAAAGAAATGATATAATTGTCTCACAAAATATTTCTCTCTGTAACTTGGATACTTTAGTTCTATAGAGAATAAATGAAATTTGCGACCCTTGATAACAACAATGCAGATCAAATTATATATCAATACAATGGTAACCGATGACAACAATTATTTTCACATGATTTAACATGTATCCCCTTACATGGGCTTCAACGCTCTAACTTGCTTCCACACGTCTTTAATGTTAAACTGCTGCAAACCATCCATCATGCTGATAGTGACCTTTGAACCCTCTAACTGCATATAGTCGAAAGTCTCTTGTCGAATCCTATAATGGCATAAAAATACCTCTGAATCACCTAATCTTTGGACTTAAAAATATCCTAAGTCCCTAACAACCACGTGAACGCGTCGAAATATGCACTTATGCACTTTTTTTCCACATCAAAGTGATGATTAGTGCAACCCTTTTCAAGATTCTGAACATGTTTCGAAGAGACCGTGATTCAAATCTTATGGATTTGTTCTTGAGACTCTTCTAAACCATGCTTTATGGGCGTTAAAATACACTATGTCCCAAGTCATCCGATAAGGTGGTTAAACCATTTTTAGTCGACATGGTTAATATTTTGAAGCTATATTTGAGGTTCTTGATACTTATTATTTTCAAACGTGGTTATTACCATTCTTTGTTGAATTTCTTCAATTAGAATTTTCAAGCTAATGGTTAGGATTTTCCCTTAGCGGCTAGAAGCCATGTATGGTTGTATTTTGTGGTGTTTTAAAGGACCTTATCATGTGAGGCAATAGGCTCTGTATGTGAGTGAAGGGTTTATGTATAAGCATATGTAGGGTGTGTTTTATATGGCTTTAAATCTCTCTTTCTCTCTTTGGAGAAGAGATATTTATAAAGGTTTTGTTAGACTAGAGTTTAGGAAACCCATAGGTGCGGTAACCGTTTCCTCACTATAAGAAAAGGTTGTTGACCCTCTATTCTTTAGGGAGTCGTGGTGGACTCCTTTCTTGACTTACGTAAGACTATAATATTATATCGATCCCATGGGCAAGCCCCACTATTCTACAAAGATATTGTCTATGAGATACTCTTATCTCAAGCGAGGGTGAGCACATAAGCTACATTTGTTTAAGACTCTCACAAATACAATATTACATGACCTTTATACATTTATCCTTTTACACAAGATGGTTATTTTCCATCTAGGTCACTCATGTTCCTGAGGATGACTTGTCGAGTACCCATAAACTATCTTTGTGATCATACTGTTATTATCAACTGTTAATCGAAAATAAAATATTTGACTCCACATATAGAGTCTTAGTGATTTTAGGCCGAATAGTGATATACACCACTTATTAACTTTTTTTCTATGATATATTGCATTCAAATCTAATTAATTAGTTTTTTTTTTCTATCTAAAAATAGGAGTAATAATTATAATTAAAAATCTCCATAACTCTAGAGTTACAATAGTATTACTCAATACAAGTTACACAAATCTCAATCAATCTACATAGTTAAGCTTAATCGTGGAGAATTGTCTTTTATTTTCTTCTCTTAATTGCAATCCACTAATTATCTTAATTTAAATGAAATGATTTAATTTTACAATTTATGGCTTCCAATGTTCTTTTAATCTGCTAGTTATCTTAATTTTAAATCAAATGACTTAATTTTACAATCGCTAGGCAATTATAGGATTAATGCATGAAGTAGAATCACATAAGCATTTATTTAGGTTTGTCTAGGACAAACAATTCAAACTTAGATACATACATATATAAAACCAACCATGTGTATAAAAGGGGAAACGATATCAAACAAATATCCTTTGCCAAGCTATACATGAATTTCAGTGACATTTATTCAGAGTTGGCAAAATGAATCTATGCATTGGAGGTAAAGTTGAAGTTAAAACATCCGGTTCGTTGTCCAAAGAGCAAAGAGCTAAAACCCAATCTAGAGGCAGCCAGATCAAACTGCAAAAGATTATTCTCCAACTGATACCCACCAAGCACAATCGAAGTCCTCAAATTCTCTCCACCTTTCACAAATCCAAGACACAAAACATCATCATTTATATTCACCATCGAATTCGCACCAAATATCCTCCAAACAGTATTTTCATTCTGCAAAAACAGCTCAATAGTAGGAACAGCCGCACCCAGTCGCGTCGCACCGACACTATCAGAACTGAAACAAAATTCAAAAGGCGCAAACGAAGCCACCCTCGTTATGTTTCTTGCAATAGACGCTTTCACAAAAGCATCTGTAACTGCTTTATATATAGAAGCTTCTAGAACCGTGTAAGGATCCACCGTACTTATCTTTGTTCCACCAACACCGTTACTGTCTATAGATAACAAACTCGTGTTAACTGAAACCACTTTTGAATCGATCTTTATTGTTTTCACGCCGATGAAATACTCAGCTGAAGCCTCTCCTTGAGAGAATGCAGAAGCTGTGCTAACCGGGTTGATTAATAGCGGCGTGTAGTCGAGAGAGTTTGAATCTAATACAATATTAGGGAGAAAACCGTAAGGGCCGTCACCGAAGATAACGACCCCGCTTGAAGAGGAAACACAAATGGCGAATTTTCTAGCGAAGCTAAAAGCAGAAGCTAGTTGAGATGGTAAAGCGATTTTGGTTCTTCCGAGACCTGCCATACCAGAAGCACCACTTGCGAGTCCTTTAAGTAAGGAAGTTGGTGCACATGAGAATAGGAAACGTGAAACGGAGACGGTTTGTCCTGGGTTGAAGCCGTTGGTGGATTGGATTGATAAGACATCTTCGGCGAGTTCGCCGCTGGTGGCGGTGTGGGTGACGGTGTTGTCGGGGAGTAGCCCGCATGTGTTGTTGTTGCAGCCGGGTTTTGGTGATGAGAAGCAATCGCCGCAGCTGTTTGATTTGGCCAAGGAGCATTGGGCGGAGCGGCACCGTGCGGGGCGGTATGTGGAGGAGGTGTATTTGTTATCACAGTCGACCCAGAGGAACTGGCCGCCGAGATCGACGACGAGGTTTAGTGGGACTAGTGGGGTTCTTTGGTTAATTTGAGCAGTGTATTGGAGAGTTTTTGCGCTATCTTTGTTGACAGGGAGAACGAGGGTTTTGGGTCTGAAAGATTGTTGAGAGAAAATAGGTGAAATGAAGAAAAGTACGAGGAGAAGGGGAATGAAGAGTTGGAAATTGGAATACGCCATTGCTAGAGATGAGATGATGTGTTGAGTTGGAGAGGATGTTGCAGAGGCAGCTCTATTTATACATTTTAAGTTGCCAATTTTAATTTGATTCATTAAATTTTTGGCGCTAAAGTCAAAAACAAGTTGAGATGAGACGTTAAGAAATGTCAAATATGATTGCCACGTTTCTGTGTACTACCGCGTGATGTTGCTATATTTATCTATCTGGATATCACATTGCTTTCTTTGTATCGAACACGACTGTTAGATGTCTTGTGTTGACCAAAGGAAAATATTTTTGTTATACACATATCTTTTGAAATATTGTTAGTGAAATAAATAAATAAATAAATAAGTAGTTTGATAAATGTTATAAATGGTTGATCTGATGTGTCTGCAAATCATACATTAGCTCATAAATATTGATATTATTAAGTTGGACAAAAATTTAGGCTTCAAATTATTGGAAAAGAACTTAATATCCAAATTCATCCATAAATTGTGTCAATGAATTTATAATAATAAATTGTGTACATGTATTTATCATAATTATTGTTATTTAAAGATTATAGTCTATCAATTATTTTTCGGATAATATATGATATTTTCGATTGTTGAGTGTATGATTGTCAACAGCACCTAAAATTTAACCGATTTCTCTTCATATTGTGACATTTTTTCTTTTTCTCATCCACACATGTGCTATTTGCCACGAATTATGTTTCTATGAAAATATTTGTTTTAGTTATTGGCCTTATAAATATTGTATTTGTAAACTTACCCTCAATAAATACAACATGCAACCCCAAAAAAAAAAATTAATAGGATCAAGAATAACCCGTCTCTTAAGAAGATTTTTTCTCTAGATAAGATCTCATCTTAGAAAAAATTGTCAAGAAAATACAACCATTTTTAAGGGGTCCAACTATACCAAAAAGAAGTCATAATATTATTTAAACTACTAGAGTATGTGTTGATAAGCACGGAGAAAACGAGCTTTGAGAACAACTATGTTAAAAATTCTTTAAATCGAATGGATTATATCGAGGTTAGAATCGTGAACGAAATCACTTTCCTTAAAAGTATTTTAAGTACTATCCAAAATGTCTTAGAGTTGGAACGCGGAAATATCCAGGATAATTCAGCCTTAATCGAGTTTGCGCAAGACTGACGAAAACTCAATTACGTAGCAAAGAGTGTTTGGAATTTTGTATAAGAGAATATTTGGTTTGTAATATGTTTTTTGAATTCTGGAATGAGATATTTATAGGCATGCATGTGTTGTTTCACAAGGTTGCGACTCTTGATGAAACAATACCTTTTAACCAAAAGTTGTCATATTTCCAACCATTGTCTATTTTCATTCCGCAACAACACTTCACGAAGTGTTGCTTCTCTTCCACTTTTCTTGTCATTTTGGAACACACCAATTGGACATTTAATTCTCATAAATTATAACAATCCCCCAATTGTTCTAAAAATGACAAGACCAATTCCAAAAAAGAGAAACAAAGAATGTTAATACAGGTAAGTATCTTTCGATTTGAACTTAACCTTAGTAAGAATAACGCAAAGTCTAATCGGAATGTTAGGTAGCTATGCTTTGAATTGTTATCCCATGTGATTAGACCGACATTACCATACACACACTCTTTAATGGTTCTTCGCCTACATCTCTCGCCTAACACTATTTATGGTCATGTCTTTTTCCTGTTTTCATGAATTTTCCATGAGAGAAACTCCAACTCTCACATTGAAATAACAACATCTCGAAATTCACGTAGGTGAAGTTCATTTTTGTATCCATTTTCTTGGAACGTATATCCTTGATATGGAACTTCATTAAGAGTTTAAAAAAACTCAACCCTCGATATATAATCGTCAACATCATTGCAAAATGTTATACAATCATCCAAATCAATGACTTGTTGTTACCCATTAAATCTTATGTTAAGATTTATCAACTTCAGATTGGGTTGCTATCATTGTTGGAACCCTTATTCAAGGAATTTCAACCTCATTCCTCTTGAGGTAGTCTTTCATAAGTCTCTGGCCATTGGCTTAGTAAATGGATTTGCTAAGTTATAGCTAGTTTTAATATATGTCAGTGAAATGATCTCATCATTAATTAATTTTCTTACGAGAGAGTGTCTTAGACCTATGTGTCTAGAATTTCCATTATATACTTCACTGAATGTAACTGGCATACCCCAAATTTGTCTTACCCTTTTCATTTTTCTCCTTAAAGGATCGTGTGGTCTCTGACTATCATCTTATAAGGAAGTAGGTCACAAAATCATTATGAATTAACAAGTTTTTGCGAGTGCATTAGTGATAATAAATGGCACCAACATTTAGAACATTTTCAAGGCTTACTTGCAAGAAGTTATCTAGACAGTGTTCACTTTATGAAGGCTCAAGATCTTGTGTAAAGTTATGAGGGGTCGATCATTCGTTGATTTTGAATATAGTTTCAAGAAAGTGGTTTATTCAGTTTGGGTTTGTTAATTTCAAATGAGATTTGCCAGGTTCACTTGGTCATTATAAAGTAATATTGTTGAATTAAATCTGTATGGTTTAAGAAGCTATGATGAAAGTTATGTAAGTCATCAGTACTTGTTTAAATTATGAGATCCTAAGGGTAAGAAGTAGGACAAATTTCATTGAGAGGTCAAAGGGCGCCATGATTGTTGCTAATCGTTAGAGATGCAGTGAACGAGTTCATATTTGCATTGAAATAAGAATCCAAATTCTTATAAGCACAAAATGGATATTGTCAAATACAAAATGAGTTACAAGTGATGAATTCCAAGTAATACAAATTCTTGGAATAGAAAGTTGAATATTGTGAATTACAAGGCTACAAACCACGCAGTTTTGATTCTTGCCAATACTACTCCTCCAAGTAACAACATCTCAAACAAAATCCATACCAATCCCTTCAACCTTTTCTTAGAATGACATTTTTCTTGAAGTTACATCTGGAAATAATAAGCACGACACACAAATTCGAAAAGATTGGGAAAGTTACATCTTATGCTACTGAAGTAACAACTCATGTTGAAAAGGGCAAGATTAAGAAACTGAGTGGTGTGAAAACCAAAGAGCTTTTCAGAAATCCAAAGAGTTTCTTCGAGAAGTAGCTCTCCCCAACGGTCTCTTACCCTTAAAAGACATCACTGAAGTTGGTTACAACAGAGAAGATGGTTTCGTGTGGTTGAAACAAAAGAAAAGGCACCCCAAAAAAGACCGTGTGTACCTGAAGAAATGAAGAATATTGACATGAGATAGATAAAGCCGTATGCGATAACATGAAACACCAAACCAGAAATCAAGTCATTTTTTCAAAATCAGAGTGTTCAGAATAAAAAAGTATTATGCAGCAAATGTGAAATAAGAGTTAATTACCATGATACTAAGCACAAACAGTGGCCCTCAAGTGTCTTTAGCTAGCAAGCCTTTCCATGTGAACTCAAGGACAATAAAACTCAGGAGAATCTTCAGCGTGCACTTGCCATTAGAAGCTGTTGAAAGCAAGTTCTGTGACCTAAAATTTATAACGAAAGAGAAAGAAACAGGGCTACATTAAACCATGCTCATCAGAAAACCAAAACAAGTACAAGAATGATTATCATGTGAAAAAGCATTCTTGTAGTCAAGGTTCATACAACCAATTCACAGGGATTCATTTCTTAGTAATATTGGTCTCCGCACTGTGTTTCGTAAAGGCTTCGCCGTCCCCTCAACCTGTCACGCCTTCATTCATCATCCAGGACTTACGTCCTCTTCACTTTCAAGCAAGTCTTCACCTATTTTCTCGAGCAAGACTTACAAAGCCGGACTTTCACTCGTCGTGACTGGCCCGATCCAAGGCTTCATCTTCCTCAAGTATTGTATAGGCTATGCTCCAAGCAGCTCCCATCATCAACAACCGCACGCTGAACAAAAGAAAGGAGCAGTCAGAAACAGATCATGTCAACATCATCCACAACAAGAGAAAACGAGCAAGCTATCAAGGCAATGTCAGGCCATGAACATGATGCAGGATGTCGTTCATATCCAAGGAATTTAATGTACCTAAGTGTGATGTTGAGCAACTTTTGCATGGTCAAAAGTTATATTTATTGGTCAAAATTTCAAAAGTTTATCAAGAGACCACACCATCTTCTAGAATCTCACTATAGACAAGCCAAGGGAATGAGTCACTATCTTCTGGTCCCCACAACAAACCACACTGCAAAATGATTCCTAACGAATTCTACCTCACTTCACGTACAGCTCATCTTTCCCACGTACCAAGCAAGAAATTCGCAAAAAAAAAAATCACATGTATTTCATACCCTAAGAATCTCACTATAAAACCAATCATTGAGCAATCATTGGGACTACCTACACACCACAAAAACCCTAGCAGACACAGAAAACAGGGGAGAAAAACCCTAAACGTATCAGTAGTCGCTATCTTTTTTTTCCAGAAATCACGTAACCCTAAAATCACTAAAGCTTCTATTAGACAACTCTCACAGAGCTCACATCAGAGCTCTGTTTAGAGTGAAGCTAAGCCACTCACCATTCACTCACATAGAATTGTTTGCGCAAATCAACAATCAAAGACCGAGAAATAAAGGCATTCGAAAGAAATATAAGAAAGGCAGAGAGAAACGAAGTGAAGAGGAAAAGAAAAAAAGGTAAACCTGAATATTCCAAGTTAGATCTTCAAAGAGGTATATCTTTTCCTCTTTGTTTTTGCACTTATGTCTGTTTGATCTGTTGGTTTCTTTTGAGGTGATTCTTTGGTGCTGCTATAGCGTTCTTGATTCGAACTTTTTGTTAACGATGATGTGCGATGAAGGCCTATGACTCTCTTTAAATGGGTGATGGCTGAGCACCATGGAAACACTTTTGTGAAGAAAGAAAAATGAATTATGTTTTGAAAAGTTATTGCTGATGTTTGTTTATTAAATAAGAGCTTTAATGTTTTTTTCTCTTTTCAATGTTTCAAGCATGACTTTTTATAAATTGCTTTAGCTACTTTCTCTTTTTTTTGCACTGCCCGAAACTGATTAGATTCCCAAGGTTGCCACTTATCTTTTGGTTAAGGGTGCCAACGCATAGGGACCAGACGAATTTGTTTTGTCATGAAAGGTTTTGCCCTTTTGACTTGTTTGGTTCCTGTGTATCACTCCTACCATAAGCCTTATGCGCGTCTCCTTACCAGACCATACGATTAGAGTCAACCGTAACTACTATGAGATCGTAGGGCTCTGATGCGATCTAGGAGGTCAATTGTTGACCGATGAACATAGTATAGACCCCTGCGCTTTGGGCTTAAATTTTCCAATTGGACATGTGTTTTCTAATAACAACACCTCCCTGTTTACTCCACAAACCTCAGCCCATTTATTTTCTTTTTATCATTTTGATTTTGTTTTGTTTATTTGTATAAAACATTTATAAAAAACCAAAAAAACATTTTTATTAATTAATTAATTTTCAAATATTTCTATTTAATATTATTCATTAATTTATTAATTAATTTTATTAAATAATTTTATTTTATTTAGTTAATTAATTAATTCCTTTCTTTTTGACATGAAAAAACTCAAAAATATTTTCAAATCTTAATTTCTTTATTTTCATTTGATTAATTCATTTTCAATATAAAAATACCAAAAACATTTTCATAGATTAATTTA
Source organism: Lathyrus aphaca (assembly GCA_963966055.1). Classification (NCBI taxonomy): domain Eukaryota; kingdom Viridiplantae; phylum Streptophyta; class Magnoliopsida; order Fabales; family Fabaceae; genus Lathyrus; species Lathyrus aphaca. The sequence goes on from OZ014520.1 coordinate 178,877,359, forward strand.
ATTAAATGTTTTATTTAATTAAATTAATTAATTTGATAATTAATCTAATTACATATTTCTATTTTATTTGATTAATTAATTTTTCACCTTTGCTCGATATTATGCGTGTGATGAATGTTTGCGTATGCTCGATCCTCCTTGCTTGTGATATGAAGATATGACTGCTTGTGTGATTACTTTTGCATTTTTTACGATAAATTGCTAAGTAAAAAACGAACGCACACTAAGACTAATCATTTCAAAGATAAACGAAATCTTTGGTCAAACGCCAAGTAAATATCCACACGCACTTCTCTTCATACACACACGTAAGTCGATCATTCCTTGATCGCCATCTGCACTACTTTGCACCTTACACTTTTCTCAACATTTTCCAACTTAACGAATCAACGCATCGCGCTTGTTTCCATAGCTAGTCTTTAGCTTAGTTCCTCAATCTTGCGAGCCAAGCACATTGTGCCTCGCTAACTAACCAGATAAATAAACCTCCATGTACATTCACCTTTTTCGAGCGCATTGTGCCTCGCATTTGACCTTCAAAAACCAAAACGATTCTCTTTAGATCCAAACCCTTGATCCAACATCAAGTGGTCTTAGGAAATAAAACACTTCAATAATACGAGGAAAATTGCACGCCACGAGCCTTAAGCGGTAGAAAGGAGGATAACGAGCTCTCGTTACTCGCTCAGATTATTTTGATGCAAGACGCTCGTCTTGTTGGACGGAATAAACTATCCATAGTCTTTAGTGCAATTCGACTCCTAAATCCTTTCATCGAAGAAAGGTAATAAAGCAAACACCAATCAACCGTATCAGGCCGAACTACGAAGCTCTGACTTTCCCATTACACAAGGGAATACGTAGACACGAGGATCTTAATCCTTGCCGAGCCCCTAGGATCAATAAACCAATTAGTTTAGCAAGTAATTCATAAGCATAGACATCCCTTCGCGCGTGACAACTTAGATGGTTCCCATCGAGTACGATGGATGTAGGGGGTGCTAATACCTTCCCCCTGCATAGCCGACTTTCGAACCCAGGAAATGGTTTGCGAAGACCTTGTCTCATCCTTTCTTGGTGGTCTTATCTATATTTACCATTTCCCTATTTGGGAATAAATAAAATTAGGTGGCGACTCTCATATCAGCCCAGCCGCGACCGCGTTCGCGAGGATCGTATTTTTCGAGGTACGACAGCTGGCGACTCTGCTGGGGACTGGTTCATCCCTATGCAAGTCGAGTCTAGTCTAGGTTTCCACGCTTGTTTGGATGTTTGCTTATGTGTTACTTGTTTATCGCTTTACATTTTATATCCTTATTGTGGATCTTTGGTATTGGAATGATACTTTGATCAAAACAACTTGAGGAAAAGGCTCTATACCCGGGTCTTTAAGTGTAAACATAAGTTAGCGAGGTTGTGTAGTATGGGCTCCCGAGGGAACCTCTCTCGTGGGTTTTCGATACGAAAACCTCACTCGGAGTAGATTCTAATGAGAATACTGACAACCGTCAAGCTCTTGGCGTGTGAGCTCAGTTGTTTTCATTAGAGTCATCGACTCTGAGGACCTTTAGAACCATTTTGGTTAAAACATCAATTGATGGTCGCGTAGTATGGGGTACCGGGGTTCGCCCTCGTGTGGCTCGATACGAAGACCTCACCTGGAATAGACTTCCTCAATGGAGTTGATTGACTGTCAAAAATATATAAAAAATTGACATGTGCATCAAACAATTGAGGGAGGTCCATAACTCTAGGACTTTGTTTTAAACCTCGTGTCATTGATCGCGTAGTATGGGGGCACCAAGAGACTTTTCTCTCGTGTGGCTCGATACGAAGATCTCACCCAAAAGAGATTTATATGGTGGAGTCAATCAACCGTCATGTTGATGGCGTGTGTGATGAACAACCATGTGAATTGTTAACTTTGGGGTCCTTAAACTGTAGAGCATACCCGGTGAGATCCTTGTGAGGAGAATAATCAAAGTATCCTCCATCCATAATTCTGGTCCTATGATCCTGTATCCTGCGTTTCATTTGCATACCATTTCATACGCATTGCATATCATTTTCCCAAAAGAACTCATCCATCCTTTGTCCATAATATACAATTGATTTCTCGAAATTTGTATCTGACTTGAAGTAGCTTTAAGGACCATGGATCCGTTGGAGCAAAGCCATGTTAATTTAAGAGGAGATGTAGACTCAATGAAGAAACATGTGGAGCAACTTATGGAGGCCATGATAGCCTTGGCAAAAAGAGAGGACAACATTCAACGAACGGCAGTTGGGGATTCTATTACACAAAAGTGTCACATTGTCCGGAATGAGAATTCTTCATCAGTTGACGCCATGGAATATCATAGCTTTTCAATCTCCGCACCTAATCCCAAAAGGTCGAACCTGGTATTGAATACTGAACAACCTCAAAATCCTGAGTTTGCTGAAAGATGTCGTGTGTTGGAAGAGAAACTTGAGGCCTTAAAAGGACATAATGCTTTTGGTATGAATGCTTCTGACTTATGTTTAGTGCCTGATGTGGTAATCCCTCCAAAGTTCAAAATGCCAAAATTTGAGAAGTATGAAGGAGATAGTTGTCCAAAGAATCATTTGGTGATGTTCTGTAGAAAAATGACCACTCATACTAAGAATGATAAACTGATGATTCACTGTTTCCAAGACAGTTTGAGTGGAGCATCATTGAACTGGTACACACAACTAAAAAGTAGCCACATCCAATCATGGTTGGACTTGTCCAGTGCTTTTATGAAGCAGTATGATTACAATCTCAACATGGCTCCAGATCGCTATCTATGGTATACGAAAATTTAAAAAAAAAATCCTTTAAAAAACGCTGTCTAAGGTTGCCAAATTATAGGCACCTATTTTTATCCACTTTTTCACCTGGTTTTTAAACCAAAATTTGTACCTGTTTTCTAATCCAGAATTTGCACTAAATTATCCTATTTAAACCTACTAATTTAGGTATCGATTTATAGATACAAAATAATCATATTTTCAATCACCAATATCTACGAAACAATTCATACAATCGTACCAATATCTACGAAACAATATTAACGAAACAATTCATTTCATTCAACTATACATTTTTGGTTCAAATGAAATTCTACATAAACTAAAATGTGATAACACTCCGAGCTATACATTTTCATCCAGTTGCAACTATACTATAACCTGAAACAACACAAACATATTGTAATTGATCAATTAAAACAAGTCATAATCAATATGTCTATAGTTACATACACATACTCAAAATTGTCATCAATTAAAGTAAGAGTACAATATACCTTATAACACATTTAGCCCCATAATGAATTGACACCATTCCTCTTTAATTTCATCCAAATGATTACTCGAGTAATACGCACACTTGAATTCATCAAAGTACTACATAATAATATAACATAGTTTGATTTAGTTTCAACTATTTAATTATATGAGAAATATGTGTTAAATATTAAAATAACTCATAAGTTAGAAATACATACATCAGATGGAATCTCTAATCGACCCAAAGAAAGAGTTTCTCTCATAAACCTCAACATGAAATATCCGCAATCTATACCATTACGTTGCAGAGGACACTACACATGAAAAGAAAATATGGATAAATCCTAAGTTTTATCAAGTATCATCACTAATATAATAAAAACTGTGATAATTAATAATATACCGCCACTTTTATCCATGTAATGTTGTTGGCTCCCCTCTTTGATACTTGGATATCTCATTGGGCTCGAAAAGCTTTATAATGCTAATATAATATAAAAGAATATTTAGAACAATTCACATAAATTAATAAATACACACAAGAATATTTAGAACAATCTCACTTACGTGTCAATCATGTTCTTCATATCCGGGTATGTTGTCCAATCATTTCCTAAGGAGTCAAGATAATAAACAATTTCTCTGATAGGATTGATTGCTACCAACAACCAATGTCCACTGTATGATTAAACAAATGTTAGATGGAAATTTTCTACACGACGACAAAATACAAAATAATTATGATAGATGAATTTAGAATGAAAATCTAACCCGATATTAAATGGTAAAAAGAACAACTTTTCCGTATCTTTGTTGGCCATGAAGAGGTTGTGAAAGTACACCATCACGTCATCTGGTATACTTAAGATTAAAGCTAAGTTGACAGACGCGGAGCTTAAGAATCCAAATCTTTCGTCCAATCCACTTGGGCGCATCACTTTGTCATACAAAAACCTTAAATAAAAACATCATTAACATTAGACTATTCATTTGAAACATAAAGTAAATAAGTTGTTCAATTAATATAATAAAGTCGACCGGATATACCTCACATATGTATTGACAACACTGACGCTTATTTCTTCATGACGAAAGATTTGCATAAATTCTTCATTACCAACTGATTGTTCATATTCAAAGCCAAAAATACCTTCCTCCATATGTATAAGCCGAATACCTCTGGTCGGAATATCTGTCAACTCTAGAAACGTCTGAAGGCACGACCTATACTTGGAGATAGGTTTTTTCCTAGCCGCGATCTTCTTAGCACCAACTTTTTTGTTGTTGTGTGGAGACGTTGCCAACCTTCTTATCATGAAGTTACATATCATATAAATAGTTAGATGAAGTATAAAATCAAGAATTTAACATTTTCCATGCATAAATATCATATAATTGTAATGTACCTGTTTTTTTGAAACAACAGACTCGGTATGCCGCAAAATAGCCTTATCTTTTGATTTGGATCTTGTTGGAGTCTAATTAACATAAATAACCATGTAAAAAATGTATGTTAAATGCGCGTAAAAACTTTGAATCTACACATTAAGGTTAACAAAAATTCATAATAATTTTAAGCAATACCTCATATCTTACGCTAATGAGGCTTGTCGGCCATGCAACAAATGAACCTATTGCTTGTTCCACCGTTGTTGCATCCGAAACATCGTCAAGATATGGTAATAGTGCATTCGGCTCTACTGCAATATCAACCGCGACTTTCAAACATCCAGTAGAGAGCGGCCTAGTGTGAAGTAATTCTCCATACGATCTACATTATTTGGATAAGGAAGTTGCAGAGGCATGTCAATTGATATTAGGCAAATGCAAAATAGATGTTAAATCAAATCAAAATATATTGGAATTATTTTAACAGAAATTTTTAAGGAAACAGGCCCCTTATTCTAAAAGGTATGTAGTAATTAGATTTGAGCTATAACAATAATAATAATAAAATTTTAACAAAAGATAACTTACATGTATGCGAGATCCTTGAACAAGATAATAAATCATCTAAAAAATGGGGGCTCTCCAATGGTTTTAGGCCAACAGTATGGTAAATGTGCATAACCTGTAAGTGTCTTCCATTCTGTAAAATATATGTTACGAATCGAAAATCGACTTCAATATCTTCTTAATCTATAATATTACACGTTATTAGATGAGACAAAAGACATTGAGGAACATGATATGGATATTTCCAATCCTCTTTGGTTGGTGAACTATTTGCCTGTCAATCAGAGACAAAATAGGATATGTAAAAAAAAAAGAAAAATTAACAAAATCCAATAACTAATTTTAATTAGAGAATCTGCAAACATGTTTTGAATTTTGTCATTCAACGTCAATGTCTGCAACTGTAAGAAAAAAAATACATTTTCAGAAAAATCAAAAAACAGACACACAAGATGCTTAATTTGAATGACACAAAACATACAAAAGCTAATTAAAAGTAAGATCATAACAAAGAAACACAACTAATGAGGAACATAATTTTCAAAATAATAGCAACTAATAATGAGCAAAAAGAATGATAAACAATGCAAGTAAGGATAATGATAAATGTTTAAAATTGCATTGTAGTTTGAAAATTGCATAAGTATGATTCCCCCATCTTTGAGGAAGAATTCACCATTCATAAATCCACCATCTTCTTCTACCCTTTAACACTACATCCACAAAGTTTTAGATTTTCGAAATTTTCCACCTGTAATTCACTACAACCGAAAACGGTGTTAAAAGAAATCACACATTGTAAAGGCATAAATAAGAGAAATTCCATTAATAATTAATAGTTATTTTCATATTATTGAAGTATAAATTGAGAAATTATAATATATTCAGTGAGTTTTAAATACTAAAATATCAAAAGTATGATATGTACCTCCAAGTTTTAAGTTTTTTTTTAATAATTTGAAGTGCAAAAGACCAGTTGCTTCTCATCCAAAAAATCCACAAACACATTGAAAAGTACAGACAGAAAAACAAACACACAAACACCTTAGGATGTGATACATAACCAAGTACACCAAACAACAATCAAGAAGAATCTACAAAACAAAGATCTATCAAAATCCAGTAAAAAACTAAGAATATACACAAACACCTTAGGATGTGATACAGAATAAAACCATAATCCTTTACAGTTTTTACCATTATGAGATCAACGAACAGATTTGTCATCATTGTCACCATTTCACACGATCTGAGCTTGTTAAAACATCTTTGAGGTAATGGTAGTTGTAGATATGGTGGAAATATGACGGTGGCGTTTTAGGGTTTCAGCGATGTCTTTAAGCTTCAAAGTCGATTACCGGTGACACCTTTTTTTAGGTGTAGCTGTCAAAGAGAAACAGACAAACGTAGAAAGGAAGGAGAGAAACGTATGAGATAAAGTTGGAGAGAAGAAGAGTTTCGTTTGAGAGAAGAAGAGTGTTGTTTCAAATCAGATAGGTTTGGTGTATGATTTGGTTTTGGTAGAAAGAGAGGGAAATTGTTTGAGGATGCCAATAATTGATGGACATTTGGCATAAAGTTAGAGATTTGGATTAGATTTATTTGATTAATTTGTTAATTACTTATTTGTCCAAATAGTAGTGTAATTTAAAAATATCAAAAATTGTACAATTATACTCTTTTATAATATAGATAGTAGATCTTCTTAACGAGCTATTGTACAAGTTTGAAACTATATTTTTCAATTTGATTTTGCCCCCAAGTGCATTTTTAACCCACGATTGCATAGCAACAAATAGGTACTAGTTCATCATTCCCTCTGGAGGAGAGAGGAAAGAAATTGATAAAGAATAATAAAGAGGAAGAAAATATAAAACAAAAAGTGTCAAGTTTGACCAAAAAACTAATAATATAACATATCCAGAAGTGGCAACTCTATCCATCCATCCATATAATGTTAACCAGCTTCTCGTAGCAATCATATTTGACCAGTTAACATCTCGTATTGTCTTTTACTAAAAAATGGCAACTCCATCCAATTCCATTTTCATGCATAAATAGAGCTGCCCCTGCACCATCATCTCCAACTCAATATCTAGCTAGTATCTCTAGCCATGGCTAATTCTAACTTCCAACACTTCTTTTCCCTCCTCCTCCTATTACTCTTCATTTCACCCACTCTCTCTCAACAATCTTTCAGACCAAAAGCCCTTGTTCTCCCTGTCACTAAAGATAGCTTAACAACACTCCAATACATAGCTAAAATCAACCAAAGAACCCCACTAGTCCCACTAAACCTCATCGTCGATCTCGGTGGCCAATTCCTCTGGGTCGACTGTGAAAACAAATACACCTCCTCCACATACCGCCCCGCACGCTGCCGCTCCGCCCAATGCTCTCTCGCCAAAGCAAACGGCTGCGGCGATTGCTTCTCATCACCAAAACCCGGCTGCAACAACAACACATGCGGGCTACTCCCCGACAACACCGTCACCCACACCGCCACCAGCGGCGAACTCGCCGAAGACGTTTTATCAATCCAATCCACTAACGGCTTCAACCCTGGAGAAACCGTCTCCGTTTCACGCTTCCTATTCTCATGTGCACCAACTTCCTTACTTAAAGGACTCGCAAGTGGTGCTTCTGGTATGGCAGGTCTCGGAAGAACCAAAATCGCTTTACCATCTCAACTAGCTTCTGCTTTTAGCTTCGACAGAAAATTCGCTTTTTGTTTTTCCTCTTCAAACGGCGTCGTTATCTTCGGTGACGGCCCTTACGGTTTCGCCGCCAATGTTGCTTCTGCCCCCAACGTTGTATATGATTCAAACTCTCTCACTTACACACCACTTTTAATCAACCCGGTTAGCACAGCTTCTGCTTTCACACAAGGAGAGGCTTCAGCTGAGTATTTCATCGGCGTGAAAACAATAAAGATTGATGAAAAAGTGGTTTCAGTTAACACGAGTTTGTTATCTATAGACAGTAACGGTGTTGGTGGAACAAAGATAAGTACAGTGGATCCTTACACGGTTCTAGAAAGTTCTATTTATAAAGCAGTTACAGATGCTTTTGTGAAAGCGTCTATCGCAAGAAACATAACGAGGGAGGATGCAACTCCTCCTTTTGAATTTTGTTATAGTTTTGACAATTTGCCAGGGACGGCATTGGGTGCGGCAGTGCCTACGATTGAGCTTGTTTTGCAGAATGAAAATGTGGTTTGGAAAATGTTTGGTGCGAATTCGATGGTGAATATAAATGATGAGGTTTTGTGTCTTGGATTTGTGAACGGTGGTGAGAATCCTAGGAGTTCGATTGTGATTGGTGGGTATCAGTTGGAGAATCATATTGTGCAGTTTGATTTGGCTGCCTCTAGATTGGGTTTTAGCCCTTCGCTGTTTGCACGAAAAACTGATTGTTTTAGATTCAACTTCACCTCCACGGCCTAGAATCCTTTTGCCAACTCTAAAGTTTTCTACTTGCTTTGAGGTTTGATAATTAATATTGCCATCGTTCATAATAAATGGCTTTGAAGTTTGTGTTTGGATTGATTGACGAGGACTGTATAGTTTGATGGTGTAAACTAAAACGGAAATATATATTTTACACTTTTTATATAAATCAAATACTTTTAAGTTTCCTGATATTATATGCTATTATTAATCCTTTTATAATTTCTGCATTTTTAAATTGGTTAATTTGAAGACGGGTTGTAAATGAATTGAACTTGATTCGGATTCAATTTTCAATACAATCTTATAAACCATCAAAAAAGTTTTTTTTATTAATCACATTGATGTTTGGGGACCTATCCGTACAAATACACTTTCTTAAAAAATGGTTTATCACATTTATAGATGACGATATAAAAATAGGTTGAGTGAACTTATTAAAAGGGAAAATCAGATATTTGTGAGCTTCTAAAGAATTTTGTTCCAATGGTGCATAATCAATTTCAAACAAATATCCAAGTCTTTAGAAGTGATAATGACAAAGAATATTTTAATACTATCCTTGGTGATTTTTTTCTTTCTAAAAAATAGAATTGTACATCAAAGTTCACGTCCTAATACTCCTCAACAAAATGGAGTGGCCGAAAGGAAATAGATATTTGCTAGAGGTTGTTAGAGTTCTATTTTTTTATCAAATAAAGTACCAAATTATTTGTGGGGCGAAGTTGTTTTAACAAATGTGTATTTAATTAATAGAATGCCCTCCAAAATTCTCAATTTTCAAACTCCAATTAATGTCTTCAAAGATTGTTTTCCTAGTACTCGTGTTTTAACTGATTTGACTTAAAAAAATCTTTGGTTGCACAGCCTTTGTTCATGAACATAAAAATGTTGAAAAACTTGAGCCACATGCTATAAAATGTGTGTTTGTTGGATACACCCCAACCCAAAAAGGATATAAATGTTTTGATCCAAAAAATAAGAAAATGTTTGTCACTATGGATGCTACATTCTTTGAAAATAAACCTTTTTTTTATGACACTCATCTTCAAGGGGGGGGGGGGGAGATAAGCGCAGACTCGTTTCAAATTAAAGACATGGGTTTTTTAAATAACTTATCTTTTTCAGTAACACAAAATTCAGAGACTTTTACACTTGCACCAACAGAAAATGGCCATGATTCTTTATCTGATCCTACTCCTGTTATGAGTAAGGAACCTTGTGAATCCAAGCTTACATTTTCTCTTGTAGAAAAAAATGAGAATCCTGAAAAAAGATGATAATGATGATCTAATTGAAATGCTAAAAAAAATGAGTCACTTCAAGAAAACATATTTGAATCAGGAAGCAGGACTTGGAAGGGAAAAGTTTTTGTGAAAAAACACCATAAAGGAAGGGATGAGTCCACATCTCAACACTGCCAAGAATCTGAACCAGAAATGATCAACCTCATAATAAATGGAAAGATAAGTTTATCTCTGTTTCTGAGAGTCGTATTTTGTATCCTGATATAGATGATCATGTTGCCATTAGAAAACCTGTCAGATCTTGCACTAAACACCCAACGTCCAATTTTATATCATATTCAAATTTGTCTTCATTTATGTCTGCCTTCACCTCAAAATTGTCTAGTGTAGAAATTCCAAAAAGTGTACAAGTTGTTCTAGAAATTCCAAAGTGGATGAAAGTTGTACTTGAGGAGATGAAAGCTCCTGAAAAGAACAAAACCTGGAGTGTTATGTCACTACCAGATGGCAAGAAGATAATTGAATACAAATAGGTGTTTATTGTGAAATATAATTCAAATGGGTCAAAATAAAATGTACAAGGCTCGCTTGGTGGCTAAAGGCTTCACTCAGACTTACGATATGGATTACTCAGAGACATTTGCTCATGTTGCAAAATTGAACATTGTCAAAATTCTTTTATCTCTTGCTACTAACTTAAATTGCCCCTACATCAGTTAGATGTTAAGAATGCCTTTAATAATGGAGATATAGGAGAAGTATATGTGGACATTCCTCCTGGCTTTAAAAATAAATTTGGATCAAATGTGTGTTGTAACACCCACTTTTCCCACAGAAATATTTATATAAATCTTTAATAAAATCAGAGTTAATTGTCCAAAGTGAGATGTTACATCATCTTCGTTCATCAAAATCGTTAATAAAAGAAAACAGCGGAATCCAAATCTTTAACGTTAAATAGCTCAAAGGCTTAACAAATCACACATAATAAGGTCCTTCAATTCAAGTTTAATTATAAAAATAAGTTTGGCTAAACATTAAAGGTAAATGTGGACAAAGATCCCCGTTCCCGTTACATATCAGAGCTCCTAGAAAACGGACATCACACCAACGTACTTCTCAAGTACCTGAATTGTCTGCACTTCCGAAGAAGCACAGACGCAACAAAACAAACAGAGGGGTGAGAAATAGATTCATAATATAACGACACATGCGACATATACGAAGAAATAATTCACCCCTAATCATATAAAATTATCAATCATATTATTCAATCAATCATAATGCAATGTGACTCCAATGCACAATGCAAATGCGGTACCGACTCACAATAACGGTTTATTAAATAGAACCCCGAATGCATCGTTAACGTCTCCAACAAGACACGATCATCCCTGCAACCACGATTCTCAACGAATCCCGAATAATCACATCCACGACATGATTATTCCATCAAATGTATACGCATGCAGACACAACAACGCATACCATATCACAATACACATGAACACATCATGCTTTACGATCCTCATGATCTCATCAACCAACCATCAGTGCATCTTATTCACACACAGAGCATACACATATCTCATGTTATTCACAATTATAACAATCGACATATTCATATAATTCAATTAAACACTTAAGCTTCCTTATGCAATTAATCGTCAAGTCCTATATCCACTATTAGAACGTACTCAAAGTCTTATTTCACTAATATAATCATACATTAGAAGAATGAGTCAAATCCGCCTTAAAACGGACGAAAAATAACATTTACAGTGGCCTGACACGGCCCCCCGTGTCCCCTGACACGGCCCGTGTCAGGTGGCCTGGGGACACGCCCCTCCAAATCACCAAAAACCCATTTCCCGAAGCCTGACACGGCCACCCGTGTCAGGGCACCTGACTCCCAAAATTATGTTTTTTACGTTTTTCCCATTTTCTTCCTCCTTTCTCACATGTACGAACCCCAATCATTCTAAGTCGAATTTAGCACTCAAAACCAACCAATTCACATGTTTATTATCCATTTATACATATAACCTCAACTAGTTTTATTAATAAACTTTCCTAGATCAAATTAGGGAATTTATGAGGTTTAATCCTCTTCTCTGTTCATCATATCCCCCATAACATTCATATGCCATTCCTCCCAATACTAAACACACAACACCAAATATATTTTCAAAACACATCGTATAATCATATTCATCAACAATTTCACAATATTGCATCAATTCAATCATTATTATCATAATCTCTTAAAATACCTAAGGGAGGAAGGAACTCCCAATTACCCTTCTATGTCCTATCACCAATCATAAACCCTTTTCTCCCCCTTTACCTTAAAATCGAAGCTTTCCTTCACAACTTTTGGTCTTGGTGATCTACGATCCTTGACCTTGCCCTTCTTCTCCTCTTTCTCCAGACCTCTCTGTTCTTCGTCAAAATACGATGAATGAGGTTTGCTTCTCTATTTCCTTTTTTTGAAAAACAGCAATTCCACCTTTGCCCCTTAAACCTCTAACCAACTCTTTATTTTATTTTATTTAAATAATAACAACATTATAATAGTACACCTTATATTATTATTATTATTCTCATAAAATACTTTCTTCACCAATTAATCTGATTATGCCATTAAAATATTAATATTTATTTCACAAAAAAAAATATATAAAATTAAGGCGTTACAACTCTCCCCCACTTAGTTATTTTCGTCCTCGAAAATGTACCTGGATGGAATAACTCTGGATATGATTCCCGCATCTTGCTCTCCAGTTCCCAGGTAACACTTCCACCAGCAGCTTCTCCCCAAGCTACCCTCACAAGAGGTATTTCTTTGCCTCGAAGTTGCTTCATCTTACGATCTTCAATCCTCAACGGTAAAGTCTCCACCGTAAGATTGTCACGGACTTGCACTTCATCTCTCTGAATTACATGTGACGGATCAGACACATATTTCCTGAGTTGCGATACATGAAACACTTCGTGCAAATTCGGAAGTTCTGGCGGTAATGCCACTCTGTAAGCAACCTTGCCTATTCTATGCATAATCTGATACGGTCCAATGAACTTAGGATCCAACTTCTTAGACTTCAACGCACTTCCAACACCGATCATTGGGTTGACTCTCAAAAATACATGGTCACCCTCACTGAACTCTAAATCTTTCCTTCTATTATCATGGTAACTTTTCTGCCGACTCTGAGACGCTTTCATTTTCTCTTTGATCATCTGAATAGTTTCAGTAGTCTGCTGAATAATCTCAGGCCCAAGCATAACATTTTCACCTGTCTCATACCAACACAGAGGTGTTCTACATCTTCTACCATAAAGAGCTTCAAACGGCGCCATTCTAATACTTGAATGATAACTATTATTATAAGTAAATTCAATCAGTGTTAGATGTGTATCCCACGCACCACCTTTTTCTAGCACACAAGTTCTCAATAAATCTTCTAATGACTGAATAGTCCTCTCGGATTGTCCATCTGTCTGTGGGTGGTAAGCGAACTCAATTTCAACTTAGAACCCAAAGCCTCGTGCAAACTTTTCCAAAACTCAGAGGTAAATCGCGAATCTCTATCTGATACTATACTTGACGGTACACCGTGCAATTTCACCACAATTCGGATATAAATCTCCGCCAACTTAGTTAACGGGTAACTGATGTTAATCGGAATAAAATGTGCGGACTTAGTCAACCGGTTCACAACTACCCAAATAGTATCCAGTCCTCTCGCAGTATTCGGCAAACCTGTCACAAAATTCATAACAATACTATCCCATTTCCACTCTGGGATCTCTAAAGGTTGCATCAGCCCCGAAGGCTTCTGATGTTCCACTTTTGATTTCTGACATACTAAACAGGCGTAAACAAAGTGTGCAATATCTCGTTTCATACCGTGCCACCAAAATAATTTCTTCAAGTCATGGTACATCTTTGTAGCTCCCGGGTGAATACTTAAGCTACTCCGATGGCTCTCTTCCAAAATTGCTTTCTTTAGTTCAACACTATCGGGTATACAAATTCTCTCCCAAAATATCAAAATACCATTATTATCCAAACTAAAATCACCGCCTTGATCATTTCCTTCGGTAGGCATTAAGTCCACCAATTTCACATCTTGTCTTTGGCCTTCCTTAATTGCATCAAGAAATTCATTATTTATTCGTAACATGCCCAATTTGACACTTCCAGGTGTTATCTCACACACCATATTTAAGTCTCTAAATTGCTCAATTAAATCCATCTCTTTCATCATCATAGCCGACATATGAATTGTTTTTCGGCTTAATGCGTCCGCCACTACATTTGCCTATCCCGGATGGTAACTTCAATCAAAATCATAATCTTTCAAAAATTCTAACCATCTCCTCTACCGCATATTAAGCTCTTTCTGATCAAATAAATATTTCAGACTCTTATGGTCACTAAAGACTTCAAATCGCGACCCATAAAGATAATGCCTCCAAATTTTCAACACAAATACCACTGCAGCCAATTCTAAATCATGAGTAGGATAATTCCTTTCTTGTATCCTCAACTATTTTGAAGCATAAGCTACTACTTTACCAACCTGTATTAACACACCACCTAAACCCATTTTAGATGCATCACAATACACAACAAAAGCTTCATTCGGATTCGGTAAAATCAATACCGGTGCCGAAGTCAATTTCTTTTTCAATTCTTCAAAGCTTCTCTCACAAGTTACATCCCAAATAAAGGCTTGACTCTTCCGGGTCAATTGAGTCAATGGCAACGCCAAATTAGAAAATCCTTCTATAAACCTTCGATAATAACCAGCTAAACCAAGAAAACTTCTAATTTCTGTTACCGTCTTAGGAGGTTCCCAATCAAGCACATCACTGACCTTCGAAGGGTCCACTGCTATACCTTCACCAGATATTACATGTCCCAAAAAGCTCACTTTCTTCAACCAAAATTCACACTTGGAAAATTTAGCAAACAATTTGTTATCTTTTAACACTTGCAGCGCAATTCTCAAATGTTTCTCATGCTCTCCTTAAGACTTTGAGTATATCAATACATCATCAATAAATACTACAACGAATTGATCCAAGTAAGAATCCGATATCCGGTTCATATATTCCATAAACACACCCGGTGCATTAGACACTCCGAAAGGCATCCCTGCATATTCGTAATGACCATATCGAGTTCTAAATGTCGTCTTCTGGATATCTTCCTCTTTCACTCTGATTTAATGATACCCTGGCCTCAAATCAATCTTGCTAAAAACACAAGCTCCCACAAGTTGGTCCATCAAGTCATCGATCCTTGGAAGTGGATAATTGTTCTTAATAGTAACCTTATTCAGCTGTCGGTAGTCAATGCACAAGCACATACTACCATCCTTCTTCTTAACCAATAACACTGGAGCACCCCATGGCGATACACTGGGTCGAATGAACTTCTTATCAAGTAAGTCACCAATCTGTGATTTCAATTCAGCTAACTCAGTAGCAGACATCCTGTACGGTGCCATAGAAATAGGCCTGGTACCAGGAATCAAGTCAATAGTAAACTCCATTTCACGCGTCGGAGGTAACTTTGTAATATCATTGGGAAATACTTCAAGAAATTCATTCACCACTGGTAACTCTTCAACATCGACCTTTCCTTCCACAGATAACGAAGCAAACACAGCAAACATTTTCGCTTCGTCTTCCAATAAGGTCCTCAACTCTTTAGTAGAAACTGAACTGGCCAAAATTTCTTCTTCTGGAGTTAGGAATAACAATCTCTTCCTAAAGCAATCAATATAAACTCGATTGGATTCCAACCAGTTCATACCCAAGATTATATCAAGATTACTGAGTGGTAGACATATAAGATCCACTCTAAACTCTTTATCAGAAATAGCCAAAACACAATCACGACATATCAAGGTGGTAGTCACAGAACCTATAGATGGTGTATCAATAAGCATTCCTCGACTTAACTGAGAAGGTTCCAATTCTAACTTTTTCACACATTCCAAAGAAATAAACGAGTGTGTTGCACCCGTATTAATAATCACAAATAAAGGAATATTATTGATAAAGCAAGTACCTTTGACCAATCGATCTTCACTAGTAGGCTGAGCTCCCACTAATGCAAATACTTTCCCATCGGATTTTTGCTTCTTTGGTTTCTGGCAATTAGTGCTAATGTGGCCCTGTTCTCCACAATTATAGCAAATAGGCACATTCCCTCTTCAATTGGCCATCACATGACCCGCCTTTCCACACTTAAAACACTTCTTTTCTTTAGTAGGACAATTATTGGCACGATGTCCCGTGTCGTGACATCTGTAGCATTTGAGCACACCAGGAGTACGTCCTCCCCCGCTTGGTTTCTTCTCATTACCGGCTTTTTGCTTCCCTTTGTCAGCTGGAGCACTGTAAGGAGTACCACCAAATCTCTGCTTCCCTTTCTTATCATTCACAGCTTTGTAGTGTGCGATCTGTGCCCTGTTGTCGTTATCATAAATCCTGCTTCTACTTACCAGCTCTGGATAATTCCTGATCTTCTGGCAAGCAATACCCAACTTAATCTCAGGACACAGTCCATTCTCATACTTCAGACATTTGGAAGTCATTGCCTCTTCAGTATTGTAGTGCGTACAATATTGCACTAGTTCTTCAAACTTGGCAGCATACTCCGCCACTGTCATATTACCTTGCTTGAGTTCCAAGAACTCAACCTCCTTAGCACTGCGGATGTCTTTCGGGAAATACTTCTCTAAGAATTCTCTGCGAAATACTGCCCAAGTGATAGCCGTACCCGCGTCTTCCAACCTTTGGCGACTGTTGTCCCACCAGACTTCAGCTTCACCCTCCAGCATGTGAGTACCAAATCTCACCTTTTGATCATCAGAGCATCCCATGGTTCTGAAGATCTTCTCAACAGCTTTCAACCACTTCTGCGCAGCCTCTGGATCCAGAATTCCACCTTCATACGTCGGCGCTCTGTTATTCCGGAACTGCTCCAATGCACGAGACTGAGTATTTCCTCCACCATGAATGACCTGAACAACGTTCTCAACCGTCTGCGCCATGGCTTGCATAGCCGCAGCAAGGGCAACATCATTCCTTCCTGCCATACTGATACAACAAATAACTCAGGTTAGGAAACAAACGACTCTTATTCTAAGGACTGACTCAATCTGGCCGGTTGGACCGACCTGCTCTGATACCAATTGTAACACCCACTTTTCCCACAAAAATATTTATATAAATCTTTAATAAAATCAGAGTTAATTGTCCAAAGTGAGATGTTACATCAGCTTCGTTCATCAAAATCGTTAATAAAAGAAAACAGCGGAATCCAAATCTTTAACGTTAAATAGCTCAAAGGCTTAACAAATCACACATAATAAGGTCCTTCAATTCAAGTTTAATTATAAAAATAAGTTTGGCTAAACATTAAAAGTAAATGTGGACAAAGATCCCCGTTCTCGTTACATATCAGAGCTCCTAGGACACGGACATCACACCAACATACTTCTCAAGTACCTGAATTGTTTGCACTTCCGAAGAAGCACAGACGCAACAAAACAAACAGAGGGGTGAGAAATAGATTCATAATATAACGACACATACGACATATACGAAGAAATAATTCACCCCTAATCATATAAAATTATCAATCATATTATTCAATCAATCATAATGCAATGTGACTCCAATGCACAATGCAAATGCGGTACCGACTCACAATAACGTTTCATGAAATAGAACCCCGAATGCATCGTTAACGTATCCAACAAGACACGATCATCCCTGCAACCACGATTCTCAACGAATCCCGAATAATCACATCCACGACATGATTATTCCATCAAATGTATGTGCATGCAGACACAACAACGCATACCATATCACAATACACATGAACACATCATGATTTACGATCCTCATGATCTCATCAACCAACCATCAGTGATCTTATTCACACACAGAGCATACACATATCTCATGTTATTCACAATTATAACAATCGACATATTCATATAATTCAATTAAACACTTAAGCTTCCTTATGCAATTAATCGTCAAGTCCTATATCCACTATTAGAACGTACTCAAAGTCTTATTTCACTAATATAATCATACATTATAAGAATGAGTCAAATCCGCCTTAAAATGGACGAAAAATAAAATTTACAGTGGCCTGACACGGCCCCCCGTATCCCCTTACACTGTCCGTGTCAGGTGGCCTGGGGACACGCCCCTCCGAATCACCAAAAACTCATTTCCCGAAGCCTGACACGGCCACCCGTGTCATGGGACACGGCCCGTGTCAGGGCACCTGACTCCCAAAATTCTGATTTTTACGTTTTTCCCATTTTCTTCCTCCTTTCTCACCTGTACGAACCCCAATCATTCTAAGTCGAATTTAGTACTCAAAACCAACCAATTCATATGTTTATTATCTATTTATACATATAACCTCAACTAGTTTTATTAATAAACTTTCCTAGATCAAATTAGGGAATTTATGAGGTTTAATCCTCTTCTCTGTTCATCATATCCCCCATAACATTCATATGTCATTCCTCCCAATACCAAACATACAACACCAAATATATTTTCAAAACACATCGTATAATCATATTCATCAACAATTTCACAATATTGCATCAATTCAATCATTATTATCATAATCTCTTAAAATACCTAAGGGAGGAAGGAACTCCCAATTACCCTTCTATGTCCTATCACCAATCATAAACCCTTTTCTCCCCCCTTACCTTAAAATCGAAGCTTTCCTTCACAACTTTTGGTCTTGGTGATCTACGATCCTTGACCTTGCCCTTCTTCTCCTCTTTCTCCAGACCTCTCTGTTCTTCGTCAAAATACGATGAATGAGGTTTGTTTCTCTATTTCCTTTTTTTTAAAACAGCAATTCCACCTTTGCCCCTTAAACCTCTAACCAACTCTTTATTTTATTTTATTTAAATAATAACAACATTATAATAGTACACCTTATATTACTATTATTATTATTCTCATAAATTACTTTCTTCACCAATTAATTCAATTATGCCATTAAAATATTAATATTTATTTCACAAAAATAAATATAAAATTAAGGCGTTACATGTGTAAACTAAATAAATCTTTGTATGGATTAAAGCAATCCTCTAGAGCTTGGTTTGAAAAATTCACTCAGTCCATGAATAAACAAGGGTACATCCAAGGACAAGATCATCAGACCTTGTTCACAAAGTTCTACCACGATGGGAAAGTTGTTGTCATGACTGTTTATGTTGTTGATATTGTCCTTATTGGAGTTGATACAATGGAAATGGAAAGAGTACGAGAGAAATTGGCAGTAGACTTTGAAATCAAAGACTCGAGATTAATGAGATACTTTCTAGGTATGGAGGTTACTCAGTCAAAGAATGGTATTATAGTTTCACAACAAAAATACATTCTAGACTTGTTGAAAGAAACATGAATGAGTGAATGTCGTCTTGTAGATACCCCTATGGATTCTAATGTTAAACTTTGGGGAGAAGGTAGTGTTCCTGTTGATACAAGAAGATATCAGAGATTGGTTAGGAAATTGATTTATTTGTCACACACCCGACCTAATATTGCTTTTTCAGTTAGTGTTGTGAGTCAGTCAGTTTATGCATTCTCCTTTCGAAGAACATCTTGAGGAGGTTTATAGGATATTGAGATATTTGAAGGGAAATCCTAAAAAAGGATTATTTTATAAGAATACTAGTTAAAGAAATGTTTTTATCTTCACTGATGCTGATTGGGCAGGTTCAGTCACAGATAAAAGATCAACCTTTGGATATTGTACCTATGTTTGGGGTAATCTTGTGACATGGAGGAGCAAGAAACAAGGAGTTGTAGAAAGGAGTAGTGCAGAAGCCGAGTTTAGAGTTGTGTATCAGAGTATTTATGAAGGATTATGGATCCTTAAAGTCCTATATGAACTTCAGATGAAAATTGAGCTTTCATTGAAATTGTACTATGATAATAAAGTTGTTATTAGCATTGCTCATAATCTAGTTTAACATGACAAAACCAAGCATATCGAAATTGATCGACACTTCATAAAGGAGAAGTTAGATGTTGCAATCATATGTCTACCCTTTGTGACTTGAAGCAAACAAATTGCGGATATCCTTACAAAAAGTTTGGCAAGACCTACTTTTGAGCATTTGATAGACAAGTTGGGTATGATAGATATCTATCCACCAACTTAAGGGAGGTGTTGGTAAATATTATATTTCCGGTTTTATTATTTCCTTTATTGATATTTTTATTTTTCTTTATTCTCCATTAAAGAGAAAATAAATTGTATTAATTGTATCTTTTCTATATAAACCAGCTTAAGGTTGAGGAATAAAACACAACAACTTTTACCGATTTTTTTCAATATCTTTTAAGGGCCTAACTATCTGATTAAGGGATTGTCTAATCAATTTGATGACTTTTTACAATTGGATAATCATTTAAGCCTAATTATCTAATTGATTATTTTCACTTGGTGGAGTCTAAAATCAATTGGGACAGTCTCTTAACGATCAGTAATGACTAAATATTAAAAAAAAAACTTCAGTTTGTAGTTTGAACAATCAATTATTGAGGGTACATAAGTGTCGCACCCCGAAAAATACGACCTCACGCGATCCGAAAAGACGGAGCCGCACGCTGGACAGACTGAAGAGTCGCCACCTAATTCTATTTATTCCCGAAGAGGGAAAGGGAAGATATAGATACAACCCGGGAAAAGAGGATGAGGACAAAGGTCAACGGAACCATTGCCTGGGTTCGGGGGTCGGTTATGCAGGGGGAAGGTATTAACACCCCCTACATCCATCGTACTCGATGGGAACCATCTAAGTTATCACGCGCGAAAGGATGTCTATGCTTAATGAGTTACTTGCTAGAGGGAAATGAAATTGATTATAAGTTAGATTGATCCTAGGTGCTCGGCAAGGATTGAGATCCTTGTGGCTACGTACTCCCGCGTGCAATGGGAAAGTCAGAGCCTCGTAGTTCGGCCTACTACGGTTGATGGTTGTTGATTTTATTACCTTTCTTCGATGAAAGGGTTTTGGAGTCGAATTGCACTAAAGACTATGGATGGTTTATTCCGTCCAACAAGACGAGCGTCTTGCGTCGAAATAATCGGAGCGAGTAACGAGAGCTCGTTATCCTCCTTTCTACCGCTTAAGGCTCGTGGCGTACATTTCTTCTCGTATTATTAGAATATTTTATTACCTAATTGACCACTTGATGTTGGATCAAGGGTTTGGATCTAAAAAGAATCATTTTGGTTTTTGAGGTTAGCGGGTGAATGCAAATGGAGGTTTATTTTGTGGTTTGTTAGTGAGGCACAAAGCGCTCGGCTCGCAAGGTGAAGTGGATCCCAGTAAACGATAACTGAAAAAATAAAGTGTGAGTGTGAGAGTGAAATCGCTTGGCGTTGGACCAAGGATTCGCGAACTAAACTAAATCGATAAAATACGGAAAATAAAATGCGTACATAAAATGGGGGAGGGATACAAAATAAATTACAGGGGATTGCATGAAATAAAAGGGTCTCGTTGTAATTCTCCCAAGAGAAAGCGTGTGTGCAGTGTTTTCGAACTATTCGAAGGCGTCCGGCCTTTTTATTTGGAGACAACTATTCGAAGGTGTTGGACCTTTTTATCGGACGCGTCGAGGTGTAATTCGTTAACTGCCTTAGAGCCGGTTAAAATTTGGAACCGTTCTATGAGGAGTCGAATCGTTTATTTAAAATGCTATAAAATAAATAAACTAAATTAAATAGAATTGTGGAAATTAAATATTAACTAATAACTAATAAATAATAAATAATAAATAAAATGAAATGAATATTTAATAATAATACAATAACTAAATTTAATGGGCAAAAAAATAAAAATAAATGATAAACAAAATAAATCTACCTACTTTGGCCTCATATTGATCAATTTTTGCCGATTTAGTGAAATCGGACTAGAATTGACCGTTTAACATATCATTGGCCCATAAATAAAATAAAATCAGAAATGAAACAAGAATCAAAATCAATAGAAAACCATCTAAAACATAAAAATAAATAGTAGGAAAATTAAACTAAAATAAAATAAATAATAGAGAAGGGTGTGAAACGCGATTAGGGTGTGTGTGGAGAAAATCGGATGGGCCTCAAAGCCCCTTTCACCAACAAAGAAAAATAGAAAAGTGTATGTGTGTAATCTGGGTGTGTATCGCTTAAACTGGAGGTGGGAGTCACAAACATATTTATTGGGCCTAGCCCTAATCCACATGAAACACAAAAAGGTTTTAAATAAAAAAACAACATCTATCAGTTTTTGAGGAAATAAATAAATATAAAAATAAGGATTCAGTCAGCACAAATGAAAACATGTATTTTTCAGAAAATATAAAAATCCACCCTCAAGTGCAGCGATCTCTCTCTGTCTTACTCACTCGATCTGCTCACAGTGAGGCTTTTTTGGATTTGTTTCGGTTCTTTAACAGTTCTCTCAGATCTCAGTCTCTCGTCCCCACCGAATCTCTCTATTTCACTATTTTGCGGTGTCTCGGATCTTACTCATGGTGGTGCACGGTTTGGATTCGATTAGTGTGTTTATGTTAAGGTTTGTAAAGGTTTCCGTTTTCAAACTCACTCATGGTCGTTTTCGTTTCAACTTGGTGAGGTTAAGGTGTGGTTGATGTTTATATGAATAGTTGACGATTATGGGTTTGATTCGGTTGTCAAGACGGAGAAGAGAGGTATTGTGTTTGTGTTTAAGCTTATGGAAAATCCCAATTTATGAGTGGTGAGGGTTTTTCGTTACGGTTTGAGAGGAATGAGTTTATGAGAGTTTATTTGTTTCTGATTTTTGCAGGTTAAGGGTGAAATAATTTTTTTCTATTTTTTTTTGTTTTGAAACTTGGATTGGAATTCCAGTAGGGTTTGTTCAAGGTTGTCCAAGCTCCCATTAGTGTGAATGAAGGGTCTATTATATAGAAGGAGAGATTGAGGGTGAATATGGAAATCTTGGGGCCAAAGATTGAGAGGAGGAATTTGCAGCTGTAAAAAGAACGTTATAGTGTGTTGTTGTGATTTTGAGTGGAAAAGTGGGGTCATGCCTTGCTGGAAATATTGTTACGAATTAAAAAAGTGGTGTGGTGGCTGTTTGTGTAAAAAAAAAGTGAGATGATTATAATGTTTGACTTGGTTTAATAATAATAATACTAGTAGAATAACAGTTATAATAATAAAAATAATAATAATAAGAAAAAAAAATAGAAAATAACTAACAATGTAAAAAATAGAAAAAATAATGTTAATAATAATGAATAAAAATAGGAAATAAAATAAAATGTGAGTAATAAAATGAGAAAATAGTAATGATAATAAAGAGAATAATAATAGATTTTTTGTGTTTTGAGTAAATAGTAATAAAATAAAAAAATAAAGTAGTTAAACAAATATTTTAGAAAAAAATGAAATTTAAAGAAAAACAATTTATTTTTGTTATAATGAGATAAATAAATAAAATACAATGGACTATTGGGCTCAAATGTTTTTTTGTAATGAAAATGGTTATGAAAAATAAAATTGATAATCGGACAAACGCCTCGACACAACACACAACACCGCATACGCAAACACTGGCAAACTCAAACTACTCGATTTCCGCACAAACTCCGAGAAAAGAAAAGACATATTTTTTTGGATTTTTCGAATATCAGACATAAAAATAAAATGGTACATATTTTTGGATTTTTGAATAATGGTTAAACAGAAAAAATAGTGCGGGTAGGACAAATTTGGGGTATGACAGTTGCCCCTATCGAATTGGCTTAGACCGAATAAGATAAACTGGCTCGCGTTCAAACTTTTACGGTATAAGATAATTAGATACGAAAAGACTCCAAATTTGTCCAAAAAGTAATGAAATTGTGAAAATAGCGGATGATTAAAAATTGGAAATGATGGGTGACATAGCAAGAAATAAGTTGACAAAATAAATCATTTATCACCGACGGATGATAAAGCGAGTGACTGAAAATAAAATCATTTATCACCGAAGAATGATAAGGCGAATGACTGAAAAAATAAAATCACTTATTCCAGAGGATGATAAGGCGAATGACTGAAAATAAAATCACTTATCACCTGAGGATGACAAGGCAAACGACTGAAAATAAAATCACTTATCACCAGAGGATGATAAGGCAAATGACTGAAAATAAAATCACTTATCACCAGAGGATGATAAGGCAAACGACTGAAAATAAAATCACTTATCACCAGAGAATGATAAGGCAAATGACTGAAAATAAAATCACTTATCACCAGAAGATGATAAGGCAAATGACTGAAAATAAAATCATTTATCACCAGAAGATGATGATGCGAATGACTGAAAAAATAAAATCACTTATCACCAGAGGATGATAAGGCGAATGACTGAAAATAAAATCACTTATCACCAGAGGATGATAAGGCAAACGACTGAAAATAAAATCACTTATCACCAGAGGATGATAAGCCAAACGACTGAAAATAAAATCACTTATCACCAGAGGATGATAAGGCAAACGACTAAAAATAAAATCACTTATCACTAGAGGATGATAAGGCAAATGAATGAAAATAAAAATCACTTATCACCAGAAGATGATAAGGCAAATGACTGAAAATAAAATCACTTATCACCAGAGGATGATAAGGCAAATGACTAAAAATAAAATCACTTATCACCAGAAGATGATGAGGCAAACGACTGAAAATAAAATTACTTATCACCAGAGGATGATAAGGCAAACGACTGAAAATAAAATCACTTATCACCAGAGGATGATAAGGCAAATGACTGAAAATAAAATCACTTATCACCAGAGGATGATAAGGCAAACGACTGAAAATAAAATCACTTATCACCAGAGGATGATAAGGCAAATGACTGAAAATAAAATCACTTATCACCAGAGGATGATAAGGCAAATGACTGAAAATAAAAATCACGTATCACCAGAAGATGATAAGGCAAATGACTGAAAATAAAATCATTTGTCACCGAAGAATGATAAGGCGAATGACTGAAAAAATAAAATCATTTATCACCAGAGGATGATAAGGCGAATGACTGAAAATAAAATCACTTATCACCAGAGGATGATAAGGCAAACGACTGAAAATAAAATCACTTATCACCAGAGGATGATAAGGCAAACGACTGAAAAATAAAATCACTTATCACCAGAGGATGATAAGGCAAACGACTGAAAATAAAATCACTTATAACCAGAGGATGATAAGACAAATGACTGAAAATAAAAATCACTTATCACCAGAAGATGATAAGGCAAATGACTGAAAATAAAATCATTTATCACCGAAGAATGATAAGGCGAATGACTGAAAAAATAAAGTCACTTATTACCAGAGGACGATAAGGCGAATGACTGAAAATAAAATCACTTATCACCAGAGGATGATAAGGCAAACGACTGAAAATAAAATCACTTATCACCAGAGGATGATAAGGCAAACTACTGAAAATAAAATCACTTATCACCAGAGGATGATAAGGAAAACGACTGAAAATAAAATCACTTATCACCAGAGGATGATAAGGAAAATGACTGAAAATAAAAATCACTTATCACCAGAAGATGATAAGGCAAATGACTGAAAATAAAATCATTTATCACCAAAGAATGATAAGGCGAATGACTGAAAAAATAAAATCACTTATCACCAGAGGAGTATAAGGCGAATGACTGAAAATAAAATCACTTATCACTGAAGGATGATAAGGCAAATGAAATTCAAATATGACTCCCGTTACTAAAGGGAAAACCGAGTGGCTGGAAATTAAAATAGCTGAAGAGAAAAGATTCAATGGGGGACAGCCATTGAATCCGCCGAGGAGATGCCTGGAATCTTCGATTGATCCTGGATCCTGACTTATGCACGCATGCTTTATTTTTGAAATGATGTTCCATAATGATGGAAGTACGATGCAAGAGTTTATGCATTGAGATGCAATTGAAAAGTTAGGGATATGAAAGTCTGATTTCCTTAGGTATGCATATGATGCACATGTTGTAAATGATTGATGTAAGTGATGCGTATGACGTTGATGATGCATAATGATGCATATGAGCGATTGAAAGGTGCCAGCTTGGTGGACTTTTGGTCTGGTAGTTGCCAATAATGATTGGACTTTGGGTGGGTGGAGGGTTTGATTCCCCGACACTCGATCTTCGACGATGTATGGTCAGAAGATGGATCTGTATGTTCCAGGTTTGGTCATTTGCTGATGAGCAAAGCGACTTGATTGATGCATGAGAACTGATTTGCTTTGAATGATTGCCAACGTCCAGCAAAATTTGCTTGTTTAGTTGGGGATAAGAGATAGGAGGATTTGCTCCTTATTTGCTTGCCCCGGTCTGTAGGGTATTTGAAATAAATCTGGTGGGGAATCTTTGACAATGGCCATGACATGACCTGCCCCAGTGTCTGGATTTGGTAGGTGTCTGCCCCTTTGATTGAGCTGTTGGAAGATAATTTGCCCCTGATTGGGCCGTTGGGAATAGTTTTGCCCCTGATTAATGGACCTAGAGATAAATTGCCCCTGATTGGGCTGTTGAAGATGCTTTGTCCCTGATTGGACTGTTGAGGTAGTCTTGATTCATGTTGGCACCAATGAAGTTCAAATTTCTCTTTTGATTTCCCCTTGTTGGGATTGCACTGATGTCAAGCATTGAATTGCAATTAAATTATTCATACACAAATGGTAGTGTTAATGCAACGTTCATATAAGTTTTGAAAGAGTCAATTATTTGAATGGTTGTGATAGTGTGACGAATGGACCGTTAGTCCAAACGAGGTGTTGATTTAGAAAGTGTGTGAAAGATGCAGCAAAAATGATGTGCAATCGAGATTGAAGATTAGCAAATATATGGGAGTCAATTTACGCAACCCTGTTGGTAGCATGCTTTCAGAATAAATCGCGCCTCAATTAGGACTTTCGAGGGTTGTAACGTGGTCTGGTTAATGGTTGAGAAACAAAGGATATAAGGCTCAAAGTTTGATTTGTACCCAACCCTTCCTCGTAGTGTTCTCCGGTCCTACGTTCAGTTAACTCTACACATGCATTTTTATTGACTTTGTAAGAGTGAAGATGAAGCTTTAAAGTTCGCTTGAAGTGGCAGTCATATTATTTTGTTGGTGACCCTTTGATTCTTGATTTGGTGGTCACTGATATTTGTTTTTCTTTTGCTGAGGATTTGAGCTCCTCTTTTTGATTCGTTCTTCTCTTCTTTTTTGACTAAGTCTCCCATCGGGTGCTCAAACTTAGTGGTTTTTCTTTTCTATTTTTTTTGTTTTGTTGAATGTTGTGACTACCAAGTCATTTGTTGATGGTCCTCCGACGGGATGTCTCATCTTGCGATTTGGAAGTGTAGTCAGGTTAACTGAATAACTACCCTGCCCCGGGTTAAATGCAAGGATTTGTATCCGAAAGAAACTCCTACTTCTAGGCTCGAAGTGGTTGACTAGGGATTAACTCCTTATATCTCAAGTGTTTGGGGATTTGAACAAATGTCTGTACATCATTGACGAGGTTTTATCCGAAAGCATACCGCAACAGTTATGGGTATTTTATTTTCATCATCCTCTCTCAAATACTTGCTAAACTGAAGTGAGGAAATATTTTTGTGACTTTGTGATAAATGATAAATGATGAGCGAATGCGAATAAATTGATTCAAAACATGCATAAACATAATATTAACAAAACCAAGTACAAATAACAATGTTCAAAGCAAATAGTACTTAAACAAACAATACAAAATAACAAGAATGTGAAAATGATAAATGGCGTCGACAGCCTTGATTTGAGGAATGAACTTCTCTTGATTGAATGCTTCAAAGTTGGAGACTACTCAGCTTGGTCTTCAACAACCCCTTCAAATGTCTTCACTTGTTGGCACCGTGCGGCGGCATTGGATTGTTCTGCATATTTGGATTTCTCGGAGTGAAGGTGAGATCCTTAGAGTTGACCATGTCTTGAACTTTGTGCTTGAAGGCATGGCAGTTCTCGATTGTGTGGCCTGGAGCGCCTTTGTGATACTCACAGCGAGCATTGGCATCATAATTCCGGGTGTTACCAGCCTGAGGTGGCATATCTTTCAAAGTAAGAGATCCTTTTGCCATTAACTCATTAAAGATTTCGGAATATGACATAGGCAGGGGATCAATGTGTCTATCATATCCTCTTTGTTGATATGGTGGGCGCTATTGAAGAGCGCATTGTTGTTGTTGACCAGGCCGTTGTGGATAGGCCGGTTGCTGGTACGGATTGGGTGCAAATTGCGCAGCAGCGACCATAGGATATGGACGTGGTTGATAAGCCATCTGAGGCGGAAATGGAGCTTGAATGGCCTGCTGATAAGGAATTGGAGAAATTGGCTGATAAGGCATAGGAGCATATTGTGCAACAACAACATATGGGTACTAATAGTATGGAATTGGAGTAGGTGCACTATGTTGCGGATTCCCACTTGCAGCAGAAATGGCATTTGTTTTGCCCTTTTTATACCCGTTGAAAGATTTATTGACACTGGCTTGGTTGCTAGAGCCTCCTTGGATCTTTCCACTTTTCAAACCTTCTTCAATTCTTTCTCCGACCATCACCATGTCCGAAAATCCAGAAGATACGCTGCTGATCAGTTTCTCGTAGTATTACCCCTGTAAGGTACCCATGAAGATGTCGATCAATTCACAGTCAACCAATGGCGGATGCACTCTGGCAGCTAACTCCCTTCAGCGTTGGGCGTACTCCTTAAAGGATTCGCTCTCCTTTTGAGTCATACTCTGAAGTTGAGTGCGATTCAGAGCTAAATCAGTGTTGTACTTGTACTGATTTTTGAATGCATCAGATAGATCGAGCCACGTACGAACATTGTTGCGCTCAAGTTGCATGTACCATTCTAGAGACGCTCCAGACAGGCTGTCTTGGAAGCAATGGATCATGAGCTTGTCATCTTTGGCATGAGCGGCCATTTTTCTGCAGTACATCCTCAAATGAAGCTCAGGACAGCTGAGGCCTTTGTATTTCTCGAATTCTGGAAGTTTGAACTTAGCAGGGATCACAACATCCGGAACTAGACACATGTCTGAGGCACTCAGAGAGGTTGAGTTGTGTCCTTCCATGATTCAGAGTTTTTCAGCTAACTCACGACACATCTTCATAGCTTCATATTCTTGAACAGCATGAGGATTGGTGATTGGAACAACGGTATGCATCTCATACTCAACTTGATGATCCTCTTCAGCATGAGGAAACTGGACTTGAGTTGGAATAGGTTGAGCTTGAGGAATAGCACCAACAGTGACACCAGAGGTAGGTATTGGTTGGGAAGTGACCTCTTTAACAACAGGAGTGAAGCCTGGAGGCAAACCATAGACCAAAGGATTTGGAACTGTAACTAAAGGCATTGCACGCGAGGTAGATCCTTGCACTTGAGCATTGTTCATTGCGGCAGCAGCTTCGCGACGTTCTTCCATTCTAGCCAAAGCTTGTATGGTCTCGTAAATATGGTCAATCTTGTTCTTGACCGAGTCAATCTCTTCCCTCATAGCAGCTTGCTCTTATTGAATCACATCCATTAGTCTTCTAGTGTTGGCTCGAGTTAGGTACGGGCGTCTAGCACGATACGGGCGTCGAGAAACCAACTTGATTTACTAAAGATGAAGGAACATGCCATGAGTTCTCGACTTCGGAATGAAATGCAATATGAATAAATAATGCTAATGAAATGATATGCAATGTCAGAATCCAGGATCGCAAGATCAGGGTCTCATGAGTCCAAGGTACAGATGGATGATACTCTGATTAGGAACTTACTGGGTAGACTCTAAGGTTTTAGGGACCCCAAAGTTATCAATTCATATGGTTGTTCATCACACACACCATAAGCATGACGTTTGATTGACTCCCCCATATGAATCTATTTGGGGTGAAATCTTTGTATCAACAACCCACGAGAGTAAATTTTCTCGGGAGCCCATACTACGCGATCATCGACACAAGGTTTAAACAAAGGCCTCAGAGTTATGGACTTTGCTCAAATGTTTGATGCACATGTCAGCTCTTGACAGTCAATCAACTCCATTGAGAATGTCTATTCTGAGTGAGGTCTTCGTATTGACAACCCACGAGAGCAAATTTCTCGGGAGTCCATACTACGTGACCATCAATCGATATTTTAACCAAAAGGTTATAAAGGTCCTCAGAGTCGATGAACCTAATGAAAACAAATGAGCACACACGCCAAGAACTTGACAAACGTCAGTATTCTCATTAGAATCTACTCCAAGTGAGGTTTTCGTATCGACAACCCACGAGAGTGGTTCCCTCGGGATCCCATACTACACAACCTCGCTAACTTATGTTTGTACTCATAAGCCCGGGTATAGAGCCTTTTCCCTCAAGTTTCTTTTGCAAAGTATCGATCCAAATTATAGTACCAAGGAGCCATAAGATATAAAAGATGGAATGCGATAAAGAAAGCGATAAAAATAAACAAGAAAGGCATAAAAGAAAACATCCAAACAAGCGTGGGAACCTAGACTAGGCTTGACTCGCATAGGGGTGAACCTTGTCCCCAATAGAGTAGCCAGCTGTCGCACCCCGAAAAATACGACCTCACGCGATCCGAAAAGACGGAGCCGCGCGCTGGACAGACTGAAGAGTCGCCACCTAATTCTACTTATTCCCGAAGAGGGAAAGCGAAGATATAGATACAACCCGGGAAAAGAGGATGAGGACAAAGGTCAACGGAACCATTGCCTGAGTTCGGGAGTCGGTTATGCAGGGGGAAGGTATTAGCACCCCCTACATCCATCGTACTCGATGGGAACCATCTAAGTTATCACGCGCAAAAGGATGTCTATGCTTAATGAGTTACTTGCTAGAGGGAAATGAGTTTGATTATAAGTTAGATTGATCCTAAGTGCTCGGCAAGGATAGAGATCCTTGTGCCTACGTACTCCCACGTGCAATGGGAAAGTCAGAGCCTCGTAGTTCGACCTACTACGGTTGATGGTTGTTGATTTTATTACCTTTCTTCGATGAAAGGGTTTTGGAGTCAATTTGCACTAAAGACTATGGATAGTTTATTCCGTCCAACAAGACGAGCGTCTTGCGTCGAAATAATCGGAGCGAGTAACAAGAGCTCGTTATCCTCCTTTCTACCGCTTAAGGCTCGTGGCGTACATTTCTTCTCGTATTATTAGAATATTTTATTACCTAATTGACCACTTGATGTTGGATCAAGGGTTTGGATCTAAAAAGAATCGTTTTGGTTTTTGAGGTTAGAGGGTGAATGCAAATGGAGGTTTATTTTGTGGTTTGTTAGTGAGGCACAAAGCGCTCGGCTCGCAAGGTGAAGTGGATCCTAGTAAACGATAACTGAAAAAATAAAGTGCGAGTGTGCGAGTGAAATCGCTTGGCGTTGGACCAAGGATTCGCGAACTAAACTAAATCGATAAAATACGGAAAATAAAATGCGTACATAAAATGGGGGAGGGATACAAAATAAATTACAGGGGATTGCATGAAATAAAAGGGTTTTGTTGTAATTCGCCCAAGAGAAAGCGTGTGTGCAGTGTTTTCCAACTATTCGAAGGCGCCCAACCTTTTTATTTGGAGACAACTATTCGAAGGCGTTGGACCTTTTTATCGGACGCGTTGAGGTGTAATTCGTTAACTGCCTTAGAGCCGGTTAAAATTTGGAACCGTTCTATGAGGAGTCGAATCGTTTATTTAAAATGCTATAAAATAAATAAACTAAATTAAATAGAATTGCGGAAATTAAATAATAACTAATAAATAATAAATAATAAATAATAAATAAAATGAAATGAATATTTAATAATAATACAATAACTAAATTTAATGGGCAAAAAAATAAAAATAAATGATAAACAAAATAAATCTACCTACTTTGGCCTCATATTGATCATTTTTTGCCGATTTAGTGAAATCGGACTAGAATTGACCGTTTAACATTGTCGCTCCCGGGATTTTCATCCTAGTACAAACGCGAAAGTGGCGCGGAAAAGGTAGAGTCGCCAGCCAGACATTTTTATCCCGAATGAATGGGAAAGGTAATGTTGCACAAACCTGAGGAAGAAGGAAAGGACAAGGCCTTGCGAACCAAAGATCTGGATTCGGGAGTCGGTTACGACCTGGGAAGGTATTAGCACCCCAGATCGTCCGTCGTACCCGACGGGATCCACACTTGCTTGTTTGTTTCAAAGGGTGAGAAATAAGAATGCTGCTGAATAAAACCGCTAACTGGAACTGGAATTGAAATGAGAAAAGAAACTGGAATAAGAAAATGGAAGGAAAAGGGGAAATGTAGGGAAAATAAAGAATGTGCTCGAACGGGCCCTACCCCGCTGCCTACGTACCTCATCGGGATAATGAGGATCAGAGTCGACGTAGTTCGCCTAACCTAGGCGGGAACTATTTGTTTGTGTTTTTTACAGCTGGAACTGCGTATGTCTATGCTCAGGCGTTGCAGGCTCGTCTGGTACGAGTGCGTTTACCGTCTTGCATGCGAGACAAGTCACCGCGAGTTCGCGTTGTGAGTGAATGAGATGAGAAGAGAAGTTCCCGCAGGATAGTCGCTTGTTATTTGTTTTTGTCTTTTATAAGAAGTGTTTTGAATTTGTTTGTGAACGGTCTTGTACTAAGACCTATCCATCGCGGGAAGTATTTACACCTCGCCCCGAAACAGGACGCGTATAAACACCCCGCAAAAAAGTCTCGTGTCGTACAAGATTGTTCGGTTTTCATTATGTGTTTTATTGCTTTTCTTTTTGAGAAGAGAAAGAAAGACTCAAATTGCAAAAGGCAAAATCTAAGGGGACTAAGACTCAATCCTAATTCAATTGATTTATTTACAAGTGGTCCTAATGGTTAATGAGGTTTTCTAGTCCTAATGAAGAAAAGGAAAAGAAGAAAAGAGACCTAGAAGCTAACTTACTTCCTAAGGAAGTTAAGTTGTCTCTAAAGAAAGGGAAATCCTAAAATCAAAGCACAAAGTGCTAAGGCAAACACAATTAAAATGCATAAGAGATAGGAATGAAGTGAGACTTACCTCAATCTTCCCCCCTACAAAACAAAAGTTAGCATGACAATGCATATTGAAAGTAAAATCGAAGCATGAAAGCGATTAAGTACCATAAACGTCCTAGAATGGAACTAGGGTTAAAAATAAGACCTAAGTCTAAAGGTGAAGGTACCTAAAGGTTACATGACTTATAAAGTAAGTAGCTACATGTTATAGGTCCCTAAGGATGCTAGGATACCTCACAAGATCAAACTATGTCAAACTATGTACAAAAAGTTCACCGAAGTTCACATGAATGCAAATTAGGGCTTATGGATGAAGTATGAATGCGTATGGCTTACGAGCATGAATGAATACCTGAAATGAACATAAAAGTCAGTAGTGAATGCTTATGAATGATGGATGAATGAATATACAATCATGGATGCAATGGATTAGACATATGGAGCAATGAGAAGAAGATGTGAGATGAAATGGAACAAACATCGCGTAAGATCGCAAATGATGCAAACTAAGGATGAATGGCATGTGAATATGAATGAAATGATTATGGGTCAGTAGCATACAAGGTATGAGATTCAATGAGAATGCATGAATAGGCATTAATGATTTGCACATAATTCAAGTTATTATTTAGAGGAGCAAAGAAACTAGTTTAGGTTAAAGTTAATTCACATAAGCATGTATTTTAAAGCACCAAACAAACCAAATGAGTATGGTTCAAAAAGGTGACCTATGACTGGAATTAAAGGCATACAAATGACCTATAATCAAATCCTAAAAGCTACCAAAAATTCCCTCAAGAGAATTGCATGAATGCCTTCTTAACATTTAGGATATGGAGCATATACACACATGAATCAACCTAGGATCTAGGTGACATGGAAAAATAGCAAAAAGCCTTTAAAAATTATGAAATTAAATCCCTGGAATAATAAAGTCATTATCTCACATGGTCCAAAAGGATTCCACAAAATTATGCACCAAAGTGTCAAAACAATTCCTTGACTAGCAAGGTAACCAAAACATGATCATCAAAAACAATTCCACAAAGTGGATCAAAAGGGGCACTAAAAATTATGAAAAAAATGCCTAATGAGCATCAAAATGTAACAAATTACAACGATTAATCATATACAAAAAATAGGTTTCACACCTATGGGGAAAAATCGATTTCGGTCCCTTATGCCAAAACCTTCCTTTTTGGGACAGCTTGTGAACTAAAATCCAAATAAAATATTGAAACCATCCAAATCTGGAAATAAAAAAATATGACAAATTAATTAAGAGGATGAGGATCACTCATGAATTTTTCCAGAATTTTATCTCACCTAAAACTATTTTTAATAAATGCGACGAAACGGGCGAAAAAGTGGATTTTAAGGGGAAGTAAAAGGAAGCCATCCTAATGGTTCTTAATCTAATCCCTAAGTTCCGAAATCGATACATATCAACATAAATCACAAATATATCCAATGCCTCAGGTGGGAGGGCTCAGATGCACTTTAAGTTATATGGTCCTAAGCCGCATACGACTAGAATGATGCTTAAGAACCGAAACGTCGAAATTACTTACTTGAATGACATGCCGATTCTTCACATAAAAGAAATCCGAAAAAACCTTAAGCAAGGTCTTGTAGTATCCTATGAGCAAAATAAATGCTCATCTTCCATATTAGCTTTGTGAAGCTCACCCACAATTGAAGTCGATCGATATCGATCAAAAATATCATAAACATTTACATCCAAAATTGGTCTCAACCATAATTAGAATTAGTGCAAAAATTCTAATTAATTAAAAAAATAAAAAAAAACTCTAACCAACATTATCAAAATGCTAATCAAGATATTGATATAAACCAAAATTTATTACAAGAAATTAATCCAATTAACAAGAAAATCCATTAACAAATTTCTAAAATAAAATAAGATAATATAGTGAATACAAGGAGTGTAATAGAAACCAGGATTGTGAATAACAAAGGATTGGCCCAAGGCCCATTAACCTTCTAACATAGCGCAGGTGGGGTTTGTTTGGCGAATTCGGAGGGTGTGAAGGGAGATTTTGTGGGGGCTTGAGCCCAATACTCAAAGGAAACCCGCAGGGAAGGGTATGAGTCCGAAAACAGTGGTGAGAAAAGCAATCCCATGGGCCAAACGCACGGAGCCCAATCCAATTGATTTCTGAACCCTAATTTATCATGAAAATCTCTCTTCTTCTTCTCAAAGGTGCCGCCACCCTTTACTTTCCCTCAACCTTCTCATCGCGCCATGGCCGCCGGAAAAAAAAACTCCGCCATGAATCTATCTCAAATGCTCCCCCTCACTGTGTTCTTTCTTCTTCTTCAACTCTTGCCTCTCCAACCACAACGTAGAGACAAAAGCTCGTCTCACCGAAGCTCACGACCGGCGGTAGAGATCCAACCCAACTCGCGCCTTCACAATGTCCGCCGAAAAACGACTACTTCGTCATTCTCTTTGCTTTCCTTGGCCTGCTTTCTGATCCACCACCGTATTCACCCTCTCACTGCCGTCTCGTACAAATCACTCCGCTTCTTCCTCATCGCCACCTTCATGTTCGCATCCTTCTTCGCAGACACTAATCCTCAACGTACAACAAGACCTCGTCGGTGTCGTCGTGCCTTCCTCCTCCTTGCATGCATTTCGGCCTCTTCTTCGATTTCCTTCACTCAATTCATCAGAACGACACACTATCGTGCCATGAAAACACCAATCGCTAGAGGCCGACTAAACACATCGTGGATTCCACCACGGATTCTGTTTTGGACTGTTCTTCTCTGTTACGCCAAGCAAACCCTAAGTTTCATTGATCCGCTTACGACGATCAAGTCGAAGCTTCGATCAGGTAAGACCAACTTTGATTTCTTCTCCCATTCTGTGATTTGATTCAATTCTCTGATTGTGTGAACCTTGCACGTCGTCATCGCTTTGTTCTTGAATCTACGGATTGTGTTGACGATCGGTGATGCGCTCAACACCAATTTATGCTGACTGTTCTTGATTTTCTTTTTTAGGAAAGATGAAAAATTTGTGGAGATGATGAATGCAGGCTTTTGAAATCGATTGGAGATTTTGGAGTTACAAACGGCGCTGTGTAGTGATAGAAGAAGCCCAGGTCGAAGACGAAGATTCAAACAAAGGGAACGAAAGTGATGATTCGGGAAGACGAAAGTATCCGTGAAATACCGGTAAACTCGAGTTTCCTCTTCTGCTCTATCTCACACATATCCTTCTTCATCTCTCTGCGACTCCCTTTTGTCACATGAGCCGGGACTACCACTGATGCGAGTCCGGTTCCTTTCCCTGTCTTAATTCTGTTTCTGCAATTTGATACTTGCAGTTGTGTTCTGAATCTTGCAGGTTGAAGCAAAAGATGAGGTTATCGATGAATTTGCACAGCTGAGCGTGATTCTTGTTTGCAAGGCTCAAACATTTGATGGATTATGGTGATAACAATGAAGAAGAGCATTGGTTTTTTTAAGATGAAGAACAACAAAGGGTGCTGTTCGATTGATGATGAAGAGGTTGGAGAATCCTGAAGAATTGCTGGAGATTGATGGAGCTTGATGAAGATTGAAAAAACAAGTTGGTTGAAGGTGATGGAAGAGTATAATCGAATTCAGAGGGTGATTGGAGTTGAGAAAGTTCCACTTTTTTTTCCAGATTTTTCTCTCATTTCTTTTTTTTTCTTTTTTCTGTTTCTGTTATATGCTGATACTTCAGTTATGTGTAACTGAATTTTTCTTTTGGTTGCAACTGTCATAACTGTTTTGGTGAACTTGTTTTTGTAAATACCAAATATGAATTTTTGTCATTAATTTGTCTCTTTTTATTTAGTTGCAATTAATAATGGGCCATACTAATAAGTGATTCAGTTAATTATTATGGATAATTTGGGTGATTAAAACTGGATACAAATTTAATGAGATGGATTCTAAACGGAAAGATCTTTCGGCCATTCGAATATGGGCCTAAAGTGTGTATAAAATGATTTTTTTGGATAAAACTGGGTCTTGCAAAATGGATAAGAACAATGGTTTGGATTTGAAACGGGTTAAGCAAAAATGAGTCTGAACGGGTTTTGACAAACAACTTGAAAGTTGTTATTGGATTAAATTGGACCAAAAATGGATAAGAAAACGGTGACGGCTTGTATTTGAATTTGAATGACATCTTCCAAATAGATCAATAACTGTGCATTCTCCCTTAGCTTGAAACAAATCTTTTGACATACCCCACTCCTAAGCAATTTGATGCCATAATAAACTTCTCACAATCCCGAATCATTATTGCTCCATAAACGAAATGGATCCAAACCACTCCTTAATACACTGGACCTCCGTTGGTGAAATTCCCCTCAAAATTATGAACAAAAACTCCTAACTTCCCTCGAGATATTAAAGGATGAGGAATACGACGTGAGACGTCAAGAAAAGCCAACACTCTTATTTCAAGAAAATCTGATTGAACACCTCAGTACTGGATTAGATGCACCAATGAATATTCTTCACAAGTTCAATCCCTGATAAACACGGACAAGATACGAAACCCTAATGTCCTTGAGCCCTGATCACATGCCTTATGAAACAATGAAATGGACTACTATGATGTTAATGGCCTGGTGAGAAATGCAGATGAGTGCGAAATGATACACCCGTACAGGGGATAAATATGAGGGCAAATTTTAAGGTATTACAGCTGCCCCTATTCAATCATCTGCAGACTTGAATGGATAATTGCAACAGCTTTTAGACGTTCAAGGTATGGAGTGATTGAATACTCGAATAAAGCCTGAAAATTTGCACACTGAGGGTAATGGAAATGCCATCTGCCCATTTATGTATTTATATCTTTTTTTTGTTTTGACCTCTGAATAGGTAACGGGGAAAGAACCAGGTGGAGATACGCTGGGAAGAATGTCATCCTCGAATGACAACTCACAAGGGATCCTCGGATCCAACACGAAACCATCCTCGAATGGAGACGTAAAGGTATACCAGCCTCGACTGATAACCAAACACAAAGCTGACCTCAGACAGACTTCGCAAAAGAGACACACTGACCTCGATCAATAAGCTCAAAAAGTGAACTACTATCCTCGAATAATAGCCACAACAACAAGACCAACCGCAGAAGGACTGGAAGAAAAGAAATGCCATCCTCGAATGACAAATCAAAAGATCCTCGGATCTAACACGAAACCATCCTCGAATGGAGACGCAAAGGTATACCAGCCTCGACTGATAACCAAACACAAAGCTGACCTCAGACAGACTTTGCAAAAGAGACACACTGACCTCGATCAATAAGCTCGAAAAGTGAACTACTATCCTCGAATAATAGCCACAACAACAAGACCAACCGCAGAAGGACTTGAAGAAAAGAAATGCCATCCTCAAATGACAAATCAAAAGATCCTCGGATCTAACACGAAACCATCCTCGAATGGAGACACAAAGGTATACCAGCCTCGACTGATAACCAAACACAAAGCTGACCTCAGACAGACTTTGCAAAAGAGACACACTGACCTCGATCAATAAGCTCGAAAAGTGAACTACTATCCTCGAATAATAGCCACAACAACAAGACCAACCGCAGAAGGACTTGAAGAAAAGAAATGCCATCCTCGAATGACAAATCAAAAGATCCTCGGATCTAACACGAAACCATCCTCGAATGGAGACGCAAAGGTATACCAGCCTCGACTGATAACCAAACACAAAGCTGACCTCAGACAGAATTTGCAAAAGAGACAAACTGACCTCGATCAATAAGCTCGAAAAGTGAACTACTATCCTCGAATAATAGCCACACAAAACAACAAGACCAACCTCGGAAGGACTTGAAGAAAAGAAATGCCATCCTCGAATGACAAATCAAAAGATCCTCGGATCTAACACGAAACCATCCTCGAATGGAGACGCAAAGGTATACCAGCCTCGACTGATAACCAAACACAAAGCTGACCTCAGACAGACTTTGCAAAAAAGATAAACTGACCTCGATCAATAAGCTCGAAAAGTGAACTACTATCCTCGAATAATAGCCACACAAAACAACAAGACCAACCTCAGAAGGACTTGAAGAAAAGAAATGCCATCCTCGAATGACAAATCAAAAAGATCCTCGGATCTAACGCGAAACCATCCTCGAATGGAGACGCGGAGGTATACCGACCGCATGCGGTAACCAGAAACAAAGAAAATAGGACAAGATGGAACGGGATCATTGTACATAAACGAGAGCCCAAGCAAACAGGACCATTGTACAAAACGGGAACCTGCAACGCGACTGTTGGGTAGGACCAAGTCACAGAAGATGCCTGTTATCGAAACAGGACTTAACGCAACATCAACCGATTTGCGACTCAAATAAGATCAACCGATCTAAAACGGAGATGGTATCAACCGATCCACCCCGGAAAGCGAGAATGTAATATCATCCGATTTACAGCTCGAAGAGAAATGATATCAACCGATTCATGACTCAAATAAGATCAACCGATCTAACGTGGAGATGGTATCAACCGATCCATAACCATGAAACGCGAGAATGTAATATCATCCGATTTACAACTCGAAGAGAAATGATATCAACCGATTCATGACTCAAATAAGATCAACCGATCCAACTAGGAAATGGTATCAACCGATCCATTATCCTCGCACTGAGACGAGACCAAAAGGAACATGATCATTGTACTTAAATGATAACCCGAGACGCGACCGTTGTACTGAAACAGAGACGCGAAAAAATGAGACTGTTGTACTGAAACAAGACTCAAAGACAAGACCATTGTACTTAAATGGAGACTCGAAAGGAACGAGATCGTTGTACTTAAACGAGAGCCCAAGACGCGACCGTTGTACTGAAACGGAGACGCGAACAAATGAGACTGTTGTACTGAAACAAGACTCAAAGACGAGACCATTGTACTTAAATGGAGACTCGAGAGGAACTGGATCGTTGTACTTAAACGAGAGCCCAAGATGCGACCGTTGTAGTGAAACGGAGACGCGGAAAAATGAGACTGTTGTACTGAAACAAGACTCAAAGACGAGACCATTGTACTTAAATGGAGACTCGAGAGGAACGGGATCGTTGTACTTAAACGAGAGCCCAAGATGCGACCGTTGTAGTGAAACGGAGACGCGGAAAAATGAGACTGTTGTACTGAAACAAGACTCAAAGACGAGACCATTGTACTTAAATGGAGACTCGAGAGGAACGGGATCGTTGTACTTAAACGAGAGCCCAAGATGCGACCGTTGTAGTGAAACGGAGACGCGAAAAAATGAGACTGTTGTACTGAAACAAGACTCAAAGACGAGACCATTGTACTTAAATGGAAACTCGAAAGGAACGAGATCGTTGTACTTAAACGAGAGCCCAAGACGCAATCGTTGTACTGAAACGGAGACGCAAAACAAATGAGACTGTTGTACTGAAACAAAACTCAACTGGGGATAACAACAAGACTTGGTAGAAGTAACCACCCTGGGAAACGAAGTTGCATTCTGTGGGGAACACTTCAATCTGATTGGAGATGTAACGGGTCTTATGTAATATACCTCAAAACTGGCCCATGCTGGTATGCATATGTTTGGATTTATGGCGTAATGCTCCATGATGATGGAAATGCTACGCTTTGGAGGATGCAAATATAATGTTGATTATTGGATGCAAATGCAAATGCAGAGGGGTCTCCCGATGAGGAGATAGCAGATATCCCAGATGGCTTGACTGAGAGGAACTGATGATCACTGTAATGTATCTGATTGATCTTTGTGAGAAGAAGACAACTCTGCGGGGAAGGCTGTCAATGATACACTGGCTCTGAACTGCCGCCATTGCCAAAAATAAATTGGACTTTGAGATTGGAGAGCCAAGACCCTGCTGGAGATGGACTCTTCTTGAACTCTGACGGGGAAGTGAGGACCTTCTTGACTTGGCTGAGAACCCAAGGTATGATACTGCTGAGGAAGAAATTGCTGGGGAGGCAAGACACTCCTTATACTGCTGAAAGTTGCCCCT
Source organism: Lathyrus aphaca (assembly GCA_963966055.1). Classification (NCBI taxonomy): domain Eukaryota; kingdom Viridiplantae; phylum Streptophyta; class Magnoliopsida; order Fabales; family Fabaceae; genus Lathyrus; species Lathyrus aphaca. The sequence goes on from OZ014520.1 coordinate 178,918,519, forward strand.
GTCTGAAGGGAAACTTCTGCTTGGGGATTGCACCCACTCTCTGCTGCCTTGCTGAGAAATTTCAACTTCCACATTACTGGGGATGACAGGTGATGTCAATGATGAAGCTTCATGCTGAAGATAAAAACTTAGGCTGCCACTTACTGGGGATAAGAGATAAATCCTCTCATGTTGGGAATGAGAGATGTAAGGCGTCTCATGCTGGGGATGAGAGACGATGATATCCTTATGCTCAAGAAGTAATCTTCCATTTGCCGCACTACTGGAGAATGGATTGTCTAATGAGACTTGCTAAGGAATTTTGATCAATGAAGCTTGCTGATGAACTAACTCTTGAAGTACTGTGCTGACAATGGCTTTGCCCCTAGCCCCGGGTTGATAGGTTGTCAACTAATCATGAGTGAACGATGGTTCTTTGCAATTTTCAACTCGCCTCAGATTAAGGTCCATCGGAAGAAAAATGTCTCAAGAGGATTTTACAGAAAACATGACATACGAAATGCCCCAGTGTCTTCAAACTCTTGGAGAGATTCGTTGGATCTCGAAATAACTACCCCAGACTGCCTGGTCTGTGAAAGAAATTGTCTCGTAAGGATTCATGAAGAACTTCATATCATTATGAGATAGTGTGTCCTAGTATTTTGAACCTTGGGTAGGTGCTTCTGATTAACCGTCTTCAGGAGAAAGTAACTTCCAGTGCTCTTGGGGTGGCCTGCCCCAGTACAAGTCTTGAAGTGATCATCTCTGAATGACTGCTTTGAAGAAAACACCCAGATCAACTATTCTTCGAGAGATTGGATCTCGAAGTGATTGCCCCAGTTTGGCTGAAATTTGAATAATGCTTCCGCCTGATGGCTCTTTGAGAGATTTGAATCTCGAAGTGATTGCCCCAGCTTGGCTGAATTTTGAAGAGATTTCTCGACATGATTGCCCTGGATTAGTTGGATCTTACCAGGAATGTTGGGAAAGTCCCTACTCGATGGAGTTTTCTTAAAAAGTGCACCTCGACAGATTGTCCTTCGGAAGTTTCAGACTTCTCAACTTGGCAAGATTAAGCTTCTGGACTGAAGTTTCGTATGTGAATTTTTATGATGCCCAACAAATATATGCAAGCAGAAAATGTTTATTCTAAGAATGAAAATTCTAATGCAACACACATGTTAATCTTGAAGTTTTACTGTAAAAAGATGTCGCCAACCTTTGTGAGTGAATCACTGGTTAAGATACGACATTGATTTTTGATGAATGAAAGCATGCACATGCAACACCAACAAAGAGATTTTAGCACAACTCATAGGAGTCAAGAACGCGATCTTGTGGTAGTACGCTCTCAAAAATAACCCTGTTTCAGTTAGGACTTTTAAGGGTTGTATCGTGGCCTGGTTCACGGTTATAGAAACAAAGGATATAGGCTCGAAATTTATTTGTGCCCACCCATCTTCGTGATGTTCTTCATTCCTATTTTCAGCTAGCTTTCACAAGCGCTCACTTCTCAAAAAGGGTTTTGTGATGGTTAAGGAACCAATTACACTAACATTTTAAGCACCAATTAGGTTGTCATTTGTCACCCCTCTTATCTTTGGTGTCTGTGCCACACGACTCTGTACTTGTTCAAGGATCTTTCTGGTGTAATCCTTTTCGTCTTTCGCTTTTGCATTATTTGATTATCCCTAACTTTTGCCTGGACTGATTCTTGTGAATCTTTGATTGTGAAGTCCAGCGGGATGCCCTAATTTTTGCCTAAGTCGCTTGTTTTCAAGTTTCGACTTAGCGGGCTTTCTCATTCATTTTTTTTTCAATTCTTCTTTTTTTTGAACAAATCGTGTGACACTGTTTGTCTTGATTGCTTTGAAAGGGTCGTGACTGTCTCACTTCTTGGTTGAGGAAGGATAACCTTTGTGGTTTCCGGTCTCTGGACCTCTTGCTTGGGATAACCATTGTGGTTTTTGGTCATTGGACCTCTTGATTTGGTACAACGAAAGGTAATGGATCCTCAAGTTTGCACTCCTTTTTGAAATTTGAACGCTCGGTCAACCTAACTGACGCCTACCCTGCCCCTGGGTTAAATGCAAGGGTTTTATTCATGCGAAAAGAAACTCCTACTTCAAGGCTCAAACGGGTTGGCGAGGGTCTATCTCCCTTATATCTCCGGTATTTAGGATTTGAAACAATGCCTGTACATCGTCAACAGGGTCTTTCTCAAAGGCGAACAATTAGAGTTTTTGCGTTTTCATTTCGTCATCCTCCCTGATAGAGTTTAATCACAACAGTTGGTATTGCAATGCACATACACAAAATCATGAGTGAATACGAATGGATTACTTCAAGAGAAACATGTGCATTTTATTATGGTTATCATTCAAAAACAAATAAGTTTCATGCATGCATACAAATGTTTAAACAAACAATATAAACTACAAATGAAAATGCAGTAAAGAAGCTGAACATTTCCGTCATTGAGGAGACTTGACTCCGTATGGACTTATTGCTTCTGAAGATGCCTTTGCAAATTGGGAGACCCATTTGATGAGGAGACTTCAATATGTGAGAAGACTTTCTGGCATGATGACCTTTGAGTCGATCAAATTCGGGACCTTGTCTTCACCTTTACCTCTGAAAGACTTGCAATCTTCAATTAAAAGGCCAGGTGCCCCAGAATGGCAATTATACTTGGAATTGAAACCCCAAAGGAAGCTTTGTCAGAGATGATCCTGATGCGTCTAGCTCAACCAGCTCGAATTTGAGTAAATAAGGAAACTTGTTACACGTACGACCTCAGAATATGATCAAACTTCTTCTCAAGTTGTTTTGGCCTTTACCCGTATTCTCCGCCCCTAGGATTCTCTTGGGAAGCTCAGGTTGGATGCTGACAAACGACATCTGGAGGGAAGAGCTTGATAAAGTTAATAGATAAGGTTGCTCGGAAAGATCTTGCATGATCTCCTGCCTACGTATCTCCATTGACCAATGGAGAATCAGAGCAGCGTAGTTCCCCTCACTAGGGATGAAAATAGTTTCATTCAGAATTTCCATAACCAAGCTAATCTGAGTCTTCATCTGGTTGACTTCCTGTTTCAACAGTTTCTGGTTCTGAAATAAAGTTTATACCTCTACCCTGAGTGGCCTCAGCTGGGTCTTCCTTCGATAACCTCCGCCCGGAGTTGCTTCAAATATATACCTTGATAACTATGATTCAATTTGTCCATTCTGATGAGAAATCAAGTCAGGAAAAGAATTTGTCTCTGAACACCTGTCAAGAATGCAAGGATGTATGCAAATGCCATGTTCAATTATTTCCGAGGAATCTAACCGCTTTGATTCAAGTTTTGATACAGAAAAATCCAACAGCATGATTCAGACATGTGATCCTCCGAAATAACTGAATATGTGTGCAGAAATGCTATGATGTCATGTATGCAACAGGCGTGTGATCAATGGTCTGATGTTGGTGTTGAGCAGTGAACCAACTGTCTGAATAGAACCATAATAGTAGCACCATCTCTGTATAGAACCCCATAACTGAGAACCCAATAACTGTAAAACTGGATCACATAATAGCATAATCACTGACGGTGTTGAAGCTGAACAACGAGCCAAGTGTCTGTGGAGAGTCATAATAGCAGTCACCATATCAGGGTCACCATGGTAATCACAGTAACAATCTCTCTGAATAGAAATCCCGGATCTCAGAATCAAAGAACCATATAGCACCAGATAATATCATAAAACAACACTGGCAAAGCGGGTATGTTGAAGTTTAGGGTTCCTGCAAACCTGTAAACCCCTCCCAATCTCACGGGTGTGCTACTCGGGTCAACATCACGGACTCTCAAAGCCGAATAGCAATAATACGTTCACCATTTCCGAGAAATGGCTCATGACCAAATCAGGGAATCGGTTTGGCATTATGTACTACTCAGGGAGGTCTCAGCTGAGTCCGGAAAAACAAGCATCCCTCACAAGTCTCCAGCTTCAAGCACTGAATCGAGAAACAATAGTACATTCATCCCGAAGGGTACAATACTATCGTCATACGAACAGTTTGCTTTAACTGAATTCCTATGAGAGAACCAGGCCATCCTATGCGAGTTCCCAATGGACCCTCGGATGCGAGTGGGTTTGCCAACAAATGTGGTCTGCCACTGTCATCACTGGAGAGGGGTGTTCCCATTAAGGTCCTCGAAGATCGGTCACCAGATGCACATAACTATCAAGGTCGTACCCTGAAGTGAGGTAATCCCCACACAGGATAGTTCCAAGACGGTCGCAATCTGGGTGTGGAACACATCGCCACCCATCATGGTGAGATACCATAAGAGTACAATGTCTGTCCACGCTAATCCTATGGTGCACTCAAGCCGGGTAGTTGGCTTATCTCACAGTAACTCCCATCCCACAGAAAAAATGAAAACCAGCACAGCCAGACAGTCCAGTATAATATGATGCATGTAAAATAAATACTGAAAGCGGTAAATAAATGCGGTAAAGTAAAGCTGTAAATAAAAGCTGTAAATGAAAACAGTAAAGCTAAACTAAAGCACACAGCAACAAACAGATAAACACCCAAAGAAACAAAACCAAACAGGCGCTAGGATTGACTCTACAAGGGAAACCGGAAGAATCAGGTTAGTCCCCAGCAGAGTCGCCAGCTGTCGCTCCCGGGATTTTCATCCTAGTACAAACGCGAAAGTGGCGCGGAAAAGGTAGAGTCGCCAGCCAGACATTTTTATCCCGAATGAATGGGAAAGGTAATGTTGCACAAACCTGAGGAAGAAGGAAAGGACAAGGCCTTGCGAACCAAAGATCTGGATTCGGGAGTCGGTTACGACCTGGGAAGGTATTAGCACCCCAGATCGTCCGTCGTACCCGACGGGATCCACACTTGCTTGTTTGTTTCAAAGGGTGAGAAATAAGAATGCTGCTGAATAAAACCGCTAACTGGAACTGGAATTGAAATGATAAAAGAAACTGGAATAAGAAAATGGAAGGAAAAGGGGAAATGTAGGGAAAATAAAGAATGTGCTCGAACGGGCCCTACCCCGCTGCCTACGTACCTCATCGGGATAATGAGGATCAGAGTCGACGTAGTTCGCCTAACCTAGGCGGGAACTATTTGTTTGTGTTTTTTACAGCTGGAACTGCGTATGTCTATGCTCAGGCGTTGCAGGCTCGTCTGGTACGAGTGCGTTTACCGTCTTGCATGCGAGACAAGTCGCCGCGAGTTCGCGTTGTGAGTGAATGAGATGAGAAGAGAAGTTCCCGCAGGATAGTCGCTTGTTATTTGTTTTTGTCTTTTATAAGAAGTGTTTTGAATTTGTTTGTGAACGGTCTTGTACTAAGACCTATCCATCGCGGGAAGTATTTACACCTCGCCCCGAAACAGGACGCGTATAAACACCCCGCAAAAAAGTCTCGTGTCGTACAAGATTGTTCGGTTTTCATTATGTGTTTTATTGCTTTTCTTTTTGAGAAGAGAAAGAAAGACTCAAATTGCAAAAGGCAAAATCTAAGGGGACTAAGACTCAATCCTAATTCAATTGATTTATTTACAAGTGGTCCTAATGGTTAATGAGGTTTTCTAGTCCTAATGAAGAAAAGGAAAAGAAGAAAAGAGACCTAGAAGCTAACTTACTTCCTAAGGAAGTTAAGTTGTCTCTAAAGAAAGGGAAATCCTAAAATCAAAGCACAAAGTGCTAAGGCAAACACAATTAAAATGCATAAGAGATAGGAATGAAGTGAGACTTACCTCAATCTTCCCCCCTACAAAACAAAAGTTAGCATGACAATGCATATTGAAAGTAAAATCGAAGCATGAAAGCGATTAAGTACCATAAACGTCCTAGAATGGAACTAGGGTTAAAAATAAGACCTAAGTCTAAAGGTGAAGGTACCTAAAGGTTACATGACTTCTAAAGTAAGTAGCTACATGTTATAGGTCCCTAAGGATGCTAGGATACCTCACAAGATCAAACTATGTCAAACTATGTACAAAAAGTTCACCTAAGTTCACATGAATGCAAATTAGGGCTTATGGATGAAGTATGAATGCGTATGGCTTACGAGCATGAATGAATACCTGAAATGAACATAAAAGTCAGTAGTGAATGCTTATGAATGATGGATGAATGAATATACAATCATGGATGCAATGGATTAGACATATGGAGCAATGAGAAGAAGATGTGAGATGAAATGGAACAAACATCGCGTAAGATCGCAAATGATACAAACTAAGGATGAATGGCATGTGAATATGAATGAAATGATTATGGGTCAGTAGCATACAAGGTATGAGATTCAATGAGAATGCATGAATAGGCATTAATGATTTGCACATAATTCAAGTTATTATTTAGAGGAGCAAAGAAACTAGTTTAGGTTAAAGTTAATTCACATAAGCATGTATTTTAAAGCACCAAACAAACCAAATGAGTATGGTTCAAAAAGGGGACCTATGACTGGAATTAAAGGCATACAAATGACCTATAATCAAATCCTAAAAGCTACCAAAAATTCCCTCAAGAGAATGGCATGAATGCCTTCTTAACATTTAGGATATGGAGCATATACACACATGAATCAACCTAGGATCTAGGTGACATGGAAAAATAGCAAAAAGCCTTTAAAAATTATGAAATTAAATCCCTGGAATAATAAAGTCATTATCTCACATGGTCCAAAAGGATTCCACAAAATTATGCACCAAAGTGCCAAAACAATTCCTTGACTAGCAAGGTAACCAAAACATGATCATCAAAAACAATTCCACAAAGTGGATCAAAAGGGGCACTAAAAATTATGAAAAAAATGCCTAATGAGCATCAAAATGTAACAAATTACAACGATTAATCATATACAAAAAATAGGTTTCACACCTATGGGGAAAAATCGATTTCGGTCCCTTATGCCAAAACCTTCCTTTTTGGGACAGCTTGTGAACTAAAATCCAAATAAAATATTGAAACCATCCAAATCTGGAAATAAAAAAATATGACAAATTAATTAAGAGGATGAGGATCACTCATGAATTTTTCCAGAATTTTATCTCACCTAAAACTATTTTTAATAAATGCGACGAAACGGGCGAAAAAGTGGATTTTAAGGGGAAGTAAAAGGAAGCCATCCTAATGGTTCTTAATCTAATCCCTAAGTTCCGAAATCGATACATATCAACATAAATCACAAATATATCCAATGCCTCAGGTGGGAGGGCTCAGATGCACTTTAAGTTATATGGTCCTAAGCCGCATACGACTAGAATGATGCTTAAGAACCGAAACGTCGAAATTACTTACTTGAATGACATGCCGATTCTTCACATAAAAGAAATCCGAAAAAACCTTAAGCAAGGTCTTGTAGTATCCTATGAGCAAAATAAATGCTCATCTTCCATATTAGCTTTGTGAAGCTCACCCACAATTGAAGTCGATCGATATCGATCAAAAATATCATAAACATTTACATCCAAAATTGGTCTCAACCATAATTAGAATTAGTGCAAAAATTCTAATTAATTAAAAAAACAAAAAAAAACTCTAACCAACATTATCAAAATGCTAATCAAGATATTGATATAAACCAAAATTTATTACAAGAAATTAATCCAATTAACAAGAAAATCCATTAACAAATTTCTAAAATAAAATAAGATAATATAGTGAATACAAGGAGTGTAATAGAAACCAGGATTGTGAATAACAAAGGATTGGCCCAAGGCCCATTAACCTTCTAACATAGCGCAGGTGGGGTTTGTTTGGCGAATTCGGAGGGTGTGAAGGGAGATTTTGTGGGGGCTTGAGCCCAATACTCAAAGGAAACCCGCAGGGAAGGGTATGAGTCCGAAAACAGTGGTGAGAAAAGCAATCCCATGGGCCAAACGCACGGAGCCCAATCCAATTGATTTCTGAACCCTAATTTATCATGAAAATCTCTCTTCTTCTTCTCAAAGGTGCCGCCACCCTTTACTTTCCCTCAACCTTCTCATCGCGCCATGGCCGCCGGAAAAAAAACTCCGCCATGAATCTATCTCAAATGCTCCCCCTCACTGTGTTCTTTCTTCTTCTTCAACTCTTGCCTCTCCAACCACAACGTAGAGACAAAAGCTCGTCTCACCGAAGCTCACGACCGGCGGCAGAGATCCAACCCAACTCGCGCCTTCACAATGTCCGCCGAAAAACGACTACTTCGTCATTCTCTTTGCTTTCCTTGGCCTGCTTTCTGATCCACCACCGTATTCACCCTCTCACTGCCGTCTCGTACAAATCACTCCGCTTCTTCCTCATCGCCACCTTCATGTTCGCATCCTTCTTCGCAGACACTAATCCTCAACGTACAACAAGACCTCGTCGGTGTCGTCGTGCCTTCCTCCTCCTTGCATGCATTTCGGCCTCTTCTTCGATTTCCTTCACTCAATTCATCAGAACGACACACTATCGTGCCATGAAAACACCAATCGCTAGAGGCCGACTAAACACATCGTGGATTCCACCACGGATTCTGTTTTGGACTGTTCTTCTCTGTTACGCCAAGCAAACCCTAAGTTTCATTGATCCGCTTACGACGATCAAGTCGAAGCTTCGATCAGGTAAGACTAACTTTGATTTCTTCTCCCATTTTGTGATTTGATTCAATTCTCTGATTGTGTGAACCTTGCACGTCGTCATCGCTTTGTTCTTGAATCTACGGATTGTGTTGACGATCGGTGATGCGCTCAACACCAATTTATGCTGACTGTTCTTGATTTTCTTTTTTAGGAAAGATGAAAAATTTGTGGAGATGATGAATGCAGGCTTTTGAAATCGATTGGAGATTTTGGAGTTACAAACGGCGCTGCGTAGTGATAGAAGAAGCCCAGGTCGAAGACGAAGATTCAAACAAAGGGAACGAAAGTGATGATTCGGGAAGACGAAAGTATCCGTGAAATACCGGTAAACTCGAGTTTCCTCTTCTGCTCTATCTCACACATATCCTTCTTCATCTCTCTGCGACTCCCTTTTGTCACATGATCCGGGACTACCACTGATGCGAGTCCGGTTCCTTTCCCTGTCTTAATTCTGTTTCTGCAATTTGATACTTGCAGTTGTGTTCTGAATTTTGCAGGTTGAAGCAAAAGATGAGGTTATCGATGAATTTGCACAGCTGAGCGTGATTCTTGTTTGCAAGGCTCAAACATTTGATGGATTATGGTGATAACAATGAAGAAGAGCATTGGTTTTTTTAAGATGAAGAACAACAAAGGGTGTTGTTCGATTGATGATGAAGAGGTTGGAGAATCCTGAAGAATTGCTGGAGATTGATGGAGCTTGATGAAGATTGAAAAAACAAGTTGGTTGAAGGTGATGGAAGAGTATAATCGAATTCAGAGGGTGATTGGAGTTTAGAGAGTTCCACTTTTTTTTCCAGATTTTTCTCTCATTTCTTTTTTTTTCTTTTTTCTGTTTCTGTTATATGCTGATACTTCAGTTATGTGTAACTGAATTTTTCTTTTGGTTGCAACTGTCATAACTGTTTTGGTGAACTTGTTTTTGTAAATACCAAATATGAATTTTTGTCATTAATTTGTCTCTTTTTATTTAGTTGCAATTAATAATGGGCCATACTAATAAGTGATTCAGTTAATTATTATGGATAATTTGGGTGATTAAAACTGGATACAAATTTAATGAGATGGATTCTAAACGGAAAGATCTTTCGGCCATTCGAATATGGGCCTAAAGTGTGTATAAAATGATTTTTTTGGATAAAACTGGGTCTTGCAAAATGGATAAGAACAATGGTTTGGATTTGAAACGGGTTAAGCAAAAATGAGTCTGAACGGGTTTTGACAAACAACTTGAAAGTTGTTATTGGATTAAATTGGACCAAAAATGGATAAGAAAACGGTGACGGCTTGTATTTGAATTTGAATGACATCTTCCAAATAGATCAATAACTGTGCATTCTCCCTTAGCTTGAAACAAATCTTTTGACATACCCCACTCCTAAGCAATTTGATGCCATAATAAACTTCTCACAATCCCGAATCATTATTGCTCCATAAACGAAATGGATCCAAACCACTCCTTAATACACTGGACCTCCGTTGGTGAAATTCCCCTCAAAATTATGAACAAAAACTCCTAACTTCCCTCGAGATTAAAGGATGAGGAATACGACGTGAGACGTCAAGAAAAGCCAACACTCTTATTTCAAGAAAATCTGATTGAACACCTCAGTACTGGATTAGATGCACCAATGAATATTCTTCACAAGTTCAATCCCTGATAAACACGGACAAGGTACGAAACCCTAATGTCCTTGAGCCCTGATCACATGCCTTATGAAACAATGAAATGGACTACTATGATGTTAATGGCCTGGTGAGAAATGCAGATGAGTGCGAAATGATACACCCGTACAGGGGATAAATATGAGGGCAAATTTTAAGGTATTACAAACATATCATTGGCCCATAAATAAAATAAAATCAGAAATGAAACAAGAATCAAAATCAAAAGAAAACCATCTAAAACATAAAAATAAATAGTAGGAAAATTAAACTAAACTAAAATAAATAATAGAGAAGGGTGTGAACCGCGATCAGGGTGTGTGTGGAGAAAATCGGATGGGCCTCAAAGCCCCTTTCACCAACAAAGAAAAATAGAAAAGTGTATGTGTGTAATCTGGGTGTGTATCGCTTAAATTGGAGGTGGGAGTCACAAACATATTTATTGGGCCTAGCCCTAATCCACATGAAACACAAAAAGGTTTTAAATAAAAAAACAACATCTATCAGTTTTTGAGGAAATAAATAAATATAAAAATAAGGATTCAGTCAGCACAAATGAAAACATGTATTTTTCAGAAAATATAAAAATCCACCCTCAAGTGCAGCGATCTCTCTCTGTCTTCCTCACTCGATCTGCTCACAGTGAGGCTTTTTTGGATTTGTTTCGGTTCTTTAACAATTCTCTCAGATGTCAGTCTCTCGTCCCCACCGAATCTCTCTATTTCACAATTTTGTGGTGTCTCGGATCTTACTCATGGTGGTGCACGGTTTGGATTCGATTAGTGTGTTTATGTTAAGGTTTGTAAAGGTTTCCATTTTCAAACTCACTCATGGTCGTTTTCGTTTCAACTTGGTGAGGTTAAGGTGTGGTTGATGTTTATATGAAAAGTTGACGATTATGAGTTTGATTCGATTGTCAAGATGGAGAAGAGAGGTATTGTGTTTGTGTTGAAGCTTATGGAAAATCACAATTTTTGAGTGGTGAGGGTATTTCGTTACGGTTTGAGAGGAGTGAGTTTATGAGAGTTTATTTGTTTCTGATTTTTGCAGGTTAAGGGTGAAATAATTTTTTTCTATTTTTGTTTTGTTTTGAAACTTCGATTGGAATTCCAGCAGGGTTTGTTCAAGGTTGTCCAAGCTCCCATTAGTGTGAATGAATGGTCTATTATATAGAAGGAGATATTGAGGGTGAATATGGAAATCTTGGGGCCAAAGATTGAGAGGAGGAATTTGCAACTGTAAAAAGAACGTTATAGTGTGTTGTTGTGATTTTGAGTGGAAATGTGGGGTCATGCCTTGCTGGAAATATTGTTACGAATTAAAAAAGTGGTGTGGTGGCTGTTTGTGTAAAAAAAAGTGAGATGATTATAATGTTTGACTTGGTTTAATAATAATAATACTAGTAGAATAACAGTTATAATAATAAAAATAATAATAATAAGAAAAAGAAAAAAAAATAGAAAATAACTAACAATGTAAAAAATAGAAACAATAATGTTAATAATAATGAATAAAAATAGGAAATAAAATAAAATGAGAAAATAGTAATGATAATAAAGAGAATAATAATAGATTTTTTGTGTTTTGAGTAAATAGTAATAAAATAAAAAAATAAAGTAGTTAAACGGATATTTTAGAAAAGAATGAAATTTAAAGAAAAACAATTTTTTTTTGTTATAATGAGATAAATAAATAAAATACAATGGACTATTGGGCTCAAATGTTTTTTTGTAATGAAATTTTTGGTAATGAAAATGGTTATGGAAAATAAAATTGATAATCGGACAAACGCCTCCACACAACACACAACACCGCATACGCAAACACTGGCAAACTCAAACTGACTCGATTTCCGCACAAACTCCGAGAAAAGAAAAGACATATATTTTTTGGATTTTTCGAATATCAGACAGAAAAATAAAATGGTACATATTTTTGGATTTTTGAATAATGGTTAAACAGAAAAAATAGTGCGGGTAGGACAAATTTGGGGTATGACAATAAGCATTTGACCTAAACGATTATGACATTCATTTCGCCCATGGAATTTTTCCAAATTTAAACCCCAATTAGACCTATGAATATGAAGCTTCTTTATCATTTCAAAACATCTATAAAATGGGTTTTGATCCCATTTTGTCACTCTCGATCATTTTGTATAAGTCTCTTGTTTTCTCACATATATTTTTCCATAGTGCTTCGAGAGTGATTTTTTTATCTAAGTGAGGATAATTGTTTTAGGTGAAGGCTCAATTGTAATTTACCAAAAATGTATTATCTCTTGATTAAATATTTCTTCTATAATAAACCATTAAAAACTCTTGTTTGTTTTAGGGGATTGTCTTAAGAAGTATGCATTTGTTTCATGAGTTTCGCCAAGAAGAAAAACGCTCTTTTGGTTTGTGAAGATCAACCAGTAAAATCTCCACAATGGTTATTGAGTTTAGTTCGTTTAAAAGCTCTATCAGTTTGAAAATTGCCTATGTAAAATCTCATATTGGTTCCTGAGTTCAATCTGATGTAAAAGCTCAGTTGGTTCGATATTAGCTTGGGTAAAATCTCATATCGGTTCGAGGCCAATCAATGTAAAACCTCGGTTTGGTTAGGAGGATAGACAACTTAAAAATCCATCTCAATTCAGAGGATATAAAATTTTAAAATCTATCTCGGTTCAGAGGATAACTAGTGTTAAACTCCATCTTGTTTCAAAATCAGCCCATCAAAAATATATGTTTGGTTTCAAGGATTTTCACTCTAAATTCTATTTTCTTTTTTATCAGAAGTTATCCTTAAAACTTCATATCCTTGTATAAGGAGGTTCATGGGCACATCTTATTGAAAGATCTCAATATTAATGGATACTCTTAAGAAGAGTTCTTGGAGACATGAGTAGGTTAATTTAGGCCGAACCTATATAAATGTTTAGTCCCTTTTCTCTCCTGTATCTTTTTTTCCAGTTATTTTATTTCCTTTGGTTTTCTGTTTCTTATTTACTTGTTTAGTCTTAAAATTTTTTTAAACTTTGATTTTCCAAATAATTTTGTTTTTCAACCAAAGTTTTTCAAACCTATAAAATTCATCCCTATTGTGTATGGAGTCATATGTCCAACAAGTGGCATAAGAGTCTAACTCATGGTTAAAGACTGATTGTCTCAAGAGGAAGATGACTTCAAACACTTCTTCTAACAAGGGAAATTTCCTAAACACACCTCAACCGTTCAATGATGATATGTTAGACTTGTGGAAAGCTATATTTGAAAATTTCATTCAAAGTAGTAATCTTGAATTGTGGGAAATGATAATCAATGGTCATTTATCCCTATTCACTATGTTAATGGTGAAGTAATATATAAACTTGGTTTTCTTTAGACCGAAGAAGACAAAAGTAAGTTCAAATTTGATTTTAAAGTTAAAAATCTTCTTGTTATGTCTTTAAGTGAAAATCAATTTCCTTATGTTTTTATTTTAAGAGTTAAATAGTGTTTATCTCTTGTCAAACAAGCGATATTTGGTTTACCCCCTTTAAGATTTTTTTTATTCCCTCCTCAACTTATTCAGATTCCTTTTCCTCAGACCATAATTTGCATATGTGGATATTAAATGCTTACGTGGAGGCAAAAGATCAGTTGATTGTGCAATAAATTTATTAAAATTATTTTATTAATATTATTTGAATTTTATTTTTATTGATGTTTAATTAATTTTTTTAAATTTTCATTTTATAAGTATTTGTTATAAAAATTTATTAAAATTTCACTTGGGCTTTAATTTTATATTTAAGACCCAATAACACTTTCAAATCAACCCAACTCAAGTTTTACTATTTTGTATGCAAAAGAAGTATATAAATACTTCTTTTTCTTTTACAAATTTCGATGTGGGACTTTTTTAACACTAAAATGCAATGCAATGCTACTGTTTTGATCTGCAACCCAACATCTCAAATCCATTATCCATGCATCATAAACAATACTAAGATCTAAACAACAAGATTATGCAGAAAATCTTTATTTGGAAACATTGACTTTGCTGGATATGACAGTTCTAATGCGAGCTTCCAAAATAACTAAATATTTCTTTCTTTTAAAAGGTTCAAAACTTGTATAACCAAAATCATCATAACTAAAGCTTATTACTCAAAAGGAGGTTCAACCTTAATACTGAGTGTAAGGTGCAACAGAAGCTTTATACATGCCTCATGTGGAAAACCTCTTGGAATATACAATATGTCAAAGCGAGCTTGGTTTTGGAAGCTATATACTCATTGCTACAACTATTCAAGCTTTTCAAATATTCATAATTGTTATCGGATTATCAGATTTATATATTCATATCATATATATTATGGAGGGTTTTCAATAGATCTTTATCACTTTCAAGCTAATATCTCTATCACTTTCCACTTGGGAGCAAGTTTGTTTATCAATATCTACATCTGCAACACATCATAACTAAACAATTTTCTAAGTATTTCACAAGCAAAGTGTCACTGATAATTCCGTTTCGGTATGAATTTCGTGTGGTTGATAACTTAGGAGTTGGAAAAGTATATGTCACTGCACTTTGCAACAACCAAATTGTTGAAGCATCCATGTATTAATAAGAAATAAAATGGAAAGGAAAAATGGAGTTGCATCCATGCACGATCTTGTCATTCTAAGAATTGGAGATGTTAAAAATGGAGTTGCTATCCACCTAAAATCATATAAGAATAAATCAACATCATACACTTTTCTTAAACTAAAAAATTAACCTTATACTTTGCATGAAATTTAAGAATCTCTCTTGCACCTTGAGATTTCCATTATAGCATAGCTTTTAAGACAAGATCAATCAACAATTTTCTTAAATGAAGTAGTAACAGTTTAATATTCAAGATGTTCTTGCTTCAATTACCAGATTTAATTTCGCTGAACAAAGTGGATTATTTCTTTCGGTTCTCCTGAGAAGGTAGATACATACAAATGGAGGTGGACAAAATTGGATGTCATCCTCTAGTTGTAGTAATGTTTCATCTCATGGCCAATGGGGTAATTTATTAAGATTTTGTTTTCTTTGGAAGTCACATAATGAGATGGAACAAAGCTAGCTTAACATTATAAAAGAGCATATCCAAGCTCTGTACTTTAGGTATGTGATGCAAACAGGGCTTGGAAAGTGATGCAAAGTTGATAACTCAAAGAATGAATGAAAATGTGTTAATATTCAAATAATAAGTCCCACATCGGTTGATATTGGGACAAATATGATCTTTATATAGTAACTTATGCATTAAACTAGTAATTAAAGAAATACTTGGGCCAAATAAACTAGAGTTCATATGGGCTATTAACCCAAGTTAATTTTTTTAAATGCCACATGGATTTTAAAAATAATTCAAAAATAAAAAAATGCCATGTGGCTGAAAAGAATGAAGATTCTACTGCACAGTCAGCAACAAGGGGGAGTGAAAATAGAATCTTGGTTTGGTGAGGGGGGATCTCAATTTTTTTTCTTAAGTGGTAAAACCAAAACATGCTTATATGGCAGGGGGTAAACACTATTTAACCCTTATTTTAATTACGCCAAGGAAACGTGAGACACTCTTGAAATGATCCATTAAGTCTCTTCATGTATCAAACAAGAGAGAATGAGCACACAAGACAAAGAATTTGAAACACCCATCCTCACTTCAGCTCAAAGACCTCCTCTGCTATCAGAATGATACTGTATCATGAAAACTTGTACTTATCCTTAAGAAACTAGTTGCTCTTATAAGCTTCCTTCCACTAATAACAACTCCACCATAAGCACTCATTTGGGTTCAAAATCCATTGATTTAGGGTATAGTTAAATCCTCTAACCTTAGTTTTCAACTATGTATAAGAAATCGCCTAAATGTCATTAATACTGATTCTTTTACACCTTTTCGAGGTTCCGAAAATCTTCTTGTTCCTTCTTTCCCAAATGGTACATATACACACACAAACTAGATGCCATAAAATCTATCCTTTAGAACTTTGTCTCCATTTCCAATATTTGCAAACTAAGCAAAATTCTACCCTGCATAATTGTGAGAAACATAAAGAAAACCTAACTATCTTAGGACCTTGCTCCATGTAATCCAAGATATCAGACATTTGAAGAAAATGTGTGCAACACTTTCCTTTCTACCACATCCAAATGGGCATGAATTTTGAGAATCAACCAAGATGTCTCTATTAAGGCTGTGTTTGCTTGATGGATTAAAATTATAATTCCAGGAATATTATTGACAGGAACTTTATTCCCATCAATATGTTTGGAAAATGAAAATAATTTCTAAGAATATTTTTAAGTTTTATTTTAATTAAATTTTAAAAATTAAAAATTAAAAAATAAATGTGTTAAAATAACATGAGAGTGGGAAGTTATGATTGGTTATCTTATATTCCCATGAGAATGTAATATTCTCATCATTTCACATGAGAATAAAAATGAAGAAATTCAAGAATAAAATATATTCTTAGGAATAAAACGTACCCGAGTATAAATTATCAAATCTTGAAACAAACAACGGAATATGAGAATTCCAATGTCAAATTCCTGGGAATAACAATTGTATCCACGAAACAAACACCCCTTAACTAAGTTGTCCCGAGTAGGAATTTTGTTTTGCCTAACTTTCCACACCAAAATCTTGTGAGACACGAGTAGGTCAATTTAGGTCGAACCTATATAAATGTCTAGTTCCTTTTCTCTCCTGTATCTTTTTTTCCAGTTATTTTCTTTCCTTTAGTTTTCTATTGCTTATTTACTTGTTTAGTCTTAAAATGTTTTTAAGCTTTGATTTTCCAAATGATTTTGTTTTTCAATCAAAGTTTTTCAAACCTATAAAATTCATCCCCCTATTGTGTATGGAGTCATATGTCCAACAAGTGTCATAAGAATCTAACTCATGTTTAAAGACTAATTGTCTCAGGAAGAAGATGACTTCAAACACTTCTTCTAACAAGGGAATTTCCTAAACACACCTCAATCATTCAATGATGATAGGTTAGACTTGTGGAAATTTATATTTGAAAATTTCATTCAAATTAGTAATCTTGAATTGTGGGAAATGATAATCAATGGTCTTTTATCCATACTCACTATGTTAATGGTGAAGTAATGGGTAAACCTGGTTTTCTTTGTATCGAAGAAGACAAAAGAAAATTCAAATTTGATTTTAAAGTAAAAAATCTTCTTGTTATGTCTTTAAGTGAAAATCAATTTCCTTATGTTTTTTATTTTTATTTTAATTATGCTAAGGAAATATGCGACACTCTTGAAATGATCCATGAAGTATCTTCATGTATTAAACGAGAGGGAATGAACACACAAGACAAAGAATTTGAATCACCCATCCTCACTTCTGCTCAAAGACCTCCTCCGCTATCAGAATGATATTGCATCATGAAAACTTGTATTTCTCCTTAAGCAACTAGTTGCTCTTATGAGTTTCCTTCCACTAATAACAACTCCATCCTAAGCACTCACTTGGGCTCGAAATCCATTGATTTAGAGTATAGTTAAATCCCCTAACCTTAGTTTTTAACTATGTATAGGAAATCGCCCAAATGTCATAAATACTGATTCTTCTACACCTCTTGAAGGTTCCGAAAATCTTCTTGTTCCTTCTTTCCCAAATGGTCCAGACACACGCGAACTACATGCCATGAAATCTATACTTTAGAACTCTGTCTCCATTGCCAATATTTGCAAACTGAGCAAAATTTTACACTGCATAATTGTGAGAAACATAAAGAAAACCTAGCTATCTTAGGACCTTGCTCCATGTAATCCAAGCTATCAGACATTCGAAAAAAATGTGTGCGACACTTTCCTTTCTACCGCAGCCAAATGGGCATGAATTTTGAGAATCAACCAAGATGCCTCTACTAACTAAGTTGTCTCAAGTACGAATTTTGTTTTTCCCAACTTTCCACACCAAAATCGAAACTTTCGTGGTGACTAATTTACTCCAAACCGCTGTCATCTCCCTAGATTCTCCTACAGGGGTTACAAACCCCTCCATAATCAAGGAGTAAGCTTCATTAATCGTATACACATTCTTTTATCACCTCCACTGTCCTTAACATTATCCTTAAATAAAACTCTTTAAATTGTATCTATAATTCCATCTGCTCTCATTTCTTTTTCTCTTTTAAGGGTCTTCCTAAAATAAAGATTTCATTCCATCACCTACATCTCTTCCTAAGTTACTTTCAAACCAATTTTTGATAAATGATAAATAAAATTCATTTTAATAAATAATCTCTTCTAATGAGTTATACTAATCCATTATTTGTTTCTTTCCATCATAAATAAAATATAAATAAATTGAGCAAATTTAAACTAAATGGCATGCCATATTTTCTCTTGAGGTTTCTAATTACCAAAATTATTACAAGGTATATAAGGGTAAGGTGAGCCCAAAAATACCCGAGCTCAGAGCAACTAGCGTCACTCTCCCGCCTCTCCGTGGTTGAATTTCAAAGCTGCTGCTCATTTTCCGCCGCCATGAAGCTCGTCAGGTCTCTCTTTCTCTCCCTCTTCCTCTCTCTCTCCCTTAACTTCTCATTTCTTACTATCTTTCTCTTTTTGTGGAAATTTCTTAAACTGAAATCGTTTTCTTGAAAATCTAAACAGGTTTCTGATGAAATTGAACAATGAAACCGTATCAATCGAGCTCAAGAACGGCACAATTGTTCATGGCACCATTACAGGTTCCCACTTACCCTTCCTTATTTCTCTTCACTGTTATTACATATGAATACTCTTCACGCGCCGTTAAACCCTAAGTACCCTTCGTCCTCGAACATTTGATATTTATCATTGCTGCATAGAATTTTCTATTTTGGCATTGTTATTCCCGATGTCAGAGTCGTGAATGTGATATTTTTCGTGTAGTAAATGTAGTGATTTTCTTGTTTCTACTTAAGATTCTAATAAACCCTACTGAATTCTTCATATCTTGATTATTTTTGTGAAATTTGGTTTCTTGTTTAAATAATGGTTACAGAATATTCGGGAACACATAGTTCAGGTGTTAAGAGTAAAGATCCATTTTAATCTTAGTAGTTTACTGTTTGACATATTTTGTACTGCAATCAAAGTATCACTCTTTGGTAACCAATTGTTTGTTGTCGTTGCTGTTGTTGATTTTTGGCTGTAGTCTCCACACCTTCTTTTTGTAAGATTCAACAGTGAAAAATTATGATAGAGAGAACATGGAAGGCATGTTAGGAAGAATGCTTTTTCAAAAGCAATGAAAGCATTATTCTGGAATCTGGCATGTTCAAAATTTCTGAAAATGTTAGATCAGTTTTCAATAATTGTAAAAGAATATGGCAAGGGAAATATTAGTTCTGTCAGTATTATCTTGTTTATTAATTGAGGTGAAAATGCAAACTGAAACATGTAAAGTAAACAGGCCATTTTGTTCCTCTTTTCCTTATTCAGGCCCTTAGTTACATATTCAAAATTTTGTTTAAATAAATGATGTTTAAAGTATACCTGTTCTCTTTGCACCTTAACCTACTACCATATGATAAGATTGTATTTATGGTTTCTCTTCAACTTTCTGCTCGAGTTTTTTGCTCTGTTTTCTTTAAGATAATTTTTTTTTGGTATAAGAATAATGATAATAATGTTTTGAAGGTGTCTGTTCTCTATAACACCAACACCTCTTGAAAAAGACGTGTCTGTGTCAGTGTCGGACACCGACACCGGTGTTGATGTGTCGGTGTCTGTGCTTCATAGTGTTTGTTTCCGATTGCATATTTGAAGATGTTTGACTTTTACTTGAATCTGATGAATCATACCTAAAGTAACACTCGTATGAATGTTTTGTGATGCACTACTTTTATAATTACCACCCTCCATCTCAATCATTTGAAAATGAGAAGTTCTATTGTACTAAAGCATGTGCTAATAAAATAAAAAAAGAAATCATGGTCTGTCACTCAAGAATAACGAGTTATTGACATTTCTTTTAAAAGGTTTGACACTGTCAATCATTTTCATTTGTAAACTGATTCTCTTATTTTTGTTGTGCCTTTTATATTCTGTTGTACTGTAATCGCGTTGAATATCAGTCATGGTGGATTGCAGTGGTAGGATTTCAACAAACTGCCATTGAAAAGCGGTTGTGTGGCGGTTTTTGTATAGAGGGGTCATGGCGGTCGCCATAAAGATAATGGACATGACAGAAAAGCGTATTTTTTGTTAAAAAAATTGAAAATACAATGGATATTTTGCCATTTTATACCCTCTAATCTCTCTACTCTACCCTGTTCTTTTCCTCTACCGGTGTCCGACCACCACCACCACAACCACCGCCCAATTATGTGCAACCGCCACTAAATTCTCTGTTCTCTCTTCTCTGCTGAAGTGCACGACCAGCTCTCTTATTTCTTTTCTCGGTTTCTATTTTATGTATTCTGAGAAGTATTCCATTTCTTCTTTTTTCCCCCTCTTATATTTATTCTTTATTTGCCTTTTCTTTTCGTTTTCTGATTGTTTCCCCTCTATTTCATTATTTTTTTGCTCTATTTTAAACTTCTTTTTCTGTTTTTAGAATTAACTTAATTTGGTTTTAATTGGTGTTTTATTTATATCTGCCGTATTTGTGTATATATATTTAAAATAAGTTTTTTATGTCTGCCTTGCTTCCACCATTTGACATCCACATATGTTTATGGAAGATTTGTGGCTTGCCGCCATAAACTGCCACCGACAACACTGACTGTAATATATAGATCCCCATATCACCCTATGCATTTACCAAAGAAAAATGCTATATACTCCTTCAGAAGCAATCTCACGAATTGCAAGAAAAGGAATGTGTTGTTGTGTTAATGATGCAGCATGTAGTTCTGCTTTGACTACAATCACGCGTAGAAAATATCAAAACGACCTAATCAAATCATTGTTATGTTTTTGTTTTTGAGATTTTGGTTTTCTAAACATTCAGCAATTTCCTTTTACCTAATTTAAGCGAATTTTTCAGAAGCACAAATCTCATCCATGGCTTCTGATTAAACTTCACACAGCCTGTTCTGGGGAATTTTCTATTCAACACACCTGGGTTTAGTTTTACTTTGTTACGTAAATAGGGAGTTTACAAGTTATATGTTACATATGTTATCTTTTCTCGATTTATGCTAAAGTTTGGGATGTTTGAGGTCAGGAGTAACCATTATCTTTTATAGAGGCTTATAAGAATTGAGTCCTGTATTATGATTTTGCATGTCATACTGCATGTTTATAATCCAAACATAATATTAGTCAAGCACCAGATATTTTCCTCAACACTTATTAGTAAAAACATATTGGCAGATATTGCAATGTTTCTAATAAATAAATAGCTTTGCTACTTATTGTTTTTAGGTTGAGATCATCAATGTTTCAAAGCTTTAGTTATGCTGTTCCTGACTTGTTGCTATGCTACAGGTGTTGATATTAGTATGAACACACATTTGAAAACAGTTAAACTAACACTGAAGGGGAAAAATCCTGTGACTCTGGATCACCTCAGTGTGAGGGGTAACAACATTCGCTATTATATCCTTCCCGACAGCTTGAATCTTGAGACTCTGCTGGTTGAAGAGGCACCTAGGGTCAAGCCTAAGAAGCCAACTGCTGGTATTTTACATTATATGATTTATTGGCTGCAATTTTTATTTAGGTTGGCTTCTATCTGGTTGTTTTTGGTTTTCAACGTTTAAATTTTATTTACAGGGAAGCCTTTGGGGCGTGGACGCGGTCGAGGGCGTGGACGCGGTCGTGGCCGTGGTCGTTAAATTGCAATTTTTGTGCCATATGGTTATATTGTAGGAAGTATTTCTGAGTGGTCTTGTGGACATCAAAAGAGTGTTCTTATATTAGTTATGTTGGCTTTGGCCAATTGTCATATTTTGAACAAGTACTTTCAAGTTCTTATGTATAATTCTTTCCCTTTCAACTGATTGATATTTTGTGGACTTCTAAAAGACACCTAACACCACTCAAATCTTAACAAAAATCTTCAAAAATGGTGCTCTCATGTCTTTTTCAGTAGTTAGAACAGTTTTTATTTATTTATTATAATAACTAATGTTTCTGATAAATGGTGTACGAGGTGTGGGGGTATTGTCTTGGGGCTTGTATAAATAAATTTTGATAGAGGTTTCTTATAATCAATTAGGATGGGATTTGTTAGATAAAAATTAGGGCTAAAATATTGACACTTATGTTTATGCTACTTCTAGATCTTCTGGAGGTTTGTATCTGAATGACCTCAAAATTGTTTTTCATTGGTAATATGTTTGAAAATATATATCTCTAAAAAAATCAACTTTTGGTGGAAAAGTACCAAGTCATGGTTGTCAAAAATGTTAATAATATATAGAGTGCTAACTTCTAAGAATGGTTTAATAATAGAATTAGAAAATATTCAAAGAGAACAAGGTTGAGGAGTTGATAAGAGTAATTGATGTTTTAAAGTCACAAAAAAGAAGATAATAATTAATATTAAATGTTACATTCTTTGATGGTAATGGTAAGTGATGGTTGAGTTAATATAATACCCACTCTAATCACTCAAATTTTTATGCCAATTGGATTGGATTGGATTGACAAAGTGACAGTTGAGCTTTAACGCCCCTGGTTTGATAGAAATTTATTAATACTTTTTTAAATATTTCTTTCTCAAATATCTTAACTTCTAAGTATACTTGTTAGTAGTATTTTTTTTAAATAAGAAGAAAATTGTATTAAACAAACTTTAATTCAGACAGTTTGGTGTCAAGTCTTATATTTGAATGATTTAGAGCTAGATTATGTTTGAAACGCTGGTTTTACTCCTTTAAAATTAAGTTGAGAAGAACAACATAAACTAATTTTTTTTGGGGACGTAACAAAAAACGTAGGCAAAAAGAAGAACAATGAGCACGCTGGTTGACATGACAATTCACAAGCATTTATTTGCTTCATATTCAATGGCTGTCTGCCTGTACTCGGGATTCTAGAAGCCGCCACATTATGCAACCGTATTTTTCTTTTTTTTTTGAAAAGGCAAAAATATATATTGAAACTTGGTACAAGAAATGCCATTAAAAAAAACCGTATTTTTCTTTTTTTTTTGAAAAGGCAAAGGAGTATATTGAAACTTGGCACAAGAAATGCCATTAAAAAGTACAGCCAGTTCAAAACTTCAAGAAAAGGACGACTCATAGACAATCTCTTGTAAATTTGAGCCATTTATGAAACTTGATACTATATTCTTATCCGAGTACGGTCATTTTAGTCATTCCTTTAAGTTTTACATTTTTTTAAGAAATAAAATAAGATCTATTAAAAATAAAATACTAATAGTAATTATTATAATAAATTAGACAGGAAATCATTTTTAAAATATATATATTTAGATGATTAAACTATTCATCTTAAAAATCATATTTATCGTCTTAAGAAACTTATGCATGAGTTTTTGTAAATCTTGGCATTTTACTATAGTTTGTGACAAATTACACCATGTTTAATATTACAATAATCAAATAATATTGAAAATATAAAAATCTTCTATTTGGATCCTCTTGACTTGTACACAGTATCAAAACTGAAATCTTGCAAAAATCTTTACTTAAAATCACATTGAATTTTTCAACCCCAAATTTTTTAACTAGTACAACAATAACAAAATCTGCTCAACAATCACAAATCTCCAAGATGAGATTTAAATCCATATGAAAATAAAGTTAGAGGTAGAAGATGAAAAATATCATTTGTAAGCACTTAAGAAAGACCCTGTTGACAATCACAAATCTCTCATTGTGTGCTTTTGAAAAAGACCCTGTTGACGATGTACATGCATTGTTTCAAATCCCAGTAGCTGGAGATATAAGGAAGATAGCCTTTCGCCCACCCATTTAAGCCTTGAAGTAGGAATTTCTTTTTGCACGAAAAAATCGTTACATTTAACCCAGGGGCATGGTAGATGTCAGCTAGTGGGACCAATCGTTCAGGCTTTCATAAAGGAATGTATCGAAGGATCCATTACATTTCATTATACCAATCAAGAGGTCCAAAGACTGGAAGCTACAATGGTTATCCTTCATCGACCAAAGAATGAGGCAGTCACAACCCTCACAAAGCAATCAAGACAAACAGTGTCACACGATTTATTCAAGAAGAAAAAGAATGAAAAATAAATAAATAAAGAAGCCCGCTAGGTCGAACTCAAAAACGAGCGACTTAGGCAAAAGTTAGGGCATTCCACTGGACTCCAATTGCAAAAGATTCACAAGAATCGATACAGGCAAAAGTTAGGGATAAACATAAAAAGGAATGCAAAAATGAAAGATGTGAAGAGGATTACATAAGAAAGGTCCTTAAGAAAAGAACAAAGTCATTTGACACAGACACAAAAATCAGGAGGGGTGCCTATTACTCCAACAACCTCAGTGGTGCTTAAACTGTTAGCAGTAATGATTCTTCAACCAACACGAAACCCTTATGAAAGGTGAGCGCTCGTTTCGAATTAGCTGAACATATGAATGAAGGATATCACGAAGAGGGGGCACCCATAAACTTCGAGCCTATATCCTTTGTTTCTATAACCGTGAACCAGGCCACGATACAACCCTTGAAAGTCCTAATTGAAACAGGGTTAATTCGAGAGCATACTACCACGAGACAACGTTCTTGATTCCTATGAGTTGTGCTAAAAGATCCTTGTTGGTATTGCATGTACATGCTTTCATAAAAAACAATTTCGTATCTTAACCAACGATTCACTCACAAAGGTTTGCGACGTATTTTTCAATAAAACTTCAAGATTAACACGTGTGTTGCATTAGAATTTTCATTCTCAAAATAAAACATTTTCTGCTTGCATACATTTGTTTGGCATCACAAAAATTCACATACGGAACTTCAGTCTAGAAGCATAATCTTGCCAAGTTGAGAAGTCTGAAACTTCTGAAGGACAATCATGTTGAGATGCACTTTTCCAAGAAGCTCCATTGAGCAGGAACTTTCCCAAACTGTTATGTTCAGGTGTAGCCAATCCGGGGCAGTTATGTCGAGCAATATCTTTAAAATACAGCCAAAATGGGGCAATCACTTCGAGATTCAAATCTCTCCAAGAGCAACTAGTTTAGGTATTCCCTTAAAGATCAGTCAGTCAAGGGAAAAACTACTCAAAGACTCGTACTAGGGCAGGCCACCCCAATAACACGAGAATTCACTATTTCCCGAGGATGGACGGTCAGAAGTACATATCCAGAGTTATGAGTACTGGGGCAGCTGTACTTATGAAGGGTTTCTGTGTCACCCTTTTGTCACAATATTTACTAATTGAGTCTGTTACCTAGCTAGCGGTCACTCACCAAGCTAATTCTCTCGTGCATCACTTCCAACAGCTACAAACTCATCTGTGTTGACAATGGCTACCCCCCAGCAAGGTTATTATGCCAATTCATACGATCACTACGATACCAAAGAGTTTAAAGACGTCAAGTCTTTTGTGAAATCCTCTTGAGATAAAGTCCGGGAAAAAGAAAACGATCCCCGACACAAGACCACTTGAAATATTTCCTCCCTAGCAGGATGTGTTTCAGTTTTGTTATTCCCAACATACAGATGGAAGTTATGTACAGAAGAGGGCATCACAAACTTTTTCTCTTCAGCAATTTTCCTTGGTTAGATTCCTCAGCAAATCTAGGGTGTCTCACGTTCCCCAACAGATCTTAGACGAATTTTTTCTCTTCCCCAACAGATCTCGGAAGATTTCCTTGCTCCAACAGAGTAATAATGATTGATAATCCCCAAGTAGAGAGTCGTCTTCCCACGGTGAAGTATTTCTTACAAGAATTTAAGTATTCCCAGCAGCCAGTTGAATGTTGTCCTTCCCACAGAGGTTTGGAAAATTCACGTTGACATAGAGTTCTCCTCAGCAGATTCTTAACAAGAATTTTCCCCAGCTAAGTCAGAAAGTTGTCGGTCCCCCATCGGAGTCTTATGGGTGAGATTCAATCCCCAGTAGTTGAAGTATCACTTAGCAGGGTCCTCAAAACTAAAAGTCAAATTTATTTTTGGCAAATGTGATAATTCGAGACAGACGGATTATTCACGCTATTCTCCAGCAGATATGTTATCCCTGCAGAGATTCTTGAGATCGAATCAGCGATTATTGCATTCTCAACAGAGTCAGCAGGGAATTGTTACCTCCTCATCAGGAATTCCCTTTGCATTTGCATCATCTCATTGGCATACTCAAAACATAGCATTCCTAATGTCATGGGACATCATACCATACAATTCAATATATGCATACCAAGCATAATACAGGTTCAATATCTTGCAAAGTCCAACCGCAGATTGGCGAAATTCCATCCTCAGGGTGGTAAATCAACTAAAGTTCAACCGCAGGTTGACAAAGGTCCATCCCCAGGGTGGCAAAAAATTTAAAGTCCAACAGCAGATTGGCAAAGATCCATCCCCAGGGTGGAAAAAAATTCAAAAGTCCAACCGTAGATTGGAAAAAGTCCTCCGTAGTGTGGAAAAAGACCCCCATAGTGTGGCATGTCAGTAGTCGTTTGACGTTAGTCTAAAAGACATTCTTGAAGTCCAACCGCAGATTGGCAGAAGTCCCCCGCAGTGTGGCAAAAGTCCCCCGTAGTATAGAAAAAATCCCCCATAGTGTGGCAAGTCAGTAGTCATCTGACATTAATCTAAAAGACATTCTTGAAGTCCAACTGTAGATTGGCAGAAGTTTCCCGTAGTGTGGAAAAAGTCCCCCGTAGTGTGGCAAAACACTCCCGTAGTGTGGAAAAAGTCCCCCGTAGTGTGGCAAAAGTCCCCCGTAATGTGGCAAAAGTCTCCCGTAATGTGGCAAGTCAGTAGTCGTCTGACATTGATCTACAAGACATTCCTGAAGTCCAACCGTAGATTGGCGAAAATTCGTCCTCAGGATGGAAAAATTTCTAAAGTCCAACCGTAGATTGGCAAAGGTCCATCCCGAGGGGGGCAAAATTTCTGAAGTCCAACTGCATATTGGCGAAGGTCCATCCCCAGGGTGGCAAAATTTCTAAAGTCCAACCGCAGATTGGTGAAAGTCCATCCTCAGGATGACAAAGTATTTGAAGTCCAACTGTAGATTGGTGAAATTTCGTCCTTAGGGTGGCAAAGTATCTGAAGTCTGACCGCGGTTTGGTGAAAGTCCACCTACAATGTGGCAAGTCGGTAGTCTTCTGACTACATGCTAAAGACATCATTAAGGAACTATTGTAGTATATCAAAAGTCCACCCCCAACGTGGAAAACCAGTAGTCGTCTGGTGTGATTAAAAAAGATAGACTTTCAAAGTCCACCCGCAGCGTGGCAAGTCAGTAGTCTTTTGGTGTCCCTCAAAAGGTATCCCCCGTTTACTATTATCTGCATCAGAGTTACATCCAAGCAAAGTACATATGGTTGAGTTTATATTCCTTTTCTTCTTCTTCACAGAGTGCAAATTTTCTGGTTGTTTTTGGTATTCAATCCATGCATACCTCAAATGTCTGAAAACAACTGCTATCATCCATTCAGGTCTACAGTGATTGAATAGGGGCAGCTATAACACCCCAAAATTTTCCCTCATATTTATTACCAATTTCAAGTAGCTTATGCTTCATTTCAATGTCATTTAGCATATTCCTTCATTGCATTTAAAAAAAATAAAAGATAAAATAAATCATGTATCATTGATTAACGCATAGGGCATGTGATCAAGGGTTTTCAGTGGAAAATATCAATTATCAGAGCTCAAGGTCGAAGTCGGGTCATAACGGATGACACAAGTGAATTTTGGGGGTTTCCCACCAAAAGGATGGAAAAATTCAAAATTGGCTTGTATTAACCGATTAACACATTGGTTAACCGGTTAACGCGTGTAAAATTTGGCAAAAAATTCAAATTCAGCTTGGGAGGCATTTCTCACTTTTCCACTTCACCTTGCATTAGACTCTACCACTTTCTAAAAGAACTTTCTAGAATGTTCTACCATATGCCAAGGGAATATTCCAGGAATATTCTAAGAATATTCCCAACTAACTTTTAACTAACTCCCAAGCTAGCTCAAGACCTAACTCCCAAGCTAGTGTCCAAGCCTAGTTCCTAACCCAAACCACTCTCCAAACCTAAAATGTATATAAACACCTTTCACTCCAAACCAAATGGAACCATTAATATTTTCACAAACAATTTTCTCTCACGTTTTCTCCCATTTTTCCAAAACTCACACAAAGCTTCATCTTCCAAAATTCTTCAAGTTTTGCATTGAAACTTAAAGAATTTGAAGCTAAACCTCCATCATTGCATAAATTTCATGGATTATTGAAGAATTTTCTATTATTTTGGTGTGGATTTTCTCTTCTTGGAAGTGATTTTTGAAGAAGTTCATCAAATCGCATTTATTTTACGTATTCGTACAAAAGAGCTTCGGATCTACGGTTTTCTCTTCTATAGTGTGTCGATTCTCCATAGAAACGATTACCAAAGCAAACCTCCGCTTTGTAGGTTGGTGACACTCAAAATCACTTATGTTTTAAGTTATTTTGCATTTTATCGACATGTGCATTCTTCATGTTTTGTTGATTTGCGATGCATTGATTATTCAAATTGTTAGGTTTCAATTTCTTGATGTGTTTATAGTTCTGATTAGTGTTGTGTCAATGCATTCAGGTGTTAATTTTATGCTCACTTGATAGGGACTGTATTAGGAACCTTTGAAATAAGTTGGTAGTTAGAAGTTCTTTTTTATGCATTTATTTTTTATTCTGGTTCAGTATTAATTGGTAAACACATCTATTAACCGATTAACACAATGCGTTTTTGGCAAATTCTGTAGATTTTATAAGTGTTAACTGGTTAACACATCCGTTAACCGATTAACACTAAGCAATTTTGTGTTTTTTGTGCATTTTGTTGCAATTTTGCATGCCTTTCCTTCTTTAATCATTATGGACCATTAGTATATGATTTTAGGGAGTTTTTAGAAGCTGTTTTGGTGCAGGTTCATGTAGCTTCGACATCTTTCGACATGCATGTTTGTTTACTTCCAATTTTTTGCATAATGGTAAATTTGTGCTCATGATGGATTGTGAATATTGTTACCATGTTTGAACTTCATTATTAGCATGTTAATGATGACTTAAAGTTTTGTTTTTCACTGTTTTCGTAATCGATGCATGTTTTGGACACTTGCGCATATAACCGAATATGTTGCATCTTACTTGATAAAAGTGCATGATCCATGTATGTTTGCACATGTTATTGATTGCTTGATTACTTGTTTGATGTCATTTCATTGTTAATGTTTGCTTCAGATTAGAGTGCATTGTAATGCATATTCATTTTGTTGCTTGCTTGCATTAAGATTTTATCTTTTGAAAAATGCATATATGTTAGTTTATGGAAAATACATTGATGTAAAGTGTTTGAAATGTTGGCATATTCATATGTTCATGATCATATTAATCATGTTTCATCCATTGAAGATTGTTATGTGATGCATATCCATGCATTGTTGCTCATGCATTTTCATTTTAAAATGATTAAATTTTGCCATGTTTTTCACTACTGTATTTCGAAATAGAAGTTGTTAATTGTATGCTGCATTGCGTTGTTTGGGCACTTTTTACACCTGTTTCCATACTGTTAAGTAGCTGTAATAGGCTATTTGCATGCCATTTGCATTTTGGTAGCTGATTGTGTGCTGAAGCACCGTCGTAGCTGCTGACTTTGGGTTTTACCTAGCTTCTAGGTACCCTTAGCTCTAGGTTTGAGTCTAGTTTAGATCCTTATCATTTTAGGAGATGTTTTGTACTTAATTACCTTCCTTTTATCATTTTGATTTCATAAATCATTAATTTTACTAATCTTTTCAGGGGCTAAGGGTAAGTATAGAGTGTGGGTGTGCTCCTGCATTCTACCTTCTTCCTTCCTTTTTTTTAAAAGCTTTCTCTTGTGATTGCGATAAGCATCTTATGTTTCTTTGACATTTAATCTCCTTTCATCCCTTTGAGTTCTAATCTCAACTTCACTCCTTGAAGTGAGTTAGAACTTATTCTTCTTCTCTCTTTAGGATTAGAAAACCTCATTAATCATAGGATCTCAATTAAACAATAACATAGGGTGAGTCTTAGTTTCCCTTAGTGTTTTCCCTTTCTCAACTTGAGTCTTCTCTTTCTCATCTCTAAATAAAAGATAAAAACACCTAATAAAGGATAAGCTTTCTCATGTGCCAAGGGATTTTGCCATGGAATACTTGCACACATTTCATATGGGGATGAGGTGTAGGATATCTATCATAATGAATAAGTCTTAGCATGAGGATGCTTCACAAACAAAACCTAAAAACATTTCTTCATCAAAAATACAAAAAAAAACACCTAATAAACAAAATTAGGGTAATGTGTTTGAGTCTTAACCTTTGGAACTAGGTTTGGGGATTTCATCCTGTCGCTCCCAAAGATTTGCATCCCGGTACAAGCGCGAACAGTCGGCGAAAGGAGAAATGAAGGTGAGGTGAATAGAGTCGCCAGCTAGGCATTTTTATCCTGAAGGAAAGGTAATGCTACATAAACCTGGAAAGATGGATAAGACGGTTGCGAACCAGAGAAACTGAGAAAGGGGGTTGGTTACAACCTGGGAAGGTATTAGCACCCAGATTGTCCGTTGTACTCGACGGGATCCACGCTTGAAAGTTTGTGTTTAAAGGGGTAGTATCTGTGCTATCTGTGTGCAAAAGCTGGAAAAGAATATACAAGTGTCAGTGCAAGGAAATGAAGTGAGGTGCTCAGAAATGAGGATAAAAAAGAATGCTGAAAGAGGGGGAAGCCACATAGACTTTTGTTCGATAACAGTTAAGTTATGCCTATGTATCCTCTCGTGCAATGAAGAAGTCAGAACACTGTAGTTCGACTCAAAGAGACTGAAAGATAAATTGACTGATGAACTGCTTGCTTGTCTATGCTCAAGTGTGTGACTTGTCTGGCTTAAGTGCTAACTGTCTTGCATTAGACGGAAGAAGCAAGTTCTCGTTTATGAGTGAGTGTGATGAGAAAAGAATCCCGGAGGAGACGATTATTGTTTGTTTTTTGTGTTTTCAATCTTTTATTGCTTTTTTGTGTGTTTGTCATAAGTTAATGCGCTTAAGCCTAAACCAAGGGTTAGTAAACTCATCACATCCTCCCTTTGATTAGGGATAATGAGAACACCTTAAGAATGAGATAAACACCTCAAACTTAATTACCATGATGATGTAGGATTAAGATCATTAACCTACTTGTGATTATTTAGATGTTTTTGAGTTTTTGTTTAGTGTTAAGTAATGAGTTTAAGCCATAATCAAGGATTAGTGGACCCATTACACCATCCTAATAGAAGGATAATAGATGAGCACACTTAAGCTGAGGAAGATACCTTAACTTAATCCATGATTAGGGATTAACCTCATGAAAAAACAAGCCTTTATTAAAGTGGATTTTAATTAAGGATGAGATTAAGAAGTGAGTTTTATGATTTGTAAGACAACTTGAGGGGGACTTGTCCATTAACACTAGGGTTAGTTCTTCTTAACCAATAAAGGAAGAATTATAACCCTAATGCAAGGCCCAAGTTACAAGCTATTGTCTTAGTGAGTATTAAGATGGATTGATTCATAGGTTTAAACAAATTAAGGGTTTAACACTTTGGATTAAAGTTATACACTCCATCCTAAGAGAAGGATGCAGGCATAACCCTAATCACAAAGTCTTAAAGCCTTAAAGGTTTAGTCTCTAATGATGAGATGAGAAGAGAGACACAAAGAAGACACAAAGGTAAAAGCTAAAGGGGGACTATTCACAACCCTAATTATTGTCATGCTTGGATGTTCCTATGGTTTGTAAGGCCTGCAAGAGATCTTCAGAGAAGCCACCAATGGAAGAAGCAGATGAAAGGAGGAGAAGCAAAAGAAACAAGTTACTTAATTCACTGAAGAAGATAAGTAACTTGGAGAAAGAAAGTGAAAGATGAACATGAATGAGCAAGCTCATTCTAAAGCAAAGAAAAATACAACAATGATGCATAAGAAGAATGAGGAGAGAAATGAGAAGTGAAGGCAAATTCACTTCTCAAGTTACTTACCGCCTGAAAAGGTTAACATAAAGGAATGAAATGAAATGAAAATGAGACATATGCAAAGGTAGAGCCAAAACCAGAAGCAAACACATGATGCAAATGGTTCCATGAGATGATGCAAAGGCATGTCAAGTGTTATGAATGTTCATACAAGAGATTGGATGCAAATGAGGCATGCTTTGAAGTATGAAAACACATGTATGTTTATGAAATGAAATGGATACAAAGCATGGCAAATGTATGAATAAATGATCAAGCAATGTTCAAGCAATACCTTAAGATGTCTAAGATGGCATACAAGTTCTTAGAATGTCATGGCAAGTTCACATGTTCATGCAATGCAATGTAAGATGCAAGTATGGATGCAAGATTAGGGTTAAATGAAAGGATGTGATGCAAATGTCAAAAATAGAAGCAAATCACATGATAAAAAATTGAAAATGAAATCAAAGGAACCCTAAACCCATATGATATCACACCCCAAAAGAGAAGGTCTAACTCTTAACCTAAAGAAAGTTGTGAATTTTCTAAGTTAACTAGGGTTTTAAGGTACCTTAAGAGGGAAAATGAAAATCAAATGGAAAATGCAAGATAAATTTATGACAAAAATATGCTAGATACTACATGCTATATGAAGAACAATGCAAAAAGAACCAATGTCAAACCCTTCATGGTTAGGCAGAAAATAATTTTCAAAGTTAGGGTTCAAAAAAGGGATTTTTATGAACCCTAAATTCAAGAAAAATGTCAAAGTTGAATCAAAACCAAAAAGAAATTTGTATGAATGGTTTGACAATGTTTCTAAATGTCCTAAGATGCAATGTGAATTTTTTTTGGGATTTTTAGAAACCTAAATGGTATTTTAATTAATTAATTTCCATTAATTAATTAAAATAAACATTTAAATATTTTTAAAATGATTTTTTAATGCAAAAAATAAAAATAAAAATTTTTTTGGGTGAAGAAAAATATTTGAAGACAAAATGCAGAAGAAAAATATATTTGGAATTTTCTAAGTATTTTAAATAAAATGTACAAAATAAATGCAATAAAATGAAATAAAAATTGAAATAAAAGAAAGTATGTTGATCTGATGGACAGGATTTGAACTGGGGTTTGAAGGGAAAGACCACGCGCGCTATCCAATGGTCCAAATTTAAATTGAGTTAATTAATTGATTAATTTAATTAAATTGGATTAGGGCTTAAGTGGATCAATCTGGACCCTACAAACATGCGCTAAACAGGATCCTACGACTGATATTCAAACTGGATGGATTAACCCTAATCTCACCCCTAAACATTTTCAGGTGACCGGAGCTAGCTTCGTTCATCTTCTCCGGTCACTCATTCTAGCTATCTCTCTCAAAACGCAATAAACCTCACCAAAATCTCCAGAAACAACCATTAAACACTTCTAAACAAGAATCCAGCAAAAAAATCATTTATTTTCACTCAAGATCATGAATCAAAGGCAAACGGAAAAACACGCAAAAAGTTCAGAAGCTTCATACATGCTTGTTTCTCAATCATTTTCAAAAGTAAAGACATCATGATCATCAGGAGAGCACATATAATCAATTAAGAACTTAAAATGAAGGTTCTGGAAAAAAAGTTCTTGAGGTTACCTGAGCTTGAGCTTTCTCAGTTTGGAGCTTTTGGACCTTCTCTCTTGTGCAAAATGACTCATATGATCCTCCTAGTGATGCTTTGATGCTTGGAAGGAGTTTATAATGGCTGGAATGAAGGCTTGCAACTCAACTGGCCAGAAATCGTGTTTTTGTTTGGCTGGCTTTGAGGCTTGTTTGATGGTTGGTTTATGTTCTAATGATGATGGTGAGTTGAATGGTGAAGTTTGTTTGTGATTTTAATGGCTGAGCAGAGTGTTTCAGAAGCTTTTGCTTTTGAGGTGATTTTGAGGAACTTGGTGATTCTGAGGTTCCAGGCTTGTGTGATGTATGTTATGAGCTGCCTTTGATCCACATAACATTGTTTGATAGGTCAGAAAGTGGGTAGTGGATTGTGGTGATTAGTATGGGCAAGTTGCCAAAATGTCAACATAACTTGTACTTGAGGTATGGGCTCATGTTGCAGCTGGTTTTTGGCATGTACTGGCTCAACAAAGATTAAGGAGAACCATGGAATTGAGATTGGGGTGCTGCAGCAAGTGTATGAGAGGTTTTGTGCCCTTTTTGCAAATTTGAAGAGTTTTGGCCCCTTTTGAATTTCTTGAAGTTCAAGGCATGAAATGTGATGATTCTTTGGGCAATTTTGGTCTCAATGCATTGTAGTATGTTTGTATGATGCTTAGAGAGTGATTAGAGGTCACAAAATGACTTGGTATGTGAAATTGCACAAAATCCTCTTTGGTGTGGAAGTGAAAATTATAGGATTTTTGTCAACTTTGCCAAGCCATAACTTGAGTTCCATAATGAATTAGGACTTGTTCTTGTACTTTTTGAAAAGGGAATGATCCAATCTACAACTTTCATGACCAAAAATATTTCATTTGAAGCATTTTTGGTTGAGAAAGAGGAGGTTGAAATACTTTCCCAAAATGGAAAGTTTCCATTACAAGTCATTTCCATTTTTGGCAACTTTTGGTTTAGCTCAAATTTCTTCAACTTTGTGAACTTCCAAGCACTTAAATGATCAAATAAAGTTCATATAACCTCAATTTGATGAAAAATCCACTTTGGTTCCATTGTTGGGGGCCTTAGATGCCCTGATTTTGCTCTGACTTGCTCAAGAAGTTACCCAGTGAACAAATGACTTCCACAATTAATTGCTTCATCAAACTTGGTACACATTATACTTATAACATATTGAGACTATTAGAAACAAGAATGACCAAAAATTTTGGAGTTATGGCCTCTGAAACCAAAACCCTAATTTCAGGTCATCTATGCAGTGAAACCCTAGCTCTGCTTCCATGCTTTCCAAGTTCTTGTGATTTTTTGTCTTCCTTGATCTTTGAGGGATATAATATGATGATATAACACACATGGACCCTCTTGTAATTATTGGAGACCTTTGGAGTGGCTCAGATGGGTCCTTGGATTGCTCAGATCACAAACCCTAGATGCAGATGAACTTGAACTAATGGAGTGAAGCAAATATGCAATATGAGATGGTATGCTTATACTAATGCAAATATGGAAGATTAAAAGCCAATGGTGTGAACATAGTGAGGGAAAATTTGGGGTGTTTACACCTCCATATCTAGGTGAATTTCTTATCCACCCCATCTCTGAATGATGTAAGAAGTACACACTCCATGGAATAAGACATGAACACATTCTCCTATGGAAAATTCAATAAAAGCTACAAACCAACAACAAACGTCTTTCCTTCAGGAACTATCTTCTTACCTCCTTCACTCATAACGAAAGAACTTGCTTTGACATGTCTCTTTGCAAGATGGTAAACGCACTTGTACCAGACGAGCTTGCAACACCCGAACATAGACATAAGCAGTTCAATCATAAAAAACACAAAACAAGCAAATTTCGTCCCTAGTTAGGGGAACTACGACGAATTTGATTCTCATTTCCCATGAGATACGTAGGCAGTAGGGTAGGGCCCATTTGAGCACTTTCTTTATTTTCCCTATATTTTTCCCGTACCTTTTCGTTCTCTTTTCCAGTTCTAGTAGCCGTTTCAGCTCAACAGTAGTTTATTCTTACCCTTTGAAACAATTCAAGAAAGCGTGGATCCCGTCGGGTACCGCGGAAGATCTGGGGTGCTGATACCTTCCCAGTTTGTAACCGACTCCCGGACCCAGCCTCTTTGGTTTGCAAGACCTTGTTATTTCCTTTCTTTCCGGTTTGTGCAACATTATCTTTCCCTTTCCTTGGGATAAAAATGCCTGGCTGGCGACTTTACCTTTTACGCGCCACTTTCACATTTGTACTAGAATGAAAATCCCGAGAGTGACTCCCGCAACGAAAATAGGACAGGGCGTGGCAGACACTTTAAAGGGTGATGGCCTAAACCCTTGACCCACCCCGCACTAAAGTGCGGGAAAAACGAGCATGCCCAATTGTAAACACCCCAAATTTGCCATCACTAAGTTCACACCATGGCTTGTGATATTTCATGTTTGCATTAGCATAAGCATACTGATCTCACCTGATCAGAAGGGCCTTCCAGTGACTTGATGAATGGGCCAGAGAATGAAGTGAGGAAGGGGGTGTACCTGCAAAGCACTCCAATGCTTAAGTTAGAAGAGGTACAGAATATTAAGGTTTGTTCAGAATGAGTGAGAATACCCGACCCTTTGCCAAGAAAGGGTATTTATAATGTGCCCCCAGCGCTGGGCTAAGGCCCCTCAATGGGCTTAATCTGGCTAGGCCCAAGGAGGAGCTGCCAAGGGACGCGTAAGAAGCGTGAAGACCTAGACAAAAGGTCAGCCCCTTGGTCCAACTGCCCCTATCTTTCAGGAGATAATGAAGGGCAGTTGGGTGGCGTGGCAGATGAGCTGGCAGACATGCTCTCTTCTCGTCTTCAGTGTGTGCCCGTCGTATCAGCAGGTGATTTATCCAAGAGGTTCACCTGCTCGAGCACATGGGCCTTTGCCCGACATATGTTGGGCCGTGCCCCTGTATATCCTCGCGGACCAGTCCAGAACAGGAGCCCCCCAAGTCGAGTCTTTGAGTCGGAGTGATGACTTGTATTGCAATCGGGATATGCGCGCCAAGGACAAGGTAGCGGGCGTATGGCTGGGCATGTAATATTCCAGCAGAACTGCCCGCAACATCCCTTTCTCCTCGCGCACTTGATACTCCAAATAGTGTCGAGGACGAAGGTCACCGACGGGTTCGTGCTGTTTTTGTAGAAGTCGAGGACATCGTACGGGGTCGGGGACGTTCCATGGAGTCGGGGAGGTGTATAGCTGCCCGACGTCGTTTCGGTTCCCCTTATGGATTGACGTGTTTCAGTATTAATGGTGTCGCTTCGTTTAGTGTGCAAACGGCGGCGTAGGCTGTAGGTAATGATGACCTAGCGCGTTGATCCACGCGCCTGAGACTATAAAAGGAAGCTGAGTCACTTCATTTTCACTTTTTCGCTCAGACGTTCACCGGAAGCTCTGACGAATTTCCTTGTCTCCGCCCGTCTCGCCGCCTGAACCACCGCAGTTGCTCGCACGCCACCGTCTCTTTTTGATTCTCAACATGTCAGGTATCATTTTTGTCTTCTTAATCCTTTATTTTCCACTTTTTTGCGTTAAATGGCTGTGAATGCATGTTGTATTTGTTATAGGGTGATTAGATTTTACTTAGAAATAGCGAAATAGACTGTAGATGAAAAAATAGGGTTAGGATTAGACTGTCCCGGGCAGGAATTTCATGTGTCGGGCAAAATTTTCATAAGCATGTATGAGATTTTTGCCCGGTGCATAAGAACGTGCGTATTCCTGCGCCGAACACGTGCGAAACTTCTCAACCGGGCCTGGTGGCAGTGGGTGGAGTTTCGCACTGGTGCCTGTGACCGTCGCTTCTACGCCCTTTCACTTGACCTGCGGTGGAATGGTGGATTTGATATGACGTCGAATTCACTCTTTCTGTCTGCGTTTCAGGTGCAACCGGGCGTTTACGACCGAGAAGAGAAGACGCTAGGCCACGGTCCGAGGATGCGGACATCACGCGTTTATCTGTCGGGGAAGAGAGCGCCAGGGATGGTACTGAGCATGCCTCCTCGTCCGGGAAAAATGACCTCTCTTGGGTTGCGGACGAACCCTTGGATGAGGAATCCTATTTTTGTGATGAGGCGATCCCCGCTTATGCCGTGGTGGAGGATAGAAGCCGGGAAGATCCTGAAAACTGGCAGTGCCATGCTCCCAAAGAGGCGGACCAGATATGCCATCGTTTCCCGGGGAAGCAGTTCGCCATGTACGAGTTCGCTTTCCGGGAGGCGGGGATTAAGCTGCCCTTCAATTCTTTTCAAATGTCTATCTTCAAGTGGCTTCGGCTGGCGCCGTCTCAGTTACACCTTAATGCCCTTGCTTTTATGTGGGCTTTTGAGTTGGTCTGCCGCTTCCTCGGCATTGGGTGTACTCGGGCCCTTTTCTTCCATGTCTTCCACCTCCAGCGGTCCGGTCTTTGGGGACGACACAGCTGGGTTTCCTTCAAACAACATGTACGTTTGTTCAAGACGTACGTGGATTCTGCCCGTCATTTTAAGGGTCGGTGGTATGTGGTGAGACCGATCACCCGTGCTGCCCTGCATTCCCTTTATTACTACAAACGGGAAGCAAATGGGGAGGAGAAGTTGATGTCAAAGATACCGCTGAGGTGGCAGCGCGACCATTTCGATCTC
The DNA here is from genome assembly GCA_963966055.1 of Lathyrus aphaca. NCBI lineage: Eukaryota > Viridiplantae > Streptophyta > Magnoliopsida > Fabales > Fabaceae > Lathyrus > Lathyrus aphaca. The sequence continues at coordinate 178,957,245 of OZ014520.1, forward strand.
ACCACTAGCCATTATAGGATCAAGTTTGCAATTCTGGGCGTCGAGGATAGGCTCGCTTATAAGAAGTTGGTTGAGTACGTGCAGAGCTTCAACTTGGCGGTCTGGACAGATCGAAAGGGTGTGCCTTACGTTGATGAGGCCGGGATGCCAATCTGCGAGGCCCATATTATTAATACCAAGGTTTTGCTCGAGTGTAAAACCGAGGAGAAGGCCATGGAATTATTGAGTAGGTGTTTTATTTATTCTTATTTTTGTTTGTCTTCGCCCGCTGATGTTTATGTGCCTCGTTTTGCAGGTGCTAAGCCCACCGCCCGTGACCGTGTCCTCAAGCTGGCCAACCAGGTTGGTGCCCCAGACAGGGCTCCAAAGAAGAAGAAGAAGACCGCGCCTCGTGTTCAGGCGGTAGCTGGGGACTCCGGGGCTGGAACCTCGAACACAGCGAGTCCAGCGCCCTCCTCTTCTCCTCGGGCATCTATGATCAACATACCTGATAGCCCGCCTCCATCAGCCTCCCCTCTCCACAAGCGGAAGTGTTCGGAGGGGACTCTCTCAAGGTCGACCTTAGGGGGGAACGGGAGTCCGGGCGGACCTGGCAGTTACTTACTGCCCCCCTGTTATGTGGAGCGGGCCTTTTTCAAGACCGAGGATGCGATCGCCGTGCCAGCGCCCGAAGCAAGGGCTATCCTGAACTAGGAGGCTGGTGTCCGGCGTAAGGAAATGGTAAGGGACTTGGCCGCCGTCATCCGGGTGATGGAAACGGCCATGGTCCTGACCGACACTTCAGTGTCCACTGCCTCATTGGAGGACGCCCTCCCGCGGGTCCGGTCTGAAAAGGACAAGCTGTCTAAGGACTTGTCGGACTACAAGGAGGAGCATCAGCTTCAGGAGGGGCTGAAAAAATAATTGAAGGAGGTCAAGGAGGAGCGGGATCTGCTGAAGGCGTCCAAGATGAGTTTGGAGGAACAAGCGGCCGGGCATCAGAAGGTGGCTGAGGAGAATGCTGGATTGCATACTCAGCTCGCTTCGCTCGAGGATAAGGTCCGCCCATTAGCTGACGAGACTGGGGAGGAGCTCGCTCTTGGTTCCCGGGGTGAGCTGATGGGGCATATTCGCTCTCTCAATCAGGACCTCGTGGCTGTATTTAAGGAGGGTTTTGACAACGCCGTCGAGCAACTGAGGGTTTTAAATCCCGAGTTGGTGACAGAGGGGTCAGCCCATAATTACTGTGTCCAGGAGGGGGAGATTGTGTGCCCTTTCGAAGCCGAAGAAGAGCTGGGGGAGGATGAAGGAGAGGAGGAGGAGAATGTTGAGGAAGAGCTCCGGGCGGAGTCTTAAGAGTTTTAATTTGTTTTGTTCATATGGCATGCGTGCCCGCTTTGTATGGCCTGCGTGCATTTTTGTGTATGGCCTACGTGCCTTTTTGTTTGTTATTTGGCCTTCGGGCGTACTTATCTTTGGATTTGGCCGTTGTTTAATGAATGAATATTGTCTTTGATTATTCATCTTTCTCGGTTATTCTTTTATTATGTTTTGTATTTATGAACTGTTTTATGCTCGACCATGTTAGTCTCCTCGGTTTGGGGAACCGATGAGGTAGCGGGCGCCGTGTCCGTTCAGATCGAAAACCGGGTTCGGTGTTTGGAACTCCGGCTCCGAGGCTTGGGCTTTCCCATCGCGAGTTGAGTGCCCTGCCGGTCTTGGTACTTCGATGTTGGATCTCGATCGAGGTCCCAACCGTCGGGGAGGGTTGTGTTCGCTGGAAGAGTCGGTTCGTCCCTGGGCCGCGCGGTTCCTCTCTGTAGTTTTGGAGACGAAGAGCGTGGTCGTACCTCCCACGTCTACCCGTGACATATTCAGCTGTAATATTGTCTAAGTTTCTATGCGTTCCATGGTCGAGCGAGTTCTTCGCCTTGTAGGTTTTCTAAATAATAGGCCCCGTTGCTCGTCTTGTCGCGGACGCGGTAGGGGCCTTCCCAGTTGGCGGCCAGTTTACCCTCTCTTGGGTTTTTTAGGTTTCTTCTGAGGACCAGGCTGCCCACCCGGAACTCTCTTTTTATGACCTTCGCGTCGTGGCACAAGGCTATTTTTTGTTTGAGGGATATTTCTTGAAGGGCTGCTTCGGAGCGGATCTCGTCGACGAGGTCCAGCTCGGCTCTGAGTGCCTCGTCATTCATTTCTTCGTCTAGGGGTTCTTCTATGCATCTCGTCGGTTCTCTTATTTCTACTGGGATGACTGCTTCGGTGCCGTATGTTAGTCGGAATGGGGTCTCCCCGGTTGTGGAGTGAGGTGTTGTACGGTAAGCCCATAGAATGCTATGTAGCTCCTCGACCCACACCCTCTTCGCCTCACCGAGCCTGTGTTTCAGTCCACGCAAGATTACCCTGTTGGCTGCTTCCGCTTGCCCGTTGGTCTGAGGGTGCTCGACGGATGTGAAATGTTGCTTAGTACCTAAGCTCGCAATGAAGTCTTGGAATCCCCCGTCTGTGAATTGCATTCTGTTGTCCGTGATGAGGACCTGGGGCACGCCGAACCGAGCGAGGATATTGCGTTTAAAGAATCGAAGAATGTTCTGTGCTATTATTTTAGCCAGCGCCTCTGCTTCAATCCATTTGGTAAAATAATCTACCCCTACGATGAGGTATTTATTCTGGTACGATCCGGTCACGAAAGACCCGAGGATATCCATGCCCCACCATGCGAAGGGCCATGGAGAAGAGAGTGTTTTTAGTTCGTTCGAGGGCGCGAGGTGCATGTCGGCGTGCCGTTGGCATTTGTCGCATTTTTTTTACGTGTTCCTTGGAGTCGTGTTGCATGGTCGGCCAGTAGTAGCCTGCTCGAAGAGCTTTTCGTGCAAGTGATCGCCCGCCGGGGTGTTGGGCGTTTATTCCTCCGTGTATTTCTCCCAGTATGTCGGAGACTTTCTCTTCCTCGACGCACTTGAGTAATGGGATGGAAAACCCCCTACGGTAAAGTTTCCCTTAGAGGAGGATGTACGATCATGCCCTCCGTTTGGTGGTGGCCGCCTCTTTTGGGTCAACGGTGAGCTCGTCCTTCGTTAGGTAATTATAGATAGGTGTCATCCAACAATGAGTATCCCCGATCGCGTTGACCTCGAGTGGAGGAGGTGGTTTTTCGATACTAGGTCGAGGAAGGATCTCTTGAATTACAGATTTGTGCTCGCGAGGTACGTGCTGTACTTCCCACTTCTCGAATTTTTCGAGTCTTTCTTTGACCAAGGCCAGGTACTCGACAAGGTTGTCGTTCTTGGTCTGGTACTCTCCTCGTACTTGTGATGCCACGAGCTGGGAGTCTGTTGATATTTTTACTTCCTTTGCTCCTAGGTCTTCGGCCAATCTTAGACCGACGATGAAAGCTTCATATTCGGCTTGGTTGTTTGATGTCGGGAAGGCTAGTGCTAGTGAGACCTCGATCAGGATCCCGTCCTCATTCTCGAGGATGATTCCAGCTCCACTGCCTGTCGTACTGGAGGCGCCGTCGACGAAGATCGTCCATTTATGGGCGCCGTCCGTCGGTGTCGAGCTGTGGGTCATTTCCGCGACAAAGTCGGCCAGTGCTTGGGATTTCAATGCCTTTCTATTCTCGTATTGTATATCGAATTCAGAGAGTTCCAATGATCATTTGAGCATTCTGCCGGCCATATCTGGCCGTCCGAGAAGTTGTTTGATTGGCTGGTCGGTTCTTACTTTGACCGTGTGCGCGAGGAAGTAATGGCGTAGCCTCCTCGCCGCATTTATGAGAGCCAGGGCGACCTTTTCAATTTGTTGGTATCTGAGTTCGGGGCCTTGGAGCGCTTTGCTCGTAAAATAGATGGGTTATTGTCCTTCGTCAGTTTCCCTTATTAGGACGGCGCTGACGGTCTCGGTTGCCACAGACAGATACAGGTATAAGGTCTCTCTTTCTAATGGTCGTGATAGGACCGGGGGTTCAGAGAGAACCTTCTTCAAATGGAGTAGTGCCCGTTCACATTCGTCGGTCCATTCGAAGCTGGCTTCCTTACGAAGGAGTCTGAAGAATGGCAGTGCATGCTGGGCGGATTTGGCAATGAAACGGGAGAGTGAGGCGAGTATTCCGTTGAGGGATTGGATTGATTTTTTAGTCTTCGGGGTTGGAAATTCCGAGAACGCCTGACATTTGTCGGGGTTGGCCTCGATACCCCTTTCGGTGAGGTAGAAACCCAGGAATTTTCCTGCCCGGACGCCGAACGTGCATTTTTCAGGGTTAAACCTCATTTTACACTGTCTCGCCTGCTCGAAGACTTTGTATAGGTGTCGAGCATGGTCGACCTCCTCGTGTGACTTGATGATCATGTCATCCATGTATACCTCGAGCATATCCCCTATTTCTTCCTTGAAGACTTTGTTCATCATGCGCTGGTATGTGGCCCCGACGTTCTTGAGTCTGAACGGCATTACGTTGTAATAGTAATTACCGGTCGGGGTCATGAAAGCCGTGTGTCTCTTGTCCGTGTCCGACATAGGGATTTGATTATATCCGCTATATGCGTCCATGAAGGACAGGAGTCTAAAACCTGCAGAGTTGTCAACGAGCTTATCTATGTTAGGGAGAGGGAAAGCATCTTTGGGGCAAGCCCTATTAAGATCAGTATAATCAACACACATGCGCCATTTTCCATTATTTTTCTTAACGAGGACTACATTAGAGAGCAAGGTTGTGTACTGGGCTTCAAAAATAAAATTTGCCTCTAAGAGGTCTTTTACAGCTCGCTCGGCAGCTTCCGCCTTCTCGGGGGACTGCTTGCGCCTACGCTGTGCTATGGGCTTGACTGCCCGATCTAAAGCTAGCTCGTGACACGCGATCTCAGGATCCAGGCCGGGCATCTCTGCGGCGTTCCATGCGAAGAGGTCAGAGTTCTCCTTGAGGCATGTCACGAGCTTCTCCCTTGTTTCCTCGGGCAATCCCTTGCATATCTTTATTGTTCTTCCAGGATCGTCACCCAGAGGGATGAGCTCGAACTCTCCGTCGGGGACCAGTCGGAACGGGTGTTCGGGAGACTGTTCCTCGGCGGGTTTCCATTCTTCAGTTTCGTCGTGGCCAATGCGGCAGTCGAGGTCGATGGTGTTGATTCCGTGGAGGAGAGGTTCTTCGGTCTTGGGCTTTTTGTTGCTCTTTGTATTGACCGTGGCCTGTCCTTTTACTGCGGCGTCGTAGCACCGTCGGGAAGCCTCGATGTCGCCGTGGATGGTGACTACGCGGCCTAGTTTGGTGTATTACTTCATCTTTAGATGGACGGTAGATGGGACCGCGGTGAGTTCGGCTAATGTCGGGCGGCCGAAGATGCAATTGTAGAGGGATGGACAGTCTACGACCAGGAATTGGATTTTGATTTCCCTGGTGTTGCACCCCAAAATTTGCCCTCACAAGACAAGACTTTGTGTACTAAGAGGTTCATAAGGTTCACAAGATATCTTATGAGGTTCACAAGATTCACAAGACATCTTATGAGGTTCACAAGGTTCACAAGACATCTTATGAGGTTCACAAGGTTCACAAGACATCTTATGAGGTTCACAAGGTTCACATGACATCTTATGAGGTTCACAAGGTTCACAAGACATCTTATGAGGTTCACAAGGTTCACAAGACATCTTATGAGGTTCACAAGGTTCACAAGGTTCACAAGACATTTCATGAGGTTCACAAAGTTCACAATTAGTCAGAGGATTTGACAATTCCCTCAGACAATGCATCCTCCTAAGCAGGGCATCCAAAACTAGGGTTTTGAATTTAATCAGGCTAAATGGACTTCCAAGACTTCAAGTGAGCTTCATAACATCTTATATGTGTTTAAGAACCCCCATGACAAGTTTCAAGACTTTCCCAAAAGATTTGCTCAGTCAGATGATCAGATAGGTTAAAATCAGTCAAAGCAGTTAAAAAGTCAAACTGAGGTCAACTGTGGTCAAACCAAAGTCAAACTTCATGATTTTTTTTCCAACATCAAGTATATGAAGTAAAATTCATCATTTGATCAAGGGTTGATCATGATTCATCAAGGAGATTTCAGATCATCAAGAATCAGGAGTTTCTAAATTAGGGTTTCCTCAGGAAAAGTCAACTGAACTTTGACCAGCCATAACTTTCACATGCTTCATCAAATTTTTCCCATCCAAATCTAATTTTGAAGGAAATTTAATTCTCTACAACTTTGTGTCTCACAAGCCAAGCCCAAAAATGCTTCATTTGGAAGGTATGAGCTAAGACATTATAGGTCCTTTTAAAAGTCAACAAAAAGTCAACAACTTCAAAAGAGCATAACTTGAGAATGGTAAACGATATGGACATGAAACCAATGGGGTTGGTTATAGGACTATTTAAGATTTCCAAAATGTCCAAAAACACCTTCATAGCATTAAAATTGAAGGATTTGTGCCCTTGCAAAGTTGGGAAATTTTAGGGAAGTTTATGAAGCAAATGGGGGTTTAAAACCAAATTCTTCCAAATGGGCTTGCAATTTTGTGATCCAAACTTTAACATGACATCATGCACGACCCAACCCTCATTTATTCAGATTTTTTATTATTTTAATTTTATTTATTTTGATTTTATTCATTTAAAATCATTTAAAATCAAAATAAAATAGATAAATCAAATATTTAAATGAGATATTGCTTCTAGAAAATCATAAATATGGATTAGATCAAATTGATGTGAGAATTATGGTGATTGTCTTAAAATAGCAAGGTTACATTCAAGAATATTTGAAATTTAAAACATGATCTTTTTCAATCTCAATTATCCAAAAAATCCAAACAAACCTACAATATTTTGACCTAATTTCATCTACTATATGTACACAAACTCATCACAATGCAGGGGGGACGAATTGGCAGCCTCAAACCATAATTTCAAACTTCACAAAATCCTTCAAAAAACAATTTTCGGTTTCAATCATAGAAGAGGTTTCATGTAGATCGTATCTGGATAAAAAACTTGCAGGTTCATGGACAAATGCGTGAGAAGCCATTGTTAGGGTTTGAACCTTTGAATTAGGGTTTCATCATCTACTTAATTTAAATGAATTATAAGACCATGACAGGAATGTATGAACTATAAATGATTGAGCTGGGTTGTTAATTGTTAAGATTGGTACGATTTTCATGGTGTTTCAAAATCTAGGTTTTCTGTGAAATTCGTGTGCAGGTAAATTCACAGGAAATTCTGTGGATAATTTCGCAGCTAAATTCGCAGCTAAATTCGCAAGTCTCAAGGAAGAAGATGGAGTCTTGGCGCGCAAATGAGATTTGAATCTTTGCTTTAATATTTTATGAAATCATTTGCATTTTATTTCACAGATGGATTGGTAGCTCAGTTGGTTGAGGCGTATGTGTGATGGATGAGGAGTCCTGGGTTCGAATCGTCCTCAGCCCCTTTTGTTTTGTTTGATAATTTTCAATATATTTGCAAGATAAAGCACAAAACGAATGCAACCTGTATCACCAACACAAGCGCAGGCTTGTCCCAGTGGTTGGCGTGCTAGTCTTGGGGGAATGAAGCCTAGGGTCTGAGTTCGAATCCCAGCCCCAGGTATGTTTTCTTTTCTTTTATTTTGTTCTATATTTTATAATTAAACTTAAATAATTCCTTAAAAATGTTAGAATAAATATATAAATTATTTGTTACATCTAAAATTCATTTTTTCTAATCAAAACTTTATTTTTAAAATTTAATTGTTTATATATTATGTGTTCATATTATTCAAATATATATATAATTTGTAAATAAATGAATTTATTTTGTAAATTAATTACTTAACCCTAATATTTTCTAAAACCCTAAATTTTTTTATGTAAAAACCTAATTATTTTTATCAATATTAATATTTGTATATAAATGCTAATTATGTTTATTTATCTTTATTATTTGTTTATATTATTATTATACATAGTTTTTATATAAATAATGTAAATAGTTTAATAAATTAATTAACCCTAACTTATTTTTTTCTAAATAATTAAAAAAAAACTTAATTTTATTTTATGAATATAATTTATTATTTTTTATATGCTTATTTAATTATAATTGGATATTTTTAAAATAATTAGACTATTAGTCATATTTTGTTAATATATAATATTTATCATTTACTTCTCTTATTAATAAAAAAACCTTAAAAATAATTAATTCATTTAAAATTGAACTTTTTTATTATGCTAATTTCTTTTTCTTATATTTATTTTGTTTATTATTATTAACTTCTTTATTTATTTATCTCTTATGTGATTATTTATTTTATTATTATTATTACTAACCCAATTATTTATTTATTTACTTATTTATTTTAATTATTTTAATTATTATAATGTAATTGTATCCCTTATGTAATAGTTGTAGTAATTTTTATTATTTATATTTTGCCATTGTTAGTAAAATAGGGAGTTCAAGACATGTTTGTATTTAAAATTGGATTTAGATCATTAATCTTAAAGATAAATATTTGAATTGGCACACTCACACACGTAAGTCGATCCTGGATCGCCATCTCACTTCTTAAGGGTTATCTCTCAAGTTGCCTAAACAAAAGGTCAAGTAAGGTGTAAAGCAAAGTCCCTTCTCTCATATCATCTAGTCCCTTAATAGATAAAAAGATCAAGTCCCTTCATGGTTGCCTTCGTAATGATCTTGTCCCTTTCGAATAAAGATGATAAGTCCTTTCGAATTGCTTATACACCTCACAGTTGCCTAAATAAACAGTTGTCCCTTCATTGGTCCCTCACACATCCAAGGTAATGACTACCTATTCCTTAATAATAGGGATAGTTTTACCACTTAAAGGATATTCAAGAACAGAAAAGACTTAACTTAGGGTAGGTTCCTCTTATGTACTTGCTCACTTTTCAAAAACATTTCAAACACTTCACATTTTTCAAACAAATTTCAAAACAAAGACTTTATATATATCCGTACATGGATCATTATAAAGTACTTAAAGGAAATTTTATTCACACACTACACTTTTCAAAACAATTTAAAGTGAGCTAAGTAACTAAGAGCCCATGGATAACCATGGATGTAAAGGGTGCTAACACCTTCCCTTTACATAACCTACCCCTCGAACCCAAAAATCTTTTATAAGGTCTTTCCTGTTCTTTTATGCCTTTCCTTTGGATAAAATAAAAGTCGGTGGCGACTCTTGCTATCCGCAACATAATTAAAGTCAGTTCTCCCACCGTGTTACAGAACTGACGACTCTGCTGGGGATTTAATAAAAGAGGGGTACCCTTAGGAATTAGATCACTTTAAAATTGTTTGCCTTGTTTGATTTATACTTATCTGTTGGGTGCTCTTATGTGTAAACACCCCAAATTTGCCCTCACCCATTCACACCATGGCTTGTGATCTCCTCATATGCATAATCTCAATCATAACATCTTTTTTTTGATTCATTTCATTGGTTCAAAGTCATCTGCATCTAGGGTTTGTGATCTGAGCAATCCAAGAGCTTCTTGAGCCACTACAAAGGTCATCAATCACTTCAAAGGGGTCCATGTATGTTCAAGCATCATATTATATCCTCTCAAAGTCAAGAATGTCAAAGAATCACAAGAACTGAGAATGGCATGGAAGCAGAGCCAGTTTTGACTGCACAGATGACCTAGAATTAGGGTTTTGGTTTCAAAGGCCATAACTCCAATATTTTTGGTCATTCTTGTTTCTATTGGTCTCTATATGGTATAGGGAGTATGCATATCAATTTTCATGAAGAAATTCCATGGGGAAGTCATCTAATCAAGAGTTGACTTTTCAAGCAAGTCAGTGCAAAATCAGGGCATCTGAGGCCCCCAATGACCCAACCAAGAAGTGTTCTTCATCATTTTGATTGTATATGATCTTTATTTGATCATAGAAGATGTTGGAAGTTCACAAAATTGAAGAATTTCAAGTCTTTTGCAAAGTTGACTTTTTGGGAAAGTTTGACTTTTAATAAAATTGCCATTTTAGGAAACTTTTTCAACCCTTGCTTTTTGATTCAAAAATGCTTCAAATGGAAAAACTTTGGTCATGAAAGTTGTAGAATGGATCATTACCTTTTCAAAAAGTACAAGAACATGACCTAATTCATTTTGGATCAAAAGTTATGGCTTGTCAAAGTTGGCAAAAATCACTAAATTTGAAGTTTTCCACCAAAGAGGCAAAGTTGCAAATTCACTTTTCAAGGCAAATTGAACTATCAAATGGACTTCTAAACTTCACAACATGATCATACAACACCTAAAATTCAGAATGGGCCAAGAGATCATTCATCTTTATGGCTTATGGAGCAAGAAATTTCAAAGGAAGCAAAAGTGAGGCAAGTTGCAAAAACTCACTCAAGTGTGAATCCACTTGCTGGCTAACTTCACAAACAATCCAAGGGTTCTCCACACATCTTGCTACGCAGGACACCCCATCTGTCCTTGTCTAGCAAGTAGCCCATGCCTCTCTTACACAACTTTGACATTTTGGCAACTTGAGCCATACCTATCACAAAAGCACACATCACCTCATCTGACCTATCACAATAGTTTATGCAAACAAAAGGCAAGCCAAAACACATACAACACAGGCCTGAAACACTCTCCAACACAGCTCTCTCATTTCCACACCATTTTTCAAAAGCATTCGAAACTGATTGCACAAGCCTCAAACACAAAAACCAACTTCACAAATCAACCCAACACACTTTCCTGATCACAAAGCACCCATCACCATTGCCTTAAACTCCCAGAATCACAAATACGATTTCCACCCCACCTTGAACAGAACTTCTGCCATCTCAAAAACCAGCCATCATAAACTTTCTCCAAGCATCAGGACTTCATCAGGGGCCTAAAAGGAGTGGTTTGCACAAAGAGAGAGGGTCAGAAAGTTGCAAACTGAGAAAGCTCAAAGCTCAGGTATATCAAGAACTTTTTTCCAGAAATGAATTTTTAAGTTTCTAAGTTGTTCCTCATGCTTTGCTGATCACTCTGATGCTTTTACTTTTTGAAATGGTTGAGAAATAAGCATTTAATCATGTTCTGAAACTTTTCTGACCTAAGCATGTTTGGCTTCGATTCGCATGATTAATGAATGAAAAATGAGTTTTGTTTAGGGGTTTCGATTCAGTGTTGTATGGGGATGATTTCTGGGTGTTTAGTTTTCATTTTCATGGAGTTTTGAGGATTTTAGTAACTTTCAGGTGAGGGTCTTGCCGGAGAAGACGACCGAAAGTCTTCTCCGGCCACCTGAAAGTAATTAGGGCTAAGCAGCGTAATTAAATGCAGTTTGAATATGGTACGTAGGATTGGTTGACTTTGTTTGACTGGCGCGTGTTTGGAGGGTCCAGATCCACTCACTTAACCCTAATCCTGTTTTATTAATTTAATTAATTAAGATTAATTTAAATCCAGCCAGTTTGAATTCCAGCCTTTAGATCTGGCGCCAGTCAACTCCCGCGCGTATCATTTGAATTCTGGCCACTGGATCAGCATACTTCTCATTTTATTTCATTTAATTTCATTTGTTTTGTTCAATTTATTAAAAATAGTAAAACCTTTTCAAAAATTCTGAAAATTTTTATACAAACTTTTATTAATTTTCAGAAACCAAAAACATTTTTATTTTTATTTTTTGCATTTAAAAATATTTTTAAATCATTTAAAAGTTTATTTTTAATTAATTAATGAGAATTAATTAATTAAAAATACTTTTATGTATTTAAAAATCACCAAAAAATTCATGAAACCTTTAAAATCATTTAGAAACATTGTCCAACCCTCAAACCAAATTTCTTTTTTGATCTTAATGCATTTTGACAATTTTCCATGGAATTAATTCTATTTCAAAGCATTATTTTGATCCAATGTTCAAAAATTCATTTCTGCCTAGTCTTTGAGAGTTGGACTTTGATTCTTTTTGCATTTTGTCTTGCATATCATGTAGTTTGTAGGATTAAATTAGCATGATTTGATCTTGCATTTCCATTTTGTTTGACATTTTTCTTGGCAAGGTACCCTAAAACCCTAGAAATCTTAAGAAAATCATAACTTTCACTAGGTTAAGAATTGGGTCCCCTCCTTTGGGCAGTGAGTTTGTGTAGGGATAGGGTTCCCTTGGATGCATTTTCAATTTTTTATCTTGATGTTTGCTTCTGGTTTTGGTTTTTGTTTTGTGCATTGATCATAAACCCTAATTTGGGCTTCCTTTTGCATTCATCTTGCATTTGTTTGCCTACCATGACTTGCCATAGCATTTTTGTGCATCCATTTGATTCATTAGACATCTTAAGACATGTTAGAAGCATGTTTGATCATTGCATATTTCATTTGCCATGTTGTATGTCATTTGCATTTCATAACTTTTCATGTATGATCATGGTTCCAAGCATGCTTCTCTTGCATTCATTTGTTCATGTGATCATCCTCATGCCTTGTTTCATGTTTGCATCATCTCATAGCATCATTATCATCTCATATATGCTTATGGTTTTGGTTTGCATCATGCCATTTCATCTCATTTTGCATTGTATTGCATTTCTTTCACTAACTTTTCAGGTGGTAAGCAACTTTGAGAAGTGAATTTGCCTTCACTTCTCATATTTTCTTTTCATCTCTCTTATGCATCATTGCTGCATTTTGTTTTGTGTTTGAGATTGAGCTTGCTCTTTCTTTTTTCTCCTTACTTTCTTTCCTCAAGTGACTTGTCTTCTTAAATGAAGCAAGTTACTTTGCTTCTCTTTGCTCCTTTCATCTGCTTCCTGGTGGTTCCTTTGAAGATTTCTCTTGTCAAACCTCACAAACCTTAGGAACAACCAAGCATGACAATGATTAGGGTTTTTTGATTAGTCCCCCACTTAGTTTTACCTTTGTGTCTCATTGAGTCTTCTCTTCTCACCTCATAATCAGGGACTAAACCCTAAAGGCTTTAAGGCTTTGTGAGTAAGCTTATGCCTGCATCCTTCTATTAGGATGGAGTGTATAACTTTAATCCTAAGTGTTAAACCCTTAATGTGTTTAAATCCTTTAATCAATCCATCTTAATAATCATCAAGACATCAAGCTTGTAACTTGGGCCTTGCATTAGGGTTCTAATTCTTCCTTAATTGGTTAAGAAGGACTAACCCTAGTGTTAATGGACAAGTCCCCCTCAAGTTGTCTTACAAACCCTAAAACTCACTTCATCATCTTATCATTAATTAAAATCCATTTAATAAAGGCTTTGTTTTGTCATGAAGTTAATCCCTAATCATGGATTAGGTTGAGGAGCTTTCCTCAGCTTAAACATCCTCATCTATTATCCTTCTATTAGGATGGTGTAATGAGTCTGTTTAATCCCTGATTATGGCTTAATCTCATTACTCAACACTAAACAAAAACAACAAAAACATCTAAATAATCACAAGTAGGTTAATGATCTTAATCCTACATCATGGTGATTAAGTGTGAGAAGCTGACTTCACACTTAAGGTACTCTCATTACCCCTAATCAAAGGGAAGATGTGATGAGTTTACTAAATCCATTGGCTTAGGCTTAAGCTCATTAACTTATGACAAAATTCAAAAAGCAATAAAAGACTGAAAACTCAAAAACAAACAATAATCGTCTCCTCCGGGATTCTTTTCTCATCATCTTCACTCACAAACGAGAACTTGCTTCTTCCGTCTAATGTAAGACAGTTTGCATCTGTGCCAGACAGATCATACACTTGAGCATAGGCAAGTAAGCAGTTCACAAGTCAATTCACCTTTCAGTCTCTTTGGGTCGAACTACGGTGTTCTTACTTCCTCATTGCACGAGAGGATACGTAGGCATAACTTAACAGTTATCGAACAAAAGTCTCTGTATATTCCCCCTCTTTTCAGCCTTATTCTTTTGGCCTCATGATCTTGAGCATCTTATTCCTGTTCTTACACCGACATTGTACATTTACACACTTCATACTTTTTTACACTGACACTTGCATCCTGTTCCAGCTCTTTATACACAAAATTGCACTGACACTACCCCTTTAAAACACAAATCTTTTAAGCGTGGATCCCGTCGAGTACGACGGACAATCTGGGTGCTAATACCTTCCCAGGTTGTAACCAACCCCCTTTCTCAGTCTCTCTGGTTCGCAACCGTCTTATCCATATCTTTCTAGGTCTATGCAGCATTGCCTTTCCTTTGGGATAAAAATTCCTAGCTTGCGACTCTTTTCATTCCCTGTGAGTTCACTCCTGTGTGTTCTCACACCTCCTTTCGCCGACCGTTCGCGTCTGTACCTCATTCGAGCCCAGTCTCATCTTTTGGGAGCGACAGCTTGGCGACTCTTCTGGGGAACCTTATACTGTAACCAGGGCTTCTGGTTCTTTTTGTGGGTTCCTCCTAGCGCTTGTTTGATTTGTGTTTACTGGGGTGTTATGTGCTATTTGTGTTTGTATATTTATTTTGTTTTTGCCTTATGTACAGTTGTTTTGTTGCTTTCTTTATAGCTTCACATATATCATACTGTCATACTGTTCTGGCTGGATCTGGTTTTGTCTTGGTGGGTGGGGTTCTATTGAGAGTTTAAGGTCCTATACCTGGGACCTGAGTGACACCTAGGCTAGAGTGGTTCATGTTCTTTCCCATTCCATTTCGGTCTGGTGCGGGAATATGAAACACGGTTCAGATATGGGTTTCTTCTTGAGAACTCTGTGCTACAGATTTCCTGTAGTGCTAGGGTTATCTGGGAAGCCTGCTAAGTCTGGATGACCTTTATTATGACCTTCAGAAACTGAGGTGAATTAGAGGAGGATCTTTTATGGTTATTGTAAACACTGTACCTCCAGGTTAGAAGTGTTTACACTTCTCATAACTGATTCAAGTCTGAGGATCCTTGTTTTAGAACACCACCTGTGAGGGGGTTGGGTTGTTTACAGGTTTGCAGGTACCCTTGACCTCAGCATACCCTGTTACTTTGTTTTGATTAAGAGTACTCCATTTTGGGACAGTTCTTGTGATTTTAACCCTGGACGTGTGACTCTTTATTTGAGTCCCCCACCTTGGTTACTAGACTTTTGAACCTCCATCTGGATTTCTGGAACATACATGGGCTTATATCAAGGCAGTTAAGCCCATGTATGTTCCAGATCCAGCTTGATCACAAACCCTTGCATATCATTTGCATACATCATCATTGCATCATTTAACATGTGTTTATTTGTTTTTCAGGGTATCCATACTATATTTTGGCTTGGTTTTGACCCCATCATCTGCATAGACCTACTTACTTCAGCTACTGTTATCACCAGCATCTTCCTGTCAGTGGCCCATCTTCAGTATTATTCTCCATCATCAGCATCTGTCTCAGCTTTTCTTCAGCAACATGGCACCCAAGAAGAGCAATATCTCCTACCATTTCTTTGAGCCTGAGTTAGCTGGCATCAGGAAGATCCAGGCCCTGATTACTCCAGACCATATACCACTATTCAGAGAACATTATGGAGGCATCCTTGATGTGGTTATGGATTTGGACCCTTCCCAGAGGAGCTTGATTCATACTTGCCTGCAGTTCTATGACCCCTCTCTGAGGTGCTTCACCTTTCAGGATTTTCAGTTGGGGCCTTTATTAGAGGAGTATTCATCATTGGTTGGTGTACCTGTCAGGGGTGGAGTCCCCTTCAACCCTGAGATGGCTTTTCCTAGTAATGAAGAGTTGGCAAAGGCACTATATCTGGAACCCTCTCTGATTGGACAGAACATGACTACCAAGGCTGGAATCTCTGGTTTACATTTGGATTTCTTGACCTCTCAGGCTACTCTGAAAGCCTCCTTGGGGGAATGGAAGGCAGTCTGTGCTTTGTTAGCCCTCAGCATATATGGGGTTATACTTTTTGCAGATGAGCCTAAGTTTATTAGCAAGAATTCAATCCATCTTTTCATTCTGAGGAACCCAGTGCCCACCTTACTGGGAGATTTCTACTACTCCGTTCACCAAAGGAATGAAAAGCAGAGAGGAAGGTTGGTGAGGTGTTGTGCTCCCCTGTTCCATACCTGGTTGCTCAAACACTTGCCCAAGACTGATGCATTCTTGAATCCTCACCAGCCAAAGAATTGGGCTAGAAGATTCATTGCATTGACCTCAGGTAACATCAGGTGGTGCACTCAGAGCACCAAGGGCAGGGACATCATCACTAGTTGTGGGCAATTCCCCAATGTACCTTTGATAGGAGTGAAAGGTTGCATCAACTACAACCCTCTGTTATTCAAGAGACAATTGGGCTATGCATTGGTCCACCCTCCTAGAGCACAAGACTTGGCTGAGACCCTTTATTGTGAGATTAAGCCTAATCTGGCTGTTGTCAGGCAAGCATCCTGGGCTTGGGACAATGTCCAGACCAAGGGAGTGGCCGTTCTTGGGAGATGCAACAATGTGGCCTCAGCTCAGTACTATGAGTGGTCTCATGCCAGGGCTCAAATTTCTGGGATGCCCTTCACCCTTGAGGATGCACCTGGGCCCTCCACAACACCACCTCCTGCCACTGTCAGCTTAGAGGAGTTTGAGAAACTGAAAGAGAGGAATGAGAATCTGACTCAGGCTCTACAGAAGACCCTCCGGGAGAGGAGTGATGGTCGTCTGGACATCGAAAGGTTGGAAAAGCTTAAAGTGGAGCATCTAGCCCGGATTGAGAAGTCAGAAGACTACATCAAGAAGTCAAGGGCTGAAGAGCAGATCTTGAAGAATGCCTGCAAGGAGGCTCAGTTCCAGAAGGCCAAGACTGATTTGTATCTGAAAGAGAGTCAAGCTAGGTGGGTCAGGATCACCGAAGCTCGTACTCAGGAAGATAAAAGGACTCAGGACAAGATTGAGCAGTTGGAGGCTAATGCAAAGGAGCAACAGGAAGCCCTGCTAGCAGCCCAGAGAGAGATCTCAGAGTTGAAGATTAGAGCTGGTGTGAAGAGGTCAAAGGACCAGAGTCGACACGAAAAGCTATCTGCTGTTATTGCCACCAGGAATCTTCTCATCAGGAACCTCACAGAGCATCCATCTGATCTGGTAACTGAAGCACTTCTAAAGGAAGTTCAGGAGGATGAGTTTGGTCTTGATGTCTGACTTTTGCTTGTTGTTGCTTTCATTGTACTTTTCCTTTTTATGTTGTATTTTGACCCCTCAGAGGGCATGAATTGTAAAAAACAAACTATGTATCATTTAATTTTTGTAATATATGTGTTGGTTTGTTTTATCTGAGTTCTTTCAAGCAACATCAAAAGCATCTTCCTCAAGGGTCTGGAAAGGTCAAAACCAAGTGCCAAGCCGGATACCTTGGAGACAAATAAGCATACTGCATTGCATACTAACCTTTTGTTTTATTTTGTAGGTTTTTTGTTTTTTTGTTACTAACTCTGTTGTGGTTCAGGAACTATTGCTCGACGTCGGGTGTTCCCACTCAACCGTCCGCACAGATACCCTACCCGCAACAACCTTCCGGGTATACAGATGGACCAGGTACAACAGGACCTTACAGAGGTCAGGACTCAAATGGCCAATGAGAGGTTGGAAATGAGAAATCAAATGACTCAGTTTATGGAGGTGATGAATGGATTGGCACAGAGCCAGGAAAGATTAAGAGCCTTGGTAGAGAGGCAGACTCAGGAAGACCCCCATCTAGGGACTGGTGGGACAAGCAATAATGAGAGGGTTCAGCCTCATGTCAACCCACCTGTGTATGGCCCTCATCTTCACCCAGAGATCAACATCCCTGCTAATGCACATGGGAATGCTACTACAGGTAGGGTACTGCAAGAAGACCCCCAGGAAGATCAGTTCACTGTGATGGGAGCTGGGGATGAAGCCTATGACAGAAGGCTAGATGAAATTGCTGAAAAATTGAGGTCCTTGGAGTCTCAAAACTCCTTGGGTTTTGATGTCATGGACATGGGCTTAGTGGACGGGGTCAGGATTCCCCACAAGTTTAAACCTCCGTGCTTTGAGAAGTACAACGGGACTTCCTGTCCGCGAACCCACTTACAATCCTTTCTGGGGAGGCTGAAGGCATATACCATGGATGAAAAGCTATGGATGTTTTATTTTGAGGATAGCTTAACAGGAGCTTCAAGGGAATGATACTCTCACTTGACTAGAGCAACCATCAGGTGTTGGAAGGACTTGGCTGAGGCCTTCATTAGACAATACCAGTACAACTTGGATATGGCTCCCAACAGGACCCTCCTGATGGGAATGTCACAATCATCTAGAGAAAGCTTCCGGGAGTACGCCCAGAGGTGGAGACAGCTTGCTGCTGCTGTCCAACCACCCATGTCGGAGAGGGAGATGGCCGACATGTTTATGAACACCCTCCAAGGGACATACATTGATAGGCTTGCTGCCTTTTCTTCTACCAGCTTTGCGGATGTAGTTATAGCTGGAGAAAGAATTGAGAGCCTATTAAAGATGGGCAAAATTTCTGACAACGGTGCTAGCTCATCCAACAACCCAAGAAAGCCTTTTGTGGGTCCAAGAAGAACTGGTGAGACTAATGCTATCCATGCCAGCAGGGGCAGACCCCAGTATGTTCATAGGTCAGTGGCAGCAGTCACCATTCCCGCTCCAATTCATCCACAACCAGCATATCAACCACAGCAACAATCCCACTACCATCAACAAGCTCAATATCCACCTCAGAGAAATTATAACAACAACAACACCAACAACAACAATCAGCAAAGACCGTTTCAACAGAGACCATCTCAGGCCAATAGGGTGATTGATCCGATCCCTATGCCTTATGCCGCATTATTGCCACAACTCCTGAAACTCAACCTGGTTGAGCTAAGGACATTGGCACCTCCAGATCCGGCCAGTCTACCCAGAAATTATGACGCCAGCGCCAGATGTGCTTTTCACTCAAATGCACCAGGCCACAGTACAGAGAAGTGTAGAACTTTGCACATGAAAGTACAGGATCTAGTGGATTCCAAAGCTCTAAACTTTGCACCCCCGCCAAATGTCAGTAAAAATCCTATGCCAAACCACGGAGGACCCAGAATCAATGCTATTGAAGAAGATAAGCCGTCTTACTTGATAACCTGTGTGGGGCAGATTCGGACACCCTTGGTAGAGATTAAAGCTCAACTCATTGAATGTCAAATGTTCCCCGGATGTGAGCTAGGATGTGCTTATTGCAACATTTCAGTAAATGGGTGCAATAACTTGAGAAATGGCATAGATGGTCTCATCCAGAGTGGCCTGCTTCAAATATCAACATCAACACCTCCAAATCCAGCAATCTCCTTAACAACAATTCCCGAGTCTTCTACAACTGCAACAACAATTGTTCCAAACAACTCTTCAATCTCATCAACAAATGCTTCATTTGTTACTTCAACGGACCAAATATCAACAAACATCTCTTCCACAACTTCAGCACCCCTTCATTCAGAATCCCCTACAACAGCAACACTCATCCAGTCAACAGTGTCTCCTACAACATCAACAGCAAACAATGAAAGTGTCTCAACGGTTACAATATATTATGATCCTGCAAATGATTCTGACTACAACTCACAAAATGCCACTCCTATCAGAACACCAGTTACAATATACTATGATCCACATACTATCATGGTCCCTTCTGCAGCTGCTATCAGTCCAGTCACTATCACAGTGCCTGGGCCAGTTCCTTATGAAAGCAGTAATGCCATCCCTTGGCATTACGGCTCCGATCTATACTGCGAAGGACAGAAAATCACTCTGGAATCATCAACTTCTGCACCACAAATAGACAATGTGGGGGGAGGTGGAGGCTTCACTCGAAGCGGACGTCTCTTTGCCCCGCAGATTCCAAGACCCATTGCTGAAGCAGAAGCTGCTGCCAAAGCAAAAGGGAAGAGCCTGGTGCAAGAAGAACAAGTTGCTAAAGAAGCTTTGAAAACCCCTTTTGATCAAGAGGTTGATGAATTCATGAGAATCATCAAGAAAAGTGATTACAAGATAGTAAACCAGCTTCACCAGACACCTTCCAAAATCTCCATTCTATCATTGCTAATGTGCTCCGAGGCTCATCGGAATGCACTACTAAAAGTCTTGCACGCAGCTTATGTGCCAGAGGAGATTACCGTCAATCAGTTAGAGGCCGTGGTTGGAAATGTTAACGCTAGTAATGGATTAGGATTTACCAACACTGATTTGACTACGGAAGGCCGCAATCACAACAAGGCTTTGCACATTACCTTGGAGTGTAAGGGTGCAGTTCTCTCTCATGTATTGGTGGACACAGGGTCATCCCTCAATGTCCTACCTAAAAAAGCCCTTGTGAAGCTGGAGTATGAAGGATTGGCATTACGTCCCAGCAACTTGGTAGTGAGAGCCTTTGACGACTCTAAGAGATCAGTTCTGGGAGAAATTGAGTTGCCTATAACGATTGGCCCACAGACTTTCAAAACGACCTTCTTCGTGATGGATATACAGCCTGCCTACAGCTGTCTATTGGGTAGACCATGGATACACGCCACTGGCGCCGTGACCTCAACCCTTCACCAAAAGTTAAAATTCGAGTGGGAGGGCCAAGTCGTTACTATTTGTGGAGAGGAAGATATCTTTGTTAGCCATCTGGCTACATACAAATACATTGAGATGGATGGGGAGATCCACGAAACTATGAGTCAAGGGTTCGAGGCCTTGAACATAAATGAAGCATCCACTGTACCTGGAACCTCAATGACATCTTACCAGCAAGCTCGGAAGGTTGTTGAAGAAGGGACTGCCCAAGGCTGGGGCAAGTTGCTGCCCGTAGAAAAGAAGGAGGATAGATTTGGGTTGGGTTACAAACCAACTCAACAAGATCAAGCAGAGGCTGCTAAGAAGCCCAATTTCGTCATTGCGGGGATGCTCACCCCCGATGCAGTGAACAATTTGGAAGACGAGGATGAAAGCGACCGCAACCTGGAGAGTTGGATCCGTCCAAAGATCCCGGGGAGCAGTATCTCAAACTGGTCTTCCCAGGAAATTATAAGAGTTACTCCTGCAGAGTAATTATTATTTCCTGTATTTTTAAGCATGCATCAAGTCTTGCATCTTGCCCAAGATGACAAGACTCATTTTGTAATCGGGCCATCTGTAATTTTGTGCAAATATATCAATCAATGATAATCAGACATCTTTTGCAAATGAGTCTTTTTCTTTTCCGCTCGCTGTTTTTCCATTTTTCTTTTTGTACAAAAATAAAATGGCAATGTTTTCAAAATGACAACTTTATTTCACTTTTCTAAACAAGATTAAAATCAATCACTAAAATGAAAAAACTGAACCCTTGCAGAGAGTGCCCTCCAGACCGCACCGACAACAGCACGACTATGACTTCGTATGACTTTGACAATCCGATCAATCAAGCTGATGAAGGGGTTGGAGAAGATTACGAGCTTCTTGAAGAGCTAGCCAGGTTGTTAAGACAAGAGGAGAAAGTTATTACTCCTCATCAGGAGGAGGTCGAAACGGTTAACCTTGGTACAGGTGAAGATGTGAAAGAAGTTAAAATCGGGGCCTGCTTACAAGACTCAGTGAAGAAACAACTGATTGACCTGCTTCAGGAATATGTGGATGTGTTTGCTTGGTCTTATCAAGATATGCCAGGGTTGGACACCGACATTGTTATGCACAAGCTGCCTTTAAGGGAAGATTGCCCGCCAGTTAAACAGAAACTGCGCCGTACTCGCCCAGACATGGCAATGAAGATCAAAGAAGAGGTGAAAAAGCAGTGGGACGCCGGGTTCCTCGCTGTAACTAGCTATCCACCGTGGGTTGCTAATATTGTGCCTGTGCCTAAGAAGGATGGCAAGGTGAGGATGTGTGTTGACTACCGAGATCTGAACAGAGCAAGCCCGAAAGATGATTTCCCATTACCTCACATTGATGTATTGGTGGATAATACGGCTCAGTTCTCGGTATTCTCCTTCATGGACGGATTTTCAGGATACAATCAGATCAAGATATCACCTGAAGACATGGAGAAGACAACCTTCATCACACCCTGGGGCACGTTCTGTTACAAGGTGATGCCATTCGGACTGAAGAATGCTGGTGCAACATATCAACGGGCTATGGTGACATTATTCCACGATATGATCCATAAAGAAATCGAATGTTATGTGGATGACATGATTGCCAAGTCCCTCACTGAAGAAGACCACCTGGTAAATCTGCTGAAGCTATTCAAGCGTCTGAGGAAGTACCAACTGAAGTTGAACCCCAACAAATGCACATTCGGGGTGCGATCCGGTAAGCTGCTGGGTTTTATTGTAAGCGAGAAAGGGATTGAGGTTGACCCTGATAAAGTCAAAGCTATTCAAGAAATGCCTTCACCAAAGACTGAGAAAGAGGTTCGGGGGTTCTTAGGACGATTGAACTACATTTCACGGTTCATATCTCACCTTACAACGACCTGCGAACCCTTGTTCAAATTGTTAAGAAAAGAACAAACGGTCAGGTGGAACGAAGATTGCCAGAAGGCTTTTGACAAGATCAAGGAATACTTACAAGAGCCTCAAATCCTTATGCCTCCAGTTGAAGGAAGACCTCTAATCATGTACTTGACAGTATTAGAAGAGTCAATGGGGTGCGTGCTGGGCCAGCATGACGAGTCTGGTCGAAAAGAGTATGCAATATACTACCTAAGCAAAAAGTTTACCGACTGTGAACAACGTTATTCACTGCTCGAGAAAACTTGCTGTGCTTTAGCGTGGGCTGCTCGCCGACTGAGACAGTATATGTTGACCCACACTACCTTATTGATCTCAAAAATGGACCCAGTTAAGTATATTTTTGAGAAGCCAGCGCTTATCGGACGGGTTGCAAGATGGCAAATGATCCTCACAGAATATGACATCCAATACACATCTCAGAAAGCCATCAAGGGCAATGTATTGTCTGAGTATCTTGCTGAGCAACCTATTGATGATTACCAGCCTATGAGATTTGACTTCCCTGATGAAGACATCATGTTCATAAAAACAAAAGATCATGAAGAGCCTGTTCCCGGAGGAAGAATGGACTATGATGTTTGATGGGGCTGTTAACATGAATGGTCGTGGTATTGGTGCAGTACTCATTACACCTAAAGGAGTTCACATGCCTTTCTCGGCAAAACTCACCTTTAACTGCACTAACAACGAAGCTGAATACGAAGCTTGCATTATGGGTCTTGAGGAAGCCGTTGACCTCAGAATCAAGACATTGACTGTATTCGGAGATTCAGCTCTGGTAGTTAATCAGACCAACGAAAAATGGTACACGCACCAGGATCATCTGATACCTTATAGGGATTATACAAGGAGGTTATTGACTTTCTTTACAACAGTCAAGCTTGAGTATATCCCTCGGGACGAGAATCAGTTTGCAGATGCTCTGGCTACCATTTCGTCCATGATCAAGGTTCAAGCTGCCAACTTTGTACCTCAAATTTCAGTATCCAGACTTGACAGACCAGCATATGTGTTTGCAGCAGATGTTGTCAAAGATGATAAGCCTTGGTTCCATGACATTAAGTGCTTCTTGGAGGATCAAACATACCCACCTGGGGCGTCTTCCAATGATAAGAAGACATTGAGAAGGCTTGCTGGTAGTTTCTTTCTGAACACTGATGGTTCCCTGTACAAGAGAAACTTTGATATGGTACTCCTCAGATGCGTTGACAAAACAGAAGCGGACTTGTTAATGCACGAAGTACACGAAGGATCCTTTGGTACCCATGCTGGAGGACATGCGATGGCTAAGAAATTGCTAAGATCAGGTTATTACTGGATCACAATGGATGCCGACTGTTGTGCCTATGCCAGAAAATGCCATAAATGCCAGATTTATGCGGATAAGGTGCATGTGCCTCCCAACCCTTTGAATGTGATGTCTTCACCCTGGCCCTTTGCTATGTGGGGCATTGACATGATTGGCAAGATTGAGCCAACTGCTTCGAATGGCCATAGATTTATCCTGGTTGCCATTGACTATTTCACCAAGTGGGTCGAAGCAGCTTCCTATGCAATCGTTACAAGACAAGTGGTAGCCAGATTTCTGAAGAGAGATATCATCTGTCGATACGGAGTTCCCGGGCGAATCATTACTGATAATGGTTCCAACTTAAACAACAAAATGATGGCAGAACTATGCCGGGACTTCAAGATCCAACACCACAATTCTTCTCCTTACAGGCCAAAGATGAATGGCGCTGTTGAGGCAGCTAATAAGAATATCAAGAAGATTGTGCAGAAGATGGTAGTCACATACAAAGACTGGCATGAGATACTACCGTTTGCCTTGCATGGGTACCGCACGTCAATCAGAACATCCACTGGGGAAACACCGTATCAGCTTGTGTATGGTATGGAAGCAGTCCTACCTGTTGAAGTTGAATTACCCTCCCTACGGGTATTGATGGATGTTAAGCTGAACGAAGCAGAATGGGTCCGATCCCGATACGAACAACTGAGTCTGATTGAAGAGAAGAGATTGGCTGCAATCTGTCATGGGCAGTTGTATCAGAAAAGAATGAAGAAAGCCTTCAATCAGAAAGTCAGGCACCGAGAGTACCGAGTAGGAGACCTTGTGCTGAAAAGAATCCTCCCTCCTCATACAGACCACAAGGGCAAGTGGACTCCGAATTATGAAGGACCATTTGTAGTGAAGAAAGTTTTCTCGGGTGGAGCTCTGATGCTCAGCACTATGGATGGTGAAGATTTCCCATCCCCTGTGAATTCAGATGCAGTTAAAAAATACTTCGCATAAAAAGACCCGCTGGACACAAAAACAGAATGTAAGTCCAGGCAAAAATAGGGCATCCCGGCGAGTCAAAAACAGAATAAAAGACTCAGGCAAAAATAAGGGAAAAAAAACAAAAAAATGTACACCCGCTGGGTTGAAAAGCCGCATTGGACAACTCAGGCAAAAATGGGTATCCCGATGGATTGGAAACCCGAAAGGGCGATCCATGCAAAATAAGGGAATAAGCGAACAACTGCATGCTGAATTCGTCTGTATTACTCACAACTTGGCAAGCTTCGAAAGGATCAAGCTTCTGTCAGAATCAGCCTTCCTCATACAGCAAGACGAGAAGAACGTCAAATGTCATACAAGTCATAGCAGAGGGGAAGCTCCTTGAAGCGTCGACAACATTGCCAGCATTTTGTTTCTCAATTTGTAACAATCTCCTCATTTCAGGGGATATGTTTCTTTGACTGTATCTTGCCAATTCAGGGCACATGAATTAATAAAATCAGATTTTCAGTCATGTTTCGCCCCGTACACTTCATTTTCATTTGCAAAAATGTCTGGTGTCCTTAAAATACTGATTGCATAAATACAGATGTTTTTCTTCTAAAAATACATGCTTGCAGGGAATATACTTACTCTCGGGAGTGTCTAACTCCTATGACGGAATCCGGTAAGGGATACCTCGGGATCACTTGTGCGTTTCTCTGTCTTTTCAGGATTGCAGGTACTCAAGGCACAACATGGGGCATGTAAGCCTCATCCCGGCAAGCTGGCAAATCAACACCCAGTCTTAGCACTCAAAAGTGTTTTCTCCCCATCTGAATTGCCACTTTTTGTTTCTCCCCAGCCGAGGTGCCAATCATTCCTCCTCAACTAAGTATAGAAGCCAAGGAACCATCTTCCCCACAGAGCTTCAGCCTCTATCCAGAGGAGCAACGCATGAAGGAATCACAACAGAGTGACGAAAGCTTCTACAAACCCCAGCTGGGTCTCTCATTTATTGGAATAGGTCTATCATTGACCCATTTCCCCAAGCAGATACATCTCATCAGATCTACCAATGATCTCATCCCCAGCTGGGATGTCCATTTCAAACCAGATCAACCAGAGATCTTCATAGCAACGGGATCCGAACCCCGGATTGGTATCTTTGCATAATCATGGCATTCGCATCATACTCACCCCACAAAGCGTAGCATTCCGTCTAAAACGGAGCATTATGGCAAAAATCAGACATATTGCATAATCATAGGCCATGTTCTGAATCAAACACCTGTGAATATTGACAATCCACCAACAATATACAGAATGCTCCCCAGATTCCCCAACAGAAAGCTAAAGCTAAAGCAGTTGCCTCACACTCCCAAACATCAGTATATACTCCTTATGGCACCCGTCCGTGTCATACCCCCAGCACAAAGCCAAAGCATCCTCTTTGCACTCACAGATACATACACTTTGTATATCAGATATTTGTTTATACTATACTTTTCTCCTTCCGACACTCGTCCGTGTCACTCTCTCCAGCAAGATAAACACCCATCTATACACCACTCATACTTAATTTACTTATACAGATACTCGTCCGTATCTTGTATGCACCATTTATATCCCCGCAGATTCGACACTCGTCCGTGTTCTTTGTTAACCCGTTGGTACTCGTCCGTATCATCATCTCAGAACATGCGTCAAGCGTCTGTTTCTACCTGATACTCGTCCGTATCATAGTCTTAAGGATGCTCGTCCGCATCTTTAATCCATACACTGTGTCAAACACTCTTGTCTTCTTGAATTTAGACACTCGTCTGTGTCTACTATTCCCCAGAAGAGTCCCTTCAGATTCAACACTCGTCCGTGTTCCTTGTTAACTAGTTGATGCTCGTCCGTATCATCATCTCTGAACACGTGTCAGTATTTGTTTCTACCCGATACTCGTTCGTATCGTAGTCTTAAGGATGCTCGTCCGCATCTTTAATCTATACACAGTGTCAAAACACTTATATCTTTTATTTCCTGGATATAAACACTCGTCCGTGTTTACTATTCCCTAGTAGATCGCTAGCAAAGCAATTTCTTTTGTTATCTGGCATTCGTCCTATGTCATGATAAACCTTGAGAGCAGCCGTCCCCTGCTAGGTGATCGTCCTTCACCTCTTGATGATCGTCCTTCATCATGCTCATCCGATGGCCGTCCCCATCGTTGATCTTTTTCTATCCGACATCCTTCCTATGTCGTGATTTTTTTAGCAGTCGTCCTCTGCTAAGGTGATCGTCCTTCACCTTTTGATGATCGTCCTTCATCATTTTTATCCGATGGCCGTCCCCATCGTTGATCTTGTTATCTGGCGTTCGTCCTACGTCACGATAAACCTTGAGAGCAGCCGTCCCCTGCTAGGTGATCGTCCTTCACCTCTTGATGACCGTCCCTCATCATGCTCGTCCGATGGCCGTCCCCATCGTTGACCTTTTATCCGGCATTCGTCCTATGTCGCGATATTTTCGGCAGCCGTACCCTGCCAGGTGATCGTCCTTCACCTTTGATGACCGTCCCTCATCATTATTTCATTTATTCTTTAACCCGATGGTCGTCCCCGTCGTGGTCCCTTTTCCTTTTCCTGATGATCGTCCTTCATCAGTTCAGCCCGATGGCCGTCCCCATCGTTGTTTACATTACTTTATGAACTTGATGGCCGTCCCCATCATTTTTCATTAATCTCCAAAAAATCTTATAACTTTACTTGATGGCCGTCCCCATCATAATCCCTTTTATCCCCAGCATGTCGGCCGTCCCCGTCATTGCTTTATTTTCCGCACTTTTCCAGCATGTCGGCCGTCCCCGTCATTTCTCTTTCCCCAGCAGTCGTCCTCTGCTCGACGGTCGTCCTCCGTCGCCCACACTTTACAATATACTTTATTTTCCTTTTACAATCTATATCCCTTTTCTTCTTCATTCTGTGAGTGCAAATTTTGGACTGTCTTTGGTATTCAACCACAAGTTATCTTGTTTGCCTGTTAAGCCGTCGCTTACATCCTGCACAGCTAACTCATGTTTGAATAGGGGCAGCTGTAAACACCCCAAATTTTCCCTCACCCATTCACACCATGGCTTGTGATCTCCTCATATGCATAATCTCAATCATAGCATCTTTTTTTGATTCATTTCATTGGTTCAAAGTCATCTGCATCTAGGGTTTGTGATCTGAGCAATCCAAGAGCTTCTTGAGCCACTCCAAAGGTCATCAATCACTTCAAAGGGGTCCATGTATTTTCAAGCATCATATTATATCCTCTCAAAGTCAAGAATGTCAAAGAATCACAAGAACTGAGAATGGCATGGAAGCAGAGCCAGTTTTGACTGCACAGATGACCTAGAATTAGGGTTTTGGTTTCAAAGGCCATAACTCCAATCTTTTTGGTCATTCTTGTTTCTATTGGTATCTATATGGTATAGGGAGTATGCATATCAATTTTCATGAAGAAATTCCATGGGGAAGTCATCTAATCAAGAGTTGACTTTTCAAGCAAGTCAGTGCAAAATCAGGGCATCTGAGGCCCCCAATGACCCAACCAAGAAGTGTTCTTCATCATTTTGATTGTATATGATCTTTATTTGATCATAGAAGATGTTGGAAGTTCACAAAATTGAAGAATTTCAAGTCTTTTGCAAAGTTGACTTTTTGGGAAAGTTTGACTTTTAATGAAATTGCCATTTTAGGAAACTTTTTCAACCCTTGCTTTTTGATTCAAAAATGCTTCAAATGGAAAAAATTTGGTCATGAAAGTTGTAGAATGGATCATTCCCTTTTCAAAAAGTACAAGAACATGACCTAATTCATTTTGGATCAAAAGTTATGGCTTGTCAAAGTTGGCAAAAATCACTAAATTTGAAGTTTTCCACCAAAGAGGCAAAGTTGCAAATTCACTTTTCAAGGCAAATTGAACTATCAAATGGACTTCTAAACTTCACAACATGATCATACAACACCTAAAATTCAGAATGGGCCAAGAGATCATTCATCTTTATGGCTTATGGAGCAAGAAATTTCAAAGGAAGCAAAAGTGAGGCAAGTTGCAAAAACTCACTCAAGTGTGAATCCACTTGCTGGCTGACTTCACAAACAATCCAAGGGTTCTCCACACATCTTGCTGCGCAGGACACCCCATCTGTCCTTGGCTAGCAAGTAGCCCATGCCTCTCTTACACAACTTTGACATTTTGGCAACTTGAGCCATACCTATCACAAAAGCACACATCACCTCATCTGACCTATCACAATAGTTTATGCAAACAAAAGGCAAGCCAAAACACATACAACACAGGCCTGAAACACTCTCCAACACAGCTCTCTCATTTCCACACCATTTTGCAAAAGCATTCGAAACTGATTGCACAAGCCTCAAACACAAAAACCAACTTCACAAATCAACCCAACACACTTTCCTGATCACAAAGCACCCATCACCATTGCCTTAAACTCCCAGAATCAAAAATACAATTTCCACCCCACCTTGAACAGAACTTCTGCCATCTCAAAAACCAGCCATCATAAACTTTCTCCAAGCATCAGGACTTCATCAGGGGCCTAAAAGGAGTGGTTTGCACAAAGAGAGAGGGTCAGAAAGTTGCAAACTGAGAAAGCTCAAAGCTCAGGTATATCAAGAACTTTTTTCCAGAAATGAATTTTTAAGTTTCTAAGTTGTTCCTCATGCTTTGCTGATCACTCTGATGCTTTTACTTTTTGAAATGGTTGAGAAATAAACATTTAATCATGTTCTGAAACTTTTCTGACCTAAGCATGTTTGGCTTCGATTCGCATGATTAATGAATGAAAAATGAGTTTTGTTTAGGGGTTTCGATTCAGTGTTGTATGGGGATGATTTCTGGGTGTTTAGTTTTCATTTTCATGGAGTTTTGAGGATTTTAGTAACTTTCAGGTGAGGGTCTTGTCGGAGAAGACGACCGGAAGTCTTCTCCGGCCACCTGAAAGTAATTAGGGCTAAGCAGCGTAATTAAATGCAGTTTGAATGTGGTACGTAGGATTGGTTGACTTTGTTTGACTGGCGCGTGTTTGGAGGGTCCAGATCCACTCACTTAACCCTAATCCTGTTTTATTAATTTAATTAATTAAGATTAATTTAAATCCAGCCAGTTTGAATTCCAGCCTTTAGATCTGGCGCCAGTCAACTCCCGCGCGTATCATTTGAATTCTGGCCATTGGATCAGCATACTTCTCATTTTATTTCATTTTTATTTCATTTAATTTCATTTGTTTTGTTCAATTTATTAAAAATAGTAAAACCTTTTCAAAAATTCTGAAAATTTTTATACAAACTTTTATTAATTTTCAGAAACCAAAAACATTTTTATTTTTATTTTTTGCATTTAAAAATATTTTTAAATCATTTAAAAGTTTATTTTTAATTAATTAATGAGAATTAATTAATTAAAAATACTTTTAGGTATTTAAAAATCACCAAAAAATTCATGAAACCTTTAAAATCATTTAGAAACATTGTCCAACCCTCAAACCAAATTTCTTTTTTGATCTTAATGCATTTTGACAATTTTCCATGGAATTAATTCTATTTCAAAGCATTATTTTGATCCAATGTTCAAAAATTCATTTCTGCCTAGTCTTTGAGAGTTGGACTTTGATTCTTTTTGCATTTTGTCTTGCATATCATGTAGTTTGTAGGATTAAATTGGCACGATTTGATCTTGCATTTCCATTTTGTTTGACATTTTTCTTTGCAAGGTACCCTAAAACCCTTGAAATCTTAAGAAAATCATAACTTTCACTAGGTTAAGAATTGGGTCCCCTCCTTTGGGCAGTGAGTTTGTGTAGGGATAGGGTTCCCTTGGATGCATTTTCAATTTTTTATCTTGATGTTTGCTTCTGGTTTTGGTTTTTGTTTTGTGCATTGATCATAAACCCTAATTTGGGCTTCCTTTTGCATTCATCTTGCATTTGTTTGCCTACCATGACTTGCCATAGCATTTTTGTGCATCCATTTGATTCATTAGACATCTTAAGACATGTTAGAAGCATGTTTGATCATTGCATATTTCATTTGCCATGTTGTATGTCATTTGCATTTCATAACTTTTCATGTATGATCATGGTTCCAAGCATGCTTCTCTTGCATTCATTTGTTCATGTGATCATCCTCATGCCTTGTTTCATGTTTGCATCATCTAATAGCATCATTATCATCTCATATATGCTTCTGGTTTTGGTTTGCATCATGCCATTTCATCTCATTTTGCATTGTATTGCATTTCTTTCACTAACTTTTCAGGTGGTAAGCAACTTTGAGAAGTGAATTTGCCTTCACTTCTCATATTTTCTTTTCATCTCTCTTATGCATCATTGCTGCATTTTGTTTTGTGTTTGAGATTGAGCTTGCTCTTTCTTTTTTCTCCTTACTTTCTTTCCTCAAGTGACTTGTCTTCTTAAATGAAGCAAGTTACTTTGCTTCTCTTTGCTCCTTTCATCTGCTTCCTGGTGGTTCCTTTGAAGATTTCTCTTGTTAAACCTCACAAACCTTAGGAACAACCAAGCATGACAATGATTAGGGTTTTTTGATTAGTCCCCCACTTAGTTTTACCTTTGTGTCTCATTGAGTCTTCTCTTCTCACCTCATAACCAGGGACTAAACCCTAAAGGCTTTAAGGCTTTGTGATTAAGCTTATGCCTGCATCCTTCTATTAGGATGGAGTGTATAAATTTAATCCTAAGTGTTAAACCCTTAATGTGTTTAAATCCTTTAATCAATCCATCTTAATAATCATCAAGACATCAAGCTTGTAACTTGGGCCTTGCATTAGGGTTCTAATTCTTCCTTAATTGGTTAAGAAGGACTAACCCTAGTGTTAATGGACAAGTCCCCCTCAAGTTGTCTTACAAACCCTAAAACTCACTTCATCATCTTATCATTAATTAAAATCCATTTAATAAAGGCTTTGTTTTGTCATGAAGTTAATCCCTAATCATGGATTAAGTTGAGGAGCTTTCCTCAGCTTAAACATCCTCATCTATTATCCTTCTATTAGGATGGTGTAATGAGTCTGTTTAATCCCTGATTATGGCTTAATCTCATTACTCAACACTAAACAAAAACAACAAAAACAACAAAAACATCTAAATAATCACAAGTAGGTTAATGATCTTAATCCTACATCATGGTGATTAAGTGTGAGAAGCTGACTTCACACTTAAGGTACTCTCATTACCCCTAATCAAAGGGAAGATGTGATGAGTTTACTAAATCCATTGGCTTAGGCTTAAGCTCATTAACTTATGACAAAATTCAAAAAGCAATAAAAGACTGAAAACTCAAAAACAAACAATAATCGTCTCATCCGGGATTCTTTTCTCATCATCTTCACTCACAAACGAGAACTTGCTTCTTCCGTCTAATGCAAGACAGTTTGCATCTGTGCCAGACAGATCATACACTTGAGCATAGGCAAGTAAGCAGTTCACAAGTCAATTCACCTTTCAGTCTCTTTGGGTCGAACTACGGTGTTCTGACTTCCTCATTGCACGAGAGGATACGTAGGCATAACTTAACAGTTATCGAACAAAAGTCTCTGTATATTCCCCCTCTTTCCAGCCTTATTCTTTTGGCCTCATGATCTTGAGCATCTTATTCCTGTTCTTACACCGACACTGTACATTTACACACTTCATACTTTTTTACACTGACACTTGCATCCTGTTCCAGCTCTTTATACACAAAATTGCACTGACACTACCCCTTTAAAACACAAATCTTTTAAGCGTGGATCCCGTCGAGTACGACGGACAATCTGGGTGCTAATACCTTCCCAGGTTGTAACCAACCCCCTTTCTCAGTCTCTCTGGTTCGCAACCGTCTTATCCATATCTTTCTAGGTCTATGCAGCATTGCCTTTCCTTTGGGATAAAAATGCCTAGCTGGCGACTCTTTTCATTCCCTGTGAGTTCACTCCTGTGTGTTCTCACACCTCCTTTCGCCGACCGTTCGCGTCTGTACCTCATTCGAGCCCAGTCTCATCTTTTGGGAGCGACATTATGTGTGAAAGATCCTAACCCGGATCTAGTGTACCTTAGGTAAATGACAATAGACCAAGGAAACTGTACGACGTATACCGATATGGTTGATCTGGTGGCCGTAGTTAGTGTGACTTCTTGGTTGGTGCTTATGTTCCTTAAGTCAAGTTGAGGATAATATGAGGCTGCCATATGTTGTCAATACACTAACTAACTTTTAGAACCCTAGTCATCCCATCTTGGCCTTTAGAAAGTAGTGAGATAACCGGCTTTGGTGAAGACTGAAGTTGGTTGATACTCGATACTACGCTCATTGAGATTCTAAACTTGGAGGGTTTTGGTTGGCAAGTAAGTTGCCTACTGAACAACCACCCTTGTGAAGGATCAATGATATTGAGATCCCTTAGAACCTGGTTACTTTATAGGACAGGATGAACCATCTAAACTTCAGGGGAGGGTACTTACCTTTGAGCCTCATGCAAGCCTTTAAACCTAGGGCTATTGTGTGACTTGTTTGTGTGTGCCACATGTTTGTGATTGAGCATAACATCATAGCATCATCATGCATCATAAGCATAGCATTTTCACTAACCATTTCAAGGACCAAAGGATTTATCTTTGTTCTTTGTTGTAGGTCATGGCTTCTGCTCGTAGGAATACTATCAGGACCAGCTTTGTAAGAGACTCATTACAAAGTAAGTCAAGAAAGAATTCTGGAGTTAACAAAGCAACTTCACGAGGAGCGGAATCTCAACTCATACCTCAACGCAAAGAGGAAACGTCCATGGGAGACTTCAAACCCCATCTTTTGTATTTATTTCATTTTTATTGTAAGCCCAAGGGGCAAACAAATTTGTTACTAATAAAAGTTTACCTTCTTGATTGTTTAAGCAAATTTAAATCTTGTGGTCCTTGAAAACATTGCATATACATTCACATATCATAGCATTGCATCACAGGTTTCTTGTGTACAGGTTTCTTATCTTCTCGCTGTTTATTTCAGCAATGGCTCTTGAACAAACAGTCAAAGATCTCCAGGCACAAAATGCACAGTTCCAAGAACTGATCCTGAACTTGTCCAAAGGGCAAGATGAATTGAAGACACTGCTGGCCAAGAAGACTAAGAAGACTAGAAGGTCGGGAGGCCTGATCAACATGGGAAGAAGGTTCAGAGGTCATGTCAAGACCAAAGAACATGTTGAAGATTATGAGTCTGAAGAGTCTGAGAAAGAGGGAGGCAGTCTCCATAATACGATGGGGGACTCTGATTCTGAAGCTAACTACTATCATGAGCCTAATAAAGATAAGTTCAAGATGCTGGTGGATAGAATGGATGCTATGGAATTGCAAAAGTCTTCTGGGCTGGATTTTGAAGACCTGAGTTTGATATCTGGGGTGGTTATACCCATTGGTTTCAAGGTTCCTACTTTCGTAGTTTATGATGGTGTCAATTGCCCCAAGCTGCATCTGAGGTCTTATGTCAGAAGAATCCAACCTCATACTGCTGATAAGAAGTTGTGGATCCATTTCTTCCAAGAGAGCTTATCTGGAGCTCAATTGGAATGGTACTATCAGTTGGAGAGTGTCAACATCCATGATTGGAATGATCTTGCTGAAGCCTTCTATAAGCAATATCAATACAATGCTGATTTAGCCCCTACTCGCATGCAACTACAAAGCATGTCTATGGGTGCTAAAGAAAATTTCAAGGAGTATGCCCAGAAGTGGAGAGACTTGGCTGGAAGAGTGCAACCCCCTCTAACTGACAGGGAGTTAGTTGATATGTTCACGTGTACATTGAATGGTCCTTTTTACAGTCATCTCATTGGAAGCTCGTCATCTGGCTTCACTGAGTTGATAATGACAGGAGAGCGCGTAGAAAGTGGTATAAGGAGTGGCAAGATCCAAGTGGGTGCTTCTTCATCCAGTACTACAAAGAAGCCCCCTAGTGGGAAGAAAGAGTTGAATGCTGTTTATGGTCAATCTGATCGTAATAGGATGCATCAATCTGTGAGTGCAGTTCACATCTCCAATCCTACTACTGCAACACCAGAGCCACCATAGGGCAATCAACAGAGGCCTAGAAGGAATTTCACTAAGAACAACATGTCACTGGCCCAAACCTTGCAACACTTGTTGAAGGGTGAACTTATCACTTTGAGGGACCCTCATCAGAATCCCAATGTTACCTCTCCCAGGTACAATCCTAATGCACGATGTGCATATCATTCAAATTGTCAGGGTCATGATACCAATAGTTGCTGGGTATTGAAGAATAAGATTCAGGATATGATTGATGCTGGAGAAATTGAGTTCGACCCTCCGGGTACTCCAAATGTGATTACTGCACCCATGCCAAATCATGAAAAGACTGTTAATTCCATTGATGAAGTTTCACATATTTCCTCAGTTGCAGACGTGACTACACCATTGTCTGTTATTAAGAAGAAGTTGGTACAAGCTGGGTTCTTTCCAGGTTGTCGTGAAGATTGTTTATATTGTGCTTATAGGCCGGATAGTTGCTGGAAGTTGAAGGACGGAATTCAACGCCTCATGGACAATTATACAATATTGTTTGAGAGGACCCTACCTTCTGTGGAGAGCATGGTTGAGCATATAACTAAAGGTGAAAAGGTTGAAGAGGTGGATATGGTTGATAAAGTGCCGGTAAGGATTACTTCCAAAGGACCTGTAAAAATCACTCGTAAGGGTCCAATTAAAATTACTGCTGAAGGCCCTGTGAAGATTGTTGCTGAAGCTAGAGTGGCTCCTATGATCATTACCACTCCGGGTCCTATTCCATATACTTCTGATAAAGTTGTGCCCTGGCATTATGGCTCCGATGTTTATATTCATGGTATTAAGCAGGAATCCTTGGCTGATGCACCTGTTGTTGGTAAAAATCTGGATGTTGATAATATTGCTGGATCTAGTAAGATCACACGAAGTGGAAGAGTTTTCTCTCCTCCAGTTACCTCCAAGAATACAGTTACTCCAGCTACTACCTCTACTACTGATGCTCGGGGCAAAGGTCCTGTTATTGAACCTATACAAACTGATGTGCCAGCTGCTGAAGATCTTTCTAAGCAGATGGAAGAAGTATTGAAGATCATTCGCAAGAGTGATTATGACATTGTTGATCAATTGGGGCATACTCCCTCCAAGATTTCTATGCTGTCTTTATTGTTGTGTTCTGAGGCTCATGCCAAAGCCTTGATTAAATTCTTGAAGACTGCTCACGTACCAAATGAGATTTCTGTAGACCAGTTTGAAAATTGTGTTGCACACTTGACCTATGATAATGGGTTAGGTTTCTCCGATGCTGATTTAACTCCTGCCAAGAGGGATCATAACAGGGCTCTACATATCTCTATTGAATGTAGGGGCACTACCCTGTCACATGTGTTAATAGACAATGGTTCTTCGCTGAATGTGTTGCCCAAGGAAGTTCTGAATAAGCTTAGTCCTGAAGATGCTGTGTTAAGGCCCAGTAATATAGTGGTGAAGGCTTTTGATGGTTCAAGAAGAGTGGTGCATGGAGAAATTGACCTCCCAATAAAAGTAGGTTCTCAGGTCTTCAATGCTACTTTTTATGTAATGGATATCCTTCCTTCATATTCTTGTCTGCTTGGGCGTCCCTGGATCCATGGGGCAGGTGCTGTAACTTCTACTTTACATCAGAAGCTGAGATATCCAGTAGAAGGAAAAGTTGTCACTGTTTACGGAGAGGAAGGATATATGATTAGCCATGTGAACACATTTAAATATCTCGAAGTGGAAGGTGAATATGTTGAAACTCCATGCCAGACATTCAAAGTAGTTCCTTGGGTTGTTAATAATTATGAAGCTCCTCCTGTTGTCAAGAAAGTTCCTGTGGTCACCAGAGTACCTCCTACAATGGCTTCCCTTAAAGACGCCAAAGCTGTGGTGGACGAAGGTGGTTGTACTATTTGGGGTCAGCTTCCTGACATTCCTTACAAGTCTGACAAATTTGGTTTGGGTTTCACTGCGGAGTCCCAGAAGGCTGTTCATCGTGCTCGTGCTGTTCGTATCACAAATCAGGGGATTATGAAAGATCAGATCAATGCTGTAGGTGACTATGATGAAGACTAAAACTTGGATGCTTGGATTTTTCCTACTGTGGGTGTTGGGCTCAATAATTGGAAAGCTGAAGATGTTATCCCTATCTCCTTTAGTCAGGAGTAAATACTATTACTGTGTTGTTACTTTTAAAGTTTGTAATTTTTGAACGATTAAAACTCTTAAGCCTTGTGCCTTACCCGGGGCACAATGGTGTGCTTGTTACGGGATGTCATTTCATTTGCATATTTCATTCAATAAAAATCAGTGGACGTTTCGTTTTCGTAAATATTGTGTTCCTTGTCTTTCTTTTATTTTATTTTTGTTTTATCAGCTATGTGTTCTTACACACACCCACATCACTAAAATGCAGATCCTCATCCACTCTGGATCCTGTTGATAACAGTTCTACTATTGCCAATTATAATTTCGAGAATCCGAGCTATCAAGCTGAAGATGGAAAGTAGGACGATTGTGAAGTACCTGTAGAGCTTGCTAGGTTGTTACAACAAGAAGAGAAAGCTATACAGCCACATGAAGAGCCAATCGAAGTTGTGAATCTGGGAACTGAAGAAAATAGGAAAGAGGTCAAGATAGGGGCTGAATTAGAGGATGGTGTTAAAAGCAGGTTGATTCAAATGTTACATGACTATGTGGAGATTTTTGCTTGGTCCTACGAAGATATGCCAGGGTTGGATACAGACATTGTGGTTCTCCGTTTACCAGTAAAAGAAGATTGTCGTCCAAAGAAACAGAAAGTTCGTCGCATGCGTCCTGAAATGTCAGAGAAGATTAAGGCAGAGGTGATGAAACAGTTTGATGCAGGGTTCTTAGCAGTGACTTCTTATCCTCAGTGGGTTGCAAATGTGGTACCGGTACCTAAGAAAGATGGTAAGGTACGTATGTGTGTAGACTACAAAGATTTGAACAAGGCCAGCCCCAAAGATGACTTTCCACTTCCTCATATTGATGTTCTGGTAGACAACACTGCTCAGCATAAGGTATTCTCTTTTATGGATGTTTTCTCTGGTTACAATCAGATCAAGATGGCACCTGAAGATATGGAGAAGACGACATTTGTTACACAGTGGGGCACCTTTTGCTATAAAGTGATGCCATTTGGTTTGAAGAATGCAGGGGCAACATATAAGCGTGCTATGGTGGCTTTGTTTCATGATATGATTCATCATGAGATAGAGGTATATGTGGATGATATGATAGCCAGGTCCCAGAATGAAGAGCAACACCTCGATCATCTGCATAAGTTGTTTGAAAGGTTGAAGAAATACAAGTTGAGATTGAACCCAAACAAGTGTACTTTTGGAGTTAGATCTGGTAAGCTCCTGGGTTTCATTGTCAGTGGAAAAGGTATTAAAGTAGATCCTGCTAAAGTGAAAGCTATACGAGAGATGACAGCTCCCCATACTGAGAAGGAAGTCAGAGGTTTCTTGGGACGATTGAATTATATTGCAAGATTTATTTCCCAACTAACTGCCATCTGTGAGCCAATCTTCAAATTGTTGAAGAAAGATCAGGTGATGGAATGGAATGATGAGTGCCAGACTGCCTTTGATGAAATCAAGAAATATCTGCTAGAACCTCCAATTTTAATGCCACCAGTTGATGGAAGACCCTTGATCATGTACTTAACAGTGTTAGACAACTCAATGGGGTGTGTCTTGGGGCAACATGACGAGTCTGGTCGAAAAGAGCAAGCAATATACTACCTTAGCAAAAAGTTTACCGACTGTGAAACAAGATACTCACTGCTCGAGAAAACTTGCTGCGCTTTGGCATGGGCTGCTCGCCGACTAAGACAATATATGTTGACTCATACTACCTTATTGATTTCGAAGATGGATCCAATCAAGTACATATTTGAGAAACCTGCTCTCTCTGGAAGAATTGCAAGATGGCAAATGATCTTAACAGAATATGATATACAGTATACTACTCAGAAGGCCATTAAAGGAAGTGTTATGGCTGATCATTTGGCTCATCAAGCAGTGGATGATTATCAGTCAATGAGTTTTGAGTTCCCTGATGAAGATATTATGATTATTACCAAAGAACCTGGACAATATGACGGACCTGAACAAGGATCCCGATGGACTATGGTTTTTGATGGAGCTTCTAATGCACTTGGTAATGGTGTTGGTGTTGTGATCAGTTCCCCTGAAGGTTGTCATACCCCGATTACTGCCAGACTTTGTTTCTATTGTACCAATAACATGGCTGAATATGAGGCATGTATCCTGGGTATCAAAGTTGCCATTGATATGAAGATTCATTTCCTAGATGTATATGGAGATTCAGCCTTGGTAGTAAGTCAAATTAAAGAAGATTGGGATACCAAGCATGATAATCTCATTCCATACAGAGAGCATGTGTTGTCGTTGATCCCACATTTCAAAGAGATTACCTTTGGACACATTCCACGAAGAGAAAATCAGTTGGCAGATGCATTAGCCACCATGGCATCCATGTTTGAGATCAGCTGGGATGATGAAGCTCCCAAGATTACTATTGATAGATTTGAGAAGCCTGCATACTGCAATGAGATTGACACTGAAGAAGCAGAGGAGAAGCCTTGGTTCTATGAAGTGAAAAGATATCTTGAAACTCAGGAGTTCCCTGAAGGGGCATCTGTCAAAGATAGGAAGTTTCTGAGAAGGTTTTCTGCTAAGTTCTTCTTGAGTAATGGAATTTTGTACAAGCGTAATCATGATTCAACTATGCTTCTTTGTGTGGATAAAAAGGAAGCAACAAAGATTATGGAAGATATGCATGATGGGATCTTTGGCACTCATTCTAGTGGTCATACCATGGCAAAGAAGATTTTGAGAGCAGGTTACTATTGGTCTACCATGGAAGCTGATTGCTATCAACACTCTAGAACATGTCACAAGTGTCAAATTTATGCTGATAATGTCCATATACCTCCATCACCACTGAATGTGTTGACTTCTCCTTGGCCTTTTGCCATGTGGGGCATTGATATGATTGGTGAGATCAAGCCTACTGCTTCTAATGGACGTCGTTTCATCCTAGTCGCTATTGATTACTTTACAAAATGGGTGGAAGCAGCTTCATTTGAATCTGTTACTAAGAATGTGGTGGCTCGATTCATTAAGAATAATCTTATATGTAGGTATGGCATCCCTGAAAGGATTATTACTGACAATGGCTCTAATCTGAACAACACTATGATTACTGATCTCTCCACGCAGTTCAAGATTAAGCATCACAACTCTTCTCCGTATCGTCCAAAGATGAATGGGGCAGTAGAAGCTGCTAATAAGAACATTAAGAAGATTATACAGAAGATGACTGTCACTTATAAGGATTGGCATGAGATGTTACCATTTGCTCTTCATGGTTATCGCACTACAATACGTACTTCAACAGGGGCAACCCTATTCTCCTTAGTCTATGGTATGGAAGCAGTTCTGCCCATTGAAGTTCAGATTCCTTCCTTAAGAATTATGAAGGATGCAGGCTTGGATGAAGATGAGTGGATTCAGACTCGACTAGACCAGATAAATTTGATTGATGAGAAGAGGTTAGCAGCAGTTTGTCATGGCCAGATGTATCAGAAACGAATGATCAAAGCTTTCAACAAGAAGGTTAAGCCAAAGGTATATCAGGCTGGTGACTTGGTAATCAAGCGTATCATATTACCACAGGGTGATCCTAGGGGCAAGTGGACTCCTACATATGAAGGACCATTTGTAGTCAAAACAGTATTCTCAGGAGGTGCCATGATACTTACTACTATGGATGGTGAAGACTTCCCACAGCCTGTAAACGCAGACATAGTTAAAAAATACTACGCATAAAATGAGACCCGCTAGGTTGACTGGCCTAGGCAAAAATAAGGGCATCCCGGCAAACCAAAAGGGTTCGGGAAAAAATTAGGGAAAATATATAAAAAATGTACACCCGGCAAGTCGAAAACCTGAAAAGGCGGCTTGGGCAAAAAAGGGTATCCCGGTGGATTGAAAACCTGAAAAGGCAATCCAGGCAAAAGTTAGGGATTAAAGCGTATGACTATGTCTCGTTTGGATCACCCATGAAACTACAACCAGTTGTGCTACTTAGTCAAGTTTGAACAGATAAAGCTCAATCCAATTGTTTCCGTCCCAACAGCAGAAGATGTGATACTTGAAGATAATGGCAATAGTAGAATTGAAACTCAATAGGATTATTTCCCACATAGCTGATTTTCTTTGTTTTGTAAAATTTTTTACGACAAATTCCTCTTACTAGGATTTCTGTCTCCTTGTACAAACTTGCCTATGTATAGGTCACTTTTTGATATAAATAAAATTTCATCTTTGAATCCAGATTTACTTTTACCCTATTTACATAAGCGAAACGTCCATTGGTTATGTTTGAATGTATGAATGCTTTTGAATATGATTGATGTTTACAAGAAATGCATAAAATGCTTAATATGATTGATGTTTACCAGAAATGCATGAAAATGCAGTAATAGTATTTACTAAGGACGAATGAGGGAAGGAATTCAACGAAGCTTCGCCGGTTCATCCCTACAAGACAGCTACAAATCCCCTAGTAGGGCAAATCCATCTTCATAAATACTTCGAGTTACATCTTCCCTGGAATTTATATCCATCTCTTTTATCCTCATACGGATAGTCGGGAATTTATTCTTTCAATAGGAGTACGACGAACGAAGGCAGGAGGTTATGGATACCTTACTATCGAACGAAGATGGGAGGTTATGGATACCTTACTATCAAACGAAGACGGGAGGTTATGGATACCTTACTATCGAACGAAGACGGGAGGTTATGAATACCTTACTATCGAACAAACGAGACGAGAACGAGTTCCTCATATTCTTCACTATATTTTCAAACAAAACGAGTTCCCCACATTCTTCAGCAATAAATCAGGATTTATTTTCCCTGGCCAGCAGTTGTTATACAAAGATACCCGGACGCTTCAGGCTGCATGATTCATACATACATCATTTACATCATACCATAACATACATATCCATAATTACATAATACATTACTTAGGTGCATCATACTATGCATGCATACATAATGCATAAACTAATATTTTCCTTGCAGGATAGTTATATGCAGGTAAAACAATATCAACAATTTATACCTCGGGACGTTGTTTATCCTCCTGAAAGCTATCATGACTTTGGGCCGTTGTTTATCATCCCAAAAGTTATACTTATACCTCAGGACGTTGTTTATCCTCCTGAAAGCTATCATGACTTTGGGTCGTTGTTTATCTTCCCAAAAGTTATACTTATACCTCGGGACGTTGTTTATCCTCCTGAAAGCTATCATGACTTTGGGCCGTTGTTTATCTTCCCAAAAGTTATATTTATACCTCGGGACGTTGTTTATCCTCCTGAAAGCTATCATGACTTTGGGCCGTTTTTTATCTTCCCAAAGGTCATCTCATTATTTTGAGACGTCGTTTATCTTCCCGAAGGCTA
The DNA here is from genome assembly GCA_963966055.1 of Lathyrus aphaca. Lineage (NCBI taxonomy): Eukaryota > Viridiplantae > Streptophyta > Magnoliopsida > Fabales > Fabaceae > Lathyrus > Lathyrus aphaca. The sequence continues at coordinate 178,999,570 of OZ014520.1, forward strand.
TTTTGAGACGTCGTTTATCTTCTCAAAAGCCATATCATTACTTTGGGCCGTTGTTTATCCTCCCAAAAGTATTATCATAACCTTGGGCCGTTGTTTATCTTCCCAAAGGTTATCTCACTATCTTGGGACGTTGTTTATCTTCCCAAAAGCTATATCTTCATACTTTGGACTACTTTATTCTCCAAGAGGTATATTTGAAGAATTTTTTTTTCTTTAAGTGGCATCTTTAAGCCCACTCAAGCATGTACAACTAGTCATCAATATCACTCTACGCACCGGTGAGTGCAAATTTTTGGGCTTTTGTGTTCAATCCCCTTCAACCTTCCAGGTCACGACTGACACATATACCAATCTAACCCCTCAGGTTTCAGAAAATTGAACAGGGGCAGCTGTTGCACCCCAAAATTTGCCCTCACAAGACAAGACTTTGTGTACTAAGAGGTTCATAAGGTTCACAAGACATCTTATGAGGTTCACAAGATTCACAAGACATCTTATGAGGTTCACAAGACATCTTATGAGGTTCACAAGGTTCACAAGACATCTTATGAGGTTCACAAGGTTCACAAGACATCTTATGAGGTTCACAAGGTTCACAAGACATCTTATGAGGTTCACAAGGTTCACAAGACATTTCATGAGTGTCGCTCCCGGGATTTTCATCCTAGTACAAACGCGAAAGTGGCGCGGAAAGGTTAGAGTCGCCAGCCAGACATTTTTATCCCGAATGAATGGGAAAGGTAATGTTGCACAAACCTGAGGAAGAAGGAAAGGACAAGGTCCTGCGAACCAAAGATCTGAGTTCGGGAGTCAGTTACGAACTGGGAAGGTATTAGCACCCCAATCCGTCTGTCGTACCCGACGGGATCCACGCTTGCTTGTTTTGTTTCAAAGGGTGAGAAAATATAACTGCTGCTGAATAAAACTGCTGACTGGAATGAGAATGGAAATGAGAAAGGAAACTGAAAATGAAAACTAAACTAAATAATGGGGAAAATGTAGGGAAAATAAAGAATGTGCTCGAACGGGCCCTACCCCGCTGCCTACGTACCTCATCGAGATAATGAGGATCAGAGTCGACGTAGTTCGCCTAACTAAGGCGGGAACTATTTGTTTGTGTTTTTTATGCTGGAACTGCGTATGTCTATGCTCAGGTGTTGCAGGCTCGTCTGGTACGAGTGCGTTTACCGTCTTGCATGTGTGACAAGTCGTCGCGAGTTCGCGTTGTGAGTGAATGAGATGATAAAAGAAGTTCCCGCAGGATAGTCGCTTATTGTTTGTTTTTTTGTCTTTTATGAGAAGTGTTTTGAATTTGTTTGTGAACTGTCTTGTACTAAGACCTATCCATCGCGGGAAGTATTTATACCTCGCCCCAAAACAGGACGCGTATAAACACTCTGCAACAAAGTCTCGTGTCGTACAAGATTGTTCGGTTTTTATTAAGTATTTTATTGCTTTTCTTTATGAGAGAGAAAGAATGACTCAAATTGATAAAAAGACAAAATCTAAGGGACTAAGACTCAATCCTAATTTTATTTGTTTATTTACAAGAGAGGTCCTATGGTTAATGAGGTATTCTAATCCTAAGGAAGAAAAGGAAAGGAAGAAAAGAGAATTAGAAACTAACTTACTTCCTAAGGAAGTTAAGTTGTCTCTAAAGAAAGGGAAAACCTAAAAGCAAAGCACAAGGTGCTAAGGCAAACACAATTAAGATGCATAAAAGATGGGAATGAAGTAATGCTTACCTAAATCTTCCCCCCTACAAAACAAAAGTTAGCATGACAATGCATATTGAAAGTAAAATCAAAGCATGAAAGCGATTAAGTACCATAAACGTCCTAGAATGGAACTAGGGTTCAAAATAAGACCTAAGTCTAAAGGTGAAGGTACCTAAAGGTCACATGACTTATAAAGTCAGTATCTACATGCTATAGGTCCCTAAGTATGCTAGGATACCTCACAAGATCAAACTATGTCAAACTATGTACAAAAAGTTCACCTAAGTTCACCTAAATGCGAATTAGGGCTCATGGATGAAATATGAATGCATATGGCTTACAAAGATGGATTAATGCATAAAATGAACATCAAAGTCAGTAATGAATGCTTATGAATATGGATGAATGAATATACAAACATGGATGCAATGGATTAGGCATATGGAGCAATGAGAAGAAGATATGAGAAGAAACGAACAAAAATCGCATAAGATCGCACATGATGCAAACTAAGGAAGAATAGCATGTGAATATGAATGAAATGATTATGGGTCAGTAGCATAAAAGGTATGAGATGCACTTAGAATGCATGAATAGGCATTAATGATTTCCACATAATTAATGTTATTATTTAGAGGAGAAGAGAATCTAGCTTAGGTTAAAGTTAATTCACATAAGTATGCACTTTAAAGCACCAAAACAAACCAAATGAGTATGGTTCAAAAAATGACCTGTGACTGGAATTAAAGACATAAAAAATGACCTATAATCAACTCCTAAAAGCTACCCAAAAGGTTTCTCAATCAAATGGCATGAATGCCTTTCTAAATCATAGGATATGGAGCAAATACACACATGAATCAACCTAGGATCTAGGTGACATGGAAAAATAGCAAAAAGGCTTAAAAAATTATGAAATTAAATCCCTAGAATGATATAGTGATTATCTCATATTGTCCAAAAGGATTTCATAAAATTATGCACCAAAGTGCCAAAACAAACTCCTTGATTAGCAAGGTGACAAAGCATGATCACCAAAAAACAACTCCACAAAGTGGATCAAAAAGGGCACTAAAAATTATGAAAAAAATGCCTAATGAGAATCAAAATGTCACAAATTACAGTGATTAATCACACACAAAAAATAGGTTTCACACCTATGGGGAAAAATCGATTTTGGTCCCTTATGCCAAAACATTCCTTTTTGGGACAGCTTATGATCTAAAATCCAAATTAATTATTAAAACCACCCAAATCTGGAAACAAAAAATATGAAAAATTAATTAAGAGGATAAGGATTACTCATGAATTTTTCCAGAATTTTATCTCACTTAAAAATATTTTTAATAATTGCGACGAAACGGGCAAAAAAGTGGATTTTAAGGGGAAGTGAAAGGAAGCGATCCTAATGGTTCATAACCTAATCCCTAAGCTCCGAAATCGACACAAATCAACATATATCACAAATAAATCCAATGCCTCAGGTGGGAGGGCTCAATATGCACCTTAAGTTATATGATCATAAGTCGCATACAACTAGAATGATGCATTAAAGTAGATAATCGAGATTACTTACTTGGTCGAAGTGCCGATTCTTTCACATAAAAGAAATCCAAAAAAACTTCAAGCCAAGCCTTGTAATCTCCCATGAGCAAAATAAATGCTCATCTTCCATAATTGCTTTGTGAAGATCCCCCATAATCGAAACAAAAACAACGGCACAAAATATCATTTGAATCCAAAGGTATCCCACAAATAAAGTGGAATGCCAACCAAATAACCGTCGTTAAGATCTTTGCGAGAACCTTGCATGAACTCAACAAACGCATTAGAAACCAAAAAGAGGTGCAACCGGAAGTTGCACCTATAACTCACAACTCCAAATCAAGTAGAAATATGAATATACGAGTCATGGACATGCATTGAAATTTACGTTTCAAAACGGGGCAGCACTTATGCTCTAACATAAACAACATGCAAACTCAAACCGGAATCGAACAAATTTACATGCAATGAATGGCAAATGATCAACAAACACATATACAAATCAAAACAAGATCAATGCATCAAAATCGCACCAAATCGAACTTAAAAAGCCTTAAAACGCGTCAAAAATCATCGACTCGGAATTGAACGAAAATCGCATGGTAACTTGCAAACGTGCCAACGGATTCAAATATGCAATCGGTTTTTGAAAATTCTGCTCGGAAGTGATACTTTTTGGCCAATTTCATCGGCTGGCAGTAGCAAAATAGCCGGAAAAAATTGTCCGAAATTGACTAAAAAGTTCACCAATGGCTCCGGAATAATCAACAAAGTCAATTTACACTATTCACATTCGCGAAAACGCGCTACGGTTAGGAAGTTACGACCAAAACATATTCTCGACACGCGATACATTAACAACATCAACAATTAAGCCTCAACCTATCCTATTTCAAATTTGCACATTGAAACAAGCAAGAATTTAAAAGTCAAGCACTTCAATCAATATCAAGTCACAATAATTAACTCTCTTAAGAATTTTATCAAACATCTAACATGCATCGATTAGTCTATGTCAATTTTAACAATCATTTCCAATTATGCACAACAACAATTATTAGGATCAATTAATCAAGCATCAATCAACAACCACATCAAGAATCAATGCACATAATCTCCATAATATGAATTCAACTTCAAAATTCAATTCAAGAAACAATGCAACAATTATTCATGAATTAAAGTTTAAGAAGCTTACCGAATGAAGAATCGACGAAGAAATTGTGAATCCGGAGGAAGTGAGACGCGATCATGAATGGAGGAGAGGAGGAGAGGCCGCGTGGCTGCCGGCGGCGGAAGATGGTGGTCGCACGGTGGTGAAGTTGACCGGAGGTGGTGGTTCGTGGCGGCTCGGCTATCGGAAGCTTGATCGGAATTGTTGTGTTCTTGAGTTCTTAATGAAGTTGTTGTTGTGTTCTTGAGAAAGAGTTGAGAGAATGAACTTTGATCCTTTAGAGAGAGTTTGTGAGAGTTTTTTGGTGTTTGTAAATTATGATTGAAGTTATGAGACAAATTGTGGGTCAAAAGAATATATAGTGGAGTGTAAAATGAAAGGCAAAAGGTAGAATTTTGGCTTAAGTGAAAATAACAATATCTTCGGCAAGAAATTTCGACTCTGAACCTTCCACAACATCGTCCACCTCTGAATCACGGTTGCAATGCAAAAATAACGAACGTCATACGATCAAAATCGAGTGCGATCGATACGTTTAAGCTGCAAGACGTCACTGAATAAGTTGTTTTTTCGGCTTATTTGGTGTCCGCTACTCGAAAATGTGACGAGGTCAACCTCTTCGGAGCATAATCTCGACTCGACTTTGTCAGCAAAGTTGTAGATCTATGAGTCAGTGACCTGGTGTTAAAATCTAAGCTCAACCGGACAAACGACGAGGGAGATATGAATTTTCTCGTGAAACCACTTTCAGCCTTTTTCTTCGGTTCAGCACTTCAGTTTTGTGAAATAAACCAAAACGATAATCTTTGGAGCACCGTTCAAACTCGCATTTGTCTTTGAACTTTAAGAGGATAAAATTTTTGAACCAACGCTTCAAGAACGGGTGCAATCCGATGAAAATTGACCGAGTTATGAATTTTACAAAATCTGACAGACAATGCAGTGCATCAAAGAACCTTATTGGTAATTCGCATTTTCGATATCCTTCCGCTTGGACCGAACCAAAACTGAATTCACATAACGAAGATAACATCTAAACGGAATTTTAGGCACCAAAACGACATCAATTCGATAAACGATCCAAGAGTTATGAATTTTTTAGTGTTCAAAACTCACCGGTTCAGCACTGTTTTTCACTATGTCGACTCTAAAGACTCGCACATTCTGAGATCTTCTTCAAAGAATTAGTTCTCGGCCAAAACCCAAAAGTTGGAAAGGATATCAAGACGAAACTTTTGGCATATGAATCTCTCAGACTTGTTGACCCAATAAGAAGTTACAAACTCTTGAATACCGCTAGCACAGTTAATCGGCGAAACCGAAATTTCAGAAACAAATAAATCCCGCCATTTTCCTTGATGAATTGGCCTCCGAGCCGAACACAAAAGTTGTAGAGAATAATAAAACGGTCTAAACTATTGAGTTTCAAGCCAAAATGAGTTTCCGAGCATAAGTTACAACTTTTGCAAACTGCACCATAAAACTGATATTCAGCTTAAACTCCTCTGAATCAACCGAGAATTTTTGGCTTCTTCTGAGATTATTGTGCACGTGCCCCATGAAGAAATAAAGGCCAGTCGCAACCTGTGAAAGCTCAAATGGAGATGTATGTTCATGTATGTTTATGATGCAATTGTGATCTAAATGCAATGCAATGTATGAAAGGATATGCTAAATGGCTTGAAAATGAGAGGGCAAATTTTGAGGTATTACAGCTGCCCCTATTCAATCATCTGCAGACCTGAATGAATAATTGCAACAGCTTTTAGACGTTCAAGGTGTGGAGTGATTGAATATTCGAACAAAACCTGAAAATTTGCACATTGAGAGTAACAGAAATGCCATCTGCCCATTTATTTATTTATGTATTTTTTTGTTTTTGACCTCTGAATAGGTAGCGAAAATAGAACCAGGTGGGAATATGCTGGGAAGAATGCCATCCTCGAATGACAACTCAAAAGATCCTCGGATCTAGCACGAAACCATCCTCGAATGGAGACGCAAAGGTATACCAGCCTCGGCTGATAACCAAACACAAAAAGAAAATAGGACAAGATGGAACGGGATCATTGTACTTAAATGACAACCCGAAACGTGACCGTTGTACTTAAACGGAGATGCGAACAAATGAGACTGTTGTACTGAAACAAGACTCACAGACGAGACCATTGTACTTAAATGGAGACTCGAAAGGAACGGGATCATTGTACTTAAACGAGAGCCCAAGCAAACAGGATCATTGTACTTAAATGATAACCTGAGACGCGATCGTTGTACTGAAACGGAGACGCGAAAAAAATGAGACTGTTGTACTGAAACAATACTCAAAGGCGAGACCATTGTACTTAAATGGAAACTCGAAAGGAACGGGATCGTTGTACTTAAACGAGAGCCCAAGCAAACAGGATCATTGTACTTAAATGATAACCTGAGACGCAACCGTTGTACTGAAACGGGGACGCGAAAAGAAATGAGACTGTTGTACTGAAACAAGACTCAAAGGCGAGACCATTGTACTTAAATGGAAACTCGAAAAGAACGGGATCGTTGTACTTAAACGAGAGCCCAAGCAAATAGGATCATTGTACTTAAATGATAACCTGAGACGCGACCGTTGTACTGAAACGGGGACGCGAAAAGAAATGAGACTGTTGTACTGAAACAAGACTCAAAGGCGAGACCATTGTACTTAAATGGAGACTCGAATGAAATGGGATCGTTGTACTTAAATGAGAGTCCAAGCAAACAGGATCATTGTACTTAAATGATAACCTGAGACACGACCGTTGTACTGAAACGGGGACGCGAAAAGAAATGAGACTGTTGTACTGAAACAAGACTCAAAGGCGAGACCATTGTACTTAAATGGAAACTCGAAAAGAACGAGATCGTTGTACTTAAACGAGAGCCCAAGACGCGACCATTGTACTTAAACGGAGACGCGCAAAAATGAGACTGTTGTACTGAAACCAGACTCAAAGACGAGACCATTGTACTTAAATGGAGACTCGAAAGGAACGGGATCGTTGTACTTAAACGAGAGCCCAAGACGCGACCATTGTACTTAAACGGAGGCGCGAAGAAAATGAGACTGTTGTACTGAAACAAGACTCAAAGACGAGACCATTGTACTTAAATGGAAACTCGAAAGGAACGGGATCGTTGTACTTAAACGAGAGCCCAAGACGTGACCGTTGTACTGAAACGGAGACGCGAAACAAATGAGACTGTTGTACTGAAACAAGACTCAAAGACGAGACCATTGTACTTAAATGGAAACTCGAAAGGAACGGGATCGTTGTACTTAAACGAGAGCCCAAGACGCGACTGTTGTACTGAAATGGAGACGCGAAAAAAATGAGACTGTTGTACTGAAACAAGACTCAATTGGGGATAACAACAAGACTTGGTAGAAGCATCCATCCTGGGAAATGAAGTTGTATTCTGTGGGGAACACTTCAATCTGATTGGAGATGTAACGGGCCTTATGTAATACCTCAAAACTGGCACATGCTGGTATGCATATGTTTGGATTTATGGCGTAATGCTCCATGACGATGGAAATGTTACGCTTTGGAGGATGCAAATGTAATGATGATTACTAGATGCAAATGCAAATGCAAAAGGGTCTCCTGATAAGGAGAAAACAGATATCCCAGATTGACTGGGGAGGGACGGATGATCACTGCATTGATCTGATTGATCCTTGTGAGGAGAAGACAAGTCTGCGGGGAAGGCTGTCAATGATATACCGGCTCTGAACTGCCACCATTGCCAAAAATAAATTGGACTTTGAGATTGGAGTGCCAAGACCCTGCTGGAGATGAACTCTTCTCGAACTCTGGTGGGAAACCAAAGGCATGATATTGCTGAGGAAAGACCTTGCTGGGGAGGAAAGAACTCCCTGTACTGTTGAGGATTGCCCCTGTCTGAAGGGAAACTTCTGCTTGGGGATTGCACCCACTCTCTGCTACCTTGATGGGTGAAATTTCAACTCCCACATTACTGGGGATGACGGGTGATGTCAATGATAAAGCTTCCTGCTGAAGATAAGAACTCAAGCTGCCACTTACTGGGGATAAGAGATAAGTCCTCTCATGTTGGGAATGAGAGATGTAAGGCGTCTCATGCTGGTGATGAGAGACGATGATACCCTTCTTCTCAAGAAATAACCTCCCATGAGACTTGCTAAGGAATCTTGATCGATAAGTCCGCAGATGAAACAACTCTTCCAGTACTGTGCCGACACTGGCCTTGCCCCTAGCCCTGGGTTGATAGATCACCAACTAATCATGATTGAATAATGGTTCTTTGAAATTTTCAACTCGCCTCAAATTAAGGTCCATCGGAAGAAAAAGTCTCAAGAGGATTTTACAGAAAACATGACATACGAAATGCCTCAGTGTCTTCAAACTCTTGGAGAGATTCGTCGGATCTCGAAATAACTGCCCCTGACTGCATGGTCTATGCAAGAATTTTTCTCGCGAGGATTCGTGAAAAACCTTGTATCACTGTGAGATATTCTGCCCCAGTATTTTGAACTTTAGATAGGTGTTTTGGATTTACCGTCTTCGGAAAAAAGTGACTTCTCATGCTCTTGTGGTGGCCTGCCCCGGTACAAGTCTTGAAGTGATCACCTCTGAATGACTGTGCTTTGAAGGAAACACCCAGATCAACTGTTCCTTGAGAGATTGGATCTCGAAGTAATTGCCCCAGTTTGGCTAAAATTTGAATGCATGCAACAAATTCATGAGAGATTTGATCTCGAAGTGATTGCCCCAGCTTGGCTGAACTTTGAAGAGATTGCTCGACACAATTTCCCCATATTAGTTGGCTCTTACCACGACTGTTGGGAAAGTCCCTACTCAATGGAGTTTTCTTGAAAAGTGCACCTCGACAGATAGTCCTTCGGAAGTTTCAGACTTCTCAACTTGGCAAGATTAAGCTTCTGGACTGAGATTCCATACATGGACTTTTATGATGCCAAACAAATGTATGCAAGCAGAAAATGTTTATTTTAAGAATGAAAATTCTAATGAAACACACATGTTAACCTTAAAGTTTTACTGAAAAAGATGTCGCAAACCTTTGTGAGCGAATCACTGGTTAAAATACGACATTAATTTTTTTGAATAATAGAAAGCATGCACATGCAACACCAACAAAGATCTTTCAACACCACTTATAGGAGTCCGGAATGCGGTCTCGTGGTAGTACGCTCTCAAAAATAACCCTGTTTCAGTTAGGACTTTTTAGGGTTGTATCGTGGCCTGGTTCACGGTTATAGAAACAAAGGATATAGGCTCAAAATTTATTTGTGCCCACCCATCTTCGTGATGTTCTCCATTCCTATTTTCAGCTAGCTTTCACAAGCGCTCACTTTTCGAAAAGGGTTTTGTGATGGTTGAGGAACCAATTACACTAACGGTTTAAGCACCAATCAGGTTGTTGTTGGGAGCCAGCCACCCATATTGTCTTTTGTGTCTGTATCACATGACTTTGTTCTTGTTCAAGGATCTTTCTTGTGTAATCCTTTTCGTCTTTTTCTTTTGCATTATTTTTCTTATCCCTAACTTTTGCCTGGACTGATTCTTGTGAATCTTTGATTGCGAAGTCCAGCGGGATGCCCTAATTTTTGCCTAAGTCGCTTGTTTTCAAGTTTCGACTTAGCGGGCTTTCTCATTCATTTTTTTCAATTCCCTTTTTTTTTGAACAAATCGTGTGACACTGTTTGTCTTGATGGATTTGGAAGGATCGTGACTGTCTCACTTCTTGGTTGATGAGGGATAACCATTGTGGTCTCCGGTCTTTGGACCTCTTGATTGGGATAACCATTGTGGTTTCTGGTCTTTGGACCTCTTGATTTTGTACAACGTAAGGTAATGGATCCTCATATTTGCACCTTTTTGAAATTTGAATGCTCGGTCAAACTAACTGAAGCCTACCCTGCCCCTGGGTTAAATGCAAGGGTTTTTTTTATGCAAAAAGAAACTCCTACTTCAAGGCTCAAATGGGTTGGCGAGGGTCTATCTCCCTTATATCTCCGGTGTTTAGGATTTGAAACAATGCCTGTACATCGTCAACAAGGTCTTTCTCAAAAGCACACAATTAGATTTTATTGCGTTTTTAGTTCGTCATCCTCCCCGATAGAGTTTAAGCACAACAGTTGGTATTGCAATGCACATACATAAAATCATGAGTGAATACGAATGGATTACTTCAAGAAAAACATGTGCATTTTATTATGGTTATCATTCAAAAACAAATAAGTTTCATGCATGCATACAAACGTTTAAACAAACAATATAAACTATAAATGAAAATGCAGTAAAGAAGCTGAACATTGCCATCATTGAGGAGACTTGACTCCGTCTGGACTTATTGCTTCTGAAGATTCCTTTTCAAATTGGGAGGTCCATTTGATGAGGAGATTTCAATATGTGAGCAGACCTTCTGGCATGATTACCTTTGAGTCGGTCAAATTTTGCACATTGTGCCTGAACACATCACAATTGACAAATGGTATGCCTAAATGCCCCTGAGCGGTACCTTCACATCATGGTGGTCATTATTGAGGAGGTCTGACTCCGTCTGGACTTATTGCTCTTGGAGACCTTCAGCAGTTAGCAGTTTGGATGTTCATTCAATTACAGCTTTGGTGCCATATTCTCACTTTTACCTGGTGCGAATACAATAGTCTTGAAGTCAATCGGATTCGGGACCTTGTATTTACCTCTGCCACTGAATGACTCACAATCTTCAATTAAAAGGCCAGGTGCCCCAGAATAGTAATCATACTTGGAGTTGAAACCTCAAAGGAAGCTTTGTCGGAGATGATCTTATATGCTCTGACCGTAGGACTCACCTGGGAAGCTGAAATTGGATGCCGACAAATGACGTCTGGAGGGAAGAGGTTGATAAATGAAGTTGATAAATAAGGTTGCTCGGAAAGATCTTGCACGATCTCTTGCCTACGTATCTCCATTGACCAATGGAGAATCAGAGCAGCGTAGTTCCCCTCACTAGGGATGAAAATTGTAACACCCACTTTTCCCAAAAAATTATTATTATAAATCTTTAATATAATCAGAGTTATTTGTCCAAAGTGAAATGTTACATCAACATCGTTCATCAAGATCATTAATAAAAGAAAACAGCGGAATTCAAACATTTAACGTCAATAGCTCAAAGGCTAAGCAAATCACACATAAAAAAGTTCTTCAATTCAAGTTTAATCATAAAGATAAGTTTTTCTAAACAATAAAAGTAATTGCGGAAAAGATCCCCGTTCCCGTTACATATCAGAGCTCCTAGGACACGGACATAACACCAACGTACTTCTCAAGTACTTGAATTGTCTGCACTTCCGAAGAAGCACAGACGCAACAAAACAAACAGAGGGGTGAGAAATAGATTCATAATATAACGGTGCATACGACATATATGAAGAAGTAATTCACCCTTAATCACACCAAGTTATCAATCATATCATTCAATCAATCATATTATTCAATCAATCATAATATTCAATCAATCATAATGCAATGTGACTCCAATGCACAATGCAAATGCGGTACCGACTCACAATAACGGTTCATCAATAGAACCCCGAATGCATCGTTAACGTCTCCAACAAGACACGATCATCCCTACAACCACGATTCTCCACGAATCCCGAATAATCACATCCACGACATGATTATTCCATCAAACATATGCGCATGCAGACACAACAACGCATACCATATCACAATACACATGAACACATCATGCTTTACGATCCTCATGATCTCATCAACTAATCATCAGTGCATCTTATTCACACACAAAGCATACACATGTCTCATGTTATTCACAATTATAACAATCTACATATTCATATAAATCAATTAAGCAATTAGGATTTCTTATTTGACTAATCATCAAGTCCTATATTCATTATTAGAACATCCTCAAAGTCTTATTTCACTAATATCATCCTACATTAGAAGAATGAATCAAATCCTCCTTAAAACGGACGAAAAATTACATTTACAGGGGCCTAACACGGCCGCCCGTGTTGCCTGACACGGCCCGTGTCAGGTGGCCTGAGACACGCCCCTCAAAATCCACAAAAACTCATTTTCCAAGAGGACAACACGGCCGCCCGTGTTGTACAACACTGCCCGTGTTGTGGCAAAATCATCCAAAACTCATTTTCCAGGAGCACAACACGGCCGCCCGTGTTGTACAACACTGCCCGTGTTGTGGCACCTGTACCCAAAAATTCAATTTTTCCATAAGTCCCAATTTCTTCCCTCTTCCTCACATGCACGAATCCTAACCATTCTAAGTCAAATTTGACACTCAAAACCAACCAATTCACATGTTTATTATCCATTTATACATATAACAACAACTAGTTTTACTAATAACTTTCCTAGATCAATTAAGGAATCTATGAGGTTTAATCCTCTTCTCTGTTCATCATAACCCCCACAACCTTCATATATCAATCTTCCCAATACCCAACATACGACACCAAATATATTTTCAAAATACATCGTATAATCATATTCATCAACAATTTCACAATATTGCATCAATTCAATCATTGTTATTTTAATCTCTTAAAATACCTAAGGGAGGAAGGAACTCCCAATTACCCTTCTATGTCCTATCACCAATCATAAACCCTTTTCTCCCCCCTTACCTTAAAATCGAAGCTTTCCTTCACAACCTTTGGGTCTTGGTGATCTACGATCCTTGACCTTGCCTTTCTTCTCCTCTTTCTCCAGACCTCTCTGTTCTTCGTCAAAATACGATGAATGAGGTTTGTTTCCCTATTTCCTCTTTTTATGAAAACAACAATTCCACCTTTGCCCCTTAAACCTCTAACTAACCATTTATTTATTTTTATTTTATTTAAATAATAACAACATTATAATAATACACCTTATATTATTATTATTATTATTATTATTATTATTATCATCATAAAAATACTTTCTTCACCAAATATTCAATTTTGCCATTAAATTATTTAATATTTATTTCACAAAAATAAATATAAAAATTAAGGCGTTACAAAAATAGCTTCGTTCATAATTTCCATAACCAAGCTCATCCGAGTCTTCATCTGGTTGACTTCCTGTTTCAGCAGTTTCTGGTTCTGAAATAAAGCTTATACCTCTGCCCTGAATTACCTCAACTGGGTCTTCGTTCGATTACCTCCGCCCGGAGTTTCTTCAAATATACCTTGATGATCGTGATTCAAGTTGTCCATTCTGATGAGAAATCAAGTCAGGAAAAGAATTTGTCTCTGAACACCTGTCAAGAATGCAAGGATGTATGCAAATGCCATGTTCAATTATTTCTGAGGAATCTATCTGCTTTGATTCAAGTTTTGACACAGAAAAATCCAACAGCATGATTCAGATATGTGATCCTCAGAAATAACTGAACATGTGTGCTGGAATGCTATGATGTCATGTATGCAACAGGCATGTGATCAATGATCTGATGCTGGTGTTGAGCAGTGAACCAACTGTCTGTATAGAACCACAATAGCGGCACCATCTCTGTATAGAATCCCATAACTGAGAACCCAATAACTGTAGAACTGGATCACATAATTGAACAATCACTGATGGTGTTGAAGTTGAACAACGAGCCAAGTGTATGTGAAGAGTCACAACATCAAGTTCACAATGGTAATCACAGTAACAATTTCTCTGAATAGAAATCCCGGATCCCAGAATCGAAGAACCATAGAACACTGAACAATATTGGCAAAGTGGGTATGTTGAAGTTTAGGGTTCCTGCAAACCTGTAAACCCCTCCCAAACTCATGGGTGTGCTACTCGGGTCAACATCACTGACTCTCAAAGCCGAATAACAATAATACGTTCACCATTTCCGAGAAATGGCTCATGACCAAATCAGGGAATCGGTTTGGCATTATGTACTACTCAGGGAGGCCTCAGTTGAGTCCGGAAAAACAAGCATCCCTCACAAGTCTCCAGCTTCAAGCACTGAATTGAGAAACAATAGTACATTCATCCCAAAGGGTACAATACTACCGTCATACGAACAGTTTGCCTTGACTGGATTCCTATGAGAGAACCAGGCCATCCTATGCGAGTTCCCAGTGGGCCCTCGGATGCGAGTGAGTTTGCCAACAAATGTGGTCTGCCACTGTCATCACTGGAGAGGGATGTTTCCACAAAGGTTCTCAATGATCGGTCCCCTGACTGCACATAACTATCAAGGTAGCGCATCAACCCAGAAAGATTCTGGTATCAATACATTCCCGAGAAGGTCGCAAGTCAAGGTGTGGAACTCACTACTACCAACATAGAAAGATGCCATGAAGCCAAAGTGGAACCACTCTATGTCCTAGGGTGCACTCGAGCCCCGGTTACGAGCTCATCTCACAGTAACTCCCATCCCACAGAAAAAATGAAAACCAGCACAGCCAGACAGTCCAGTATAATATGATGCATGGAAAATAAATACTGAAAGCGGTAAATAAATGCGGTAAAGTAAAGCGGTAAAGTAAAAACTGTAAATGAAAACAGCAAAGCTAAACTAAAGCACACAACAACAAACAAATAAACACCCAAAGAAACAAAACCAAACAGGCACTAGGATTGACTCTACAAGGGAAACCGGAAGAATCGGGCTAGTCCCCAGCAGAGTCGCCAGCTGTCGCTCCCGGGATTTTCATCCTAGTACAAACGCGAAAGTGGCGCGGAAAGGTTAGAGTCGCCAGCCAGACATTTTTATCCCGAATGAATGGGAAAGGTAATGTTGCACAAACCTGAGGAAGAAGGAAAGGACAAGGTCCTGCGAACCAAAGATCTGAGTTCGGGAGTCAGTTACGAACTGGGAAGGTATTAGCACCCCAATCCGTCCGTCGTACCCGACGGGATCCACGCTTGCTTATTTTGTTTCAAAGGGTGAGAAAATATAATTGCTGCTGAATAAAACTGCTGACTGGAATGAGAATGGAAATGAGAAAGGAAACTGAAAATGAAAACTAAACTAAAGAATGGGGAAAATGTAGGGAAAATAAAGAATGTGCTCGAACGGGCCCTACCCCGCTGCCTACGTACCTCATCGAGATAATGAGGATCAGACATATGATCACATCCACGATCATCCCTACAACCACGATTCTCCACGAATCCCGAATAATCACATCCACGACATGATTATTCCATCAAACATATGCGCATGCAGACACAACAACGCATACCATATCACAATACACATGAACACATCATGCTTTACGATCCTCATGATCTCATCAACTAATCATCAGTGCATCTTATTCACACACAAAGCATACACATGTCTCATGTTATTCACAATTATAACAATCTACATATTCATATAAATCAATTAAGCAATTAGGATTTCTTATTTGACTAATCATCAAGTCCTATATTCATTATTAGAACATCCTCAAAGTCTTATTTCACTAATATCATCCTACATTAGAAGAATGAATCAAATCCTCCTTAAAACGGACGAAAAATTACATTTACAGGGGCCTAACACGGCCGCCCGTGTTGCCTGACACGGCCCGTGTCAGGTGGCCTGAGACACGCCCCTCAAAATCCACAAAAACTCATTTTCCAAGAGGACAACACGGCCGCCCGTGTTGTACAACACTGCCCGTGTTGTGGCAAAATCATCCAAAACTCATTTTCCAGGAGCACAACACGGCCGCCCGTGTTGTGGCACCTGTACCCAAAAATTCAATTTTTCCAAAAGTCCCAATTTCTTCCCTCTTCCTCACATGCACGAATCCTAACCATTCTAAGTCAAATTTGACACTCAAAACCAACCAATTCACATGTTTATTATCCATTTATACATATAACAACAACTAGTTTTACTAATAACTTTCCTAGATCAATTAAGGAATCTATGAGGTTTAATCCTCTTCTCTGTTCATCATAACCCCCACAACCTTCATATATCAATCTTCCCAATACCCAACATACGACACCAAATATATTTTCAAAATACATCGTATAATCATATTCATCAACAATTTCACAATATTGCATCAATTCAATCATTGTTATTTTAATCTCTTAAAATACCTAAGGGAGGAAGGAACTCCCAATTACCCTTCTATGTCCTATCACCAATCATAAACCCTTTTCTCCCCCCTTACCTTAAAATCGAAGCTTTCCTTCACAACCTTTGGGTCTTGGTGATCTACGATCCTTGACCTTGCCTTTCTTCTCCTCTTTCTCCAGACCTCTCTGTTCTTCGTCAAAATACGATGAATGAGGTTTGTTTCCCTATTTCCTCTTTTTATGAAAACAACAATTCCACCTTTGCCCCTTAAACCTCTAACTAACCATTTATTTATTTTTATTTTATTTAAATAATAACAACATTATAATAATACACCTTATATTATTATTATTATTATTATTATTATTATTATTATTATTATTATTATTATTATTATCATCATAAAAATACTTTCTTCACCAAATATTCAATTTTGCCATTAAATTATTTAATATTTATTTCACAAAAATAAATATAAAAATTAAGGCGTTACAACTCTCCCCCACTTAATTATTTTCGTCCTCGAAAATGTACCTGAATGGAATAACTCTGGATATGATTCCCGCATCTTGCTCTCCAGTTCCCAGGTAACACTCCCACCAGCAGCTCCTCCCCAAGCTACTCTCACAAGAGGTATCTCTTTGCCTCGAAGTTGCTTCATCTTACGATCTTCAATCCTCAATGGTAAAGTTTCCACCATAAGATTGTCACGGATTTGCACTTCATCTCTCTGAATTACATGTGACGGATCAGACACATATTTCCTGAGTTGCGATACATGAAACACTTCGTGCAAATTCGAAAGTTCTGGCGGTAATGTCACTCTGTAAGCAACCTTGCCTACTCTCTGCATAATCTGATACGGTCCAATGAACTTAGGATCCAGCTTCTTAGACTTCAACGCACGTCCAACACCGGTCATCGGGTTGACTCTCAAAAATACATGGTCACCCTCATTTAACTCTAAGTCTTTCCTTCTATTATCATGGTAACTTTTCTGCCGACTCTGAGGCGCTTTCATTTTCTCCTTGATCATCTGAATAGTTTCAGTAGTCTGTTGAATAATATCAGGCCCAAGCATAACATTTTCACCTGTCTCATACCAACACAGAGGTGTTCTACATCTTCTACCATAAAGAGCTTCAAACGGCGCCATTCCAATACTCGAATGATAGCTATTATTATAAGTAAATTCAATCAGTGCCAAATGTGTATCCCACGCACCACCTTTTTCTAGCACACAAGTTCTCAACAAATCTTCTAATGACTGAATAGTCCTCTCGGATTGTCCATCTGTCTGTGGGTGGTAAGCCGAACTCAATTTCAACTTAGAACCCAAAGCCTCATGCAAACTTTTCCAAAACTCGGAAGTAAATCGCGGATCTCTATCCGATACTATACTTGACGGTACACCGTGAAATTTCACCACAACTCGGATATAAATCTCCGCCAACTTAGTTAACGGGTAACTGATGTTTATCGGAATAAAATGCGCGGACTTAGTCAACCGGTCCACCACCACCCAAATAGCATCCAGTCCTCTCATAGTATTCGGCAAACCTGTCACAAAATCCATAGCAATACTATCCCACTTCCACTCTGGGATCTCTAAAGGTTGCATCAGCCCCGAAGGCTTCTGATGTTCTACTTTTGATTTCTGACATACTAAACAAGCATAAACAAAGTGTGCAATATCTCGTTTCATACCGTGCCACCAAAATAATTTCTTCAAGTCATGGTACATCTTTGTAGCTCCTGGGTGAATACTTAAGCTACTCCGATGACTCTCTTCCAGAATTGCTTTCTTTAGTTCAACACTATCGGGTATACAAATTCTCTCCCGAAATCTCAAAATACCATTATTATCCAAACTAAAATCACCGCCTTGATCATTTCTTTCGGTAGGCATTAAGTCCACCAATTTCACATCTTGTCGTTGGCCTTCCTTAATTACATCAAGAAATTCATTATTTATTCGTAACATGCCCAACTTGACACTTCCAGGTGTTATCTCACACACCATACTCAAGTCTCTAAATTGCTCAATTAAATCCATCTCTTTCATCATCATAGCCGACATATGAACTGTTTTCCGGCTTAATGCGTCTGCAACTACATTTGCCTTTCCCGGATGGTAATTTAAATTAAAATCATAATCTTTCAAAAATTCTAACCATCTCCTCTGTCTCATATTAAGCTCCTTCTGATCAAATAAATATTTCAGACTCTTATGGTCACTAAAGACTTCAAATCGCGATCCATAGAGATAATGCCTCCAAATTTTCAACACAAATACCACTGCAGCCAATTCTAAATCATGAGTAGGATAATTCCTCTCGTGTATCCTCAACTGTCTTGAAGCATAGGCTACTACTTTACCAACCTGCATTAACACGCCACCTAAACCCATTTTAGATGCATCACAATACACAACAAAAGCTTCATTCGGATTCGGTAAAATCAATACCGGTGCCGAAGTCAATTTCTTTTTCAATTCTTCAAAGCTTCTCTCACAAGCTACATCCCAAATAAAGGCTTGACTCTTCCGGGTCAATTGAGTCAATGGCAACGCCAAATTAGAAAATCTTTCAATAAACCTTCGATAATAACCAGCTAAACCAAGAAAACTTCTAATTTCCGTTACCGTCTTCGGAGGTTCCCAATCAAGCACAGCACTAACCTTTGAAGGGTCTACCGCTATACCTTCACCAGATATTACATGCCCCAAAAAGCTCACTTTCTTCAACCAGAATTCACACTTGGAAAATTTAGCAAACAATTTGTTATCTTTTAACACTTGCAGCACAATTCTCAAATGTTTCTCATGCTCTTCTTCAGACTTCGAGTATATTAATATATCATCAATAAATACTACGACGAATTGATCCAAGTAAGAATGGAATATTCGATTCATATATTCCATAAACACACCCGGCGCATTAGACACTCCAAAAGGCATCACTGCATATTCGTAATGACCATATCGAGTTCTAAATGCCGTCTTCTGGATATCTTCCTCTTTCACTCTGATTTGATGATATCCTGATCTCAAATCAATCTTGCTAAAAATACAAGCTCCCACAAGTTGATCCATCAAGTCATCGATCATGGGAAGTGGATATTTATTCTTAATAGTAACCTTATTCAGCTGTCGGTAGTCAATGCACAAGCGCATACTACCATCCTTCTTCTTAACTAATAACACTGGAGCACCCCATGGAGATACGCTGGGTCGAATGAACTTCTTATCAAGTAAATCACGAATCCGCGATTTTAATTCAGCTAACTCAGTAGCAGACATCCTATACGGTGCCATAGAAATAGGCCTGGTACCAGGAATCAAGTCAATAGTAAACTCCACTTCACGCGTCGGAGGTAACTCTGTAATATCATTGGGAAATACTTCAAGAAATTCATTCACCACCGGTAACTCTTCAACAACGACCTTTTCTTCTATAGATAATGAAGCAAACACAACAAACATTTTCGCTTCGTCTTCCAATAAGGTCCTCAGTTCTTTAGTAGAAACTGAACTGGCCAAAATTTCTTCTTCTGGAGTCAGGAATAACAATCTCTTCCTAAAGCAATCAATATAAACTCGGTTGGATTCCAACCAGTTCATACCCAAGATTATATCAAGATTACTGAGTGGTAGACATATGAGATCCACTCTAAACTCTTTACCAGAAATAGACAACACACAATCACGACATATCAAGGTAGTAGTCACAGACCCTATAGATGGTGTATCAATAACCATTCCTCGACTTAACTGAGAAGGTTCCAATCCTAACTTTTTCACACATTCCAAAGAAATAAACGAGTGTGTTGCACCCGTATCAATGATCACAAATAAAGGAATATCATTGATAAAGCAAGTACCTTTGACCAATCAATCTTCACTAGTAGGATGAGCTCCTACTAATACAAACACTTTCCCATCGGATTTCTGCTTCTTTGGTTTCTGACAACTAGTGCTAATGTGGCCCTGCTCTCCACAATTATAGCAAATAGGCACATTCCCTCTGCAATTGGCCATCACATGACCCGCCTTTCCACACTTAAAACACTTCTTTTCTTCGGTAGGACAATTATTGGCACGATGTCCCGCGCCGTGACATCTGTAGCATTTGAGCACATCGGGAGTACTTCCTCCCCCACTTGGTCTCTTCTCATTACCAGCTTTTTGCTTCTCTTTGTCAGCTGGAGCACTGTACGGAGTACCACCAAATCTATGCTTCCCTTTCTTATCACTCACAGCTTTGTAGTGTGCAATCCGCGCCCTGTTGTCATTATCATAAATCCTGCTTCTACTTACCAACTCTGGATAATTCCTGATCTTCTGGCAAGCAATACCCAACTTAATCTCAGGACGCAGTCCATTCTCATACTTCAGACATTTGGAAGTCATTGCCTCTTTAGTATTATAGTGCGTACAGTATTGCACTAGTTCTTCAAACTTGGCAGCATACTCCGCCACTGTCATATTACCTTGCTTGAGTTCCAAGAACTCAACCTCCTTAGCACTGCGGATGTCTTCCGGGAAATACTTTTCCAAGAATTCTCTGCGAAATACCGCCCAAGTGATAGCCGTACCCGCGTCTTCCATCCTTTGGCGACTGTTGTCCCACCAGACTTCAGCTTCGCCCTCCAGCATGTGAGTACCAAATCTCACCTTTTGATCATCAGAGCATCCCATGGTTCTGAAGATCTTCTCAACAGCTTTCAACCACCTCTGCGCAGCCTCTGGATCCAGAATTCCACCTTCATACATCGGCGGCTTGTTATTCCGAAACTGCTCCAATGCACGAGACTGAGCATTTCCTCCAACCTGAACGACCTGAACAACGTTCTCAACCGTCTGCGCCATGGCTTGCATAGCCGCAGCAAGATCAGCATCATTCCTTCCTGCCATACTGATACAACAAACAACTCAGGTTAGGAAACACACGACTCTTATTCTAAGGACTGACTCAATCTGGCCGGTTGGACCGACCTGCTCTGATACCAATTGTAACACCCATTTTTCCCAAAAAATTATTATTATAAATCTTTAATATAATCAGAGTTATTTGTCCAAAGTGAAATGTTACATCATCATCGTTCATCAAGATCATTAATAAAAGAAAACAGCGGAATTCAAACATTTAACGTCAATAGCTCAAAGGCTAAGCAAATCACACATAAAAAAGTTCTTCAATTCAAGTTTAATCATAAAGATAAGTTTTTCTAAACAATAAAAGTAATTGCGGAAAAGATCCTCGTTCCCGTTACATATACGAGCTCCTAGGACACGGACATCACACCCAACGTACTTCTCAAGTACCTGAATTGTCTGCACTTCCGAAGAAGCACAGACGCAACAAAACAAACAGAGGGGTGAGAAATAGATTCATAATATAACGGTGCATACGACATATATGAAGAAGTAATTCACCCTTAATCACACCAAGTTATCAATCATATCATTCAATCAATCATATTATTCAATCAATCATAATATTCAATCAATCATAATGCAATGTGACTCCAATGCACAATGCAAATGCGGTACCGACTCACAATAACGGTTCATCAATAGAACCCCGAATGCATCGTTAACGTCTCCAACAAGACACGATCATCCCTACAACCACGATTCTCCACGAATCCCGAATAATCACATCCACGACATGATTATTCCATCAAACATATGCGCATGCAGACACAACAACGCATACCATATCACAATACACATGAACACATCATGCTTTACGATCCTCATGATCTCATCAACTAATCATCAGTGCATCTTATTCACACACAAAGCATACACATGTCTCATGTTATTCACAATTATAACAATCTACATATTCATATAAATCAATTAAGCAATTAGGATTTCTTATTTGACTAATCATCAAGTCCTATATTCATTATTAGAACATCCTCAAAGTCTTATTTCACTAATATCATCCTACATTATAAGAATGAATCAAATCCTCCTTAAAATGGACGAAAAATTACATTTACAGGGGCCTAACACGGCCGCCCGTGTTGCCTGACACGGCCCGTGTCAGGTGGCCTGAGACACGCCCCTCAAAATCCACAAAAACTCATTTTCCAAGAGGACAACACGGCCGCCCGTGTTGTACAACACTGCCCGTGTTGTGGCAAAATCATCCAAAACTCATTTTCCAGGAGCACAACACGGCCGCCCGTGTTGTACAACACTGCCCGTGTTGTGGCACCTGTACCCAAAAATTCAATTTTTCCAAAAGTCCCAATTTATTTCCTCTTCCTCACATGCACGAATCCTAACCATTCTAAGTCAAATTTGACACTCAAAACCAACCAATTCACATGTTTATTATCCATTTATACATATAACAACAACTAGTTTTACTAATAACTTTCCTAGATCAATTAAGGAATCTATGAGGTTTAATCCTCTTCTCTGTTCATCATAACCCCCACAACCTTCATATATCAATCTTCCCAATACCCAACATACGACACCAAATATATTTTCAAAATACATCGTATAATCATATTCATCAACAATTTCACAATATTGCATCAATTCAATCATTGTTATTTTAATCTCTTAAAATACCTAAGGGAGGAAGGAACTCCCAATTACCCTTCTATGTCCTATCACCAATCATAAACCCTTTTCTCCCCCCTTACCTTAAAATCGAAGCTTTCCTTCACAACCTTTGGGTCTTGGTGATCTACGATCCTTGACCTTGCCTTTCTTCTCCTCTTTCTCCAGACCTCTCTGTTCTTCGTCAAAATACGATGAATGAGGTTTGTTTCCCTATTTCCTCTTTTTATGAAAACAACAATTCCACCTTTGTCCCTTAAACCTCTAACTAACCATTTATTTATTTTTATTTTATTTAAATAATAACAACATTATAATAATACACCTTATATTATTATTATTATTATTATTATTATTATTATTATTATTATTATTATTATTATTATCATCATAAAAATACTTTCTTCACCAAATATTCAATTTTGCCATTAAATTATTTAATATTTATTTCACAAAAATAAATATAAAAATTAAGGCGTTACAAAAATAGCTTCGTTCATAATTTCCATAACCAAGCTCATCCGAGTCTTCATCTGGTTGACTTCCTGTTTCAGCAGTTTCTGGTTCTGAAATAAAGCTTATACCTCTGCCCTGAATTACCTCAACTGGGTCTTCGTTCGATTACCTACGCCCGGAGTTTCTTCAAATATACCTTGATGATCGTGATTCAAGTTGTCCATTCTGATGAGAAATCAAGTCAGGAAAAGAATTTGTCTCTGAACACCTGTCAAGAATGCAAGGATGTATGCAAATGCCATGTTCAATTATTTCTGAGGAATCTATCTGCTTTGATTCAAGTTTTGACACAGAAAAATCCAACAGCATGATTCAGATATGTGATCCTCAGAAATAACTGAACATGTGTGCTGGAATGCTATGATGTCATGTATGCAACAGCCATGTGATCAATGATCTGATGCTGGTGTTGAGCAGTGAACCAACTGTCTGTATAGAACCACAATAGCGACACCATCTCTGTATAGAATCCCATAACTGAGAACCCAATAACCGTAGAACTGGATCACATAATTGAACAATCACTGATGGTGTTGAAGTTGAACAACGAGCCAAGTGTATGTGAAGAGTCACAACATCAAGTTCACAATGGTAATCACAGTAACAATTTCTCTGAATAGAAATCCCGGATCCCAGAATCGAAGAACCATAGAACACTGAACAATATTGGCAAAGTGGGTATGTTGAAGTTTAGGGTTCCTGCAAACCTGTAAACCCCTCCCAAACTCATGGGTGTGCTACTCGGGTCAACATCATTGACTCTCAAAGCCGAATAACAATAATACGTTCACCATTTCCGAGAAATGGCTCATGACCAAATCAGGGAATCGGTTTGGCATTATGTACTACTCAGGGAGGCCTCAGTTGAGTCCGGAAAAACAAGCATCCCTCACAAGTCTCCAGCTTCAAGCACTGAATTGAGAAACAATAGTACATTCATCCCAAAGGGTACAATACTACCGTCATACGAACAGTTTGCCTTGACTGGATTCCTATGAGAGAACCAGGCCATCCTATGCGAGTTCCCAGTGGGCCCTCGGATGCGAGTGAGTTTGCCAACAAATGTGGTTTGCCACTGTCATCACTGGAGAGGGATGTTTCCACAAAGGTTCTCAATGATCGGTCCCCTAACTGCACATAACTATCAAGGTAGCGCATCAACCCAGAAAGATTCTGGTATCAATACATTCCCGAGAAGGTCGCAAGTCAAGGTGTGGAACTCACTACTACCAACATAGAAAGATGCCATGAAGCCAAAGTGGAACCACTCTATGTCCTAGGGTGCACTCGAGCCCCGGTTACGAGCTCATCTCACAGTAACTCCCATCCCACAGAAAAAATGAAAACCAGCACAGCCAGACAGTCCAGTATAATATGATGCATGGAAAATAAATACTGAAAGCGGTAAATAAATGCGGTAAAGTAAAGCGGTAAAGTAAAAACTGTAAATGAAAACAGCAAAGCTAAACTAAAGCACACAACAACAAACAAATAAACACCCAAAGAAACAAAACCAAACAGGCACTAGGATTGACTCTACAAGGGAAACCGGAAGAATCGGGCTAGTCCCCAGCAGAGTCGCCAGCTGTCGCTCCCGGGATTTTCATCCTAGTACAAACGCGAAAGTGGCGCGGAAAGGTTAGAGTCGCCAGCCAGACATTTTTATCCCGAATGAATGGGAAAGGTAATGTTGCACAAACCTGAGGAAGAAGGAAAGGACAAGGTCCTGCGAACCAAAGATCTGAGTTCGGGAGTCAGTTATGAACTGGGAAGGTATTAGCACCCCAATCCGTCCGTCGTACCCGACGGGTTCCACGCTTGCTTATTTTGTTTCAAAGGGTGAGAAAATATAACTGCTGCTAAATAAAACTGCTGACTGGAATGAGAATGGAAATGAGAAAGGAAACTGAAAATGAAAACTAAACTAAAGAATGGGGAAAATGTAGGGAAAATAAAGAATGTGCTCGAACGGGCCCTACCCCGCTGCCTACGTACCTCATCGAGATAATGAGGATCAGAGTCGACGTAGTTCGCCTAACTAAGGCGGGAACTATTTGTTTGTGTTTTTTATGCTGGAACTGCGTATGTCTATGCTCAGGTGTTGCAGGCTCGTCTGGTACGAGTGCGTTTACCATCTTGCATGTGTGACAAGTCGTCGCGAGTTCGCGTTGTGAGTGAATGAGATGAGAAAAGAAGTTCCCGCAGGATAGTCGCTTATTGTTTGTTTTTTTGTCTTTTATGAGAAGTGTTTTGAATTTGTTTGTGAACTGTCTTGTACTAAGAGCTATCCATCGCGGGAAGTATTTATACCTCGCCCCGAAACAGGACGCGTATAAACACTCCGCAACAAAGTCTCGTGTCGTATAAGATTGTTCGGTTTTTATTAAGTATTTTATTGCTTTTCTTTATGAGAGAGAAAGAATGACTCAAATTGATAAAAGGACAAAATCTAAGGGACTAAGACTCAATCCTAATTTTATTTGTTTATTTACAAGAGAGGTCCTATGGTTAATGAGGTATTCTAATCCTAAGGAAGAAAAGGAAAGGAAGAAAAGAGAATTAGAAACTAACTTACTTCCTAAGGAAGTTAAGTTGTCTCTAAAGAAAGGGAAAACCTAAAAGCAAAGCACAAGGTGCTAAGGCAAACACAATTAAGATGCATAAAAGATGGGAATGAAATAATGCTTACCTCAATCTTCCCCCCTACAAAACAAAAGTTAGCATGACAATGCATATTGAAAGTAAAATCAAAGCATGAAAGCGATTAAGTACCATAAACGTCCTAGAATGGAACTAGGGTTCAAAATAAGACCTAAGTCTAAAGGTGAAGGTACCTAAAGGTCACATGACTTATAAAGTCAGTAGCTACATGCTATAGGTCCCTAAGTATGCTAGGATACCTCACAAGATCAAACTATGTCAAACTATGTACAAAAAGTTCACCTAAGTTCACCTAAATGCGAATTAGGGCTCATGGATGAAATATGAATGCATATGGCTTACAAAGATGGATTAATGCATAAAATGAACATCAAAGTCAGTAATGAATGCTTATGAAGATGGATGAATGAATATACAATCATGGATGCAATGGATTAGGCATATGGAGCAATGAGAAGAAGATATGAGAAGAAACGAACAAAAATCGCATAAGATCGCACATGATGCAAACTAAGGAAGAATAGCATGTGAATATGAATGAAATGATTATGGGTCAGTAGCATACAAGGTATGAGATGCACTTAGAATGCATGAATAGGCATTAATGATTTCCACATAATTAATGTTATTATTTAGAGGAGAAGAGAATCTAGCTTAGGTTAAAGTTAATTCACATAAGTATGCACTTTAAAGCACCAAAACAAACCAAATGAGTATGGTTCAAAAAATGACCTATGACTGGAATTAAAGACATAAAAAATGACCTATAATCAACTCCTAAAAGCTACCCAAAAGGTTTCTCAATCAAATGGCATGAATGCCTTTCTAAATCCTAGGATATGGAACAAATACACACATGAATCAACCTAGGATCTAGGTGACATGGAAAAATAGCAAAAAGGCTTAAAAAATTATGAAATTAAATCCCTAGAATGATATAGTGATTATCTCATATTTTCCAAAAGGATTTCATAAAATTATGCACCAAAGTGCCAAAACAAACTCCTTGATTAGCAAGGTGACAAAGCATGATCACCAAAAAACAACTCCACAAAGTGGATCAAAAAGGGCACTAAAAATTATGAAAAAAATGCCTAATGAGAATCAAAATGTCACAAATTACAGTGATTAATCACACACAAAAAATAGGTTTCACACCTATGGGGAAAAATCGATTTTGGTCCCTTATGCCAAAACATTCCTTTTTGGGACAGCTTATGATCTAAAATCCAAATTAATTATTAAAACCACCCAAATCTGGAAACAAAAAATATGAAAAATTAATTAAGAGGATAAGGATTACTCATGAATTTTTCCAGAATTTTATCTCACTTAAAAATATTTTTAATAATTGCGACGAAACGGGCAAAAAAGTGGATTTTAAGGGGAAGTGAAAGGAAGCGATCCTAATGGTTCATAACCTAATCCCTAAGCTCCGAAATCGACACAAATCAACATATATCACAAATAAATCCAATGCCTCAGGTGGGAGGGCTCAATATGCACCTTAAGTTATATGATCATAAGTCGCATACAACTAGAATGATGCATTAAAGTAGATAATCGAGATTACTTACTTGGTCGAAGTGCCGATTCTTTCACATAAAAGAAATCCAAAAAAACTTCAAGCCAAGCCTTGTAATCTCCCATGAGCAAAATAAATGCTCATCTTCCATAATTGCTTTGTGAAGATCCCCCATAATCGAAACAAAAACAACGGCACAAAATATCATTTGAATCCAAAGGTATCCCACAAATAAAGTGGAATGCCAACCAAATAACCGTCGTTAAGATCTTTGCGAGAACCTTGCATGAACTCAACAAACGCATTAGAAACCAAAAAGAGGTGCAACCGGAAGTTGCACCTATAACTCACAACTCCAAATCAAGTAGAAATATGAATATACGAGTCATGGACATGCATTGAAATTTACGTTTCAAAACGGGGCAGCACTTATGCTCTAACATAAACAACATGCAAACTCAAACCGGAATCGAACAAATTTACATGCAATGAATGGCAAATGATCAACAAACACATATACAAATCAAAACAAGATCAATGCATCAAAATCGCACCAAATCGAACTTAAAAAGCCTTAAAACGCGTCAAAAATCATCGACTCGGAATCGAACGAAAATCGCATGGTAACTTGCAAACGTGCCAACGGATTCAAATATGCAATCGGTTTTTGAAAATTCCGCTCGGAAGTGATACTTTTTGGCCAATTTCATCGGCTGGCAGTAGCAAAATAGCCGGAAAAAATTGTCCGAAATCGACTAAAAAGTTCACCAATGGCTCCGGAATAATCAACAAAGTCAATTTACACTATTCACATTCGCGAAAACGCGCTACGGTTAGGAAGTTACGACCAAAACATATTCTCGACACGCGATACATTAACAACATCAACAATTAAGCCTCAACCTATCCTATTTCAAATTTGCACATTGAAACAAGCAAGAATTTAAAAGTCAAGCACTTCAATCAATATCAAGTCACAATAATTAACTCTCTTAAGAATTTTATCAAACATCTAACATGCATCGATTAGTCTATGTCAATTTTAACAATCATTTCCAATTATGCACAACAACAATTATTAGGATCAATTAATCAAGCATCAATCAACAACCACATCAAGAATCAATGCACATAATCTCCATAATATGAATTCAACTTCAAAATTTAATTCAAGAAACAATGCAACAATTATTCATGAATTAAAGTTTAAGAAGCTTACCGAATGAAGAATCGACGAAGAAATTGTGAATCCGGAGGAAGTGAGACGCGATCATGAACGGAGGAGAGGAGGAGAGGCCGCGTGGCTGCCGGCGGCGGAAGATGGTGGTCGCACGGTGGTGAAGTTGACCGGAGGTGGTGGTTCGTGGCGGCTCGGCTATCGGAAGCTTGATCGGAATTGTTGTGTTCTTGAGTTCTTAATGAAGTTGTTGTTGTGTTCTTGAGAAAGAGTTGAGAGAATGAACTTTGATCCTTTAGAGAGAGTTTGTGAGAGTTTTTTGGTGTTTGTAAATTATGATTGAAGTTATGAGACAAATTGTGGGTCAAAAGAATATATAGTGGAGTGTAAAATGAAAGGCAAAAGGTAGAATTTTGGCTTAAGTGAAAATAACAATATCTTCGGCAAGAAATTTCGACTCTGAACCTTCCACAACATCGTCCACCTCTAATTCACGGTTGCAATGCAAAAATAACGAACGTCATACGATCAAAATCGAGTGCGATCGATACGTTTAAGCTGCAAGACGTCACTGAATAAGTTGTTTTTTCGGCTTATTTGGTGTCCGCTACTCGAAAATGTGACGAGGTCAACCTCTTCGGAGCATAATCTCGACTCGACTTTGTCAGCAAAGTTGTAGATCTATGAGTCAGTGACCTGGTGTTAAAATCTAAGCTCAACCGGACAAACGACGAGGGAGATATGAATTTTCTCGTGAAACCACTTTCAGCCTTTTTCTTCGGTTCAGCACTTCAGTTTTGTGAAATAAACCAAAACGATAATCTTTGGAGCACCGTTCAAACTCGCATTTGTCTTTGAACTTTAAGAGGATAAAATTTTTGAACCAACGCTTCAAGAACGGGTGCAATCCGATGAAAATTGACCGAGTTATGAATTTTACAAAATCTGACAGACAATGCAGTGCATCAAAGAACCTTATTGGTAATTCGCATTTTCGATATCCTTCCGCTTGGACCGAACCAAAACTGAATTCACATAACGAAGATAACATCTAAACGGAATTTTAGGCACCAAAACGACATCAATTCGATAAACGATCCAAGAGTTATGAATTTTTTAGTGTTCAAAACTCACCGGTTCAGCACTGTTTTTCACTATGTCGACTCTAAAGACTCGCACATTCTGAGATCTTCTTCAAAGAATTAGTTCTCGGCCAAAACCCAAAAGTTGGAAAGGATATCAAGACGGAACTTTTGGCATATGAATCTCTCAGACTTGTTGACCCAATAAGAAGTTACAAACTCTTGAATACCGCTAGCACAGTTAATCGGCGAAACCGAAATTTCAGAAACAAATAAATCCCGCCATTTTCCTTGATGAATTGGCCTCCGAGCCGAACACAAAAGTTGTAGAGAATAATAAAACGGTCTAAACTATTGAGTTTCAAGCCAAAATGAGTTTCCGAGCATAAGTTACAACTTTTGCAAACTGCACCATAAAACTGATATTCAGCTTAAACTCCTCTGAATCAACCGAGAACTTTTGGCTTCTTCTGAGATTATTGTGCACGTGCCGCATGAAGAAATAAAGGCCAGTCGCAACCTGTGAAAGCTTAAATGGAGATGTATGTTCATGTATGTTTATGATGCAATTGTGATCTAAATGCAATGCAATGTATGAAAGGATATGCTAAATGGCATGAAAATGAGAGGGCAAATTTTGAGGTATTACAATGAGGTTCACAAAGTTCACAATTAGTCAGAGGATTTGACAATTCCCTCAGACAATGCATCCTCCTAACCAGGGCATCCAAAACTAGGGTTTTGACTTTAATCAGGCTAAATGGACTTCCAAGACTTCAAGTGAGCTTCATAACATCTTATATGTGTTTAAGAACCCCCATGACAAGTTTCAAGACTTTCCCAAAAGATTTGCTCAGTCAGATGATCAGATAGGTTAAAATCAGTCAAAGTAGTTAAAAAGTCAAACTGAGGTCAACTGTGGTCAAACCAAAGTCAAACTTCATGATTTTTTTGCCAACATCAAGTATATGAAGTAAAATTCATCGTTTGATCAAGGGTTGATCATGATTCATCAAGGAGATTTCAGATCATCAAGAATCAGGAGTTTCTAAATTAGGGTTTCCTCAGGAAAAGTCAACTGAACTTTGACCAGCCATAACTTTCACATGCTTCATCAAATTTTTTCCATCCAAAGCTAATTTTGAAGGAAATTGAATTCTCTACAACTTTGTGTCTCACAAGCCAAGCCCAAAAATGCTTCATTTGGAAGGTATGAGCTAAGACATTATAGGTCCTTTTAAAAGTCAACAAAAAGTCAACAACTTCAAAAGAGCATAACTTGAGAATGGTAAAAGATATGGACATGAAACCAATGGGGTTGGTTATAGGACTCTTTAAGCTTTCCAAAATGTCCAAAAACACATTCATATCATTAAAATTTAAGTATTTGTGCCCTTGCAAAGTTGGGAAATGTTAGGGAAGTTTATGAAGCAAATGGTGGTTTAAAACCAAATTCTTCCAAATGGGCTTGCAATTTTGTGATCCAAACTTTAACATGACATCATGCACGACCCAACCCTCATTTATTCAGATTTTTTATTATTTTGATTTTATTTATTTTGATTTTATTCATTTAAAATCATTTTAAATCAAAATAAAATAGATAAATCAAATATTTAAATGAGATATTGCTTCTAGAAAATCATAAATATGGATTGGATCAAATTGATATGAGAATTATGGTGATTGTCTTAAAATAGCAAGGTTACATTCAAGAATATTTGAAATTTAAAACATGATCTTTTTCAATCTCAATTATCCAAAAAATCCAAACAAACCTACAATATTTTGACCTAATTTCATCTACTATATGTACACAAACTCATCACAATGCAGGGGGGACGAATTGGCAGCCTCAAACCATAATTTCAAACTTCACAAAATCCTTCAAAAAACAATTTTCTGTTTCAATCATAGAAGAGGTTTCAAGGTATTCTAAAGACACTACAAGCTTCCTTGAGCATCACTGAATCTATCCCAACCCTCAATAGCAATTGATTCATACTCATATGCCATAACCGAATCAATTTTCTCTTGATTTTTCAAATTTTCAATTCATTAAATTCATGCAATATTATTGTGTTTTGACTTTGAAATATTGTTTGTGATAGTATGTAGATCGTTTCTGGATAAAAAAACTTGCAGGTTCATGGACAAATGCGTGAGAAGCCATTGTTAGGGTTTGAACCTTTGAATTAGGGTTTCATCATCTACTTAATTTAAATGAATTATAAGACCATGACAGGAATGTATGAACTATAAATGATTGATCTGGGTTGTTAATTGTTAAGATTGGTACGATTTTCATGGTGTTTCAAAATCTAGGTTTTCTGTGAAATTCGTGTGCAGGTAAATTCGTAGGAAATTCTGTGGATAATTTTGCAGCTAAATTCACAAGTCTCAAGGAAGAAGATGGAGTCTTGGCGCGCAGCTGAGATTTGAATCTTTGTTTTAATATTTTATGAAATCATTTGCATTTTATTTCACAGATGGATTGGTAGCTCAGTTGGTTGAGGCGCATGTGTGATGGATGAGGAGTCCTGGGTTCGAATCGTCCCCAGCCCCTTTTGTTTTTTTTGATAATTTTCAATATATTTGCAAGATAAAGCACAAAACGAATGCAACCTGTATCACTAACACAAGCGCAGACTTGTCCCAGTGGTTGGCGTGCTAGTCTTGGGGGAATATAGCCTAGGGCCTGGGTTCGAATCCCAGCCCCAGGTATGTTTTCTTTTCTTTTATTTTGTTCTATATTTTATAATTAAACTTAAATAATTCCTTAAAAATGTTAGAATAAATATATAAATTATTTGTTATATCTAAAATTCATTTTTTCTAATCAAAACTTTATTTTTAAAATTTAATTGTTTATATATTATGTGTTCATATTATTCAAATATATATATATAATTTGTAAATAAATGAA
The DNA here is from genome assembly GCA_963966055.1 of Lathyrus aphaca. Lineage (NCBI taxonomy): Eukaryota > Viridiplantae > Streptophyta > Magnoliopsida > Fabales > Fabaceae > Lathyrus > Lathyrus aphaca. Next base: position 179,032,555 of record OZ014520.1, read on the forward strand.
TTTATTTTGTAAATTAATTACTTAACCCTAATATTTTCTAAAACCCTAAATTTTTTTTATGTAAAAACCTAATTATTTTTATCAATATTAATATTTGTATATAAATGCTAATTATGTTTATTTATCTTTATTATTTGTTTATATTATTATTATACATAGTTTTTATATAAATAATGTAAATAGTTTAATAAATTAATTAACCCTAACTTATTTTTTTCTAAATAATTAAAAAAAAACTTAATTTTATTTTATGAATATAATTTATTATTTTTTATATGCTTATTTAATTATAATTGGATATTTTTAAAATAATTAGACTATTAGTCATATTTTGTTAATATATAATATTTATCATTTACTTCCCTTATTAATAAAAAAACCTTAAAAATAATTAATTCATTTAAAATTGAACTTTTTTATTATGCTAATTTCTTTTTCTTATATTTATTTTGTTTATTATTATTAACTTCTTTATTTATTTATCTCTTATGTGATTATTTATTTTATTATTATTATTACTAACCCAGTTATTTATTTATTTACTTATTTATTTTAATTATTTTAATTATTATAATGTAATTGTATCCCTTATGTAATAGTTGTAGTAATTTTTATTATTTATTTTTTGTCATGGTTAGTAAAATAGGGAGTGCAAGACATGTTTGTATTTAAAATTGGATTTAGATCATTAATCTTAAAGATAAATATTTGAATTGGCACACTCACACACGTAAGTCGATCCTGGATCGCCATCTCACTTCTTAAGGGTTATCTCTCAAGTTGCCTAAACAAAAGGTCAAGTAAGGTGTAAAGCAAAGTCCCTTCTCTCATATCATCTAGTCCCTTAATAGATAAAAAGATCAAGTCCCTTCATGGTTGCCTTCGTAATGATCTTGTCCCTTTCGAATAAAGATGATAAGTCCCTTCGAATTGCTTATACACCTTACAGTTGCCTAAATAAACAGTTGTCCCTTCATTGGTCCCTCACACATCCAAGGTAATGACTACCTATTCCTTAATAATAGGGATAGTTTTACCACTTAAAGGATATTCAAGAACAGAAAAGACTTAACTTAGGGTAGGTTCCTCTTATGTACTTGCTCACTTTTCAAAAACATTTCAAACACTTCACATTTTTCAAAAAAAAATTCAAAACAGACTTTATATATATCCGTACATGGATCATTATAAAGTACTTAAAGGAAATTTTATTCACACACTACACTTTTCAAAACAATTTAAAGTGAGCTAAGTAACTAAGAGCCCATGGATAACCATGGATGTAAAGGGTGCTAACACCTTCCCTTTACATAACCTACCCCCCGAACCCAAAAATCTTTTAAAAGGTCTTTCCTGTTCTTTTATGCCTTTCGTTTGGATAAAATAAAAGTCGGTGGCGACTCTTGCTATCCGCAACATAATTAAAGTCAGTTCTCCCACCGTGTTACACCTGGCCGTTTCCTGCTCCCCGAAGGTGACGAGGTGCTCGACATATCCCCACGGTCATGTCGTGGCTCCATTGAATCCTTGGAGGTCGGACCCGACGTAGGGGGATAGGTTGTTCTTGTCTAATTTCAGATTCTTGAAGAGGTGGACGTACATGATATCCACCGAGCTGCCTTGATCGATCAGAATGCGTCTGACATCGAACTGGGCCATCCTGGCCCTGATCAATAGTGGGATGCCCGAATTCGGGGAGCCGCCCGGAAGCTCTTCTAAAAAGAAGGATATTGGGTTGGATTTACCCCTATATTTTGTCAGCGTCGCCTTTTGTTCGAGCGCGGTCAGAAGGAGCTCGTCGAACTTGCGTTTTACTGAGAGGGCGGCGGCCTCGCCGTTGATCCCTCCGCCCGATATAACAAGGGCGGTTGGGAAATCTTCCCAGGGGCTAAGTGTAGTGATCCGGCCTTCGGGCAATGGCTCAGGGAGGGTGAAATCCTCTAGACGTGACACGCAGAGAGCTACTTGATAAGGAGAGTTGTCGGGGGGTGTATCCTCCCGAGGTCTATTCTTCTCTGACTCTTCATGCTTAGGAGCTTCGTTCCTCCTAGTATATTGTTTAAGATGCCCTTCCTGGATTAAAATCTCTATTGCATCTTTTAGGTGAACGCAGTCTTCGGTCACATGCCCGTGGCTCTAGTGGAACCTGCAGTATTTGGACTTGTCGGTGTGAGGCTTTGGTGCAGATGGTTTTGGGAACCTTACTCTGCCTTGTTTGAATTCGGAGTTGATGCATTCCGCGAGAATGCGCTCGCAGGGAGCTGTCAGTAAGGTGTACTCGCTGTATCGGCTCGCGGGGCCTCTTCCTTCTCGAGGCTCGCGGGGCCTTTCTTCCCTTCGCTTGTCCCAATTGCGACGGGGAATATTCGGATCTTCATGCTTGGGGTGATTGGTATCTCCGATATTACGGCCGCTGCGGGCGTTGTGGGCTACCTGCTTCTCCTCGTATCTGATGTAGGCCTGGGCCTTGTGCAGAAGTTCATTCAAGGTGCGGGGAGGCTCGATCCCGACAGCTCTGCTTAGTTCGCTACCAGGCAGGAGCCCCCTCTCGAGGAGGTATTTCTTCATGTGCTCAGTAGTATCTACCTCGACAGCTTCCTGATTGAATCGCTCGATGTACGAGCATAATGTTTCATTCTTCTTTTGTACTATGGCTTCGAGGGTCGCCTCTGTCTTGGGATGACGCTGAGAGGCTGTGAATTACCTCGTTAACATGGATCTCATGACTCTCCAAGACGTGATGGACTCGAAGGCCAAGCTCTTGTACCAGGCCATGGCCCCTTTCTTGAGGGTCGTCGAGAACAGCCTGCATTTGAGGTGCCCGGTGATGTCTTTACGATAGTCGAGCATCGCGTTAACGTTGTCAACGTGATCATCGGGGTCGGTAGTCCCGTCGTACACAGCTAGGTTAGGAGGTTTCTCCATGCCTTTGGGGAGCGGAGCTTCCATTATTGCCCGTGACAAGGGACAATGTAGGTCTTCTTCGTCGCTCCTTAGTGGAAAGAGTTCGTTGCGGTCGGGGCTACGATCGCGCCTCGGCGAGGTTCCCGATCGACCGTTGTCATGGCGGGCGCGTGCCCTGCTGACGTGAGGCTCTGGGGAGCGACGTCCTCGTTTCTTTGTTGCTTCTGGACGTTGTTGTGTCCTCCTTTCTTGTTGAGGTCGGACCTCCTGTCGGTAAGCTTCTAGGGCCATGATTCTCTCATGTTGCTGGTAGAGCATAGAGCTAGCCTGGTTGAGGGAGTTCACCATAGCAATCATGGTGGCGTCTCCTTCAACGGGAACGGGGATGGGTTGAAATGCCTGGGTCCCTTGGTTTTGAACGTGAGGGGGATCCCCGTTATTTTGGGGTTCAGGAGACGGGGTGGCGGGACGGCCGTCTCAGGCGTCTGCTTCATGGAACTGCAGGCCGTCGTCCATGGTATAGTCGACGAGGGGACGGCTGCGCTCGTTAGGTTGTTCTCCGGACATGTTGGAAGGACAATGTTTGAGCTTTGATCTTATGTTTGTGGAAGAAGGGGGAGCTAGTTTCCCACAGACGGCGCCACTGATCTCACCTGACCATAAGGGCCTTCCAATGACTTGATGAATGAGCCAGAGAATGAAGTGAGGAAGGGGGTGTACCTGCAAAGCACTCCAATGCTTAAGTTAGAAGAGGTACAAAATATTAAGGTTTGTTCAGAATGAGTGAGAATACCTGACCCTTTGCCAAGAAAGGGTATTTATAATGTGCCCCCAGCGCTGGGCCAAGGCCCCTCAATGGGCTTAATCTGGCTAGGCCCAAGGAGGAGCTGCCAAAGGACGCGTAAGAAGCGTGAAGACCTAGACAAAAGGTCAGCCCCTTGGTCCAACTTCCCCTATCTTTCAGGAGATAATGAAGGGCAGTTGGGTGGCGTGGCAGATGAGCTGGCAGACATGCTCTCTGCCCGTCTTTAGTGTGTGCCCGTCGTATCAGCAGGTGATTTATCCAAGAGGTTCACCTGCTCGAGCACATGGGCCTTTGTCCGACATATGTTGGGTCGTGCCCCTGTATATCCTTGCGGCCCAGTCCAGAACACATACCATCTCATATTGCATTTTGATCCACTGCATAAGTTCAAGTTCATCTGCATCTAGGGTTTGTGATCTGAGCAATCCAAGGATCCATCTGAGCCACTCCAAAGGTCTCCAATCACTCCAAGAGGGTCCATGTGTATTATATCCTCATATTATATCCCTCAAAGATCAAGGAAGTCAAGAAATCACAAGAACTTGGAAAGCATGGAAGCAGAGCTAGGGTTTCACTACACAGATGACCTGAAATTAGGGTTTTGGTTTCAGAGGCCATAACTACAAATTTTTGGGTCATTCTTGTTTCTAATAGTCTCAATATATTATAAGGATCATGTGTACCAAGTTTGATGAAGAAATTCATTGTGGAAGTCATCTGTTCACTAGGTAACTTCTTGAGCAAGCCAGAGCAAAATCAGGGCATCTGAGGCCCCTAACAATGGAACCAAAGTGGATTTTTCATCAAATTGAAGTCATATGATCTTTATTTGATCATTTAAGTGCTTTGAAGTTCACAAAATTGAAGAAAATTGAGCTAAACCAAAAGTTGCCAAAAATGGAAATGACTTGTAATGTAAACTTTCCATTTTAGGAAAGTTTTTCAACCTCCTCTTTCTCAACCAAAAATGCTTCAAATGAAAAATTGTTGGTCATGAAAGTTGTAGATTGGATCATTCCCTTTTCAAAAAGTACAAGAAAAAGTTCTAATTCATTATGGAACTCAAGTTATGATCTTTCAAAGTTGGCAAAAATCCTATAATTTTCAAGAATACACCAAAGAGGGATTTTGCAAAACCATTTGCCAAGCCATTTTGTGAACTCTCTTACACTTCTATGCATCATACAAACATAGTGCATTGCTTAAAAATCAGAATTGCCCAAAGAATCATGCCATTTCATGTCTTGCACATCAAGAAATCCAAAAGGGGACAAACTTCTTCAAATTTGCAAAAGGGCACAAAACCTCTCATAAACTTGCTGAATCACCACAAAACCAATTCCATGGCTCTACTTGATCTTTGCTGAGCCAGGACAAGCCAAAAGCCAGCTGCAACATGAGCCCATACCTCAAGTACAAGTTTTGTTGACTTTTTGCAAGAGAGCCCACACCAATCACCATAGGCCATAACAACTCTTCTGACCTATCAAAGCTTGTTATGTGGATCAAACACAACTCATAGCACAACACAAACCAAGCCTAACACTTCAGAATCATCAAGTTCCCAAAAACCACCCCAAGAGCAAAAGCTTTCTAAACTCATAACACACACTCAAACTTCAAACTCCTTCATCAATCAACTTAGCATCACAAGAGGATCATTTCCCACCCTTCATTGCAACCAAAAAGCCCCCAAAACTGAAACACGATTTCTGGCCAGTTGAAGAACAACCATTCAAACCAGCCATTATAAACTTCCTCCAAGCATCAAAGCATCACCAGGAGGATCAGTGGAGTCATTTTGAACCAAAGAGGAGGCCATATAGCTCAGGTTGAGAAAGCTTCACTTCAGGTATCCTCAAGAACAAATTTTCTAGAAATGTAATTTTAGGTTATAGAAATGTTCTGTATGCTTTGCTGATCATCATGATCTATTTGGCTTTGAAAATGAGTGAGAAACAAGCATGTATGAAGCTTCTGAAATTTCTGTTTGATTTTCCGTTTTGCTTCGAATCTTGATCTTGATTGAAAATAAATGGATTTTGTTGCTGGATTCGTGTTTAGGGTTGTTAGTTGAGTGATTCTGGAGAGTTAGGGGGTCTGGGGTGGCCTAGGGTGGAAGTTAGGGTGAAGAGCTGGCCGGAGAAGATGACCGGAGGTCTTCTCCGGCCACCTGAGAGTCATTAAGAGGTTAATTAGGGTTTAGGGTTAGTTTGAATGATAACCGTGGGATCTTGCTTACCCGCATGTTTGGATGACCCAGATTGATCATTAAAACCCTAATTCTCATTTAATTAGTTAATTAGAATTAATTAAATAAATTAACTCAGAGTGAATCTAAGCCACTCATTTGCGCGCTGGTCAACATTTTCCTCCCCAGTTTAAATCTTGTCCCTTGGATCAGCTTACTTTCTCTTATTTTCATTTTTAATTCATTTTATTGCATTTATTTTGCACAATTAATTTAAAATACTTAGAAAATTCCAAAAATATTTTTCTTCTGCATTTTGATTTTAAATATTTTTCTTCACCCAAAAACATTTTTATTTTTATTTTTTGCATTAAAAAATCATTTAAAAAAATATTTAAATGTTTATTTTAATTAATTAATGGAAATTAATTAATTAAAATACCATTTAGGTTTCTGAAAATTCCAAAAAAATTCACATTGCATCTTAGGACATTTAGAAACATTGTCAAACCATTCATACAAATTTCTTTTTGGTTTTGATCCAACTTTGACATTTTCTTGAATTTAGGGTTCATAAAAATCCCATTTTTGAACCCTAACTTCAAGAATTCTTTTATGCCTAACCATGAAGGGTCTGACATTGGTTCTTTTTGCATGGATCTTCATATGGCATGTAGTATCTAGCATAGTTTTGTCACAAATTTATCTTGCATTTTCAAATTGATTTGCATTTTCCCTTTTGAGGTACCCTAAAACCCTAGCAAACTTAGAAAAATCACAACTTTCTTTAGGTTAAGAGTTAGAACTTCTCCTTTGGGGTGTGATATCATATGGGGTTAGGGTTCCTTTGATTTAATTTGCAATTTTTTATCTTATGATTTTCTTCTGTTTTTGACTTTTGCATCTCATGTTGCCTTAAAACCCTAATTTTACATGTTCGCTTGCATTCATCTTGCATATGCATCCATACATGAACTTCCCATGACATTTCAAGCATTCACATGTCATCTTAGACATCTTAAGACATATTAGAATCATGTTTGATCATTTCTTCATTCATTTTCCATGATGTGCCTTCATTTCATTCCATGAACTTTCATGAACTTTCAAGCTTCAAAGCATGCATCCTTTGCATTCCATCTCTTGTGTAAACATTCATGACACTTGTTTTGCTTTTGCATCATCTCATAGCATCATTTGCATCATATGTTTTCTTCTGGTTTTGTTTTTGCCTTTGCATATGTCTTATTTTCATTTCATTTCTTTCTTTTATGCTAACCTTTTCAGGTGGTAAGTAACTTGAGAAGTGAATTTGCCTTCACTTCTCATTTCTCTTCTCTTTTTTCTTATGCATCCTTGCTGCATTTTCATTTGCTTTAGAGTGAGCTTGCTCATTCATGTTCATCATTCACTTTCTTTCTCCAAGTTACTTATCTTCTTAAGTGAAGTAAGTAACTTGTTTCTTCTGCTTCTCCTCCTTTCATCTGCTTCTTCCATTGGTGGCTTCTCTGAAGATCTCTTGCCAGCCTTAAAAACCATAGGAACATACAAGCATGACAATAATTAGGGTTGTGATTAGTCCCCCTTTAGTTTTTACCTTGGTTTCTTCTTTGTGTCTCTCCTCTCATCTCATCATTAGAGGCTAAACCTTTAAGGTTTTAAGGCTTTGTGATTAGGGTTATGCCTGCATCCTTCTCTTAGGATGGAGTGTATAACTTTAATCCTATGTGTTAAACCCTTAATTTGTTTAAACCTCTTAATCAATCCATCTTAATAATCACTAAGACATTAACTTGTAACTTGGGCCTTACATTAGGGTTCTAATTCTTCCTTTATTTGTTAAGAAGGACTAACCCTAGTGTTAATGGACAAGTCCCTCTCAAGTTGTCTTACAAATCATAAAACTCACTTCTTAATCTCACCCTTAATTAAAATCCACTTTAATAAAGGCTTGTTTTGTCATGAGGTTAATCCCTAATCATGGATTAAGTTGAGGTATCTTCCTCAGCTTAAGTGTTCTCATCTATTATCCTTCTATTAGGATGGTGTAATGGGTCCACTAATCCTTGATTATGACTTAAACTCATTACTTAACACTAAACAAAAAAAAAACAAAAACATCTAAATAATCACAAGTAGGTTAATGATCTTAATCCTACATCATGGTAATTAAGTTTGAGGTGTTTATCTCATACTTAAGGTATTCTCATTATCCCTAAACAAAGGGAGGATATAATGAGTTTACTAACCCTTGGTTTAGGCTTAAACTCATTAACTTATGACAAACACAAAAAGCAATAAAAGATTGAAAACACAAAAAAAAACAATAATCGTCTCCTCCGGGATTCTTTTCTCATCATTTTCACTCACAAACGAGAACTTGCTTCTTCCGTATAATGCAAGACAGTTAGCACTCGAGCCAGACGAGTCATACACTTGAGCATAGACAAGTAAGCAGTTCACAAGTCAATTCATCTTTCAGTCTCTTTGAGTCGAACTACGGTGTTCTTACTTCCTCATTGCACGGGAGGATACGTAGGTATAACTTAACTGTTATCGAACAAAAGTCTCTGTGTCTTCCCCCTCTTTCAGCATTCTCTTTTAAGCCTCAGTTCCTTAGCATTTCACTTCTTTTTGCACTGACACTTGTATATTATTTTCCAGCTTTTGCACACAGATAACACATACACTACCCATCTAAACACAAACTTTCAAGCGTGGATCCCGTCGAGTACGACGGACAATCTGGGTGCTAATACCTTCCCAGGTTGTAACCAACCCCCTTTCTCAGTTTCTCTGGTTCGCAACCGTCTTATCCATATCTTTCCAGGTTTATGCAGCATTACCTTTCCTTCGGGATAAAAATGCCTAGCTGGCGACTCTATTCATCTTCATTTTCATTTCCTCCTTTCGCCGACCGTTCGCGCTTGTACCGGGATGTAAATCTTTGGGAGCGACAGCTTGGCGACTCTGCTGGGGAACCTTATATTGAAACCAGGGCTTCTGGTTCTTTTTGTGGGTTCCTCCCAGCGCTTGTTTGATTTGTGTTTACGGGGGTGTTATGTGCTACTTGTGCCTATTTATTGCTTTATTTATTGCTTTATGTACAACTTTATTTATTTATTTCTTTTACAGTTTTATGCATTTCATACTATCATTATCATGTGTTGGATCTGTGTTTTCCTTGGTGGGTGGGGTTCATTGAGTGATTAAGGTCCTATACCTAGGACCTGAGTGACACATAGGCTAGAGTGGCTTCATATTATTTCCCATTCCATTTCGTTCTGGTGCGGGAATATGAAACACGGTTCAGACATGGGTTTCTTCTTGAGAACTCTGTGCTACAGATTTCCTGTAGTACTAGGGCTATCTGGGAAGCCTGCTAAGTCTGGATGACCTTTTTATGACCTTCAGCATCTGAGGTGAATTAGAGGAGGATCCTTTATCGTTATTGTAAACACTGTACCTCCGGGTTAGAAGTGTTTACACTTCTCATAACTGATCCAAGTCTGAGGATCCTTGTTCTAGAACATTACATGTGAGGGGGTTGGGTTGTTTACAGGTTTGCAGGAACCCTTGGCCACATCATACCCTATTACTAGTTTTTTTTTAAGAATGCATCACTTTGGACAATTCTTGTGATTACCCTGGACTTGTGACTCTTTATTTAAGTCCCCCACCTGGTTACTGGACTTCTAAGCCTCCATCTGGACTTATGAACGTACATGGATCTTTACCAAGGCAGATAAACAGATCCAGCACTTGATCACAAACCCTTTGCATATCATTTGCATACATCATCTTTGCATCATTTAACATTTGCTTATTTGTTTTACAGGGTATCCATCTTATTATCTTTGGTTTGGTTTTGACCCCTTCTGCTGCTCAGACTGCTTCAGTTATCTTCTCCAACACCTTCATCAGTTTGTCAGAGACTTACCTCCAGCATCTCCCTCAGTGATCTTCATCAACAGTTGTTCTCAGTTTCTTTACCAGCATCCATGGACACTTAAAGAAAGAGCAACATCACTTACCACTTCTTTGAGCCCACCCTGACTGGCATCAGGAAGATCCAGTCCCTTATCACCCCTGATCATATCCCACTGTTCAGAGAGCATTATGGAGGCATATTGGAGATGGTCATGGATCTAGATGCATCTCAGAGGAGCATGATCCATACTTGCTTACAGTTTTATGATCCTCCACTCAGGTGTTTCACATTTCCTGATTTCCAGTTGGGACCTCTGTTAGAAGAATTTTCTATGCTGTTAGGAGTTCCTGTCAGGAGAGGGATTCCTTTCAACCCAGAGATGGTTGTTCCCAGAAATGAAGACATAACCAGGGCATTGCATTTGGAGCCTGCCCTCATTGATCAGAACATGACAACCAAGGCTGGGGTTACAGGCCTCCACCTAGACTTCTTGATCTCCCAGGCCACCCTGCAGGCTTCAATAGGGGAATGGAAGGCTGTCCGTGCACTTCTAGCCCTCAGTATATACGGGGTTATCTTGTTTGTAGATGAGCCAAAGTTTGTGAGCAAGAATGCCATTCACCTGTTCTTACTGAGGAATCCAGTTCCTACATTGCTAGGAGACTTCTACTACTCAGTACATCAGAGGAATGAAAAGCAAAGAGGAAGACTGGTCAGATGTTGTGCTCCTCTTTATTACTCATGGCTGCTAAGATACTTTCCAAAATCAGATGCCTTTTTGAACCCTCATCAGTAGAAGAACTGGGCTAAGAGATTTATTGCCTCGACATCAGATGACATCAGATGGTGCACTCAAAGCACCAAAGGCAAGGACATCATTACTAGCTGTGGGAAATATCTTAATGTGCCTTAGATAGGAGTGAAAGGTTGCATCAACTACAACCCTTTACTTTTTAAGAGACAATTGGGATATGCTTTGGTTCATCCTCCCAGAGGACAAGATTTGGCTGAAACTCTTTACTGTGAAATTCAACCCAACTCTGCTGTTGTCAGACAAGCTGCCTGGGCTTGGGATAACATCCAGGCTAAGGGAACAACTATCATTGGCAAGTGCAACAACATTGTTTCAGCACAATATTCTGATTGGTCTCGTACTAGAGCTCAGATCACCCGGATGCCATTCACTTTGGAAGATGTACCTGGACCTTCTACAGTACAGCCTGTAGCTACTGTCAGTTTGGAAGAGTTTGAGAAACTGAAAGAGAGGAATACTCAGCTATCTGAAGCCTTGGAGAAGACTCTCTGGGAGAGAAATGATAGCTGTCTAGATATTGAGAGATTGGAAAGGCTCAGGATTGAGCACTTGACCAAGATTGAGAAGACAGATGACTACATCAGGAAGGCAAGAGCAGGGGAGTTAGTACTGAAGAATGATTGCAAGGAAGCGAAGACTCAGAAGGCTAGGGCAGAGCATTATCTAGAGGAGAGCCAGACTAGGTGGATCAGGATCACTGAAGCCCGTGCACAAAAAGATCAAAGGACTCAGGCTAAGATAGAGCAACTAGAGGCTAGTGAGAAGAAGCATCAAGAGGCTTTGTTGGCAGCTCAGAAAGAGATATCTGAATTGAAACTCCGGGCGGGGTTGAATAGGTCAAAGGATCAGGACAAGCATAAGAAGTTAACCAGTGCCATTGCTACCAGGAACCTCCTCATCAGGACTATTACAGAGCACCCAGTGGGGCCAGTGACTGAGGCCCTCCTAAAGGAAGTCAGGGAGGATGATTTTGGATTATATGTTTGACTCTTTTGCTTGTACTTTTTTCTTTTGTTGTACCTTTTCTTTTGTTGTTGTATTCTGACCCCCCATGGGAATGTATTGTAGTCAAACTATGTATTTTCATCCTTTGTAATATATCAGTTTGTATTATTTATGGTGGGCTTTATCTATCAACATCATCAGCATTTCCTCGAGGTCTGGAAAGGTCAAAACCAAAGAACCAAACCGGATACCCTTGGAAGACAAATAAGCATATTGCATTGCATACTAACATTTTCTTTGTTTTGTAGGTTTTTGTTTTATTGTTGTTTCTCACTTTGTTGTGGTTTCAGGAAACATTGCTCGCAAAAGAGTGTTCCCTGTCAACAGAATACACCGGTACCCAACGCGAAACAACCTTCCGGGACTCCATATGGATCAAGTTTAGCAAGACTTGAATGAAGTAAGGACCCAAATGGCAAATGAGAGGTTTGAGATGAGAAATCAGATGACCCAATTCATGACTGTAATGACTGGTTTAGCTCAAAGCCAGGAAAAACTAAGGGAACTGGTTGAAAGGTAGACTCCTGAAGAACACCATCCAGGTACAGGAGGTACCAGTAACAACGATCACGTGCAACCTCGCACTGATCCACCAGAGTTTGGGCCTCATCTGAACCCATAAATTAATGCCATAAGGGAATACTCAGGGTAACACTGCTGGAGGTAGGATCTTGCAAGAGGATCCTCAAGAAGAGTAGTTTACAGTTGTTGGGGCTGGGGACGAAGTTTACGACCGTAGGCTGGATGAAATTGCAGAGATGCTGAGGTCTCTTGAATCCCAGAATTCCCTAGGCTTTGATGTAATGGACATGGGACTGGTGGAAGGGGTGAGAATTCCTCACAAGTTCAAACCCCCGTGTTTTGAAAGGTATAATGGCACATCCTGCCCACTCACCCACCTTCAATCATTCTTGGGAAGGTTAAAAGCATACACCTTGGACGAGAAGCTGTGGATGTTTTACTTCGAGGATAGTCTAACAGGGGCATCCCGAGAATGGTATTCCCATTTGACTAGAGCCACAATGAGGAATTGGAAAGACTTGGCTGAATCTTTTATCCGTCAGTATCAATACAACTTGGACATGGCTCCAAACAGGACCCTCCTAATGGGGATGTCTCAATCTTCCCGTGAAAGCTTCAGGGAATATGCCCAAAGGTGGAGGCAACTTGCTGCTGCAGTTCAACCCCCTATGTCTGAAAGGGAAATGGCAGACATGTTCATGAATAACCTTCAAGGAACATATATTGACAGATTGGCTGCATTTTCTTCTACCAGTTTTGCAAATGTGGTGATAGCTGGGGAAATAATAGAGAGCCTATTGTCGCACCTCGAAAAATACGACCTCGCGATAAGAAATTACCGCGGATGAAAATTAAAACAACAGAGTCGCCACCGAACTTATTTTATTCCAATTAAGGAAAAGGAAAATATCGAGAAACCTTTTGAAAAAATGGATGGATAGAACAAGGTCTTTGAAACCAGATTCTAGGTTCGGGAGTCGATTCCGTAAGGGGAAGGTATTAGCACCCCTTACGTCCGTTGTACTCAACGGGAACCTCTTAGTTTAACTTGCGATCTAATGTTGACTTATGCTTTCTATTTTCTTCGAATAATAAAAAAAAGTAAATGCGTATAATTCTAATATAAGGTTACAGGAGAAATGGGTGGTTTTATTCCTAGGGTGCTTGTCAAGGAGTAAGATCCGTGTGCCTACGTATTCCCTTGTGCAATAGGAAAGTCAGAGCTTCGTAGTTCGTGGTACTAAGGTTGATCGGTTGATTTGTTTTAATGAACAGTTATTTAAATCGCATTCTACTGCTAAGTGTTGGCTTTCCTGCTCGCGATAGGAGGCTGAAGCGCTAGCTCGTTCGAGATAGAAAAGATTTAGATAATATTCGCTTAAAAGATGTTTGATTCGATTGGTGTTTTTTAGAATGAAAGGGTAAATAAACTGCGTCTTGAGGGGCGGGCCTCAGGAGAGTAATTCGAGAATTCGAGGAATGAGAGACTCAAGAATTCAATTCTTTCATTATTTCATGTGTTGATTAAATGTTTTAAATTACGGAAAGTCGAATGAACTGCATCCCGCGGGGCGAGCCTCGGGAGTGTTCATTTAAGAATTCGAGGAATGCGAGACTCCAGAATTCAGTTTATCCGTTCTTTTGATTATGAAAATATTCGAATGTCGAGTTCGAAGAAAATTCGATGGCGAGGTACGATACGCTCGGCTTACATGGTTCGTGAATCGATTAAGAAGATAACAAAAAGAAATAAATTAAATTGCGACAATTAAATCGGAATAGAATAATAGATATAAATAATTAAATTAAATTGAATTTTATAAAATACTAAATAATTTAAATAAGGTAATAAAAATAAATACTAAATTGTTTTGTTGTAATTAAATAAAAAACTCACATTAGCTAAATTCTCCAATTAAAAATAATTTAATAATTCTTTATATTATTGGCCCTAAATTAAAATGGGAAAAAAAGAAAATAAACCAAAGATTTATAAAAGTTTGTTTAGAAACAAATAATAGTGATACTACTATTAATAATAAAGAGAGGAAATTGGAGAGATTCTCAAAATAAAAAAAAAACTATAATAAAAAGCAAGGAGGAGTATATGAATTGAATCGGTAGTGTGTGTAGTGATTAAACCGTTGGGATTATGGAACTTAGCCCACGAAATACACAATAAACTAATAAAAATAATAAAAGAAATATGAAGGGAAGGATGCACCGATTACTATTACAGTGGGTCTGTTCCAGTTGCAGTGTGATTAAGCCCATTAAATAATGAATAAATAAAATATGTCAAAATAAAAAGTAAAATAAAAAATAGAAGCCAATGGATTAGGAAACAAATCTGCGATAAAAACATGAACACGACACCCTCACCTCTCTCACAGCAAACAAATAAAGCAAAAGAAACTCAGAGAAAACAAAAAGAACTACCCACAACGGCGGCGGTGCTCTCACAAGCGGCGGAAACCCTTTCCACTCTCACGACACAATTTTGTTCCTCGTTTCCGGTTCAAACTCTCTGTTCTCTCACTCGCGGGATCTCGCTCGGCTTCTCTCTGATTCACGGCAATGGCTCACATTGGTTTTGGTGAGTTGGTGGATTCGGTGATTGTGGGCTTTGCGGAAGGAGTTTCAGCGATTTGCGGATGAAGTTTGCGGATTCACGGCAACGGTTGTGAGTTTCGGTGATGGTGACTGGATTTGACGGACGATTATGAGTGATGGCGGTTTGAGTGATGAAGATGATGCAAAAGGTTTGTGTTACGAAGGATGGTTGAGAATTTGTGAGAAACGGTGATTTCGAGGTGTGGGAAGTAGGTACGAAATGCAGTTTTTTTTGTGAGGTTCTGTGTTTTTACGTTTGAAGGTTGGGAAATGAAATTGAAGGTGATGTTTGATGCAGTAGTGGCTGATGAAGAAGAACGAAAATGTTGTTCTGGTTTCTATGATTTTTTAGATTTTTGTTTTGTTTTCATCTGGTCTGTGAAGGTCTATGCATATTTGCAGGTTAGAAAAAGTTTTTTGTTTTGGTAATTTTTTTTGAAGCTTGGTTTTAGGAGCTTTTGACAGAGTATTATCAATTTGTCCAAGCTTTTTTTTTCATGAGAAGAGTGAGCAACTTAATATATAGATGAAAGGCTAGATATTTTTTTTGCAATGCTGTTTTGTATTTTTGACAGGTTGGAAAAAGTTGTTATTTTGCTGTGTAAAAAGTGGTGCGTTAGTGGAGAGGGAAGGATTGTGCGATTTGTGGTGGAGATGGTGTAAGGCATGTACGGTTTGTGGGATTGAGGTTGTGTGATCACAAAATTTTTTATTAAAAGAAAATGATGGTTTGTGCTACAATTTTTTGCTAATGAAATAAAAAGTTATATAATAATAATAATAGGAATGATAAGGATAAGGATAATGATAATAATAATAATAATAATAATAATAATAATAATAATAATAATAATAACTATAATAATAATACAGAAAATATAATAATGGTAATAAGAATTAAAAAATAAAGGAATAGTGCTAATAATAAAAATAGAAAAAAAACTGAAAATAATAAACCTTTTTGAAAAAGGATGGGGGCAAAAATCGAACCCCAGTCCTTATAGTAACACAAACACAAGTCCATCCGCTGGGACGGGTATACATCCATTAGTAAAATTATACCAATAAATATATACACCATACATTTGACAATTCCAACTTTTCTTTTTCTTTCTCTATTTTTTGTTGATAAATTTTATAATAATAATAATAATAACAAGAGTGAAACTAAACTACTAACAATAATAATATGAAATTCGGGATAATAATAATAAGAAAAAGAAATAAAAAATAAAAATGAGAATAATAATAATAATAATAGAAAACTAATAGTTTTTAATAAGAAAAGTAGATATTTTTTTTTGTATATATTTTTGGATAAAAAAAAGTAAAATCTATGATGTGAGAAATTAAATTTTTTTTTGAAAATAATGAATGTATATTTTTAGATGGAAGAAAAATTTCTAATAATAATAACAATAGACTTTTTTTTATATTATATTTTTGATAAAAATACAAACTAAATTATAAAGATAGAAATAAAAGACTAAAAATAAATAAAATTCAAATTTCTTAATTTTGAAAATAAATAAATGCATTTGATTTTGGAATATTCGCTAGACAGAAAAGCAAAATAATACATATTTTTTTGGATTTTTTGAAATGATGGTTAGACAATAAAATAAAATAGTGCAAGTAGGACAAATTTGGGGTATGACAGATGCCCCTATCAAATTGGCTTAGACCGAGTAAGATGAACTGGCTCGCGTTTAATCTTTCAAGGTATAAGATAATTAGATATTAACAGACTCCAAATTTGTCCGACACAGAAAGAAATTGTGAGAATAGCAAATGAAATAAACTGGAAATGATGGGTGACACAGTAAGAAACAAGTTGACAAAATAAATCACTTATCACCCGAGGATGATAAGGCAAATAACTGAAAATAAACTCACTTATCAATAGAGGATGATAAGGCGAATTACTGAAAATAAACTCACTTATCAACAGAGGATGATAAGGCGAATAACTGAAAATAAACTCACTTATCAACAGAGGATGATAAGGTGAATAACTGAAAATAAACTCACTTATCAACAGAGGATGATAAGGCGAATGACTGAAAATAAAATCACTTATCAACAGAGGATGATAAGGTGAAAGACTGAAAAATAAAGGATCGCTATCAACAGAGGATGATAGGCGAACGACAAAGAAAATAAATGATCACTATCAACAGAGGATGATAGGCGAAAGACTGAAAATAAAAATCACTATCAACAGAGGATGATAGGCAAAAGACTGAAAATAAAAAATCACTATCAACAGAGGATGATAGGCGAAAGACTGAAAATAAAAAATCACTATCAACAGAGGATGATAGGCGAAAGACTGAAAATAAAAATCACTATCAACAGAGGATGATAGGCGAAAGACAGAAAAATAAAGAATCACTATCAACAGAGGATGATAAGGTGAAAGACTGAAAAATAAAGGATCGCTATCAACAAAGGATGATAGGCGAAAGACAGAGAAAATAAAGGATCACTATCAACAGAGGATGATAGGCGAAAGATTGAAAATAAAAATCACTATCAACAGAGGATGATAGGCGAAAGACTGAAAATAAAAAATCACTATCAACAGAGGATGATAGGCAAAAGACTGAAAATAAAAATCACTATCAACAGAGGATGATAGGCGAAAGACAGAAAAATAAAGAATCACTATCAACAGAGGATGATAAGGCGAATGAAATTTAAATACGGCCATTGAATCTAACGAGGAGATGCCTGGAATCTTCGATTAATATGATCCTGACTTCCGTTGGGGAAAGGATTGGAAACTTGTGTTGATCCTGGATCCTGAATTATGCAACTATGCTGGATTTTTTTTGAGATGGTATTCCATAAGGATGAAGATACGATGCAAATGTTTATGCACTGAGATGTAAATTAAGAATGTTGGGGATACGAAAATCTGATTTATTTAAGGTATGCATATGATGCATATGATGTAAAGGATTAATGTAAATGATGTGTATGACGTTGATGATGCATATGAGCGATTGAAAGGTGCCAGCTGGGTGGACTTTTGGTCTAGTAGTTGCCAATAATGGTTGGACTTTGGGTGGGTGGAGGGCTCGATTCCCCAACACTCGATCTTCGATGATGTATGGTCTGAAGATGGATCTGAAAGCTCCAAGTTTGGTTATTTGCTGATGAGCAAAGTGACTTGGTTGACACGTGAAGATTGCCTTGCTTTGAATGGTTGCCAACGTCCAGCAAAATCTGCTTGCTTAGCTGGGGAATAGAGATAGGAAGATTTGCTCCTTGTTTGCTTGCCCCTGTCTGTATGGTTTTTTGAAATAAATCTGGTGGGGAGCCTTGATAATAGTCATGACATGATCTGCCCCAGTGTCTGGATTTGGTAGGCGTCTGCCCCTGGTTGAGTTGTTTGAAGATAATTTGCCCCTGATTGGGCTGTTGAAGTAGTCTTGATTCATGTTGGCACCAATGAAGTTCAAATTTCTCTTTTGATTGCCCCTTGTTGGGATTGCACTGTTGTCAAGCACTAAATTGCAATTAAATTGTTCATACATAAATGGTAGTGTTAATGCAACGTTCATGTAAGTTTTAAAAAACCGTTTTATTTGAATGTTATGAAAGTGTGACGAATGAACGGTTGGTCCAAACGTGATGCTGATTTAGAAAGTGCATAAAAGATGCAGCAAGAATAATGTGCAATCGAAACTGAAGATTAGCAAATATATGGGAGTCAACTTACGCAACCTTGTTGGTAGCATGCTTTCAGAATAAACCTTGTCTCAATTAAGTCTTTCGAGGATTGTAACATGGTCTGGTTAATGGTTAGAGAAACAAAGGATATAAGGCTCAAAGTTTGATTTGTACCCCCCTCTTCGTGATGTTCTCCAGTCCTATATTCAGTTAACTCTACACATGCATTTATTTTGACTTTGCAAGAGTGAAGAGGCAACTTTAAAGTTCTCCTGAAAATGACAATCATCTTGATTTGTTGGTGACCCTTTGATTCCTGATTTAGTGGTCACTGATATTTGTTTTTCTTTTGCTGAGGATTTGAGTTCCTCTTTTGATTTTTTTTCCGACTAAGTCTCCCTTCGGGTGCTCAACTTAGCGGTTTTTCTTTTTTTGTTTGAATGTTGTGACTGCCAAGTCATTTGTTGATGGTCCTCTGACGGGATGTCTCATCTTACGATTTGAAAGTGTAGTCAGGTTAACTGAACAACTACCCTGCTCTGGGTTAAGCGTAATGGTTGTATCCGAAAGAAACTCCTACTTCTAGGCTCGAAGTGGTTGACTAGGGATTAACTCCTTGTATCTCCAGTGTTTGGGGATTTGAAAAATGCATGTACATCATTGACGATGTTTTATCCGAAAGCATACCGCAACAGTTATGGGTATTTCGTTTTCATCATCCTCCCTCAAATATTTGCTAAAGTGAAGTGAGAGAAATATTTTTGTGATTTTGTGATAAATGATAATGAGCAAATGCGAATAGATTAATTCAAAACATGCATAAACATAACATTAACAAAACCAATTACAAACGATAATGTTCAAAGCAAATAGTACTTAACAAACAATACAAAATAACAAAGATGCGGAAATGATAAATGGCGATGGCTGCCTTGATTTGAGGAATGAACTTCTCTTGATTGAATGCTTCAAAGTTGGTGACTACTGTTGGAAAATATATTATTTACCGGTTTTATTATTGTTTTTAATATTGCCTTTATTTGTCATTATTTCTCTTTATTCTCCATTAAGGAGAATATTATTGTAATCATTATAACTCTTCTATATAAACCATCCTAAGGCTGAGGAATAAAATCACAACAGCTTTTACCTATTTTCTTCTAATATGGTATCGAGAGCACTGGGTTAGGGTTTCCTGTAAAGTTTTCTACAACTAGTTAGGGTGGTGGCCGCGGAGATGGAGTACGAGAGGATTCATCGGTGGTCACAAACAATGAAAACAATAACAATATTGTTTTTGGCAGTAATGGCGACAACAATGAAAACGGGAACAACGTTGTTTTTGGTGATAGTTATTCCAACACAGGCGGTAATGATGAAGAGGGTTCTTCATACTCCCTCAAGGTCAATATCCCTAAAATGAATGGGAATAACTATAATGAATGGGCTCAAACCGTTCGGTTGGAATTGGATAGCAAAGGGAAACTTGGTTTCTTAACAGGAGCAGTAACTGAACCGGCAATAGGAGATCCTCGTTACAAACAATGGAAGTCTGAAAACTCCTTGATTATTGCGTGGCTGGTAAGCTCTATGGAAACTGGAATAGGTAAGCCTTACATGTTTTTACCTTCTGCAAAGGATGTGTGGGAATCTGTTAAGGAGACATACTCTGATGTTTAAAACTCCTCCCAAATTTTTGGTCTGAAATCAAAATTATGGCATGCTAAACAAGGTGATAAGAGTGTAATTGCGTATTACAATGAGCTGTTGACACTATGGCAAGAGTTGGATCTATGTTATGATGACAATTGGAGGTGTACAGAAGATAGTGTTCTGTTTCTCAAGAGGCAAGAAAATGATCGTGTATTCATGTTTCTCGCTGGACTCAATAAAGACCTTGATGAGGTAAGAGGTAGAGCTTTAGGAAAAGTACCATTGCCAACTCTGCGTGAAACTTTTGCAGAAATAAGAAGGGAGGAGGCACGACAAGGAATTATGATGAGTAAGACACCACGAAGCTCTGAATCTGAAGGCTCGGCTCTGGTTACTAGGAACCTTGACGAGGGAAGAAGGTCAGACAAAGTTCCTTGGTGTGATCACTGCAAGCGCGAATGGCATACACGTGAAACTTGTTGGAAGCTCAAAGGCAAACCTCCTAACTGGAAGAAGAAAGGTGGTCGTGCATTTCAGGCGAGTAATTCTGATCAAGGGCAGCAATCCTCTCAAACTCAACTTCCACTCACTACGGAACAACTAGACAGACTGTACAAACTTCTCGAGTCTCCAACCCCTTCTTGCTCTATAGCAACAAAAGGTAATTCTGCATTTCTTAGTGTCAGTCACATTCATACTTGGATAGTAGATTCTGGTGCCTCAGATCACATGAGAGGTGAATCTACTTTGTTCTCTTCATATAGTCCATGTGTAGGTGTTGCACCCCAAAATTTTCCCTCACAATACAAGACTTTGTGTGCTAAGAAGGTTCACAAGGTTCACAAGTTTCACAATGTTTACAAGACCTTTCATGAGGTTCATGAAGTCTACAAGTCACTTTATGAGGTTCACAAGGTTCACAAGATTCACAATGCTTACAAGACCTTTCCTGAGGTTCATGAAGTCTACAAGTCACTTTATGAGGTTCACAAGGTTCACAATACCTCCCATGAGGTTCACAAGACACTTTATAATGGTTCACAAAGTTCACAAATAGTTAGAAGAGTTGACAATTCCCTCAGACAATGCACCTCCTAAGTAGTGCCTCCAAAACTAGGGTTTTGACTTTAATCAGGCTAAATGAACTTCCAAGGCTTCAAGTGAGCTTCATAACATCCTATATGAGTTCAAGAATCCCCATTTCAAGTTTCAAGACTTTCCCAAAAGATTTGCTCAGTCAGATGATCAGATAAGTCAAAATCAGTCAAAGCAGTTAAAAAGTCAAACTGAGGTCAACTGTGGTCAAACCAAAGTCAAACTTCATGATTTTTTGCCAACATCAATTATATGAAGTAAAATTCATCATTTGATCAAGGGTTGATCATGATTCATCAAGGAGATTTCAGATCATCAAGAATCAGGAGTTTCTAAATTAGGGTTTCCTCAGTAAAAGTCAACTGAACTTTGACCAGCCATAACTTTCACATACTTCATCACCAAGTCTCCATCCAAAGCTCATTTTGAAGGAAATTTAATTCTCTACAACTTTGTGTCTCACAAGCCAAGCCCAAAAATGCTTCATTTGGAAGGTATGAGCTAAGACATTATAGGTCGTTTTGAAAGTCAACAAAAAGTCAACAACTTCAAAAGGGCATAACTTGAGATTGGTAAATGATATGGACATGAAACCAGTGGGGTTGTTTAGAGGACTCTTAAAGCTTTCCAAAATGTCCAAGAACACCCTCATACCATTAAAATTGAAGGATATGTGCCCTTGCAAAGTTGGGAAATTTTAGGGAAGTTTATGAAGCAAATGGAGGTTTAAAACCAAATTTTGTTAAATGGGCTGAACTTTTAATGACCCAAAGCAATCCATGACATCATGCACGAAAATTCTATGATATTTTAATAATTTTTATTTTATTTAATTAATTTATTATGATTTTTTATACTTAAAATCATTTTAAATTTAAATAAAATATTAAATATGAAGATTTAATTTTATTTTTGGTTCTAGAAAGTCATGAATTCAGCATGGAACAAATTGATACAAGAATAACATTGATTGGCTTGAAATAGAAAGTGTTGATGCAAAAATATTGAAATTTCAAAGCTTATCATTGTGAATCTTTTTGAATCAAATCTTATACACAACCATCCAACTTTTTGACCTAAATTGATCCTCCTATAAGTACTTAACACAAACCTAATGAGAGAGAGGAATTTCACAGCCTCAAGAGTAAGTTTCACACTTCAAAAATTCAAGCAAAAACTCAAATTCGTTTCTACATTCCAAGGCATTTGAAGGTAAACTAAGGACACAGCAGTGATCCTTGGACATCATTGAGTGGATCTCAACTCTTATTTGCAGCCAATACACTCCATAATGCATAAACCGCATCATCCATGTGCTTCATATATTTTTTTTCGAATCACCATATTTACTGATTGATAATGAATTTTGATGATGTATTGATGTTTGTTATTAGCTATAGATGAATTCTGGATCATTTGGTGAAGAGTTATGGCTGATTCGTGAACATGCCATGTTTAGGGTTTAGAACTCTAAAATAGGGTTATTCGATTCACACAATATAAATGAATTCTATGGGCATAATTGGATTGTACAGGTTGTAAGAGATTCAAAGATGTCTCTAATTTGATAAAATGTTGTTGTTTGATGGTGGTTTGAAATTCGCAGGTTTAAGGTGCAGGAAAATTCGCAGGTATTTTCCCAGATAATTTCGCAGGAAAACCTGCGAATTCAAGGAAGAAGATGAAGTTATGCTGGCGCCAAAATTCAAGTTTAAAAACTGTTTTAAAATATTATGAATTAATCCTGTTTGTATTTCACAAGCATACGCTTGTCCCAGTGGAAAGTCAAGCATGCGTATTATGAGAGGGCAGGGGATCGAATCCTGGCTGTGACAATATTTTTGAGTTTTTCTCTTTTATTCACTGAATATAATATATTATCAGTTGTTGTTGGTTTGTTATCAGATTCGCTCACCTAGCTGGGATGGTAATGTGCATATGCGTTTGCTTGAGAGGTCCTGGGGTCGATTCTCCCCCCAGGCCTTTTGGTTTCTTTTCTTATTTTTGTGATTTTCCAGGGTATAGCACAAAACCAGTTGGACTCATTCTTCTTTCACCTGCATGCGCTGGCCCAGTGGTATGGCCTGAGTATTGTCAAGTAAAGCATCCTGGGTTCAAATCTCAGCTAGGTAAGTTTTGTTTCTTTTTCTATTTTATTTTGTTTAATTGATTTTGTTTAATTATTTTATTAAAAATCATATATACATATAATTAAATAATGCTACATATATATATATATATATATATATATATATATATATATATATATATATATATATATATATATATATATATATATATATATATATATATATATATTCAATATTCTTCAAATTCTAAAATTCTTTTTCTTAATTCAAAAATTATTTTGTATTTAGATTATAATATGTATATTAAATTAATTTTGTAAATAAAACAAAACCTAATTTATTTTTCTCTAAACAATTAAAAAACCTAATTTTAATTTCTAATTTTTTGTAAATATAATTATAATCTATATTTTTTATAATATGTAAATATTTCTATAATTTGTTTATAATCTAAATTTTATATATAAATAATTTTTAAACATGTATTTAGAAATACTTGAATCTATGCTAATTTAATTTTGTGATTATAATATGTTTAAAAATAATTTAATAATTTGTATATAATTCAAAATATTATAATAATTATTTAATTATTCATATTTTCTTTTATAATTGTCCATATTAAAATCTAATCTTTTTAATTATTATAGTATTCTTTTTGCTTATTACTTTAATTATGTTCTTATAATATTTTTGCTAACTCTATTTATTTTAATTATTATTATTATTACTAATTATGTTTATTACTAATCCATTTATTTTTTAATTATGCTTATTATCATTATTTCACTAACCCCATTTATTTTTAATTATTATTACTAACCCTAATTAAATTACTTATTTATTTTACTCATTATTTATATTTTGCTTATTTATTTATTTATTTATTCTGGCTATTTATTTAAATTGCTTTATTATTATGTAATTGCTCCTGGATGTAATTTTTCTTAAATATTTAAATTATTTATTTTTCATGCTATGGTTAGTAAAAATAGGGAGTGTAACATGTATTTGTATTTAAAATTGAATTTAGGTCATGTAAATTATCAGATAAATATAAATTAAACACTCACACACGTAAGTCGATCTTTGATCGCCATCTCACTTTCTAGGGTTACCTCTCAATGTTGCCTAATCATAAGGTCAAGTGGGGTGTATAAAGCAAAGCCCCTTAAAAAGAAAAGTCATCTAGTCCCTTCATAATCAAAGATCAAGTCCCTTAAAATGGTTTCCTTTCAATATGATCTAGTCCCTTTCGAATAAAGATGACAGTCCCTCCAAAATGCTTAATACACCCCACAGTTGCCTTCATTAAACAGATGTCCCTCACTTGTCCCTCACATCTAAGGTAATGACTACCTATTCCTTAATAATAGGGATAGTCTTACCACTTAAAGGATTCAAGAACAGAAAAGACTTAAACTTAGGGTAGGTTCCTCATAGTTACTTGCTCACTATTCAAAAACTTTTCAAACACTTCACACATTTCAAACAATTTTCAAAACAAAGGTTTATACGCATCCGTACATGGATCATTATAAACATTTAAGAAAATTTCTATTCACACACTACACATTTCAAAAACATTTTAAAGTGAGCTAAGTAACTAAGAGCCCATGGATAACCATGGATGTAAAGGGTGCTAACACCTTCCCTTTACATAACCTACCCCCCGGACCCAAAAATCTTTTAAAAGGTCTTTCCTGTTCTTTTATGCCTTTCCTTTGGATAAAATAAAAGTCGGTGGCGACTCTTGCTATCCGCAACATAACTAAAGTCAGTTCTCCCACCGTGTTACAGAACTGGCGACTCTGCTGGGGATTTAATATTAAAGAGGGGTACCCTTAGGAATTAGATCACTTTAAATTGTTTGCCTTGTTTGCTTTATATTATCTTGTTGGGATGCTCTTATGTGTGAAAGATCCTAACCCGGATCTAGTGTACCTTAGGTAAATGGCAATAGACCAAGGAAACTGTACGACGTATATCGATATGGTTGATCTGGTGGCCATAGTTAGTGTGACTTCTTGGTTGGTGCTTATGTTCCTTAAGTCAAGTTGAGGATAATATGAGGCTGCCATATGTTGTCAATGCACTAACTAACTTTTAGAACCCTAGTTATCCCATCTTGGCCTTTAGAAAAGTAGTGAGGTAACCGGCTTTGGTGCAGACTGAAGTTGGTTGACACTCGATACTACGCTCATTGAGATCTTAAACTTGGAGGGTTTTGGTTGGCAAGTAAGTTGCCTTCTGAACAACCACCCTTGTGAAGGATCAATGATTTTGAGATCCCTTAGAACCTGGTTACTTTATAGGACAGGATGAACCATCTAAACTTCAGGGGAGGGTACTTACCTTTAAACCTCATGCAAGCCTTTAAACCTAGGGCTATGGTGTGACTTGTTTGTGTGTGCCACATGTTTGTGATTGAGCATAACATCATGACATCATCATGCATCATAAGCACAACATTTTCACTAACCATTTCAAGGACCAAAGGATTTATCTTTGTTCTTTGTTGCAGTTCATGGCTTCTGCTCGTAGAAACACCATCAGGATCAACTTTGTGGGCATACCTGCTAAGCTTAAAGAGTTGGTTTCTCAAGTGTCTGATCATTCCCAGTTTATCAAGAGACATGGTCACCTATTGGATCTAGTCACTTCAGGGTTCAATGAAGACATGATGAGTGTTCTGTTTCAGTTCTTTGACCCTAAGCACCATTGCTTTACATTCCCTGACTATCAGCTGGTTCCAACCATGGAGGAGTTCTCCAAACTTCTGGGCATACCTGTTCTTGATCAAAGACCCTTCACAGGCTTGGAGAAGGAGCTTAAACCAGAGGTTATTGCTGCAGCTCTACATCTGAAGAAGTCTGATATTGTTCTAGAAACGAGAAGCGGAGTTAAAGGTATTCTTGCTAAGGTGTTGATAGAGAAAGCTCAGTTGTTCTTGAAGGCCATGAGCTATGATGCTTTTGAGGAAATCTTAGCCTTGCTGATATATGGCTTAGTATTGTTCCCCAATCCAGATCAGTTCATAGACGTTCATGCCATCAATATATTCCTGAGTCACAATCCAGTACCTACCTTACTTGGAGACATCCTGCATTCTCTTCACACCCGTACTACAAGGGCAAGAGGAGCTTTGATGTGCTGCATTCCTTTGCTTTCTAGGTGGTTTATTTCTCACCTTCCTCGCTCAGTAATGAAGAATGAGCAAGGGTTCAGATGGTCCAAGAGGATCATGTCACTTTCTCACTCAGATATCCATTGGTGCTCCAGATCTATGGAGAATGTCACCATCATTGACCGTTGTGGGGAGTTTCCTAATGTGCCACTTCTAGGCATAAGAGGAGGCATCACCTACAACCCCTCTCTAGCTTTACGACAGTTTGGTTACGCTCAAAGTGATGGTCCACATGACATGTTGATTCATGGCATTGTGTTTGATTACGACAACGATCTTCAAGGTTACCGTCAGAGATTCATACGAGCATGGGGAAAAGTAAATAGGGTTGACAGCAAGACACTGGAGCCTAAGTACTCTATTCCTATGGAAGCTTATCTCAGATGGCTGCGATCTCGTGCTCAGACTCTCATGATGCCATATCCTGCTATCCTGCCAGTTACCATGGAACCTGTTGCTGAAGGGGACACAGCTTATACCATCCTTCACCCAGACATGCCTACTGATATGGAAGACTTGCAGAGATCATGGATTCAACTGAAGGAGCAAAGGGATACTTTCTAGGCTCATTACAAAGCAAGCCAAGAAAGAATCCTGGAACTAACAAAGCAACTTCACGAGGAACGGAATCTCAACTCATACCTCAACACAAAGAGGAAACGTCCATGGGAGACTTAAAACCCCATCTTTTGTACTTATTTCATTTCATTTCTGTAAGCCCAAGAGGCAAAACAAATTTATTACTAATAAAAGTTTACCTTCTTGTTTGTTTAAGTAAATTTAAATCATGCGGTCCTTGAAAACATTGCATATGCATTCACATATCATTGCATCACAGGTTTATAATTGTGCACAGGTTTCTCATCTTCTCGCTGTTTATTTCAGCAATGGCTCTTGAACAATCAGTTAAGGATCTCCAGGCACAAAATGCACAGTTCCAAGAGCTGATCTTGAACCTGTCCAAGGGGCAGGATGAATTGAAGGCACTGCTGGCCAAGAAGACTAAGAAGACTAGAAGGTCAGGTGGCCTGATCAACATGGGAAGAAGGTTCAAAGGCCTTGCTAAGACCAAAGAACCAATTGAAGACTATGAATCTGAAGAATCTGAAAAAGAGGGAGGCATTCTCCACAACACTATGGGGGACTCTGATTCTGAGGCTAATTACTACCATGATCCTAATGAAGACAAATTCAAGATGCTGGTGGATAGAATGGATGCTATGGAGTTGCAGAAGTCATCTGGGCTGGATTTTGAAGATTTGAGTCTGATATCTGGGGTAGTCATACCCATTGGTTTCAAGGTTCCTACATTTGTTGTTTATGATGGGGTCTCTTGTCCCAAGCTGCATCTGAGGTCTTATGTCAGATGAATTCAACCTCACACTGCTGATAAGAAATTGTGGATCCATTTTTTTCAAGAGAGCTTATCTGGAGCTCAGCTGGAGTGGTATTATCAGTTGGAGAGTGTCAACATCAGGGACTGGAATGATCTTGCTGAAGCTTTCTATAAACAGTATCAATACAATGCTGACTTAGCCCCCACTCGCATGCAGCTTCAGAGCATGTCTATGGGTGCTAAAGAAAGTTTTAAAGAGTATGCTCAGAAGTGGAGAGATTTAGCTGGAAGAGTTCAACCCCCTTTAACTGACAGGGAATTGGTTGATATGTTCATGTGTATGTTGAATGGTCCGTTTTACAGTCATCTCATTGGAAGCTCATCATCTGGCTTCACTGAGTTGATAATGACAGGAGAGCGAGTAGAAAATGGTATAAAGAATGGTAAGATCCAAGTGGGTACTTCTTCATCAGGTGTTGCAAAGAAGCCTCCCACTGGAAAGAAAGAATCCAATGCTGTTTATGGTCAACCTGATCGTAATAGAAGGCATCAGTCTGTTAGTGCAGTTCATATTTCAAATCCAACTCCTACGACAACAGAGCAGCCACAGGGCAACCAACAGAGGGCTATAAGACAGTTCACGAAGATCAACATGTTAATGGCTCAGGCATTGCAACACTTGTTGAAAGCTGAACTTATTACTTTGAAAGAGGCTCCTCAGAATCCTAATGTTACCTCTCCCAGGTACAACCCCAATGCACGGTGTGCATACCATTCAAACTGTCAGGGACATGATACTAATAACTGCTGGGTCTTGAAGAACAAAATTCAAGATATGATTGACGCTGGAGAGATTGAGTTTGATCCTCCGGGTACTCCAAATGTGATTACTGCTCCAATGCCAAACCACGAGAAGACTGTCAATGCCATTGAGGAAGATCTGCATATCCATTCAGTGGCGGAGTTGACCACACCATTGTTTGTCATCAGAGAGAAGTTAGTACAAGCTGGGTTCTTTCCGGGTTGTCGTGAAGATTGTGTTTATTGTGAGTATAATCCAGATAAGTGTTGGAGGTTGAAGGACGGAATTCAACGTCTCATGAATAATTACACCATAGTGTTTGAAAGGAGACCCCCTTCCGTGGAAAGTATGGTAGATCATATTACGCAAGGTAAGAAGACTGAAGAAGTTGACATGGATGATAAAGTATCGGTAAGGATCACTTCAAAGGGACCTATTAAAATCACCCATCAGGGTCCAATCAAGATTACTGCTGAAGGTCCTGTAAGAGTTGTTGCTGAAGCCAGAGTGGCTCCTATGGTCATTACCACTCCTGGTCCTATTCCATATATGTCTGATAAAGCGGTGCCTTGGCATTATAGGTCCGATGTTTATATCCATGGTGTTAAGCAAGAGCCCTTAGCTGATGTGCCTATTGATGTTGACAATATTGCTGGATCTAGTAAGATCACACGTAGTGGAAGAGTCTTCTCACCTCCAGTTACTTCCGAGAATACAGCTACTCCTGCTGCTACTTCCACCACTGATGCTAGGGGCAAAGGCCCTGTTATTGAACCAGTATCTACTGATGTGCCAGCTGCTGATGATCTTGCTAAGCAGATGGAAGAAGTATTGAAAATCATTCGCAAGAGTGATTATGACATTGTTGATCAGTTGGGGCATACTCCCTCCAAGATTTCCATGCTGTCTTTGTTGTTATGTTCTGAGGCTCATGCTAAGGCTTTGATCAAGTTTCTGAAGACTGCTCATGTACCCAATGCAATTTCTGTTGACCAGTTTGAGAATTGTGTTGCCCACCTGACCTATGATAATGGGTTAGGATTTTCTGATGTTGATTTGACCCCTGCCAAGAGGGATCATAACAGGGCCTTGCATATCTCAATTGAATGCAGGGGCACTACCCTGTCACATGTATTGATAGACAATGGTTCCTCTCTAAATGTGTTGCCCAAGGAAGTCCTGAACAAGCTGAGTCCTGAAGATGTTGTGCTGAAGCCCAGCAATATTGTGGTGAAGGCTTTTGACGGTTCTAGAAGAGTAGTGCATGGGGAAATTGATCTTCCAATCAAAGTTGTCTCTCAGGTTTTTACTGCTACATTTTTTGTGATGGATATTCGTCCTTCGTACTCATGTTTGCTTGGTCGTCCCTGGATCCATGGGGCAGGTGCTGTAACCTCTACATTACATCAGAAGCTAAGATATCCAATGGAAGGAAAAGTTGTTACTGTCTATGGAGAGGAAGAATACTTTGTCAGCCATGTGAATACTTTCAAGTATCTGGAAATGGAAGGTGAATACATTGAAACTCCGTGTCAGACATTTGAAGTAGTTCCCTGGATTGTTAATGATTATGTAGCTCCTCCGGTTGTCAAGAAAGTTCCTGTGGTCACCAGAGTACCTCCAACAATGGCAATGGCCTCCCTCAACGATGCTAGAGCTGTGGTGGATGAAGGTGGTTGTACTATTTGGGGTCAGCTTCCTGATATTCCGTACAAGTCTGACAAATTTGGTTTGGGTTTCACTGCAGAGTCCCAGAAGGCTGTTCGTCGTGCTCGTGCTGTTCGTATCACCAATCAAGGGGTTATGAAAGATCAGATCAATGCTGTGGGAGACTATGATGAAGACTACAATCTGGATGCTTGGATTTTTCCTACTGTGGGTGCTGGACTCAATAATTGGAAAGCTGAAGATGTTATCCCTATCTCCTTTAGTCAGGAGTAAATACTATTACTGTGTTGTTGCTTTTAAGTTTGTAATTTCTTGAACAATTGAACTCTTAAGCCTTGTGCCTTACCCGGGGCACAATGGTGTGTTTGTTACGGGATGTCATTTCATTTGCATACTTCATTCAATAAAATCAGTGGACGTTTCGTTTTTGTAAATATTGTGTTCCTTGTCTTTCTTTTATTTTATTTTTGTTTTATCAGCTATGTGTTCTTACACACACCCACATCACTAAAATGCAGATCCTCATCCACTCTGGATCCTGTTGATAACAGTTCTACTATTGCCAATTATAATTTCGAGAATCCGATCTATCAAACTGAAGACGGAAATGAGGACGATTGTGAAGTACCTGTAGAGCTTGCTAGGTTGTTACAACAAGAAGAGAAAGCTATACAGCCACATGAAGATCCAGTCGAAGTTGTGAATCTGGGAACTGAAGAAAACAGGAAAGAGGTCAAGATAGGGGCTGATTTAGAGGATAGTGTCAAGAGCAAATTGATTCAGATGTTACGTGACTATGTAGAGATCTTTGCTTGGTCCTATGAAGATATGTCAGGGTTGGATACAGACATTGTGGTTCACCGTTTACCAGTAAAAGAAGACTGTCGTCCAAAGAAGCAGAAGGTTCGCCGTATGCGTCCTGAAATGTCAGAAAAGATCAAAGCAGAGGTAATGAAACAGTTTGATGCAGGGTTCTTAGCAGTGACTTCTTATCCTCAGTGGGTTGCAAATGTGGTACCAGTTCCTAAGAAAGATGGTAAGGTACGTATGTGTGTAGACTATAGGGATTTGAACAAAGCCAGCCCCAAAGATGACTTTCCACTTCCCCATATTGATGTTCTGGTAGACAACACTGCTCAGCATAAGGTATTCTCTTTTATGGATGGTTTCTCTGGTTACAATCAAATCAAGATGGCACCTGAAGATATGGAGAAGACAACATTTGTTACACAGTGGGGCACTTTTTGTTATAAGGTGATGCCATTTGGTTTGAAGAATGCAGGGGCAACATATCAGCGTGCTATGGTGGCTTTGTTTCATGATATGATTCATCATGAGATAGAGGTGTATGTGGATGATATGATAGCCAGGTCCCAGAATGAAGAGCAACATCTTGATCATTTGCATAAATTGTTTGAGAGGCTAAAGAAATACAAGTTGAGATTGAACCCAAACAAGTGTACTTTTGGAGTTAGATCTGGAAAGCTCTTGGGTTTTATTGTCAGTGGGAAAGGTATTGAAGTGGATCCTGCAAAAGTGAAAGCTATACGAGAAATGCCAGCTCCCCGTACTGAGAAGGAAGTTAGAGGTTTCTTGGGACGATTGAATTACATTGCAAGGTTTATTTCCCAATTAACGGCCATCTGTGAGCCAATCTTCAAGTTGTTGAAGAAAGATCAGGTGATGGAGTGGAATGATGAGTGCCAAACTGCCTTTGATGAAATCAAGAGATATCTGCTAGAACCACCAATTTTGATGCCACCAGTTGATGGAAGACCCTTGATTATGTACTTAACAGTGTTAGACAACTCAATGGGGTGTGTGTTGGGGCAACATGACGAGTCTGGTCGAAAAGAGCAGGCAATATACTACCTTAGCAAAAAGTTTACCGACTGTGAAACAAGATATTCACTGCTCGAGAAAACTTGCTGCGCTTTGGCATGGGCTGCTCGCCGACTAAGACAGTATATGTTGACCCATACTACCTTATTGATTTAAAAGATGGATCCAATCAAGTACATATTTGAGAAACCTGCTCTCTCCGGAAGAATTGCAAGATGGCAAATGATCTTGACAGAATATGACATACAGTACACTACTCAGAAGGCCATTAAAGGAAGTGTTGTTGCTGATCATTTGGCTCATCAAGCAGTGGATGATTACCAATCAATGAGTTTTGAGTTCCCTGATGAAGACATTATGATTATTACCAAAGAACCTGGACAATATGACGGACCTGAACAAGGATCCCGATGGACTATGGTTTTTGATGGTGCCTCTAATGCACTTGGTAATGGTGTTGGTGTTGTGATTAGTTCCCCTGAAGGTTGTCATACCCCGATTACTGCCAGACTTTATTTCTATTGTACCAATAACATGGCTGAGTATGAGGCATGTATCCTGGGTATTAAAGCTGCTATTGATATGAAGATTCAGTTCCTTGACGTGTATGGAGATTCAGCCCTGGTAGTAAGCCAAATTAAAGGAGATTGGGATACCAAACATGATAACCTCATTCCTTACAGAGAGCATGTGTTGTCTTTGATCCCACATTTTAAAGAGATTACCTTTGGACATATTCCACGAAGAGAGAATCAGTTGGCAGATGCATTAGCTACCATGGCATCTATGTTTGAGATCAGCTGGGATGATGAAGCTCCCAAGATTACCATTGATAGATTTGAGAAGCCTGCATACTGCAATGAGGTTGACACTGAAGAAGCAGAGGAGAAGCCTTGGTTCTATGAAGTGAAAAGATATCTTGAAGCTCAGGAGTTCCCAGAAGGGGCATCTGTCAAAGATAGGAAGTTTCTGAGAAGGTTTTCTCCTAAGTTCTTTTTGAGTAATGGCATTTTGTACAAGCGCAATCATGATTCAACTTTGCTTCGTTGTGTGGATAAGAAGGAAGCAACTGAGATTATGGAAGATATGCATGATGGGATCTTTGGCACTCATTCTAGTGGCCATACCATGGCAAAGAAGATATTGAGAGCAGGTTACTATTGGTCTACCATGGAAGCTGATTGCTATCAACACTCCCGAACATGTCACAAATGTCAAATTTATGCTAATAAAGTCCATGTACCTCCATCACCATTGAATGTGTTGACTGCTCCTTGGCCCTTTGCCATGTGGGGCATTGATATGATTGGTGAGATCAAACCTACTGCTTCTAATGGGCATCGTTTTATCCTGGTTGCTATTGATTACTTCACGAAGTGGGTAGAGGCAGCTTCATTTGCATCTGTTACTAAGAATGTGGTGGCTCGATTCATTAAGAATAATCTCATATGTAGGTATGGCATCCCTGAAAGGATTATTACTGACAATGGCTCTAATCTGAACAACACTATGATTACTGATCTCTGCACGCAGTTCAAGATTAAGCATCACAACTCTTCTCTGTATCGTCCGAAGATGAATGGGGCAGTTGAAGCTGCTAATAAGAACATTAAGAAGATTGTACAGAAGATGACTGTTACTTATAAGGATTGGCATGAGATGTTACCATTTGATCTTCATGGTTATCGTACCACAATACGTACTTCAACAGGGGCAACCCCATTCTCCTTAGTCTATGGTATGGAAGCAGTTCTGCCCATTGAAGTTCAGATTCCCTCCTTAAGAATTATGAAGGATGCAGGCTTGGATGAAGATGAGTGGATTCAGACCCAACTCGACCAGATAAATTTGATTGACGAGAAGAGGCTAGCAGCAGTTTGTCGTGGCCAGATGTACCAGAAACGAATGATCAAAGCTTTTAACAAGAAGGTTAAACCAAAGGTATATCAGGCTGGTGACTTGGTAATCAAGCGTATCATATTACCACAGGGTGATCCTAGGGGCAAGTGGACTCCGACATATGAAGGACCATTTGTGGTCAAGACAGTGTTCTCAGGAGGTGCCATGATACTTACTACTATGGATGGTGAAGACTTTCCACAGCCTGTAAATGCAAATATAGTTAAAAAATACTACGCATGAAAAGAGACCCGCTAGGTTGACAGGCCTAGGCAAAAATAAGGGCATCCCGGCAAACCAAAAGGGTTTGGGCAAAAATTAGGGATATATATAAAAAGATGTACACCCGGCAAGTCGAAAACCTGAAAAGGCGGCTTGGGCAAAAAAGGGTATCCCGGTGGATTGAAAACCTGAAAGGGCAATCCAGGCAAAAGTTAGGGATTAAAAGCGTATGACTATGTCTCGTTTGGATCACCCATGAAACTGCAACCAGTGGTGCTACTTACTCAAGCTCGAACAGATAAAGCTCAATTCAATCGTTCCCGTCTCAACAGCAGAAGATGAGATACTTGAAGATAATGGAAATAGTAGAATTGAAACTCAATAGGATTGTTTCCCACATAGCTGATTTTCTTTGTTTTGTAAAATTTCTTTATGACAAAATCTCCTTACTAGGATTTATGTCTCCTTGTACAAACTTACCCGTTTATGGGTCACTTGTTGATATAAATAAATTCCATCTTTTGAATCCAGATTTACTTTTACCCTATTTACATAAGCGAAACGTCCATTGGTTGTATTTGAATGTATGTATGCTTTTGAATATGATTGATGTTTACAAGAAATGCATGTGTGCTTAATATGATTGATGTTTACCAGAAATGCATGAAAATGCAGTAATAGTATTTACTAAGGACGAACGAGGGAAGGATTTCAACGAAGCTTCACCGGATCATCTCTACAATACAGCTACAAACCCTCAGTAGGACGAATCCATCTTCATAAAGTTTCATCTCCCCTGGAATTTATATCCATCTCTTTTATCCTCATACGGATATACGGGAATTTACTTTCCAATAAGGGTACGACGAACGAAGACGAGAGGTTATATCTGCCCTACTATCAAACAAAGACGAAGGTTATGTATACCTTACTATCCCCAGCATACGGGAGATTATATATACCTTACTATCCCCAGCAGACGGGAGGTCATATATACCTTGCCATCCCCAGCATATGGAAGGTTATGTATAATATATTATCAAACAAGACGGGAACGAGTTCCTCATATTCTTCAACAACGAATCGGGATTTATTTTCCCTGGCCAGCAGTTGTTATACGAAGATATCCAGACGCTTCCGACAACATCATATCATACATACATCATTTACATCATACCATAACATACATATCCATAGATACATAGTACATTACCTAAGTGCATCATATCATACATGCATACATAATGCATAAACTAATATTATTATACAGAATGCTACCTTGTTTTCAGGTTAATTATCCAGCAAACAGACTTATGATTATCAGGATTGCTTTATCCTCCTGAAGGTTATCATCCCTCAGGATTGCTTTATCCTCCTGAAAGCATATCATCCATCAGGACTGCTTCATCCTCCTGAAAACTTCTAGTACATCAGGACTGCTTTATCCTCTTGAAAGCATTATACATCAGGACTGCTTTATCCTCCTGAAAACTTATTATCTATCAAGACTGCTTCATCCTCTTGAAAACATATTACTACATCAGGACTGCTTCATCCTCCTGACAGCTTATTATTACCTCAGGATTTCTTTATCCTCCTGACAGCTTCTTATACCTCAGGATTGCTTTATCCTCCTGAAATCATATTATTACCTCAGGGCTGCTTTATCCTCCTGACAACCATCATCATTACCTCAGGATTGCTTCATCCTCCTGAAAGCATATTATCAATCTCTCAAGACTGCTTCATCCTCTTGAAAACATATTACTACATCAGGACTGCTTTATCCTCCTGAAAGCTATCATTATATCTTGGACTGCTTTATCCTCCAAGAAATGTATCTGAAGAACTTTTTCCAAGTGGCATCTTTAAGCCCACTCAGTCATATTCAACTAGTCATCTGTATCACTCTATGCACTGGTGAGTGCAAATTTTTGGGCTTTTGTGTTCAATCCCCTTCAACCTTCCAGGTCACGACTGGCAAAAATACCAATCTAACCCCTCAGGTTTCAGAAAATTGAACAGGGGCAGCTGTTGCACCCCAAAATTTGCCCTCACAATACAAGACTTTGTGTGCTAAGAAGGTTCACAAGGTTCACAAGTTTCACAATGTTTACAAGACCTTTCATGAGGTTCATGAAGTCTACAAGTCACTTTATGAGGTTCACAAGGTTCACAAGATTCACAATGCTTACAAGACCTTTCTT
Source organism: Lathyrus aphaca (assembly GCA_963966055.1). NCBI lineage: Eukaryota > Viridiplantae > Streptophyta > Magnoliopsida > Fabales > Fabaceae > Lathyrus > Lathyrus aphaca. The sequence goes on from OZ014520.1 coordinate 179,069,019, forward strand.
GAGGTTCATGAAGTCTACAAGTCACTTTATGAGGTTCACAAGGTTCACAAGGTTCACAATACCTCCCATGAGGTTCACAAGACACTTTATAATGGTTCACAAGGTTCACAAAGTTCACAAATAGTTAGAAGAGTTGACAATTCCCTCAGACAATGCACCTCCTAAGCAGTGCCTCCAAAACTAGGGTTTTGACTTTAATCAGGCTAAATGAACTTCCAAGGCTTCAAGTGAGCTTCATAACATCCTATATGAGTTCAAGAATCCCCATGTCAAGTTTCAATACTTTCCCAAAAGATTTGCTCAGTCAGATGATCAGATAAGTCAAAATCAGTCAAAGTAGTTAAAAAGTCAAACTGAGGTCAACTGTGGTCAAACCAAAGTCAAACTTCATGATTTTTTGCCAACATCAAGTATATGAAGTAAAATTCATCATTTGATCAAGGGTTGATCATGATTCATCAAGGAGATTTCAGATCATCAAGAATCAGGAGTTTCTAAATTAGGGTTTCCTTAGTAAAAGTCAACTGAACTTTGACCAGCCATAACTTTCACATACTTCATCACCAAGTCTCCATCCAAAGCTCATTTTGAAGTAAATTTAATTCTCTACAACTTTGTGTCTCACAAGCCAAGCCCAAAAATGCTTCATTTGGAAGGTATGAGCTAAGACATTATAGGTCCTTTTGAAAGTCAACAAAAAGTCAACAACTTCAAAAGGCCATAACTTGAGATTGGTAAATGATATGGACATGAAACCAGTGGGGTTGTTTAGAGGACTCTTCAAGCTTTCCAAAATGTCCAAGAACACCCTCATACCATTAAAATTGAAGGATATGTGCCCTTGCAAAGTTGGGAAATTTTAGGGAAGTTTAGGAAGCAAATGGAGGTTTAAAACCAAATTTTGTTAAATGGGCTGAACTTTTAATGACCCAAAGCAATCCATGACATCATGCACGAAAATTATATGATATTTTCATAATTTTTATTTTATTTAATTAATTTATTATGATTTTTTATACTTAAAATCATTTTAAATTGAAATAAAATATTAAATATGAAGATTTAATTTTATTTTTGGTTCTTGAAAGTCATGAATTCAGCATGGAACAAATTGATACAAGAATAACATTGATTGGCTTGAAATAGAAAGTGTTGATGCAAAAATATTGAAATTTCAAAGCTTATCATTGTGAATCTTTTTGAATCAAATCTTATACACAACCATCCAACTTTTTGACCTAAATTGATCCTCCTATAAGTACTTAACACAAACCTAATGAGAGAGAGGAATTTCACAGCCTCAAGAGTAAGTTTCACACTTCAAAAATTCAAGCAAAAACTCAAATTCGGTTTCTACATTCCAAGGCATTTGAAGGTAAACTAAGGACACAGCAGTGATCCTTGGACATCATTGAGTGGATCTCAACTCTTATTTGCAGCCAATACACTCCATAATGCATAAACCGCATCATCCATGTGCTTCATATATTTTTTTTCGAATCACCATATTTACTGATTGATAATGAATTTTGATGATGTATTGATGTTTGTTATTAGCTATAGATGAATTCTAGATCATTTGGTGAAGAGTTATGGCCGATTCGTGAACATGCCATGTTTAGGGTTTAGAACTCTAAAATAGGGTTATTCGATTCACACAATATAAATGAATTCTATGGGCATAATTGGATTGTACAGGTTGTAAGAGATTCAAAGATGTCTGTAATTTGATAAAATGTTGATGTTTGATGGTGGTTTGAAATTCGCAGGTTTAAGGTGCAGGAAAATTCGCAGGTATTTTCCCAGATAATTTCGCAGGAAAACCTGCGAATTCAAGGAAGAAGATGAAGTTATGCTGGCGCCAAAATTCAAGTTTAAAAACTGTTTTAAAATATTATGAATTAATCCTGTTTGTATTTCACAAGCATACGCTTGTCCCAGTGGAAAGTCAAGCATGCGTATTATGAGAGGGCAGGGGATCGAATCCTGGCTGTGACAATATTTTTGAGTTTTTCTCTTTTATTCACTGAATATAATATATTATCAGTTGTTGTTGGTTTGTTATCAGATTCGCTCACCTAGCTGGGATGGTAATGTGCATATGCGTTTGCTTGAGAGGTCCTGGGGTCGATTCTCCCCCCAGGCCTTTTGGTTTCTTTTCTTATTTTTGTGATTTTCCAGGGTATAGCACAAAACCAGTTGGACTCATTCTTCTTTCACCTGCATGCGCTGGCCCAGTGGTATGGCCTGAGTATTGTCAAGCAAAGCATCCTGGGTTCAAATCCCAGCCAGGTAAGTTTTGTTTCTTTTTCTATTTTATTTTGTTTAATTGATTTTGTTTAATTATTTTATTAAAAATCATATACATATAATTAAATAATGCTACATATATATATATTCAATATTCTTCAAATTCTAAAATTCTTTTTCTTAATTCAAAAATTATTTTGTATTTAGATTATAATATGTATATTAAATTAATTTTGTAAATAAAACAAACCCTAATTTATTTTTCTCTAAACAATTAAAAAACCTAATTTTAATTTCTAATTTTTTGTAAATATAATTATAATCTATATTTTTTATAATATGTAAATATTTCTATAATTTGTTTATAATCTAAATTTTATATATAAATAATTTTTAAACATGTATTTAGAAATACTTGAATCTATGCTAATTTAATTTTGTGATTATAATATGTTTAAAAATAATTTAATAATTTGTATATAATTCAAAATATTATAATAATTATTTAATTATTCATATTTTCTTTTATAATTGTCCATATTAAAATCTAATCTTTTTAATTATTATAGTATTCTTTTTGCTTATTACTTTAATTATGTTCTTATAATATTTTTGCTAACTCTATTTATTTTAATTATTATTATTATTACTAATTATGTTTATTACTAATCCATTTATTTTTTAATTATGCTTATTATCATTATTTCACTAACCCCATTTATTTTTAATTATTATTACTAACCCTAATTAAATTGCTTATTTATTTTACTCATTATTTATATTTTGCTTATTTATTTATTTATTTATTCTGGCTATTTATTTAAATTGCTTTATTATTATGTAATTGCTCCTGGATGTAATTTTTCTTAAATATTTAAATTATTTATTTTTCATGCTATGGTTAGTAAAAATAGGGAGTGTAACATGTATTTGTATTTAAAATTGAATTTAGGTCATGTAAATTATCAGATAAATATAAATTAAACACTCACACACGTAAGTCGATCTTTGATCGCCATCTCACTTTCTAGGGTTACCTCTCAATGTTGCCTAATCATAAGGTCAAGTGGGGTGTATAAAGCAAAGCCCCTTAAAAAGAAAAGTCATCTAGTCCCTTCATAATCAAAGATCAAGTCCCTTAAAATGGTTGCCTTTCAATATGATCTAGTCCCTTTCGAATAAAGATGACAGTCCCTCCAAAATGCTTAATACACCCCACAGTTGCCTTCATTAAACAGATGTCCCTCACTTGTCCCTCACATCCAAGGTAATGACTACCTATTCCTTAATAATAGGGATAGTCTTACCACTTAAAGGATTCAAGAACAGAAAAGACTTAAACTTAGGGTAGGTTCCTCATAGTTACTTGCTCACTATTCAAAAACTTTTCAAACACTTCACACATTTCAAACAATTTTCAAAACAAAGGTTTATACGCATCCGTACATGGATCATTATAAACATTTAAGAAAATTTCTATTCACACACTACACATTTCAAAAACATTTTAAAGTGAGCTAAGTAACTAAGAGCCCATGGATAACCATGGATGTAAAGGGTGCTAACACCTTCCCTTTACATAACCTACCCCCCGGACCCAAAAATCTTTTAAAAGGTCTTTCCTGTTCTTTTATGCCTTTCCTTTGGATAAAATAAAAGTCGGTGGCGACTCTTGCTATCCGCAACATAACTAAAGTCAGTTCTCCCACCGTGTTACAGCAGGTAATCAAAAAATAAAAATTGCAGATGGCTCTTTTTCAGTCATTGCAGGTAAAGGGTCAGTTGTGTTGTCTCCAATGTTAACTCTTAAAAATGTCCTTCATGTTCCAAACTTATCGTGTAATTTAATCTCCGTAAGCAAATTAGCCCAAGATATAAATTGTCAAACTAATTTTTTCCGATCTCACTGTGTCTTTCAGGATTTGAGCTCGGGGAAGATGATTGGCAGTGCTAAGGAGAGTGGAGGATTCTATTACCTTGACATTGGATCTGCATCACAACAACCTTCAAAAACAATAAGTTCCTGCTTTGAGTCTTTTACTATTTTGAATAATAAAGATGACAACATTATGTTATGGCATTTAAGGTTAGGTCATCCTAGTTTTCGTTACTTCAAACACTTGTTTCCTAAGTTATTTCACAATAAGAATTTTTCTTCGTTTAAATGTGAAGCATGTGAGTTTGCAAAACATCATCGTTCCCAATTTTCAATGCAACCTTATAAACCATCAAAACCGTTTTCTATTATTCATAGTGATGTTTGGGGCCCTAACCGAACAAGTACACTCTCTCTCAAAAAATGGTTTATCACGTTTATAGATGACCACATAAGAGTATGTTGGGTGTACTTGTTAAAGGGGAAATCAGATGTTTGTCAGGTTGTAAAGAATTTTGTTTTAATGGTGCAAAACCAATTTCAAACAAATATCCAAGTCTTTAAAAGTGATTATGGCAAAGAATATTTTAATACTATTCTTGATGATTTTTTTCTAAAAAATGGAATTGTACATCAAAGTTCATGTCCTAATACTCCTCAACAAAATGGAGTGGCCGAAAGGAAAAACAAACATTTACTAGAGGTTGCTAGAGCTCTACTTTTTTCAAATAAAGTTCCAAATTATTTGTGGGGAGAAGCTGTTTTAACAACTGCATATTTAATTAATAGAATGCCCTCCAAAATTCTCAATTTTCAAACTCCAATTAATGTCTTCAAAGATTGTTTTCCTAGTACTCGTGTTTTATCTGATTTGACTTTAAAAATCTTTGGTTGCACAACCTTTGTTCATGAGCATAAAAATGTTGGAAAACTTGAGCCACGGGCTATAAAATGCGTCTTTGTTGGATACTCCCCAACCCAAAAAGGGTATAAATGTTTTGATCCAAAAAATAAGAAAATGTTTGTCACTATGGATGTTACATTCTTTGAAAATAAACCTTTTTTTGATGACACTCATCTTCAAGGGGGGGAGATAAACGAAGATTCGTTTCAAATTGAGGACATGAGTTTTTTAAATAACTTATCTTTGCCAGTATCACAAAATTCTGAGATTTTTACACTTGCACCAACAGAAAATGGCCATGATTCTTTATCTGATCTTATTCCTGTTATGAGTAAGGAATCTTGTGAATCTGAGCCTACATTTTCTCTTGTAGAAGACAATGAGAATCCTAAAAATAATAATAATGATGATCTAATTGAAATGCCACAATATAATGAATCTCTTCAAGAAAATAGATTTGAATTAGGAAACAGGACTTGGAAAGGAAAGGTTTTTGTGAAAAAGCACCATAAAGGAAGGGATGAGTCCACATCTCAACACTGCCAGGAATCTGAACCGGGGGATGATCAACCTCCTAACAAACGGAAAGGTAAGTCTATCTCTATTTCTGAGAGTCGTATTTTGTATCCTGATATAGATGATCTTGTTGCCATTAGAAAACCTGTCAGATCTTGCACTAAACATCCCATGTCCAATTTTATATCATATTCAAATTTGTCTTCATATATGTCTGCTTTCACATCAAAATTGTCTAGTGTAGAAATTCCAAAAAGTGTACAAGTTGCTCTAGAAATTCCAAAGTGGAGGGAAGCTGTGCTTGAGGAGACGAAAGCCCTTGAAAAGAACAAAACTTGGAGTGTTATGTCACTACCAGATGGAAAAAAGACAGTTGGGTGCAAATGGGTCTTTACTGTGAAGTACAATTCAGATGGAACAATTGAAAGGTACAAGGCTCGTTTGGTGGCTAAAGGCTTTACTCAGACCTATGGTATAGATTATTCAGAAACATTTGCTCCTGTTGCAAAATTGAATACTGTTAGAATTCTTTTGTCCCTTGCTGCTAACCTGGATTGGCCCCTACATCAGTTAGATGTTAAGAATGCCTTTCTTAATGGTGATCTAGAAGAAGAAGTATATATGGACATTCCTCCTGGTTTTGAAAAAAAATTTGGAGCAAATGTATGTAAACTGAATAAGTCTTTGTATGGATTAAAGCAGTCTCCTAGAGCTTGGTTTGAAAAATTCACTCAGTCCATGAAGAAACAAGGGTACATCCAAGGACAGGCTGACCACACATTATTCACAAAGTTCTCCCATGATGGAAAAGTTGTTGTCCTGATTGTTTATGTTGATGATATTGTCCTTACTGGAGACGATACAGTGGAAATGTCAAGAGTAAAAGAAAAATTGGCTGTAGACTTTGAAATCAAGGATCTGGGATTCATGAGATATTTTCTAGGCATGGAGGTCGCTCGGTCAAAGAATGTTATTGTGGTTTCACAGCAGAAATACATTCTAGACTTGTTGAAAGAAACAGGAATGAGTGGATGCCGTCCTGCAGATACCCCTATGGATCCTAATGCTAAACTTTGGGGAGAAGGTAATGTTCCTGTTGATACTGGAAGATATCAGAGATTGGTTAGGAAACTAATTTATTTGTCACACACCCGACCTGATATTGCTTTCTCTGTTAGTGTAGTAAGTCAGTTTATGCATTCTCCTTTTGAGGAACATCTTGAGGCAGTTTATAGGATACTAAGATATTTGAAGGGAAATCCTGGAAAAGGATTATTTTTTAAGAAGACTGCAGAAAGAAATGTGTCTATCTTCACCGATGCTGATTGGGCAGGTTCTGTTACAGATAGAAGATCAACCTCTGGATATTGTACTTATGTTTGGGGTAATCTTGTGACATGGAGGAGTAAGAAACAAGGAGTTGTAGCAAGGAGCAGTGCAGAAGCCGAGTTTAGAGCTATGTCTCAAGGTATTTGTGAAGGATTATGGATCCTTAGAGTCCTTGAAGAACTTAAGATGAAAATTGAGCTTCCATTGAAATTGTACTCCGACAGTAAAGCTGCTATTAGCATAGCTCATAATCCAGTTCAACATGACAGAACCAAACATATCGAGATTGATCGACACTTCATAAAGGAGAAGTTAGATGTTGGAATCATATGTCTACCCTTCGTGACTTCAAGTCAGCAAACTGCAGATATCCTAACCAAAAGTTTGGCAAGGCCTACTTTTGAGCATTTGATAGACAAGTTGGGCATGATAGATATCTATGCACCAACTTGATGGGGGGTGTTGGAAAATATATTATTTACCGGTTTTATTATTGTTTTTAATATTGCCTTTATTTGTCATTATTTCTCTTTATTCTCCATTAAGGAGAATATTATTGTAATCATTATAACTCTTCTATATAAACCAGCCTAAGGCTGAGGAATAAAATCACAACAACTTTTACCTATTTTCTTCTAATAACTACTCAGCTTGGTCTTCAACAACCCCTTCAAATGTCTTCACTTGTTGGCACCGTGCGGCGACAATGGATTGTTCTGGACATTTGCATTTCTCGGAGTGAGGGTGAGATCCTTAGAGTTGATCATATCCTGAACCATGTGTTTGAAGGAATGGCAGTTCTCGATTGTGTGACCTGGAGCGCCTTTGTGATACTCACAACGAGCATTGGCATCATAGCCCCGGGCATTACCAGTTTGAGGTGGCATATCTTTCAAAGTAAGAGATCCTTTTGCCATCAGCTGATTAAAGATTTCAGAATACGTCATAGGCAGGGGATCAATGTGTCTATGATATCCTCTTTGTTGATATGGTGGACGCTGTGGAGTAGCGCGTTGCTGTTGTTGACCAGGCCGTTGTGGATAAGCCGATTGTTGGTATGGTCTAGGTGCATATTGAGCAGCAGCGACCATAGGATGTGGACGTGGTTGATGAGCCATCTGAGGCGAAAATAGAGCTTGAATGGCCTGCTGATAAGGCATTGGAGGAATTGGCTGATATGGCATAGGAGCATATTGCGCAGCAGCAACATAGGGATACTGGTAGTAGGGAACTGGCGCAGGTGCACTCTGTTGAAAATTCCCACTTGTAGCAGAAAAGGCATTTGTTTCGCCCTTCTTGTACCCGTTGAAAGGCTTCTTGGTATTGTTTTGGCTGCTAGAACCTCCTTGAATCTTTCCAATTTTCAGACCTTCTTCGATCCTTTCTCCGACCATCGCCATGTCTGAAAATCCAGAAGATACGTTGCTGATCAGCTTCTCGTAATATTGCCCCTGTAGGGTACCCATAAAGATATCAATCAGTTCACGGTCAACCAATGGCGGATGCACTCTGGCAGCTAACTCCCTCCAGCGTTGGGCGTACTCCTTAAAGGATTCGCTTTCCTTTTGAGACATACTCTGAAGTTGAGTACGGTTAGGAGCAAGGTCAGTGTTGTACTTGTATTGCTTTTTGAATGCATCAGTTGAGGATTCCCACTTGCAACAGAAATGGCATTTGTTTCACCCTTTTTGTACCCATTGAAAGGTTTCTTGACATTGGCTTGGTTGCTAGAACCTCCTTGAATCCTTCCACTTTTCAGCTAACTCCCTCCAGCGTTGGGCGTACTCTTTGAAGGATTCGCTCTCCTTTTGAGTCATACTCTGAAGTTGAGTACGATTTGGAGCTAAGTCAGTGATGTACTTGTACTGTTTTTTGAATGCATCAGATAGATCAATCCAAGTACGAATATTGTTGCGTTCGAGCTGCATGTACCATTCTAGAGACGCTCTAGACAGGCTGTCTTGGAAGCAATGGATCATGAGCTTGTCATCTTTGGCATGAGCAGCCATTTTCCTACAGTACATCCTCAAATGGAGCTCAAGACAGCTGAGACCTTTGTATTTTTCGAATTCTGGAAGTTTGAATTTAGCAGGGATCACAACATCTGGAACTAAGCACATATCTGAGGCACTCAGAAAGGTTGAGTTGTGTCCTTCCATGATTCAGAGTTTTTCAGCTAACTCACGACACATCTTCATAGCTTCAGATTCTTGAACATCATGGGGGTTTGTGATTAGAACAACAGTATGCATCTCATACTCAACTTGATGATCCTCTTCAGCATGAGGAAATTGGACTTGAGTTGGAAAAGGTTGAGCTTGAGGAATAGCACCAACAGTGACACCAGAGGTAGGTACTGGTTGAGAAGTGACTTCCTCAACAGCAGAAGTGAAGCCTGGAGGCAAACCGTAGACCAAAGGATTTGGAACTGGAACTGAAGGCATTGCTCGCGAGGCAGATCCTTGCACTAACGCATTGTTCATTGCGGCAGCAGCTTCGCGACGTTCTTCCATCCTGGCCAAAGCTTGTATGGTCTCATAAATCTGGTCAATCTTGTTCTTGACCGAGTCAATCTCTTCCCTCATAGCATCTTGTTTTTCTTGAATCACGTCCATCAGTCTTCTAGTGTTGGCTCTAGTTAGATACGGGCGTCTAGCACGATACGGGCGTCGGGAAACCAGCTTGATTTACTGAAGATGGAGGAACATGGAATAAATCTACGGCTTTGGAATGAAATGAAAGATGAACAAATATGCAAATGCAATTAATACGCATATGGATGCAATGCAAGATCCAGGATCACGAGTATAATCTGCTCTGAGGTTAACCATAGTAACGAGTAAATAACCGATAAAGTTAGACTCCTATAGGATTGTTCTAAGTTCTCTACCTGTAAAACCACTCACAGGATAGTTTCTACGGTTATGGATAAGATACTCAAGGTCATTGACGCTAATCGTACTAACGTCCTGCCACAGGCTAGCTGTATTATGACGATAATAACGATAAGATCTACCTTGAGTGGAGTTCTCATGTTAGCCGTATGAGGAGCGGGTCCTCGGAGACTAACACTACGCAACTGCCAACATTGAAACTGGTTCTAAAAGTGGGTCCTAGAGTCACAGCCCTTTCACGAATCAAGTCATGCAGCAGGCTAGCTGTGTTATGACGAGATCTATGAATAGGTCTACTCTCTAGGGGGAGCTTTCATGCTAGGCTTGCAAAGAGTGAGTCCTTGGAGACTAACACTAATAACTTCCAAATCTAAACTAGGTGTTCCCTCTTCTTTTTCGGAAACTCAGATGCCAACCCATGATCCAACAAGCAGGTATGATAATAATCATAATAAAGAGAGAGAAAATAAATAAGCATAAATAAAAAGCATGAAGAAAACAGGTAAGCAAAGTAAACATTGATCGCAAAGTAAACTAAGTTAGACTTGACTCTCTGAAGTCCCCAGCATAGTCGCCAGCTGTCGCACCTCGAAAAATACGACCTCGCGATAAGAAATTACCGCAGATGAAAATTAAAACAACAGAGTCGCCACTGAACTTATTTTATTCATATTAAGGAAAAGGAAAATATCGAGAAACCTTTTGAAAAAATGGATGGATAGAACAAGGTCTTTGAAACCAGATTCTAGGTTTGGGAGTCGATTCCGTAAGGGGAAGGTATTAGCACCCCTTATGTCTGTTGTACTCAACGGGAACCTCTTAGTTTAACTTGCGATCTAATGTTGACTTATGCTTTCTGTTTTCTTCGAATAATAAAAAAAAGTAAATGCGTATAATTTTAATATAAGGTTACGGGAGAAATGGGTGGTTTTATTCCTAGGGTGCTCGGCAAGGAGTAAGATCTGTGTGCCTACGTATTCCCTTGTGCAATGGGAAAGTCAGAGTTTCGTAGTTCGTGGTACTAAGGTTAATCGGTTGATTTGTTTTAATGAACAATTATTTAAATCATATTCTACTGCTAAGCGTTGGCTTGCCTGCTCGCGATAGGAGGCTGAAGCGCTAGCTCGTTCGAGATAGAAAAGATTTAGATAATGTTCGCTTAAAAGATGTTTGATTCGATTGGTGTTTTTTAGAATGAAAGGGTAAATAAACTGCGTCTTGAGGGGCGGGTCTCAGGAGAGTTTATTCGAGAATTCGAGGAATGCGAGACTCCAGAATTCAATTCTTTCATTATTTCATGTGTTGATTAAATGTTTTAAATTACGGAAAGTCGAATGAACTGCATCCCGCGGGGCGAGCCTCAGGAGTGTTCATTCAAGAATTCGAGGAATGCGAGACTCCAGAATTCAGTTTATCCGTTCTTTTGATTATGAAAATATTCGAATGTCGAGTTCGGAGAAAATTCGATGGCGAGGTACGATACGCTCGGCTTACATGGTTCGTGAATCGATTAAGAAGATAACAAAAAGAAATAAATTAAATTGCGACAATTAAATCGGAATAGAATAATAGATATAAATAATTAAATTTAATTGAATTTAATTAAATACTAAATAATTGAAATAAGGTAATAAAAATAAATACTAAATTGTTTTGTTGTAATTAAATAAAAAACTCACATTAGCTAAATTCTCCAATTAAAAATAATTTAATAATTCTTTATATTATTGGCCCTAAATTAAAAAGGGAAAAAAAGAAAATAAACCAAAGATTTATAAAAGTTTGTTTAGAAACAAATGATAGTGATACTATTATTAATAATAAAGAGAGGAAATTGGAGAGATTCTCAAAATAAAAAAAAAAACTATAATAAAAAGCAAGGAGGAGTATTATGAATTGAAACGGTAGTGTGTGTAGTGATTAAACCGTTGGGATTATGGAACTTAGCCCACGGAATACACAATAAACTAATAAAAATAATAAAAGAAATATGAAGGGAAGGATGCACCGATTACTATTACGGTGGGTGTGTTCCAGTTGCAGTGTGATTAAGCCCATTAAATAATGAATAAATAAAATATGTCAAAATAAAAATAAAAATAAAAATTAGAAGCCAAGGGATTAGGAAACAAATCTGCGGTAAAAACATGAACACGACACCCTCACCTCTCTCACAACAAACAAATAAAGAAAAAGAAACTCAGAGAAAACAAAAAGAACTACCCACAACGGCGGCGGTGCTCTCACAAGCGACGGAAACCCTTTCCACTCTCACGGTACAATTTTGTTCCTCGTTTCCGGTTCAAACTCTCTGTTCTCTCACTCGCGGGATCTCGCTCGGCTTCTCTCTGATTCGCGGCGATGGCTCACGGTGGTTTTGGTGAGTTGGTGGATTCGGTGATTATGGGCTTTGCGGAAGGAGTTTCAGCGATTGCGGATGAAGTTCGCGGATTCATGGCAACGGATGTGAGTTTAGGTGATGGTGGTTGGATTTGACGAACGGTTATGAGTGATGGCGGTTTGAGTGATGAAGATGATGCAAAAGGTTTGTGTTACGAAGGATGGTTGAGAATTTGTGAGAAACGGTGATTTCGAGGTGTGGGAAGTAGGTACGAAATGCAGTTTTTTTTGTGAGGTTCTGTGTTTTTATGTTTGAAGGTTCGGAAATGAAATTGAAGGTGATGGTTTGATGCAGTAGTGGCTGATGAAGAAGAACGAAAATGTTGTTCTGGTTTCTATGGTTTTTTAGATTTTTGTTTTGTTTTCATCTGGTTTGTGAAGGTCTATGCATATTTGCAGGTTAGAAAAAGTTTTTTGTTTTGGTAATTTTTTTTGAAGCTTGGTTGTAGGAGCTTTTGACAGAGTATTATAGTTTGTCCAAGCTTTTTTTTTCATGAGAAGAGTGAGCAACTTAATATATAGATGAAAGGCTAGATATTTTTTTTGCAATGCTGTTTTGTATTTTTGACAGGTTGGAAAAAATTGTTATTTTGCTGTGTAAAAAGTGGTGCGTTAGTGGAGAGGGAAGGATTGTGCGATTTGTGGTGGAGATGGTGTAAGGCATGTACGGTTTGTGGGATTGAGGTTGTGTGATCACAAAATTTTTTGTTAAAAGAAAATGATGGTCTGTGCTACAATTTTTTGCTAATGAAATAAAAAGTTATATAATAATAATAGGAATGATAAGGATAATGATAATAATAATAATAATAATAATAATAATACTAATAATAATAATACAGAAAATATAATAATGGTAATAAGAAATAAAAAATAAAGGAATAGTGCTAATAATAAAAATAGAAAAAAAAACTGAAAATAATAAACCTTTTTGAAAAAGGATGGGGGCAAAAATCGAACCCCAATCCTTATAGTAACACAAACACAAGTCCATCCGCTGGGGCGGGTATACATCCATTAATAAAATTACACCAATAAATATATACACCATACATTTGACAATTCCAACTTTTCTTTTTCTTTCTCTATTTTTTGTTGATAAATTTTATAATAATAATAATAATAACAAGAGTGAAACTAAACTAATAACAATAATAATATGAAATTCGGGATAATAATAATAAGAAAAAGAAATAAAAAATAAAAATGAGAATAATAATAATAATAATAATAATAATAATAATAGAAAACTAATAGTTTTTAATAAGAAAAGTAGAGATTTTTTTTTGTATATATTTTTGGATAAAAGAAAGTAAAATCTATGATGTGAGAAATTAATTTTTTTTTTGAAAATAATGAATGTATATTTTTAGATGGAAAAAATATTTCTAATAATAATAACAATAGACTTTTTTTTATATTATATTTTTGATAAAAATACAAACTAAATTATAAAGATAGAAATAAAAGACTAAAAAAAAATAAAAATAAAATTTCTTAATTTTGAAAATAAATAAATGCATTTGATTTTGGAATATTCGCTAGACAGAAAAGCAAAATAATACATATTTTTTTGGATTTTTTGAAATGATGGTTAAACAGTAAAATAAAATAGTGCAGGTAGGACAAATTTGGGGTATGACACCTATTGAAGATGGGAAAGATCTCCGATAACGGTGCCAGTTCAAGCAGTACAAGAAAACCATTTGCTGGGCCTCGTAGATCTGGTGAGACAAACTTTGTACACATGTGAAGAGGGAGACCCCAATACTTGCCTAGAACAGTTGCTGCTGTTACTATCCCTGCTCCACCTCCTCAGTATACTCAACAACAACAGTTTCTGCAACAGAGATCATACAACAATAATAACAACAACCAACAACAACACCCGTTTCAACAACGGCCATCTCAGGTTAACCGAGTAATTGACCTCATTCCAATGTCGTATGCTACACTGCTGCCACAACTCCTAAAGCTCAATCTTGTTGAGTTGAGGACATTGGCTCCACCCGATCCTCAAAACCTCCCAAGGAACTATGATGCCAATGCTAGGTTTGCTTTTCATTCCAACGCACCTGGTCACTCTACGGAAAAATGCAGAGCTCTGCATATGAAGGTTCAGGATCTGGTAGATTCAAAAGCCCTGAACTTTGCACCTCCTCCAAATGTGATGAAGAATACTATGCCAAGCCATAGTGGGCCAAGGATTAATGTTGTAGAGGATGGATCACCCTTGAGTTTGATAGAAGACATTGCATGTATTCAGACACCTCTGGCAGAGGTTAAAGCCCAACTTTTAAAATGCCAAGTGTTTCCAGGTTGTGAGGCCTGTTATGAATTATGCAAACTTTCTGAGAATGGGTGTGCCAGCTTGAGGAGAGGCATCAATGATTTGATTAAGGAAGGCATTCTGCAAATTACAACCACCGCTTCTACAACACTAGCAACCCTTTTGTCAACAACAAGTGAATCTTCTACAAATGCAACAACCATCTTTCCAAGTGTTTCTTCTACAACTGCAACAACCATTGTTCCAACTGATTCAGCTACAACTTCAGCAAACATTCCATTTGTCCCTTCAACACACAACAATTCACTTGCACCAGCTACTACAACTTCAACAACCAACAATGATGTTTCCACTGTCATAATTTATTATGACCCGGCAGCGGTCCCGAATTCAGCAACTTTCAGCAAAATCAACAACAGTCTCAACAAAGCTCCAATCTATCTCTACCAACATCCACCAGAGGTCCTGTATCAATCTTTTATGATCCACATACTATTACAGTCCCAACATCTGCTGCAGTAAGCCCAGTCACTATCACGGTTCCCGGGCCAATCCCATATGATAAAGACAATGCTATATCATGGCATTATGGTGCTGATCTGTACTGCAACAGAGAGAAAGTCCTTCTTGATTCTCCAGTTCTCACTCCCCAAGTGGACAATGTTGGGGGAGGCGGAGGCTTCACCCGAAGCGGACGTCTCTTCGCTTCACAAGTCCCTAGAACCAACACTGAGGCAGAGGCTGCTACCAGAGCCAAGGGGAAGAGTGTGATACCGGAAGAATCTGTGCCGAAAGAAAATCATAAGTCATCCTTCGATCAAGATGTGGATGAATTTATGAGAATCATTAAAAGAAGTGACTATAAAGTTGTGGACCAGCTCCACCAGACCCCTTCAAAGATCTCAATCTTATCCCTGTTGTTGTGTTCCGAAGCCCATCGGGATGCACTACTCAAAGTTCTGCACGCTGCCTACGTGCCAGAAGAGATCACTGTAAATCAGCTGGAAACAGTAGTGTCAAACGTCAATACTAGCCATGGGCTAGGTTTTACTGATGCTGATTTAACTTCAGAAGGACGTCTCCACAACAAAGCCTTGCATATAACCTTGGAGTGCAAAAGAGCTGTCTTATCTCATGTGCTTGTAGACACTGGGTCCTCGCTCAATGTCTTACCCAAGAAGGCTCTTGTCAAGTTAGAATATGATGGGATAGCTCTCCAGCCAAGTAACCTTGTGGTCCGAGATTTTGATGGATCCAAAAGATCCGTTCTTGGAGAGGTGGAGTTGCCAGTGATAATCGTTCCACAAGTCTTTAAGACCATTTTCTATGTGATGGACATACAGCCGACATACAGCTGTTTGCTATGTCGACCCTGGATTCACGCTGCAGGCGCAGTAACGTCGACCCTTCACCAAAAACTGAAGTACGAATGGGAAGGACAGATTATCACCATCTGTGGTGAGGAGGACATATTTGTTAGCCATCTGGCTACGTATAAATATATTGAGATGGATGGTGAAATCCATGAGACAATGAGCCAAGGGTTTGAGGCCCTGAATGTCAATGAGGCTACTGGAGTATTGGCTGCATCTCAGGAAGACAAAATGGGTACTTCAATCATCTCTTATCAGCAAGCCCGAAAGGTTGTTGAAGAAGGTAATGCTCAAGGCTGGGGCAAGCTGCTGCCAGTGGAAAAGAAGGAAGATAGATTCGGTTTGGGTTACAGACCATTCCGACAAGATCAATCAGAGGTTGCAAAAGAGCCCAAATTCATCAGTGGGGGGATGCTCACCCCAGATGCTGTTAACAACCTGGAAGACGAGGAGAAAAGCGACCGTAACCTGGAGAGCTGGATACGTCCAAGGATTCCAGAGAACCAAGTCCTTAACTGGTCTTCCCAGGAAATTATAAGGGTTACTCCTGCAGAGTAATTATTATTTCGTGTCTTTTTAGCATGCATCAAGTCCTGCATCTTGCCCAAGGTGTCAGGACTCATTTTGTAATAGGGCCATATTGTAATTTTGTGCAAATGATTAATCAATGAATATTTGACATCTTTTGCAAACGAGTCTCTTTTTCGCTCACTGTCTTTTCATTTTTCACTTTTGTACAAAACAATAAAATGGCAATGTTTTCAAAATAAACAACTTCATTTTCACTTTTTCTAAACAAGATTAAAACTGGTCACTAAAATGAACCAATCTCAACCCTTGCAGAGATTATCCTCCAGATTGCACCGACAACAACACTGCTATGACCTTGTATGACTTCGACAATCCGATCAATCAAGCTGATGAAGGGGTTGAAGAAGACTATGAGTTACCAGAAGAATTAGCCAGGTTGTTGAGGCAGGAAGAGAAAGTGATCACTCCTCATCAGGAGGAAGTTGAAACAGTTAATCTTGGTACCGAAGAAGACTTGAAAGAAGTGAAGATTAGGGCCAATCTGCAGGAATCAGTAAAAGAATAGCTCATTGATATGCTTCGAGAACACGTTGATGTCTTTGCTTGGTCCTATCAAGACATGCCAGGTCTGGATACTGATATAGTTATGCACAAGCTGCCTTTGAAAGAAGATTGTCCTCCAGTAAAGCAGAAGTTGCACCGTACTCGTCCGGATATGGCTATGAAGATTAAGGATGAGGTACAAAAACAGTGGGACGCCGATTTCCTTGCTGTAACTAGTTACCCGCCGTGGGTTGCTAACATTGTACCAGTGCCTAAGAAGGATGGCAAAGTACGGATGTGTGTGGATTACCGAGATCTGAACAGAGCTAGCCCGAAGGACGATTTCCCTTTACCTCACATTGATGTATTGGTCGACAACACAACTCAGTTCTCAATGTTTTCCTTCATGGATAGTTTTTCTGGGTATAATCAGATCAGGATGTCACCCGAAGACATGGAGAAGACTACCTTCATCACACCCTGGGGCACATTCTATTACAAGGTAATGCCTTTTGGACTGAAGAATGCCGATGCTACCTATCAACGGGCTATGGTAACGTTATTCCACGATATGATCCACAAAGAAATTGAATGCTACGTGGATGACATGATTGCCAAGTCGCTCCCTGAAGAAGACCATCTGGTAAATCTTCTGAAGTTGTTCAAGCGTCTGAGAAAATACCAGTTGAAGCTAAACCCCAACAAATGCACATTCGGGGTACGTTCCGGTAAACTGCTGGGATTCATTGTAGGTGAGAAAGGAATTGAAGTTGATCCTGACAAAGTCAAAGCCATTCAGGATATGCATGCACCTAGGACTAAAAAAGAAGTCCGGGGGTTCTTAGGAAGATTGAACTACATATCAAGGTTCATATCTCACCTTACTGCAACCTGTGAGCCCCTGTTCAAATTGTTAAGAAAGGAACAAACAGTCAGGTGGAACGAAGATTGTCAGAAGGCTTTTGACAAAACCAAGGAGTACCTACAAGAACCTCCAATCCTTATGCCTCCAGTTGACGAAAGACCTCTGATAATGTACCATTCAATATTAGAAGGATCAATGGGGTGTGTGTTGGGCCATCATGACGAGTCTGGTCGAAAAGAGTATGCAATATACTACCTAAGCAAAACATTTACCGACTGTGAACAACGTTATTCACTGCTCGAGAAAACTTGTTGTGCTTTAGCGTGGGCTGCTCGCCGACTAAGACAGTATATGTTGACTCACACTACCTTGTTGATCTCAAAAATGGACCCCGTCAAGTACATATTTGAGAAGCTAGCACTTACCGGAAGGGTTGCAAGATGGCAAATGATTCTGACAGAGTATGACATTCAGTACACATCTCAAAAGGCCATCAAGGGCAGTGTACTGTCTGATTATCTAGCTGAGCAACCCATTGATGATTACCAACCAATGAGATTTGACTTCCATGATGAAGACATCATGTTTTTAAAAGCAAAAGATCATGAAGAGCATGTTCACACTGAAGGGCCTGACCCAGAAGAAGAGTGGACTATAATTTCCTGGGAAGACCAGTTGAGGACTTGCTAGCCTAGGACCCTTGGACGAATCCAACTTTCCAGGTTGAAGTCACTTTCAGCCTCGTCTTCCACATTGTTGATTGCATCCGGGGTCAGCATACCCCCACTGATAAACTTGGGAGCTTCAGCATCCTCCTCTTGGACCTGTCGGGATTGTTTGTAACCCAACCCGAACTTGTCTTCCTTGACCTGAACTTGCAGCAGCTTGCCCCAGCTTGCCCCAGCCCTGGGCATTCCCGTCTTCAACAACCTTCCGAGCTTGCTTATAAGAAGAGATTGAAGTACCAGACACTTCAGCTGTTGCTTCATTGACATTGAGGGCCTCAAACCCTTGGCTCATTGTCTCATGGATCTCTCTGTCCATCTCAATATACTTGTAAGTAGCTAGATTAGTGACGAAAATATCCTCCTCCCTACAGATTGTGATGACTTGGCCCTCCCATTCGTATTTTAACTTCTGGTGAAGGGTCGACGTCACAGCGCCAGCGACATGAATCCATGGCCGACCCAACAAACAACTATAGGCAGGCTGAATGTCCATCACATAGAAGATAGTTTTAAAGATTTGTGGGCCAATCACCACAGGCAGCTCAATTTCCCTAATAACCGATCTTTTAGAACCGTCAAAGGCTCTCACTACCAGGTTACTTAGACGCAGTGCAAGACCATCATATTCCATCTTGACCAAGGCTTTCTTTGGAAGAACATTGAGAGAAGACCCAGTGTCAACCAAGACACGAGAAAGAACAACACCTTTACACTCCAAGGTGATATGTAAAGCCTTATTATGGTTACGGCCCTCCGTAGTTAGATCAACATTGGTGAACCCTAGTCCATGACTAGTATTGACATTAGAAACCACCGTTTCTAGCTGATTAACTGTAATATCTTCTGGCATGTAAGTTGCGTGCAAGACTTTGAGAAGTGCATTCCTGTGGGCTTCGGAACACATTAGCAGTGATATAATAGAGATTTTGGAGGGTGTTTGATGGAGCTGGTCCACAACCTTATAGTCACTCTTCTTGATTATTCTCATGAACTCGTCTACATCCTGGTCAAAGGATGTCTTCTGAGTTTCCTTGGTAATAGGTTGTTCAGGCACCACAATCTTGCCCTTAGCCTTGGCAGCAACTTCTGCTTCAGCATTAGTTCTCTGAAACCAAAACCCTAATTTTATGTCATCTGTGTAGGAAATCTTCAGTCTGCCTCTATGCCTTTGCCATGATTTGTGATTCCCTGACTTTTATGAACTTTGGGGAGCATATTATGATCATGGAACACACATGGACCCTCTTGGAAAGCTTCAAGACCATTGGGATGGCTCAGATCACTTCTTGGATTGCTCAGATCACAAACCCTAGATGCAGATGAAATGAACTATGCAGTGGGATATGATATGCTTATGCTAATGCAAAAATGAAAGATCACAAGACATGGTGTGAGAAAGAGTGAGGGAAAATTTGGGGTGTTTACAGACGGTGGATTTCTTTCCTGGCTTAGTAGCCCCCAAAGTAGGTGAGTTTGCACCAAACTTGGTTAAGAATCCTTGTGTTGTTCATTTATTTTTTGTAACTATATTTCTGTTCATGTCAGTATGTTAAGTGAAGAGATCAGTTGTTCCGACATCTCATAGGACATCTGTAATTTGCTATACTAGAATTTCAAAGAGGTATGTACCATTTGCATGTTACTTTCATCCATTTGTTTCCTCAAATATGCTGCAGACTCATTCATCAAGTCAGGGCCTTGGGTGGAGTATCCTAACCCTATGGTTTGGCTATTAAGACCCATATTTATTCCAGATCCTGCCTCTGTTAGTGGCGAAGAAATCATGTTTTCTGAAAATAATGGGGGTGTTGTATGCAAGCTTTGTATAATTGAAGTTGGCATACTACATATTGGATTCTTAGGAAATAGTTGTGAGAACCTAAGGGGAGGAAAAACCTTATACATAGGTGTATTTGGTGGTGGGGTTTAAGAATTTGCTCTAATGTATTTCAACACTAGTTGAGTGTAAGGCCTTATATACGTCGCTCCTAGTCCTACTATCGAAGATGTTGGTTCTAGCACCATGGTTGGCGTTATTGACCCCTCTGTCGAAGGGTTTGAGGGTGGCACCACATCACTCCTTGGTACATCTTGAGGATTGATGTTGCTATTTTGAGAATTTGAATTGCTCGGTCGAGGATTCAACCCGGCCGTATGAGGATTTGAATTAGGGTTTCCTTAGCTAGATGCCATTTTCCCCCACAGTCTTTTCTTTGGTATATATTCGTCTATATTGGCTACTTTTCCACTCCTCAACACATACAATGAAATTGCACAACTCTCTTGACCAATAAAAGAAATAAAACAATTTATGTAAGTTATAAAACATCTATTTATGGTTAAAGCACCGTCCCACTGGGCGTGCCAATTTGTTTACCTTGAAAAATGGTAAATAACTGTTGATCTTCCTAAAACACTAAAGTTCTCTGTTACTTACAGGATCGATCAGATTGATCCTTGGATATGTGCTATAAATCGTTTTATTTAGTGTCTGGTAAAATATCATAAATACTTCGACAAAATTTATGACAAGATTTGGTAAAAAGATGAAATAAAGTAAAAGAAGATTCAAAATGCTTGAAATCGAAAATAGAGTGCAAGAAGATAAAGGTGCAAAAAGAATGTAAATGAAAGCAATCAAAGGAAACAATAAATTTCTAAAAATTGTAACTTGCTTTAGAACAAAGACTTCAAAGTAAAAACTTTAATAGAAATTGCATTGAAATGAAAATGGTGGTGTTTACATCACGTACATTCTCACTTTCACTTGTTTCTCTAAACACAAGTACTCTGAGTGGATACGGAGTAACTTGTATAATATGATTTTCACACACATTCTAAAACTAGAACTATCCTATTTATAATAGTCGAAGGTAACCGCTACTAACGGTTTGCTTCTAAAAACATGTCATTTGTCACTTTGCATGTCTTCAAACTCCAGATGTGCGCCTCATGTCTCTTTTCAAATTACAAAAGATATAAGTTTTCCTCCAATAATTGGTTTCAATTGCAGTGTGTCGAACGCCCCCAATGGCACTTGGTCGAACTGTATTTTCTTGTACTTAGAAATATTCTAAGTCTAGAAATCCATACTTCCACACAAGTCTTCGACTCAGGCCTCATACAAAAATTCAATTAATGTCTTTTAGTTCTTCTAAGGAATATAACCCTTAGACCAACACTTATTGAAATTAAGTGGGCGTTGAAATTAGGAGCTAACACTATCATAATTGAAAATCTGAAAACTATCTTCCTGTAATCGATTACACAAAACATATAATTGATTACAACTGTTCAAACAAAACTAAAACATATAGTGGTAACCGGTTCCTGCGAATGTGTAATCGATTACACCCTTATATCAACTTACTAATTTTCAATCTAGAAATGAATTTCATCCAACTATAACCGATTACACTACATAATAACTGGTTATCGCTCTCGGAATTTTCATCCTAGTACAAACGTGAAAGTGGTGCGGAAAAAGAAGAAGAGTCTCCATCCATGCATTTTTTATCTCAAGGAGAGGGAAAGGTAATGCTGCACAAACCTGAGGAAAAGGAAAGAACGAGGTCTTGCGAACCAGAGAGAACGGGTAAGGGAGTCGATTACGTGAAGGGAATGTATTAGCACCCCTTCACGTCCATCGTACTCGACGGGATCCACACTTGCTTGCACTATTCAAAGGGTATTGTAATCTGATTCATATGCTGTTGAACTAGAAAAGAAACGAGAAAAATGTAAGGAAAAGAAAGAATTGTGCTCGAATGGACCCTACCCCATTGCCTACATATCTTATCGGGAATGAGAATCAGAGTCAACGTAGTTCCCCTAACTAGGGAGGAAATTTGTTTGTTTGTTTGTGTTTTTTATGATTGAACAACTTATGCCTATGCTCAGGTGTTGGAGGCTCGTCTGGAACGAGTGCGTTTACCGTCTTGAAAAAGACAATTGGAAGTGATTTCTTTCGTTTGGAGTGAAGGAGATGAGAAGAGAATTCTCACAGGAAAGACGCTCATTGTTGGTTTGGAGCTTTTTAGAAGCTTTTTATTTGAGTTTGCATATGAGATTGTATTCAAGTCTTATTCAATGGAGTGTGTACTTCTTACATCACTCCAAGATGGAATGAAGAAGAAGTACACCTAAGCAAGGAAAAGATCCCCAAGACTTATTTCCAAGGATTGAGGCTCGGGCACACTAGCCTACATTTGCTTATTAAGTGTTTTTGTTTTGTTTTTGATGAAGAAGTATGTATTAGCTTTTGTTTGAGAAACAACTTCATGTTGAAGACTTGTGCATCATTCTAGACAAGTTTACATTACCCCAAGATAGGATAGGTGCAAATTCCCCATGGAATAAGTCTATGACACAAGAAGTCACTTCAACCTTTATTAAATATTTTTGAGTTGCTTTGAGATGAGAGAAAGAAGACTCAAGGAAACAAAGGTAAGACATCTAAAGGGAAGCTAAGACCAACCCTAAGTTATCATGCTTGGAGATCCTAAGAGTTAAGTGTGGTATTCTAATCCTAAAAGAAAAGAAAAGAATACAAGTTCTAACTCACTTCAAAGATTGAAGATGATATAAGAACTCAAAGGGATGAAGAGAGACTGAAATGTCAAAGAAGAATCAAATGTTTTTCACAAACACAAAGGAGAAAGCCTTTTAAGAGAGAGGGGGAGAAGAGTTATGAGTATGGATGAGCATCCACATACTCAATGACTTACCATATCCCCTACATGAAAGGTTAATACCAAGATAATTTGCATATTGGAAACAAAAGTAAAGGAATAAAGACAATTATGCATTACACACATCCTAAAGTGAAACTAGGGTTCAAACCAAACCCAAACCTAAGACTAAAGGTACCTAAAGGTCACATGACTTCTAAAGTCAGTATCATATCCCTAAGGTTTCCCTATAAGTCTAAGATATCAAACACACACCAACTAAGCTCAAACTATACCTTAAACCCCAAGGAAGTTCCATGCGAAGTTAATGTAGGAAGAATGGATGATTATGCAAGATGAACATGTGTTAATGCTAAATGAATTATCAAAGTCACTTGGACACATAATTTTTGAATGTCCTATAATGTCTATAAAGTAGTGTCGCTCCCGATAAGTGACGCCGGGGTCAGATAAGGGTACAGACGCGAACGGTCGGCGAAGGAGACAGCGAGAACACACAGCCGTGAACTCACTGGAGAATGAATAGAGTCTCCAGCTAGGCATTTTTATCCCGGAGGAAAGGTAATGCTGCATAAACCTAGAAAAAGATGGATAAGACGGTTTGCGAACCAGAGAGACTGAGAAAGGGGGTTGGTTACAACCTGGGAAGGTATTAGCACCCAGATTGTCCGCCGTACTCGACGGGATCCACGCTTAAAAGATTTGTGTTTTAAAGGGGTAGTGTCAGTGCAATCTGTGTATGAAGAGCTGGAAAAAGGATGTACAGGTGTCAGTGTATAGTGTATAAGTGATATGAAGTATGAAAGTGTCAGTGTGAGAACAAGAATAAGATGCTCATGAGAATGAGGCTAAAGAATAAAGCTAGAAAGAGGGGGAATATACAGAGACTTTTGTTCGATAACTGTTAAGTTATGCCTACGTATCCTCTCGTGCAATGAGGAAGTCAGAACACCGTAGTTCGACCCAAAGAGACTGAAAGATGAATTGACTTGTGAACTGCTTGCTTGTCAATGCTCAAGTGTATGACCTGTCTGGCTCAGGTGCTAACTGTCTTGCATTAGACGGAAGAAGCAAGTTCTCGATTGTGAATGAAGGTGATGAGAAAAGAATCCCGGAGGAGACGATTATTGTTTGTTTTTTGAGTTTTCAGTCTTTTATTTCTTTTTGGAGTTTGTCATAAGATAATGAGCTTAAGCCTAAACCAATGGATTCAGTAAACTCATCACATCTTCCCTCTGATTAGGGGTAATGAGAATTACCTTAAGTGTGAAGTCAGATTCTCACACTTAATCACCTTTGATGTAGGGTTAAGATCATTAACCTACTTGTGATTATTTAGATGTTTTTGGGATTTTTGTTTAGTGTTGAGTAATGAGGTTAAGCCATAATCAGGGATTTAACAGACTCATTACACTATCCTAAAAGAAGGATAATAGATGAGAATGCTTAAGCTGAGGAAAACCCCTCAACTTAATCCATGATTAGGAATTAAACTCATGACAAAACAAGCCTTTGATTAAGTGGATTTTAAATTAATGATATGATGATGAAGTGAATTTTATGATTTGTAAGACAACTTGAGGGGGACTTGTCCATTAACACTAGGGTTAGTCCTTCTTAACCATTTAAGGAAGAATTAGAACCCTAATGCAAGGCCCAAGTTACAAGTGTAATGTCTTGATATTTATTAAGTGAATTGATTAAGAGATTTAAACACCTTAAGGGTTTATTACTTAGGATTAAAGTTATACACTCCATCCTAAAAGAAGGATACAGGCATAACCCTAATCACCAAGTTTTAAAACCTTTAGGGTTTAGTCTCTGGTTATGAGGTGGGAAGAGAAGACTCAAAGAAAGACACAAAGGTAAAAACTATGAGGGGAAACTAATCAAAACCCTAATTCATTATCATGCTTGGTTGTTCCTAAGGTTTGTGAAGTTTGCAAGACTAATCTTCAAAGAGAACCAACAGGAAGCAGATGAACAGGATCAAGAGAAGCAAAGTGACTTGCTTCATTCAAGAAGTCAAGTCACTTGAAGAAAGAAAGTGAGAGGAAGAAGAATGAGCAAGCTCAATCTCAAACACAAATAGAAATGCAGCAATGGATGCAAGAGAGATGAAAAGAAAAGTTATGAGAAGTGAAGGCAAATTCACTTCCCAAGTTTACTTACCACCTGAAATGTTAGAAAGAAATGCAATGCAATGCAAGATGAGATGAAATGATAAGATGCTAAGCAAAACCAGAAGCATGCACATGATGATAATGATGCTATGAGGTGCTGCAAACATGAGGCAAGACATGGGAATGTTCATACAAGATCATGGATGCAAATGATGCAAGCTAAGGAGCATGAACAAGCATGAAATGTAATGAAGCAAATAAAACAAATGACATGGCAAAGATGTAATGCAATGATCAATGATGCTTCATACATGCCTTAAGATGTCAAATGAATCATAAGAATGCACAAAATGCAATGGCAAGTCATGTTATACAAGGAAATGCAAGAAGGATGCAAGAGAAAGCCCAAATTAGGGTTTATGAATCAAACATCAAACACAAACCAAAAACAGAAGCAAACCCTAAGATAAAAAATGGAAAATGGCACTCAAAGAAACCCTAAACCTATGATGAATCACTGCCCAAAGGGGAGCTCTCAACTCTTAACCAATCTCAAGATATGATTTTTTACAAGTTATTAGGGTTTTTTAGGGTTCTTATCAAAACAAATGCCAACCAATTAGAAAATGCAAGATCAAATCATGGCCTTTTTATCCTTGAAAATACATGTCAAATGGAAAACAATGCAAAAAGAATCAATGTCTCAACCTTTACCAAAAGACAGAAATGGATTTTTAAACATATGATCAAAATAATGCACAAAATGTGATTTAATTCAATGAAAAATTCTTAAAATGCATCAAGATCAAAAAATAAATTTGTTTTGAAGGTTGGACAATGTTTCTAAATGTCTTAGAACATTTCATGAATTTTTTTGTGATTTTTAAATACCTAAAGGTATTTTTAATTAATTAATTCCCATTAATCAATTAAAAATAATCTTTTAAATATTTAAAAATACTTTTTTAATGATAAAAAATAAAATAAAAATATTTTTGTGTCATAAAAATTAATAAAACCTTAAAGAAAAAGTTTCATAATTTTTATGAATTTTTTGCTATTTTAAATAAATTATACAAATTAATTGAAAT
Organism: Lathyrus aphaca; assembly: GCA_963966055.1. Lineage (NCBI taxonomy): Eukaryota > Viridiplantae > Streptophyta > Magnoliopsida > Fabales > Fabaceae > Lathyrus > Lathyrus aphaca. Next base: position 179,095,423 of record OZ014520.1, read on the forward strand.
AAAATGAATAAAAAAACAAATAAAACAAAAGTAAGCAGAATGGACGCATGAGATTGATTCTGGGTTTAAAGGTGTTGACTGCGCGCGTAATCGTGTGGCTCACATTCAAACTCCTAAAAAAACAATTAATTAAATCTAATTAATCCTGATTAGGGCTAATGGTGAATCTGGGCCATCAAAAAGGGTGGGAAGTCAACCAGTCAACGCACATCAACGGCCAGAATTCAAACTAGCATTAAACACGCAATTAGGGCACAAATTACTTTCAGGTGGCCGGAGAAGACTTCCGGTCGTCTTCTCCGGCCAAAAGCTCACCTGAAAACTTCCAAAATCTTCCCTAGGTCACTAAAATGAAAACTAAGATCATGGAAACGTTCCTCTCACCCTCACGAACCAAACCCCTAACCTAAAACAAATTTATATTAACTAAACAAGCTGAATCGAAGAGGGAAAGTTCTAGGGTTCGTAAGCTTCAAACACGAATTAAATACTCAAAACGAAACCATTTCAAGAACTAAAGGTACCAGAATGATCAGTGCATCATGAAGAACAAGTTTGTAACATAAAAAACCATTTCTGGAAAAATAATTTTCGAGCTACCTGAGTTTTGGAGCTTTCAGTTTTGAGACTTTCTGGCTGTTTCCTTTGATGCAAGCTGCTCCCCTTGATCCCCCAAGTGTGTTTGAATGCTCAAAATGAGTTTGTGTTGGCTGGAGAAGAAGATTCGAATGGAACTGCTTCAGTTCAGTCAACAATGGCAGATGAGATTCTGGCACTTTCAGGCTGTGAAAAGGGGTTGTTTGTGATCTATGAAGTGTGTTGAGAAGGTTTGTGGTGTTGGTTGGTGTGTTTGTGGCTTATGGAGAGAGATTCGATAGAATCTGCAGCTTGAGGTGAATGATGGCAATGGAGTTTTCAGGCTTGTTTCAGGCTTATGCTTGGGGTGTTTCTTGTCTATGAGGTGTGGTGAGTTGAGTGATGATGAGAGTTTGAGTGTTTGAAGGCTGTGGAGAGTGATTCGAAGGAACTTGCAAGATGGATGGTTTTTGTGAATGTAGTGAATGTGTGTGTTTCAGCCTTGGTTGCTATGTGATATGGCTTGCAAATTGATTCAATAAACAATTCTGATTGGCCTCTTGATGTGACATGGCCTGCTATGATAGGTGAGTTTGCTTTTGCATAAAGGTTAACTTTTTGTAAGATAGGGTATGGCTCAACTCTAGCCAAGTACAAAGCATGGCTGGCGCAGCAAAAGGTGAGGGAGAGGCTAGCCAAAGTCAGCTTCTAATGTCATAAGTTGTAGGAAGTGAAATGAGTGGTTTTTTGCAAGTTGGCTAGCCTTTGGTTCACATGTGATCTTTTGTCCAACCAAGCATGAAACCATGAGCAAACTTAGTCCAATTCTGATTCTTAGGACTTAGAGAATGTTTGTGTAATGGTTTGTAGTGAATTAGAGGCTGCAATGTGCATTGGTTCAAGATTTTGCAAAGTTTCCATTTGAAGCATAACTTGAAAATAAGTGATTTTTGGCAACTTTGCATGGCCATAACTTTTGATCCAAGAAGAGTTTGATCATGTTCTTGTACTTTTTGAAAAGGGAAAGATGAGATCTACAACTTTCATGACCAAAGTTTTTTCATTTGAAGCCTTTTTGGATCATAAATCAAGGCTTGAAAATTGACCTAAAATGATGCATTCTTGAAAAGTCAACTATGCCCAAAAAGTCAACCTTTGCAAAAACCCTAAATTCTTGATTTTTATGAACTTCAAACTTCTTCCATGATCAAATAAAGATCATATACACTCAAAATGATGAAGATCACCCATTGGTTGGGTCATTGGGGCCTCAGATGCCCTGATTTTACACTGACTTGTCTGAAAAGTCAACCTTTGATCAGATGACTTCCCCATGGAATTTCTTCATGAAAATTGATATGCATACTCCCTATACCATATAGAGACCAATGGAAACAAGCATGACCAAAAAATGTGGAGTTATGGCCTCTGAAACCAAAACCCTAATTTTCAGTCAACTGTGCAGTTCATCCTGGCTCTGCATCCACTCAAACCCTAGTTCTTGTGATTCCTCTGCAATTTTGACTTTGAGGAGATGGAACATGATATATGAACACACATGGATCCCTTTGAGTTGATTGGTGGCCTTTGGAATGGCTCAAGATGCCTTGGGATTGCTCAGATCACAAACCCTAGGTGCAGGTGACTTATAACCTATGCAGTGAATCAAAAATGAGATATGAGATGGTATGATTGTGTTTATGCATATGAGATGATCACAAGTCATTGTGAAATAAGTGAGGGCAAATTTGGGGTGTTTACAGCTGCCCCTATTCAAACATGAGTTAGCTGTGCAGGTTGTAAGCGACGGCTTAGCAGGCCAAACAAGATAACTTGTGGTTGAATACCGAAGACAGTCCAAAATTTGCACTCACAAAATGAAGAAGAAAAGGGATATAGATTGTAAAAGAAAATAAAGTATTTGTAAAGTGTGGGCGACGGAGGACGACCGTCGAGCAGGGGACGACTGCTGGGTAAATAGCGATGACGGGGACGGCCGACATGCTGGGGATAAAAGGTAAAGCTAAAACGGGGACGGCCGACTAGCTGGGGAAACAAGATTATGATGGGGACGGCCATCAAGATAAAGCTGTAAAACTCTCTGGGGACTAATGAAACATGACGGGGACGGCCATCAAGTTCATAAGGTAAAGTAACCAACGATGGGGACGGCCATCGGGCTAAAAAGAAAAGGGACCACGACGGGGACGGCCATCGGGTCAAAGAATAAATGAAATGAACAGATGATGGGGTACGGCCATCAAAGGTGAAGGACGATCGCCTAGCAGGGGACGGCTGCTCTGTTGGGGATAAAAGAAATATGATGGGGACGGCCATCAAAGGTGGAGGACGACCACCTGGCAGGGTACGGCTGCCGAAAATGTCACGACATAGGATGAATGCCGGATAAAAGGTCAACGATGGGGACGGCCATCGGATGAGCATGATGGAGGACGACCATCAAGAAGTGGAGGACGACCACTCAGCAGGGGACGGCTGCTCTCAAGGTTTATCATAACACAGGACGAGTGTTAGATAATCAAAATCAACAATGGGGACGGCCATCGGATAAAATGATGAAGGACGATCATCAAAAGGTGGAGGACGACCACCTAGCAGGGGACGGCTGCTAAAAGTCAACGATGGGGACGGCCATCGGCTGAGCATGATGGAGGACGACCATCAAGAAGTGGAGGACGACCACTTAGCAGGGTACGGCTGCTCTCAGGGTTATCATGACACAGGACGAGTGTCAGATAAAAAGAAAATATTTTGTAGGCGATCTACTGGGGATATGGTAAACACGGACGAGTGTTTATATCCGAGGAACAAAATATATAAGTGTTTGGTATTGTGTATAGACTAAAGATGCGGACGAGCATCTTTAAGACTATGATACGGACGAGTATCATATAGAAATAAAACTGACACATGTTCAGAGATGATGATACGGACGAGTATCGACTGGTTAACAAAGAACACGGACGAGTGTTGCATCTGAAAGGACTCTTCTGAGGAATAGTAGACACGGACGAGTATCTATATTCAAGAAGACATAAGTGTTTGACACGGTGTATGGATTAGAGATGCGGACGAGCATCCTTAAGACTATGATACGGACGAGTATCATGTAGAAACAAACACTAGACGCAATGTTCTGAGATGATGGTACGGACGAGTACCAACGGGTTAACAAAGAACAAGGACTACTGTCGAATCTGTGGGGATATGAGTGATGATGTATACAAGATACGGACGAGTATCTGTATAAGTGTACCAGTGAGTAGTGAGTATTGTATTGTGTAGATGAGTGTTTATCTGCTGGGGAAAGTGACACAGACGAGTGTCAAAAGGAGAAAAGTATAATATTAACAGGTATATGGGTGCTGGGGATACGACACGGACGGGTGTCAAGAAAGTGTATATATAAGCATATGTGAGTGCAAAGAGGATGTCTTTGGCTTTTGCTGGTGATTTGACACGGACGGGTGTCGTGACGTATCTGTAATACTGATGATCTTGTTTGTAAAGTGTATTCGGGCAACCTGCTTGGGGAAATGATGACACGGACAGGTGTCAAAAAGGAATATGTTGGTGTTTGTAATTGGAGAGGCAACTGCTTTTGCCGGGACCTTGGTGGGGATTTTTCTGTACTGTATTTTGTATGATGACAGATTGTCAATATTTACAAGTGTTCAATTCACACATGACTTATGATTATGCTATGCATTTGATTTTTGCCGTAATGCTCCGTATTAGACGGAATGCTACGCTCTGAGGGTAATATGATGCGGATGCTATGATTATGCAAAGGGGCGAAGATCTCTGGTTGATCTGCTTGAAGTGAACATCCCAGCTGGGGATGAGATCGTTGGTAGATCTGATGATGTATCTGCTTGGGGATGTATGTCACTGGTTGACATATCCTTATGATATGGGACCCAGCTGGGGTTTGTAGAAGCTCCTCTCTGTCGTGACTTCTTCGTGCGTTGCTCTTCTGAATAGAGGCTTGAAGCTCTGTGGGGATATGATTCCTTGATTCTTGCATCTTGCTGAGGAAGGACAGTTAGTTCTTCAGCTGGGGAATGCTGTTGGTAACTCAGCTGGGGAGAGCAATGGGAAGCAACTCAGCTGGGGATAGAGCAATTCGGATGCTGATATCTTTTGTTGATTGGCCAACCTGCCGAGATATACCTCGCATGCCCCAAGTTGCGTTCTGGATACCTGCAATCCTGCAAAGATAAGGAAACATACACAAGATCCCGAGGTATCCCTTACTGGATTCCGCCATAGGAGATAAGTAAGTATATTCCCTGTAAGCATGTGCTTTATTTTTAGAGAAAAAAAACATCTGTACTTATGCAATTGTATTTTTAGTGATATCAGACAAATCTTTGCAAAACAAAATGTAAAAACGAGACATGACTGAAAATCTGATTTTATTAATTCATGTGCCCTGAATTGGCAAGATACAGTCAAAGAAACAGATTTCCTGAAATGAGGGAATTGTTACAAATTGAGAAACAAAGTGCTGGCACTGTTGATGACGCTTTGAGGAGCTTCCTCTCCCGCTATGACTCGTATGACAATGACGTTCTTCTCGTCTTGCTTTCTGGAGAAAGTTGATTCCGATTGGAGCCTGATCCTTCCGAAGCTTTCCAAGTTGTAGGTGATACAGACGAATTCAGAATGCAGTTGTTCGCTTATTCCCTTATTTTGCATGGATCGCCCTTTCGGGTTTTCAATCCATCGGGATACCCATTTTTGCCTGAGCTGTCCAATGCGGCTTTTCAACTCAGCGGGTGTACATCTTTTTATATTCATTTCCCTTATTTTTGCCCGAGTCTTTTATTCTGTTTTTGACTCGCCGGGATGCCCTATTTTTGCCTGGACTTACATTCTGTTTTTGTGTCCAGCGGGTCATTTTATGCGAAGTATTTTTTAACTGCATCTGAATTCACAGGGGATGGGAAGTCTTCGCCATCCATGGTGCTGAGCATCAGTGCTCCACCAGAGAAGACTTTCTTTACTACAAATGGTCCTTCATAATTTGGAGTCCATTTGCCCCTGTGGTCTGTATGAGGAGGGAGGATTCTCTTCAGCACAAGATCTCCTACTTGGTATTCTCGGGGCCTGACTTTCTGATCGAAGGCCTTCTTCATTCTCTTCTGATATAGCTGCCCATGACAGATTGCAGCCAATCTCTTCTCTTCGATCAGACTCAGTTGCTCGTACCGGGACCTAACCCATTCTGCTTCACTCAGTTTGACATCCATTAATAACCGTAGGGAGGGTAATTCAACTTCAACTGGCAGGACTGCTTCCATACCATATACAAGTTGATACGGTGTTGCCCCAGTGGATGTTCGGATTGATGTGCGGTACCCATGCAAGGCAAATGGCAACATTTCGTGCCAATCTCGGTAGGTGATTACCATCTTTTGCACAATCTTCTTGATATTCTTATTTGCTGCCTCAACAGCGCCATTCATCTTTGGCCTGTAAGGAGAAGAGTTGTGGTGTTGGATCTTGAAGTCCCGGCATAATTCTGCCATCATTTTGTTGTTTAGATTTGAACCATTATCAGTAATGATTCGCTCGGGAACTCCATACCGACAGATGATGTCTCTTTTTAGGAATCGGGCTACCACTTGCCTGGTGACGTTTGCATATGAGGCTGCTTCAACCCACTTTGTAAAATAGTCGATGGCGACCAGGATGAATCTGTGGCCGTTCGAAGCAGTTGGCTCAATCTTGCCGATCATGTCAATGCCCCACATGGCAAAGGGCCATGGTGAAGACATTATGTTCAAAGGATTGGGAGGCACATGCACTTTATCTGCGTAGATCTGGCATTTGTGGCATTTTCTGGCGTAGGCACAGCAGTCTATATCCATTGTGATCCAATAATAGCCTGATCTTAACAATTTCTTAGCCATGGCATGCCCTCCAGCATGGGTACCAAAAGAGCCTTCATGCACTTCATGCATCAGTAGATCTGCTTCCGTCTTGTCAACACATCTGAGGAGTACCATGTCAAAGTTCCTTTTGTATAAAGATCCATCAGTGTTCAGAAAGAAACTCCCAGCAAGCCTTCTCAAAGTCTTCTTATCATTGGAAGATGCCCCAGGTGGGTATGTTTGATCCTCCAAGAAGCACTTAATGTCATGGAACCAAGGCTTATCGTCTTTGACAACATCTGCTGCAAATACATATGCTGGCCTATCAAGTCTTGATACTGAAATCTGAGGTACAAAGTTAGCAGTTTGAACTTTGATCATGGACGAAATGGTAGCCAATGCATCTGCAAACTGATTCTCGTCCCGAGGGATATACTCAAGTTTGACTGTTGTGAAGAAAGTCAGTAATCTTCTTGTATAATCCCTGTAAGGTATCAGATGATCTTGGTGGGTGTACCATTTTCCGTTAGTCTGATTGATCACCAAAGCTGAATCTCCGAATACGGTCAAAGTCTTAATCCTGAGGTCAATGGCTTCCTCAAGACCCATAATGCAAGCTTCGTATTCAGCTTCATTGTTAGTGCAGTTGAAAGTGAGTTTTGCCGAGAAAGGCATGTGAACTCCTTTGGGTGTAATGAGTACTGCACCAACACCACGGCCATTCATGTTAACAGCCCCGTCGAACATCATAGTCCATTCTTCTTCTGGGTCAGGCCCTTCAGTGTGAATAGGCTCTTCGTGATCTTTTGCTTTAATGAACATGATGTCTTCATCAGGGAAGTCAAACCTCATTGGCTGGTAATCATCAATGGGTTGCTCAGCAAGATATTCAGATAGTACACTGCCCTTGATGGCTTTCTGAGATGTGTACTGTATGTCATATTCTGTGAGAATCATCTGCCATCTTGCAACCCGTCCGGTAAGAGCTGGCTTCTCGAATATGTACTTGACTGGGTCCATTTTTGAGATTAGCAAGGTAGTGTGGGTCAACATATACTGCCTTAGTCGGCGAGCAGCCCACGCTAAAGCACAGCAAGTTTTCTCGAGCAGTGAATAACGTTGTTCACAGTCGGTAAACTTTTTGCTTAGGTAGTATATTGCATACTCTTTTCGACCAGACTCGTCATGTTGGCCCAGCACACACCCCATTGATTCTTCCAATACTGTCAAGTACATAATCAGAGGTCTTCCTTCAACTGGCGGCATGAGGATTGGAGGTTCTTGCAGATATTCTTTAATCTTGTCAAAAGCCCTTTGGCAATCTTCATTCCACCTGACCGTCTGTTCCTTTCTTAGCAGCTTGAATAAGGGTTCACAGGTTGCTGTGAGGTGAGATATGAACCTTGAAATGTAGTTCAATCTCCCCAAGAACCCTCGAACCTCTTTCTCTGTTTTCGGTGCAGGCATCTCTTGGATGGCTTTGACTTTATCAGGGTCAACCTCAATCCCTTTCTCGCTTACAATAAATCCCAGCAGTTTACCGGATCGCACCCCGAATGTGCATTTGTTGGGGTTTAGCTTCAATTGATACTTCCTTAGACGCTTGAACAACTTGAGCAGATTCACCAGATGGTCTTCCTCTGTAAGGGACTTGGTGATCATGTCATCCACATAACACTCGATTTCCTTATGGATCATATCGTGGAATAATGTTACCATAGCCCGTTGATAGGTGGCACCAGCATTCTTCAGTCCGAATGGCATCACCTTATAACAGAACGTGCCCCAAGGTGTAATGAATGTTGTCTTCTCCATGTCTTCAGGTGACATCTTGATCTGGTTATATCCTGAAAACCCATCCATGAAGGAGAATACCGAGAACTGAGCCGTGTTATCAACCAATACGTCAATGTGAGGTAGAGGGAAATCATCTTTCGGGCTGGCTCTGTTCAGATCCCGGTAATCAACACACATTCTTACCTTGCCGTCCTTCTTAGGCACAGGTACTATGTTAGCAACCCACGGCGGATAACTAGTCACAGCAAGGAACCCGGCGTCCCATTGCTTTTGTACCTCTTCCTTGATTTTCATAGCCATGTCTGGACGAGTTCGGCGCAGCTTCTGTTTGACCGGTGGGCACTCTTCTCTCAAAGGCAGCTTGTGCACCACAATATCGGTATCCAACCCTGGCATGTCCTGATACGACCAAGCAAATACATCAACATACTCTTGAAGCAGATCTATCAGTTGCTTCTTCACTGAGTCTTGCAGGCAGGCCCCGATCTTGACTTCTTTCACATTTTCCTCTGTACCAAGATTAATCACTTCAACCTCCTCCTGATGAGGAGTAATGATCCTTTCCTCTTGTCTTAACAACCTGGCTAGCTCTTCAGGAAGCTCGTATTCTTCTTCAACCCCTTCTTCAGCTTGATTGATCGGATTGTCAAAGTCATACGATGTCATAGCCGTGCTGTTGTCGGTGCGGTCAGGATGGCACTCTCTGCAAGGGTTTAATTGGTTCATTTTAGTGATCTGATTTTAGTCTTATTTAGAAAGGTGAAATGAAGTTGTCATTTTGAAAAACACTGCCATTTATTTTTGTACAAAAAGAAAAATGGAAAAACAGTGAGCATAAAAGAAAAAGACTCGTTTGCAAAAAGATTGTCTGATATTTCATTAATTTAATCTTGTTTGCACAAAAGTACAGATGGCCCTGATTACAAAATGAGTCTTGTCATCTTGGGCAAGATGCAAGACTTTGATGCATGCTTATAAAATACAGGAAATAATAATTACTCTGCTCGAGTAACACTTATAATTCCCTGGGAAGACCAGTTCGAGACACTGCTCCCCGGGATCTTCGGACGAATCCAATTCTCCAGGTTGCGCTCCTCTTCCAGCTCGTCTTCCAGACAGTTGATAGCATCGGGGGTAAGCATCCCCCCACTGACAAAACCAGGCTCTACAGCAGCCTTCACTTGATATTGAGTTGGTTTGTAACCCAACCCAAACTTGTCCTTCTTTTCCTCCACAGCTAAGACCTTGCCCCAGCCTAGGGCAGTTCCTTCCTCAACAACCTTCCGGGCTTGTTGGTATGACGACATGGAGATCCCCGAAACAGCAGATGCTTCATTCACATTCAAGGCTTCAAAACCTTGGCTCATGGTTTCAACGATCTCTCCATCCATTTCAATATACTTGTAAGTAGCCAGATGGCTAACAAATATATCCTCCTCCCCGCAGATTGTGACAACTTGGCCTTCCCACTCATATTTTAACTTTTGGTGAAGGGTAGACGTTATTGCGCCAGCGGCGTGAATCCAGGGTCTACCCAACAAACAGCTGTAGGCGGGCTGAATGTCCATCACATAAAAGATAGTTTTAAAGGTCTGCGGGCCAATTGTCACAGGCAGCTCAACTTCTCCCAGAACCGATCTCTTCGAGCCATCAAAAGCTCTAACCACCAGGTTGCTGGGTCTCAATGCCAGTCCATCATATTCAAGCTTCACCAGAGCCTTCTTTGGTAAGACATTCAGGGATGATCCTGTGTCCACCAGCACATGTGAAAGGACAGCTCCTTTGCATTCCATGGTTATGTGCAAGGCTTTGTTGTGATTACGACCATCCACTGTCAGGTCAGAATTGGTAAACCCTAGCCCATTGCTAGCAGTAACATTTCCAACAACGGTTTCCAATTGGTTGACAGTAATCTCCTCGGGCACGTAAGCTGCGTGCAGTACCTTCAGTAGTGCATTCCGATGGGCTTCGGAGCACATGAGCAGTGAGAGGATGGAGATTTTGGATGGGGTCTGGTGAAGTTGATCCACAACTTTATAATCACTCTTTTTGATGATCCGCATAAACTCATCAACTTCCTGATCAAATGGGGTCTTCAGGGCTTCTTTGGCAGCTGGATCTTCCTGCACTGGACCTTTTCCTTTTGCTTTGGCAGCAGCTTCTACCTCGGCAGTAGGTCTTTGGACTTGTGAAGCAAAGAGACGTCCGCTTCGGGTGAAGCCTCCGCCTCCGCCCACATTATCAATTTGTGGTGCAGGTGCTGATGTTTCAAGAGCGATTCTTTTCCCTTCACAGTATACATCAGAGCCATAGTGCCAAGGGATGGCCCTATTGCTTTCATATGGTACAGGTCCAGGTACTGTGACGGTAACCGGACTGATTGCTGCTGCTGAAGGGACTGTTATTGTTTGTGGATCATAAAAGATAGTAACTGGTGCTCTAGTGGGAGCAGCACCCTCTGAATGGTAGGCGGAGTTATTTTCTGGATCGTAGAAGATGGTAACAGTAGAGACATCTTCATGATCGTTTGCTGGAGTTGTAGGAGGTCCTGATGGAAGGACTGTTGTTGTTGTAGATGGAGAGTCGAAATGGAATGAAGCTGATGTTGTAGCAGGAGAAACTGTTGAAAACTGATCATTTGGTAGGACAGATGAAGTACTTGCTGGTGTTGTTGATGAATTGTCGGGAACAATAGTTGCTGCAGTTGTAGGAGGGTCTGAAACCGTTGTTGATGAAGTTGCCGGATTTGTCGGAAATGATGTAGTGATTTGTAAGAGGCCACTCTTAATAAGGTTGTCAATGCCATTCCTCAAGTCTTCACACCCATTCCATGAGATATTGCAGTAGGGGCACCCCAGCTCACACCCTGGAAATATATTGTTTTCACGGAGCTGAGCTTTGATTTCCACCAATGGCGTCCTGATCTGATCCACACTAGTTATCAAATAAGACTGTTGGTCTTCTTCAATAGCATTAATTCGGGGACCACCATGGTGTGGCATTGGGTTTTTATTGACATTGGGCGGAGGTGCAAAGTTCAGAGCCTTGGAGTCTACCAAGTCTTGTACTTTCATATGCAGAGCCCTGCATTTTTCTGTACTGTGACCAGGTGCGTTCGAATGAAAAGCACACCTAGCATTGGAATCATAGTTTCTTGGTAGACTGTTGGGATCCGGAGGTGCCAACGTTCTTAGCTCAACCAGGTTGAGTTTCAGAAGTTGTGGCAGCAAGGCAGCATACGGCATTGGGATCGGGTCGATCACTCGGTTAGCTTGGGAGGGCCTCTGCTGAAATGGCCTCTGTTGACTGTTGTTGTTGGAGTTGTTGTTGTAGTTGCTTCTTGGAGGATATTGATTCTGATGATACTGAGGTTGTTGTTGGAAATTTTGTTGAGGAGGTTGATAGATCGGTAGAGGAGGAGCTGGAGCAGGGATAGTGACTGCTGCTATTGTTCTGGGAACATAATGGGGCCTACCCCTGTTGGTGTGAATGGCATTGGTCTCGCCAGTTCTTCTCGGGCCTGCAAAAGGCTTTCTTGTACCACTGGACGAGCTTGCACCATTATCAGATATCTTACCCATTTTCAACAGGCTTTCAATCCTCTCCCCAGCTATGACAACGTCTGCGAAGCTAGTGGACGAGAAAGCAGCCAACCTGTCAATATACGTTCCCTGGAGAGTGTTCATAAACATGTCTGCCATTTCTCTCTCAGACATTGGTGGTTGAACGGCAGCAGCCAATTGCCTCCATCTTTGGGCGTATTCTCTGAAACTTTCCCTTGACGATTGTGACATTCCCATTAAGAGAGTCCTGTTGGGTGCCATGTCTAGGTTGTATTGATATTGTCGGATGAAGGCCTCTGCCAGGTCCTTCCAGCATCTCACAGTTGCCCTTGTCAAGTGGGAATACCATTCCCTCGATGCTCCAGTCAAGCTGTCTTCGAAGTAGAACATCCAAAGTTTCTCATCCATTGTATAGGCCTTAAGCCTACCCAGAAATGACTGTAAATGAGTCCGGGGGCATGAAGTCCCATTATACTTTTCGAAACAAGGAGGCTTGAACTTGTGGGGGATCCTGACCCCGTCTACCAGCCCCATGTCCATGACGTCGAAGCCCAAAGAATTTTGAGACTCCAGCGATCTCAACTTTTCAGCTATTTCATCCAATCGCCTATCATAGGCCTCTTCTCCAGCACCCATTACCGTGAATTGATCCTCCTGAGGATCCTCTTGAAGTACTCTGGCGGCAGTAGCTGTTCCCTGAACGTTTGCGGGAATGTGGATCTCAGGATGTAGATGTGGGCCAAACACCGGGGGATTAACATGTGGTTGCACCCTTTCGTTGTTACTTGTGCCAGCAGTTCCCACATGGGGGTCATCTTGAGTTCTCCCCTCTACCAAAACTCTAAGCCTCTCCTGGCTTTGAGCTAAGTTATTCATCACTTCCATGAATTGAGTTATCTGGGTTCTCATCTCCACCCTTTCGTTAGCCATCTGGGTTCTGGCCTCATTGAGGTCTTGCTGCAACTGGTCCATTTGGATGCCCGGAAGGTTGTTTCTAGTTGGGTACCTGTGTGGCCTGTTGAGAGGAAACACCCGGCGACGAGCAATTCTGCCTGAGTATCACAACAGAGGTTAGTATCAATAAAACAAAACCTACAAAACAAACAAAAGGGGTTAGTATGCAATGCAGTTATGCTTATTTGCTCTCAAGGTATCCGGTTTGGTCTTCAGTTTTGACCCTTCCAGACCCTTGAAGATGATGCTGTTGAAGTTGCTTTTGGAGTGAACTCAGATAGAAACCAACACAAATATATTACAAAGGTGAAATAATACAAATTGTTCTTTTTTACAACATAAGCCCTCAAAGGGTCAAAATACATCACAAAAAAGCAAAAGTACATGGAATAAGAATAACAACAAGCAAAATGATCAAACTCCAAGGCCAACCTCATCCTCGCGAACTTCCTTAAGAAGTGCTTCGGTCACAGGATCAGCCGGGCGCTCCGTAAGATTCCTGATGAGAAGGTTTCTTGTTGCAACAGCTGCAGTCAACTTCTTGTTCTGACTTTGGTCCTTAGACCTTTTCACTCCAGCTCTGATTTCTAGCTCTGATATTTCCTTCTGGGCTGCTGCCAGGGCTTTTTCCATCTGCTCCATTTTGTCCTGAACTCTCTTGTCTTCTAGAGTGCGGGCCTCAGTGATCCGGACCCACCTGGCCTGACTCTCTTTCAAATACAAGTCTGTTCTCGCCCTCTGGAACTGGGCTTCTTTACAAGCGTTCTTCAGAATCTGCTCACCAGCTTTAGACTTGTTGATGTACTCTCCAGACTTCTCAATTTTAGTCAAGTGCTCAACTCTCAGCTTCTCCAATCTTTCAATCTCCCTCGCACCTTCACTCCTCTCCCGGAGGGTCTTCTGTAGGGCTTGAGATAACTTCTCATTTCTTTCCTTCAGACTTTCAAACTCTTCCAGACTGATAGTAGCAGGGAGTGGTGCTGATGATGACTCAGGCATGTCTTCTATGGTGAAAGGCAATCCAGAGAATTGGGATCTAGCATAAGACCATTCATGATATTGGACTGATGCCACATTATTGCACTTTCCCAAAATGGTGACTCCTTTGGTTTGAACATGATCCCAGGCCCAGGCAGCCTGCCTAACAACAGCCAAGTTAACCTTGTTCTCACAGTAGAGGGTTTCAACCAAATCCTGTACCCTAGGAGCATGGATCAGTGCATAGCCTAATTGCCTCTTGAACAGCAGAGGGTTGTAGTTGATACTCCCCTTAACTCCTACCAAAGGCACATTGGGAAAGTGTCCACAACTTGTGATAATATCTCTGCCCTTGGTGCTCTGAGTGCACCATCTGATATCTGCTGAAGTGAGAGTAGTGAGCCTCTTAGCCCAGTTGCTTTGCTGGCGAGGGTTCAGGAATGCATCTGTCCTGGGTAGATGCCGGAGAAGCCAAGCATGGAATAGTGGAGCACAACACCTTACTAACTTCCCCCTTTGCTTCTCATTCCTCTGATGTACTGAGTAGTAGAGATCACCCAGCAAAGTTGGCACTGGGTTCTTCAGAATGAACAAATGGATTGCATTCTTGCTGATGAATCTGGGCTCATCTGCAAACAACACAATTCCATATACACTTAAGGCCAACAAAGCACAGACAGCTTTCCAATCCCCCAGGGAGGCCTTCAGACTAGCTTGAGAGATCAGAAAATCCAGGTGAAAACCAGGGACCTTAGCCTTAGAGGTCATATGTTGCTCAACCAAAACAGGCTCCAGATGTAAAGCTTTTGCTATCTCTCCATTGCTGGGAAAGACCATTTCAGGGTTGAAAGGGATCTCCCTCTTGATAGGAAAACCAGTCAGGTATGAGTATTCTTCCAATAAAGGCCCCAGCTGAAAGTCTTGAAAGGTGAAGCACCTCAATGGGGGGTCATAAAACTGGAGGCATGTATGGATCAGACTCCTCTGAGATGGGTCCAGATCCATGACCAGGTCAAGTATATCCCCATAGCTTTCTCTGAACAAAGATATGTAATCCGGAGTAATCAGGGTTTGGATCCTCCTGATGTCTGACAAGTCTGGTTGGAAGAAATGATAAGTGATGTTGCTTTTCTTTGGAGCCATGAAGCTGAGGACTGAGTAGAATAAATGCTGATGAAGATGCTGAGAAGTGAGCCACTGGCTGGCTAGTGCAAGCAACTGAAGTATATGGCTGACAAGCTGAAGCAAGTGCTGGTGGAGACAGGTCAAAACTGCAGATGGGGTCAAAACCAAAACCTGATGAAAGTGGATACCCTGAAAAACAAATAAGCACATGTTAATATGATGCAATGGGTATGTATGCAGATGAAATGCAAGGGTTTGTGACTGAGCTGGATCTGATCATCTGCCTTGGTATAGATCCATGTGTGTTCAAGAATTCCAGATGGAGGTCTAAAAATCCAGTAACCAAGGTGGGGGACTCAAATAAAGAGCCACAAGTCCAAGGTCTTAGAATCACAAGAACTATCCAACATGGAGCATTCTTAACAAAGTCAAAGTAACAGGGTATTCTGAGGTCAAAGTACCTGCAAACCTGTAGACAGCCCAACCCCCTCACAGGTAATGATCTAGAACAAGGATCCTCAGACTTGGATCAGTTATGAGAAGTGTAAACACTTCTAACCCGGAGGTACAGTGTTTACAATAACCATAACAATTCCTCCTCTAATTCACCTCAGTTTCTGAAGGTCAATACTAAAAGGTCATCCAGACTTAGCAGGCTTCCCAGATCCCCCTAGCATTGCAGGAAATCCGCAACACAAAGTTCTCAAGAAGAAACCCATATCTGAACCGTGTTCCATATTCCCGCACCAGACCGAAATGGAATGGGAAAGAATATGGTTCACTCTATCCTAGGTGTCACTCAGGTCCCAGGTGTAGGACCTTAACTCTCAATGAAATACCCACCCACCAAGGCAAACAACAGATCCAGCCAGCAACAATGACAGTATGATATATGAAAAACTGTAAAGAAAGCAGTAAATAAAGCTGTACAGAAAGCAATAAATAAAGCAAATATACAAACACAAATAACACATAACACCCCAATAAACACAAATCAATCAAGCGCTAGGAGGAACCCACAAAAAGAACCAGAAGCCCTGGTTGCAGTATAAGGGTCCCCAGCAGAGTCGCCAAGCTGTCGCTCCCGATAAGTGACGCCGGGGTCAGATAAGGGTACAGACGCGAACGGTCGGCGAAGGAGACAGCGAGAACACACAGCCGTGAACTCACTGGAGAATGAATAGAGTCGCCAGCTAGGCATTTTTATCCCGGAGGAAAGGTAATGCTGCATAAACCTAGAAAAAGATGGATAAGACGGTTTGCGAACCAGAGAGACTGAGAAAGGGGGTTGGTTACAACCTGGGAAGGTATTAGCACCCAGATTGTCCGCCGTACTCGACGGGATCCACGCTTAAAAGATTTGTGTTTTAAAGGGGTAGTGTCAGTGCAATCTGTGTATGAAGAGCTGGAAAAAGGATGTACAGGTGTCAGTGTATAGTGTATAAGTGATATGAAGTATGAAAGTGTCAGTGTGAGAACAAGAATAAGATGCTCATGAGAATGAGGCTAAAGAATAAAGCTAGAAAGAGGGGGAATATACAGAGACTTTTGTTCGATAACTGTTAAGTTATGCCTACGTATCCTCTCGTGCAATGAGGAAGTCAGAACACCGTAGTTCGACCCAAAGAGACTGAAAGATGAATTGACTTGTGAACTGCTTGCTTGTCAATGCTCAAGTGTATGACCTGTCTGGCTCAGGTGCTAACTGTCTTGCATTAGACGGAAGAAGCAAGTTCTCGATTGTGAATGAAGGTGATGAGAAAAGAATCCCGGAGGAGACGATTATTGTTTGTTTTTTGAGTTTTCAGTCTTTTATTTCTTTTTGGAGTTTGTCATAAGATAATGAGCTTAAGCCTAAACCAATGGATTCAGTAAACTCATCACATCTTCCCTCTGATTAGGGGTAATGAGAATTACCTTAAGTGTGAAGTCAGATTCTCACACTTAATCACCTTTGATGTAGGGTTAAGATCATTAACCTACTTGTGATTATTTAGATGTTTTTGGGATTTTTGTTTAGTGTTGAGTAATGAGGTTAAGCCATAATCAGGGATTTAACAGACTCATTACACTATCCTAAAAGAAGGATAATAGATGAGAATGCTTAAGCTGAGGAAAACCCCTCAACTTAATCCATGATTAGGAATTAAACTCATGACAAAACAAGCCTTTGATTAAGTGGATTTTAAATTAATGATATGATGATGAAGTGAATTTTATGATTTGTAAGACAACTTGAGGGGGACTTGTCCATTAACACTAGGGTTAGTCCTTCTTAACCATTTAAGGAAGAATTAGAACCCTAATGCAAGGCCCAAGTTACAAGTGTAATGTCTTGATATTTATTAAGTGAATTGATTAAGAGATTTAAACACCTTAAGGGTTTATTACTTAGGATTAAAGTTATACACTCCATCCTAAAAGAAGGATACAGGCATAACCCTAATCACCAAGTTTTAAAACCTTTAGGGTTTAGTCTCTGGTTATGAGGTGGGAAGAGAAGACTCAAAGAAAGACACAAAGGTAAAAACTATGAGGGGAAACTAATCAAAACCCTAATTCATTATCATGCTTGGTTGTTCCTAAGGTTTGTGAAGTTTGCAAGACTAATCTTCAAAGAGAACCAACAGGAAGCAGATGAACAGGATCAAGAGAAGCAAAGTGACTTGCTTCATTCAAGAAGTCAAGTCACTTGAAGAAAGAAAGTGAGAGGAAGAAGAATGAGCAAGCTCAATCTCAAACACAAATAGAAATGCAGCAATGGATGCAAGAGAGATGAAAAGAAAAGTTATGAGAAGTGAAGGCAAATTCACTTCCCAAGTTTACTTACCACCTGAAATGTTAGAAAGAAATGCAATGCAATGCAAGATGAGATGAAATGATAAGATGCTAAGCAAAACCAGAAGCATGCACATGATGATAATGATGCTATGAGGTGCTGCAAACATGAGGCAAGACATGGGAATGTTCATACAAGATCATGGATGCAAATGATGCAAGCTAAGGAGCATGAACAAGCATGAAATGTAATGAAGCAAATAAAACAAATGACATGGCAAAGATGTAATGCAATGATCAATGATGCTTCATACATGCCTTAAGATGTCAAATGAATCATAAGAATGCACAAAATGCAATGGCAAGTCATGTTATACAAGGAAATGCAAGAAGGATGCAAGAGAAAGCCCAAATTAGGGTTTATGAATCAAACATCAAACACAAACCAAAAACAGAAGCAAACCCTAAGATAAAAAATGGAAAATGGCACTCAAAGAAACCCTAAACCTATGATGAATCACTGCCCAAAGGGGAGCTCTCAACTCTTAACCAATCTCAAGATATGATTTTTTACAAGTTATTAGGGTTTTTTAGGGTTCTTATCAAAACAAATGCCAACCAATTAGAAAATGCAAGATCAAATCATGGCCTTTTTATCCTTGAAAATACATGTCAAATGGAAAACAATGCAAAAAGAATCAATGTCTCAACCTTTACCAAAAGACAGAAATGGATTTTTAAACATATGATCAAAATAATGCACAAAATGTGATTTAATTCAATGAAAAATTCTTAAAATGCATCAAGATCAAAAAATAAATTTGTTTTGAAGGTTGGACAATGTTTCTAAATGTCTTAGAACATTTCATGAATTTTTTTGTGATTTTTAAATACCTAAAGGTATTTTTAATTAATTAATTCCCATTAATCAATTAAAAATAATCTTTTAAATATTTAAAAATACTTTTTTAATGATAAAAAATAAAATAAAAATATTTTTGTGTCATAAAAATTAATAAAACCTTAAAGAAAAAGTTTCATAATTTTTATGAATTTTTTGCTATTTTAAATAAATTATACAAATTAATTGAAATAAAATGAATAAAAAAACAAATAAAACAAAAGTAAGCAGAATGGACGCATGAGATTGATTCTGGGTTTAAAGGTGTTGACTGCGCGCGTAATCGTGTGGCTCACATTCAAACTCCTAAAAAAACAATTAATTAAATCTAATTAATCCTGATTAGGGCTAATGGTGAATCTGGGCCATCAAAAAGGGTGGGAAGTCAACCAGTCAACGCACATCAACGGCCAGAATTCAAACTAGCATTAAACACGCAATTAGGGCACAAATTACTTTCAGGTGGCCGGAGAAGACTTCCGGTCGTCTTCTCCGGCCAAAAGCTCACCTGAAAACTTCCAAAATCTTCCCTAGGTCACTAAAATGAAAACTAAGATCATGGAAACGTTCCTCTCACCCTCACGAACCAAACCCCTAACCTAAAACAAATTTATATTAACTAAACAAGCTGAATCGAAGAGGGAAAGTTCTAGGGTTCGTAAGCTTCAAACACGAATTAAATACTCAAAACGAAACCATTTCAAGAACTAAAGGTACCAGAATGATCAGTGCATCATGAAGAACAAGTTTGTAACATAAAAAACCATTTCTGGAAAAATAATTTTCGAGCTACCTGAGTTTTGGAGCTTTCAGTTTTGAGACTTTCTGGCTGTTTCCTTTGATGCAAGCTGCTCCCCTTGATCCCCCAAGTGTGTTTGAATGCTCAAAATGAGTTTGTGTTGGCTGGAGAAGAAGATTCGAATGGAACTGCTTCAGTTCAGTCAACAATGGCAGATGAGATTCTGGCACTTTCAGGCTGTGAAAAGGGGTTGTTTGTGATCTATGAAGTGTGTTGAGAAGGTTTGTGGTGTTGGTTGGTGTGTTTGTGGCTTATGGAGAGAGATTCGATAGAATCTGCAGCTTGAGGTGAATGATGGCAATGGAGTTTTCAGGCTTGTTTCAGGCTTATGCTTGGGGTGTTTCTTGTCTATGAGGTGTGGTGAGTTGAGTGATGATGAGAGTTTGAGTGTTTGAAGGCTGTGGAGAGTGATTCGAAGGAACTTGCAAGATGGATGGTTTTTGTGAATGTAGTGAATGTGTGTGTTTCAGCCTTGGTTGCTATGTGATATGGCTTGCAAATTGATTCAATAAACAATTCTGATTGGCCTCTTGATGTGACATGGCCTGCTATGATAGGTGAGTTTGCTTTTGCATAAAGGTTAACTTTTTGTAAGATAGGGTATGGCTCAACTCTAGCCAAGTACAAAGCATGGCTGGCGCAGCAAAAGGTGAGGGAGAGGCTAGCCAAAGTCAGCTTCTAATGTCATAAGTTGTAGGAAGTGAAATGAGTGGTTTTTTGCAAGTTGGCTAGCCTTTGGTTCACATGTGATCTTTTGTCCAACCAAGCATGAAACCATGAGCAAACTTAGTCCAATTCTGATTCTTAGGACTTAGAGAATGTTTGTGTAATGGTTTGTAGTGAATTAGAGGCTGCAATGTGCATTGGTTCAAGATTTTGCAAAGTTTCCATTTGAAGCATAACTTGAAAATAAGTGATTTTTGGCAACTTTGCATGGCCATAACTTTTGATCCAAGAAGAGTTTGATCATGTTCTTGTACTTTTTGAAAAGGGAAAGATGAGATCTACAACTTTCATGACCAAAGTTTTTTCATTTGAAGCCTTTTTGGATCATAAATCAAGGCTTGAAAATTGACCTAAAATGATGCATTCTTGAAAAGTCAACTATGCCCAAAAAGTCAACCTTTGCAAAAACCCTAAATTCTTGATTTTTATGAACTTCAAACTTCTTCCATGATCAAATAAAGATCATATACACTCAAAATGATGAAGATCACCCATTGGTTGGGTCATTGGGGCCTCAGATGCCCTGATTTTACACTGACTTGTCTGAAAAGTCAACCTTTGATCAGATGACTTCCCCATGGAATTTCTTCATGAAAATTGATATGCATACTCCCTATACCATATAGAGACCAATGGAAACAAGCATGACCAAAAAATGTGGAGTTATGGCCTCTGAAACCAAAACCCTAATTTTCAGTCAACTGTGCAGTTCATCCTGGCTCTGCATCCACTCAAACCCTAGTTCTTGTGATTCCTCTGCAATTTTGACTTTGAGGAGATGGAACATGATATATGAACACACATGGATCCCTTTGAGTTGATTGGTGGCCTTTGGAATGGCTCAAGATGCCTTGGGATTGCTCAGATCACAAACCCTAGGTGCAGGTGACTTATAACCTATGCAGTGAATCAAAAATGAGATATGAGATGGTATGATTGTGTTTATGCATATGAGATGATCACAAGTCATTGTGAAATAAGTGAGGGCAAATTTGGGGTGTTTACAAGTAGCATACAAAGCATGTGAAGAAATTTCCAAGCAATATAAGAAGTAAGATGAAGAAGAAGTAGGAAGAAGTAAACATATACCACTTAAGATGGAGTAACTTGAAACACAAGCCAAATTTGAAAACAAACATGAATGAACATAGATAAGGTCAGTACCAAATTACATTTAAGATGAAGTTTGTATGCTTGAATTAGTCATACCAAATGCAAATGCAAGTCACTTTGAACTAGTTGAGGAAAAGAGGCAAATTAGGTCAAAATAGTTAAATAATCATGGATGAAGTGATCAGGGGTCAGTGGCATACTCATTGTGAAATTCAAATGAGAGATATGAATAATCATGGATGATTCAATTACAAGTTATGTTGATGATTATAAGAGAAGAGAAGTGGAACTATGTCAAAAGATTTAAGTTAATGATGCATTTATACCATACACAAACCAAATGAAAGCACAATGCACATGACCTATAAGTCTAACCATATGACCTATAATGTTTTAATAAAAACATATAAGATGATCAAATTGGTTCTAATATGATGGCACAAGTGCCTTACCTAAACTAGGGTTAGGAGTTGAACAAATGATCACACAATGCTATCTATACTTAACTAGCATGGAAAAATAGAAATGAATGAGAAAAAAAATTATGAAATCAAGGTATGAAATACCTAAGTAAGAGGCACTACACATGTCAAAATATCATACCAAGATTCACTAAGAAAAGAGTTCAAAAAAAGACAAAACTCACATTAGGGAAAGTGGAAAGATGCCTTAAGAAATGGTTCAAACTTTCATCAAAAATGACTTAAAAATTCTACAAAAATTAATTTGGATGCCTTGATATGTTGTATGAACATTGTAAAAAGAAGGGATGCCAAAATGTTTTGTGACTATGCAAAAATAATTGTGGAAGAAGCATGTATTATGAAGATGTTCAATTAAAAAGAAAATAGAAGAAAATTATGGGATTAATACAAAACTTAATAAAATCAGAAACAAAAATTATGAAAAATTAGATAAATGTATTTAGATGTTATGAGAATTTATTTGGAATTTTTAGAAGCATCTTGGTATTTTTAATAAAAGAAAATCAAAACTATGTCAAAATAAAATGAAAAAATGAAGAAATGAGGTAGGAGTTTAAAAATAGCAACAAAAAAAACTAGTTAAAATATTAGTTTGGGCTTAAGCCGGGGGGCGTAAAAAGCAACGAAAGCCTGGTCCAAAAACGAACATGTGTCTATGGAAGTATAATGGAACCTTAGTCAACTATTGACTCAATGCCGACCCTTGGATGTAGTCAAAGTGTGATCATCATGAAAGTATGCCCATCTAATAGATCAAAATACACGCACACACACGTAATCATGAACACACACACACACACACACATACATATGGAGTCAAAGTCAAAGATCTGTAGAGAGAGAAGCACGTGATATGTCATATCTTCATTAATGCGCTGACTACATTTAGGCCCTAGGATTAAAACACATATAACACTCCTAATATAAACTGGTAAACTTTAGGGTTCATGAACACCTCACCGGCCGGAGAAGACTCCGGTCTTCTTCTCCGACCAACCCTCACCTTTGCAAATCCAAAGCTTCCCAAAAATCCACCAAATGTATACCATTCGAAACCTTACATCACGTAGTTTCTAAATCCAACAATAAAAAACACATATGAAGCATATTCAGAGAGAAACAAAGCTAAACAGTTTTGCCCTAAAATTTGGATCTACGCATCTAAGATGCCTATCACTAGCCAGATTCATCCATACTTCTAGAAAGCTTCAAAATCAATTAGAACAAGCTTAAATCAAGCAAAATTTCAGAGGAAGAAGTTGAACAAGAACCTGCATTTTGAAGCTCTTCCAAGTAAAAAGAAGACCAAAGATGATCCTCCTAGAGCTCTTGAGTTTGTGTGGAGCCAAATAAAGGCTTGTAATCTTGTGAAATGCTCTGAAAACTTCCAATCAAAAATATAGATTCTTGAGGATGATCTTGAATCACTATCTCAATGCTCCGTTGTTGTTGATTGTTAAAGATTGAAGAAGTGTGGTGGAGAATTCGTGCAGAATGTTGAGAGAATCAGAGAGTATTCAGAGAGTTTGAGAGTGAAGCTTTTTGTGAAAAATGGTAAATGATGAAGATGATCCAAAATTCTGTTAGAGATTGTATTTATATGTGTGGTTAAGAGTTAACCAACTCAGTTGATGGTTATAACTCAGGTTAGGTTAATGATGGTGTGAGAAGCAATGTAAGGTGAGAGTTTCAATTTCAAAATGAAGAGAAAAATCGTGTGTTCATGGTTGTGTTCATGTGGATATAACTCATGGTATCGTATGGTGTACATTAGTGATGGTATTGATGCTGATATGATAATGGAATGACATGTATGCAACAAGACTTAATGAACAAGTTTCTCCATTTTGAATTTTTACTACTTTGATGCATGGTGCATACACACATGCATGAGTGTAAGGATATGTTTTTCTAAATGAAGAAATATGTGGTGTAGGGAGTGTATGCATGTGTATATGTGAACCGTGACCAAAACAAAGCACAAAACTTCCATAAACAACACCCAATGCATCAATGAACCAGTTGATGTTTGCTCATGTATTCCTCACTTGTTGCTAATGAAAGAGGAAAGATCATAGAAAAGTTTGGTGTTTGATTTGGATTGAATGGAGGCTTGTAAGATGCTTAAAATTGCCTTAGCACACAAGTAAACAAAACTGGCCCATGGGCGTGTCATGCCTGGCCCAGGCCTAGGGCAACAACATAACTTTGAGAACCCCTCTTTGACTCATCATAATTCTTTATCCTTTGATCATATGAAAAAATTCCAAACATCAAAGTTATAGAGGAGATCAAGATGAACAACTTTGATGCTCATAACAATTTCATTGGAAGCTTTCTTGATGGAGAAAAATGGCTTGACATTCAGCACACCACATGTTTGATGAAATGCAATGTACCTGGCACACCCATGCATTGACTTCTTGGCAAAGTTGCCCAAGTTTTGTCAAACTTTGATTGATCATATCTCTCTCAATTTTGATCAAATGGAGATGTTCTTGCTATGGATTTGAAGCTCAGGATGTGCTCTTTAATTGGCTCCACTTAGGCCTGAGGTTTGAGGCTTTTATCTTGAAGAAAGAGGGCTTGAAAGTGAGGTGCAAAATGACCTAAAATTGCCTCAAATAGAAACCCTAAGTTTCTATTTTGGGCAGTTTTGTGATTTCTTGATTTTTTCATGAATTTCTTGACTTTTCTGATCAAATTTCAACCATTAAACATATTCAACTCGTGGACCATGATTTTGACCTCAAAAAGTCAGGAGTTGACTTTTTCCTCTGCATAATTGACTTTTCTCCAATTTCTTGATTTT
This sequence comes from Lathyrus aphaca, assembly GCA_963966055.1. Taxonomy (NCBI): domain Eukaryota; kingdom Viridiplantae; phylum Streptophyta; class Magnoliopsida; order Fabales; family Fabaceae; genus Lathyrus; species Lathyrus aphaca. Next base: position 179,119,930 of record OZ014520.1, read on the forward strand.
CAAGTAACTAACCAATTGGAGACCTTTTGAAATTATCAAGTGGACAATATCTCATCCTTAGATACTTGATAACATATCGAAAACATTGAAATCAGTTTTGAGCCAAAATTTCATCAGGAAGCCCTTTGAATCAGAAACCCTAATTTTTAGCCCTTTTGTTAGGAGATGTTGCACTGGTGCAATTCCTTGATCAATCCACATCTTCCAATGGTTTGAGGATTCAAATAAGGTGATACGAGCTATGAGAGACATTTGAGGCTTGTTAAGAGACCATTGGCTCTTCTTCTTTGAGTTTGATTGATCATAACTTTGACAATCAACTGATCACACACCTTATGCTTCAAACTATGAATGTATGTCTTCGCTTCCTTTGATTTATATGCAATGCAATGTATGAGAATGATATGCTAAATGACTTGAAAAAAGGGAGGACAAATTTTAGGATGTTACACCAATTATAATACTTGAATTATTATTTTTTAGGGAAATGCTAACCAGTGTCCTCATGACACTTTTTAAGAACTTTAAATAGTAATTTTTTTTTATAAAAGCATGTGCAATAATATATAATAATGTGCATTAAGAATTGATCTATTTGAATTTTTGAAGAATAATTTCTAAATATACACTAGTTAACAAAATCCTATTTTCTATCACGATTTTAAAAAAAAAAAATATTTGAAATACGAGAGTAGATAGTAAATTACGAGCAATAGTTGGTTAATTTAGATTTAAAGTTGAAAAACTTAGTTATTTTGGTAAAAATTGATGATATCATCTCATTAAAAATCTAAAATCAGATTATTGTCTGTTTCTATGTCGATACCGTACATCATAAAAAGAAAATATCTTAAGATAAATAGAGCTTTCGTCGTGGCAAAATTTGATGAGTGGATACCAGAAAGAGAAATACTTGAGTTCAGAAATTGCCTCCTATTCGTGTTACGTGTCTTTCTAAGACCTTTCTTCCTAAACTAAATTAATCGATTGTGACCCTTAACCCAATCTTTCAAATTATTGCTTCTGCTTAAATTAGTTTTCTTTTTGCTCCTCCTTCTTTCACTTCCTGTTTTCGCTTATTCTGTTTCAGACAGCTTTCTTGTATTGTTGATCATTAAGCAGGTCTTGTTTTTAAGGTGAGTCAACTACAACTGACAGCTTTTTTTCTGTCTTTTCTTGTGATTTTGACTATATATATGTTTATTTTCCATATTTGTTTGCCATTTATCAATTTTGTTTAGGTTTTGTTCGTCAATTTGTGATGTTTCTGTAAAAGGGTATTATTCTGTTATCACTATGAAGGGTTGCAAGTTATTCGATTAAAGTTGACTTTAATTTTAGTTGGAGAAACAACTTAATTAATTAAGCGCTTATAGCACCATCATGCATCATGTTAGTGCTAATTCTTTAGTTGACTGTATAACAAAAGATAAAATGAAGTCAACATGTTTTTGGGAAAGATATAAGCTGTTTTAGTAAGTCATTCTGTAGAGCTAATGAAAATAAGCTAAAAGCAAGTTATGGACATGTCGAATGCTTTTTCTTTGAGCTGTCTAAAATAGTGGTGTTTATGATGGTAAAAGAGCTCATATAAGTCAATTCAAATAGGTTTTGTTCCATTCTGGAACCTTTGTTGTTCAGTGAAGCAGTGCTATATTAAAGTGGTCTGAGTTTCTGGTACGGTAGAGAGAGGGTGGACCTGTAAGGTTAACGCTCAAGTTAGTGAGAAATTCAGAAAATCAAAAGTGATGTGAGAGTGAGAATGAATTTGAATACTTGAGAATGACACACTTTCTCTCATTTATAATACGGGGGTTCAAATCAAAAGTGAGGAGTGTGGCGTGGATCCCGGTCAGCCGTCTGATTGATCCGACGGGTAATGCTTCAGAGGTGGAATTGTGTGCTTTAGGCGAGGATAGAGGAACACCTGTTTCTCGCATGTACTCCCTTGCTTTGCCTCTGGGCCTTTCTTCCTAGGGCCTTGTGAGCGGCCCAGAACAGGCTTTAATTTTATGTTGAGCTATAAGTTGTAAGCCTCACATAACTTGATACTTTTTTTAATGTACAACAATTTGATGAAATTGAAAATTTCTGAGAAACTGAAAACCAATGTTGAGTTTCCTTTAAATCAAAGTGCTGAAATAAATTGAATTTTGATATCTTGAGTAGGATCTGCCATCAATTAAATGTTGTAAATGCATATACGTGAACATGAAATTGTTGCAACTGCTTGCTGATCCTGCTGTTAAGATGCGAATTGACTATCTTATATTATTGGAACACTTAGCTTCTACTATCTATTTAGGATATCTAAATTCATAGATGATCATTATGAAAGTTTCCTCTTGTCTTCTAAAATGCTTTATCTCTTATTTTTGCTTTCTGGTATCCTGTCACGACGATCAAACATCTTTTTGACAGGTAGCTTACTTTGATATTTGGGTTCTAATAAGTTGATATTTGGGTCCTGATAAGTTGTTATTGCCATTTTGATATGGTTTCTACATAGGTTCTGTTAAAAGTCCCACATCGGACAATATATGGCCTGAACTTGTCTGTATAAGTGGGGGCAATCCTCACCCTACCAACCGGTTTCGTAGGGTTGAGTTAGACCCAACTACATTTCTTAAAATGGTATCAGAGTCTGGTTTAAGATTCAGTGGGCCACCTACTATTAGGTTTCTGCTATCGGGCCACCCACCATTTTATTTCCACGCTCCAGATGTCCAATCCTGGACATCAGTGATTTACCTTCACTTGATTTGCAGTGTTGCAGTGTTTGCTTGATATATTATTATTTGGCCGGTGCAATAACATTTTGGTTCTTTTCATTAAGAATTCCACATTAGATGAGATAAGGCCTAAACATGAGTACATAAGTGAAGTCATAGTTCACTTTATAAAGCTGATTTTGTAAGAGTTGAGTTAGGCCTAACTCAGATTCTAAGACTTTCTTTATTACACTTTCATGCCAAATCATGTATTACTCCTTTTACTAATCTTAGGTTTTAGAAAGCTCACATTTATTTTGAATTCAACCTTCTAGTTTGCAACAGATTTGTTTGATTTGAATTTTGTTTTTCTGACAGTCAGGACTGCTGCTATGTCAATTGCACCAATTTATAGCATAGACTCATTGAGTAGTGATCTCTTCTATGACATATTACGACGACTTGATGGCTCCGCATTAGCTAGTTTAGCTTGTACATGTGCAGCATTTTGTTCCATCTCAAAAGAAGAGAGCTTATGGGAAGCTGTATGTGCATCCGTGTGGCCTTCAACCAATAGGGAGGATGTTAAAAGTTTAATCTCCTCTACCGGTGGTTTCAGAAAATTCTACGCCGATTGTTTTCCTCTTATCATAAACAAGGAGGTCGGAGAGTATCAGTGGAACAACTACCTCGAGTATCTTGATGATTTGACTGAAGCCGAATACTACGGGGATACAAATGAATTTGAAAGCATCACCCCATCGGATTTTGTTTCCATTGTAGATATCAGGTTTAAGGGGAAACCAATCTGCTCCAAAGTTCTATCCGGAATTCCAAATGCGGACGATAACGCTGGTTGGTTCTACAACTGTCCTTTTCGTATCGATCTCCTCACTTACGCTGATAGAGATGATAACAATGACGGGGAGGGGGAGGGGGAGGTGTCTCTTTCCGTATCCGACGGTCTTCCACCAATTACATCAATGGAAAGAGAAAGGAAAGACGGGAAACTATGGCACGAGCTTCGTGACGGTCTCCTTCTTAGTTGGATATTAGTAAACAAGAAAATGAAGCAAGCTGCTAATCTTGCTAGCTGGAGTCCTCTCGACGGTCAAAGACATTGGCCAACGGATAAAGACTTTGTTATCCGATTCGGATCGGTTCTGCCCGCAATAGACATTCTTCCTTCTCAAGTAGTGCAGTGCATCCTTGTTATGAAGTTTAGAGTTGTTCACATTGAAGAAGAAGGGTTTGAAACTAGTCTTAAGTTAACAGAACTTAGCATGCAGTTGGAAGATATGGAAGGTTCCCATGTTAATGGAAAAAACAGTTTGCATATTCTTAAGGAAGCACTTAGTTGCAGAAGGAGCAAGAACTATAGTGAAGCTATTGAATCTTGTCATATGTATTCAAAAGTCCAAAATGAGTTGAAAGAGGAGAAGATGAGAAGTGAAAGTAGGTTGGATACATTTTGTATTTTAACTGGGATTGCTGCTTTTATGACATTTTGGTACTATGTTTTGTGAAAAAGTTGTTGGATTTTGGAGACTCCTTTTTGTAAGATAAAATTCCTTATAAAGTATAGTTAATTGGTGAAACTTTCACTGGTTTGAGATTTGAAATTCTCAGTATGAAACTTTTGTAAATTAACTTTATGTTAATACTTTCTCCGTTTCAAAATTATTATCGTTTTAACAAATAAAATTTATTTCAAAATGATTATCTTTTTCACTTTTCAATATAAAAATGATTGTTTTTCAATGGTGTCTTTTAATTATTATTATATACACTACTTTCAACCTATTAATTTAATTAATTTATGTTTTATGACAATATTATTGTATTTTTTAATCTGTGTGCAAAAATTTTAAGCAAATGTAATTTTGAAATGGATGGAGTAATGTTTTGTTTTGAGTTTTAAATTGTTCATTTTAGTTGACAAACATGTGCAAATTTGATAAAAGTGCAGCTTGAAAAGACATTAGGACTAAATAATGCATTTGACATAACAATACTCATGTTTAGACATCATATTTACACCTATATATTTGTTCGGATAACACTATTTGAACAAGGCAAAAGGATAATTTTTGGACATTTTTCATTCCATCTTTAGTGGTGCTCATCCACCACCATTGTTCATGGTATGGTATGGTTTTGTGAGAAAACTGAATTAAACCGAACCGAACCATTATATAAGGTCATCCAAACTGAACTGAATCGTTTCTATTTTTTTAGAACTGAACTGAACCAAAATTTTTGGTTTTCTATAACGGTTCGAAACTCCGAACTATATCAAACCATTAGAAGACAAAATTTTTCGAACCGAACCATTTGTTAAAAAACCGAACCATTATACTTTATTTTTTTATATTATTTAATAAAAAACATTTTAAACTTATTTTAAAAACATTTATTTTTAAAAAAATCATTTCAAACACAACTAACATGATTTTAAAAGCACTTATTTTATACTTATTTTAAAAGCACTTATTTTAAACTTATTTTAAAAGCACTTATTTTAAACTTATTTTGAAAACACTTATTTTAAATTTATTTTGTATATACTTATTTTAAACTTATTTTAAAAGTACTTATTTTAAACTTATTTTAAAAGCACTTATTTTAAACTTATTTTAAAAGCACTTATTTTAAACTTATTTTAAAAGCACTTATTTTAAACTTATTTTGAAAGCACTTATTTTAAACTTATTTTAAAAGCACTTATTTTAAACTTATTTTAAAAGCACTTATTTTAAATTTATTTTGAAAGCACTTATTTTAAAAACACTTATTTTAAAAGCACTTATTTTAAACTTATTTTAAAAGCATTTATTTTAGTGTGCACCAATTGATACTTCATGTACCTTTGTGTTCAAAGAAATATGTATATAAATCATAACTTCATCATTGCTTCAACAAACTCTCCTCATCAATTTCCAATTGTCCTACAACTTCTTTCATTCTATCTTTATAAAAAAAACTCATTAGTAGAGCCACAGAAATCAACAAAAGTTGTATACAAATATGAGTTAAGCAAAAAGAAACATAATGTGTTCTTGCCAAGTACACCATTACTTCAAGTTAAAAACCAACGTTCATAACCAAAAGCATCTTCTAAACCTGCTTTTTGGAAACAAACTACATAGAAATCCATCAAATACAGAGTTTGAGATACTCTTTTAACTTGCAAGGTCTTCATCATCATCATCATCAAAATTAGCTGATGTCGAAGATTTTAACTTGCAAGGTTTTCAATTGATTTTCATTTTTGAGTTTCAAGTTCAGTTTAGTGTAAATGTGTAATTCTGAATTTCTAATAAGTTAATGGTTCACTATTGGTTATATTGAATTTATTTTAGTTTGGTTTGGTTCTAGAACCGTTAATAAATAAATAGTTCGGTTCACTAACCAAACATAATGGTTCGGTTATTTTAACTTCAGTTCGGTTCAATTTAACGGTTCAGTACGGTTCATGGTTTTTTTTAACAGTCCTATCCACCATGATAAAAAAATCAATAATACCCATAAAATACATCACTTAATTTCGGATAACACTATTTGAACAAGGCAAAAGGATAATTTTAGGGCATTTTTCATCCCATCCTTAGTGGTGCTCATCCACCACGATAAAAAAAACCAACAATACCCATAAAATACATAACTTAATTTTCTGAGGCACCTAAAATATAACTCCAATCAAATCTCAAACTCAAGCCCGAACAAAGCTGCAATAATCTGGAGAGTGTTTTTTACGGAGGACAATCTCCATATCTTTTATGATGGTTATTTCTGAACCAGTTTGATTTATATAATCACGACAGACCTTCCTTTCCCTTCTTCATTTCAGAAAGTCACTCAAAACCCAAAATAGAGTTGGTAAGAAAACTCCATTTCCATCATTTTCAAGTTTTGCCACATCTTATACCACATTGCACTCAATCCTAGGGTATTGCTCAATCTCTACTCCACTTCATTCAATCGAAAATTGTTCACTTTGCACATTTGGTAAGTTTCTCATTTAATTTTTTTTATTTTATGATGCATTAGGTTGTAGTTAAATACATAATGGGTTGGGTTGTTTATCGTACATTAGGTTGTAGTTAAACTCACAATAGATTGTCTAGTGAGACATGCATTTGGATTTTATGTAGTTTTGAGCTTATGGCATACTTTATTTTTGTGTGTCTATGTTCTTCTAGTTTTTTCTGGTATGAAAGTTAACTTTCGAGTTTTTTTTATGTGCATAGCTTGTTTAATTTTACATGTCTATCCTATGGATGTAATTTATTTTATTATGATATGATTTTATTGGTTTATTAAAGGTAAAATGTCTGACAACCAAGCAAGATTGAGACATGGTAGAGTGACTCAATATGTTTCCGTTTGAAGGGAAAAAGCTAGACCCTTGCGCGCTAGTCGTTGGCCGACTTCATTTGATGCAGAATCATCATTTTCTGGAATTCATGTGTCTCCAACATCGTCTTCTCGGAGGCATGTGTCCCATGTTGATGCCCTAGAAGCTCCAAAAGTATAGTCTACTACCCCAAATCTCCAGAAGTCCAACATGATGTTGCCATTTTTGATATTTTTCCAAGAAGCCCCTAAGACACCTCACTACTTTATATGTATGCATACCATGATGTATGCAGCAGTGGGGACAAATGGTGATGATGCACATGTTGTATATCATAGAGTATGTGCATTAAGGTCACACCTTATGTATTTGATTAACACATCCATATTTATGGACAAAATTACATACTATGTCGATGTCGTCTACTTGAGATACTTCATTAATTTGAAGAGGATTCATGAGTGTGATTGGAGGTCCTCTTGTTTGGTTTACCTCTACTCTAAGTTAGATGAATCTTGTTTATGGAAGATTAGACATATGTCAACAAGTAACAAACTATTTACAGTAATATATTTGCACCTTTAGTGTTAATAATATTTCATAACACTTGTGTTACACCTTTACAAATATTTCATATGAACCATTTTCATGCATGAATCCTCCAACACTTTCGAAGCCTCTCTAGCTGGGCATATGTGGATGAATACAACGAGGTTTTTCCATGTGCTTACTCATTCATCTCATTCAAAGGGAATCAGGTGATCGAGGCATTCCGAGTTTATCTTGACCGCACCATGGAGGATGATATAGCAATCACTCCGTACGGTGATCACCATGAGACACACCCCTTTAATGAGATAGGCTTCTACTCCAGATGGTTGCCCTATGGGTCATGACTTATGTATCGACATATACGTGAGTGAGTCATGCAATAGTTCATATACACAAGGTATTCCTAGAGCCTCTACTATGTCTGCTCCTCCCACTGTCACCCACATATATGTTGATGTTATATTTGTGGAGTACTATGATCATTTATTCCTATGGGATGCACATAATCTACCAAGTACCTAATATAGAGTGTTGTATACAACTACATCAATGATTTTATAGAGTGTTACATCCTTACATGACACCAGATGCAAAAAAGAGATCCACCTAAGATATCTCATTTCGAAATATTGGGAGAGAAGCAAGCTAGGATGGACAATATCATTGATATATTGTCAATCTAGCATATTATAGCTATTGGGAGAGCGATCATAGATAGAGGAAAGTTTCAGGAAGGCACTCATGTGAAGGCCACTATAAAGGTCATGATAGCGGAGACACGTCTTACCTTCCAATACTTGAGGTAAAGGATGAACCAGGGGGTCAGATATACCCAATAGTTGACGTTTTCTTTGTATTTTGATAATTTGTATTATGTTTTGTATTTTATGAACAATGTATGGTTTGCATTTTGACTTAATATATGATATTTTGATTGAATTACATAATTGTATTATTTAATTGATAACAATTATGTATACTTTGTATAAATGAGTTAAAATATAAGGTTTATTAAAATATGTCAAATTTATAACAAACTTACTGTCTAGAAGAGAAACTTACTGTCCTTATTATTAGTAGGAGACATAACTTCCAGATTATCCACCGAGTTGTCAAATAAACATACTATCATGAGTTCAAAACATATCTAAGAGTTAGTCTGAAACTTAATCTACTGAATCATCATTCCATCAATACATAAATTGGCTTCCGTACTATTTTTTGACAACTAAAAAAATGTTTTTTGTGTTTAATAAGGACATCAATAATTTAATTTCTTATTAAGCCAAAACATTCTCAAATTTCATAAAGGTAAGTAACACTTTACCATTAAGGGTGCGAAGAAAACCCCTAAATTTAAATATTCATTGAATTTAAAATAAACACTAAGAATATATTGAGCAATTCTCAAATGATATGGATGGACCTATTTGGAAAAATATACTTGTCACCCCCACTCATTCCTGACACTTTCACATCCAATGAAAAGAACAAATTGATCCTGGAAGAACACATATTCATATTTCACACATTTCCGGATTTTTCAAAAAATTTGACGATACCGGGAATTTCGATTGCACTACCGGATATTTGAAATTTTACAAGTAAGTTGTACCGGTTTTTTCTTTCTAAATTACCGGAAATTTCAAAAAATCCGTTAATATTTACTTGAAATTCCAAAATTACCGGTAATTATTTCCTAGAGATTTGAAATTTTCGGTAGTTCATTTTTTATGCTTTTTCTACCGGTAATTTAAAATTACCGGTAGTGTTTTTTTTTGTTTTTTTCGGGAATTTCAAATTCCCGGTAGTTTTTTTCTTTTTTTTTAATATGTTTTTTTTTTACAGTGAGGACTACAAGTGCTGATGGTACCCCCAGTGGGAGGACGCGTGACTTGACTGTAGCTGGTAGGGGGAGGGGTATAGCCACTCCTGATGCTGATACGAGCTGGACGGGTGGTCCCAACCGGTTCACACTGGAAGAGGATGACCGAGTAGCGGGGGCCTTTCTAGGCACCTCGCACAGTTAGAAGACGTGAAGGTCTTTCTTCACAACAGGTCACACCAAAGGACGTCCCTGATATTCAGCCTCATCCGGTGGATGCTATTGAGAGAGATATTCATGTGGAGGATGTTGTTAGAGAAGTCGCAGAGGAGACTGATTGAGTATCAACTGAGGGCGTGCATGCGGGTGATGTTGATGGTGAGGGTGATGGCACTGGAGGGGCCGCTGGTACAAGAGACGTATAAGAGACCATTTAGACGGATGTGACAGTTTCTTCGGCCGAGCCATCTGTACACACAGAGCCAGGATTCACTGGTGGGCTGATTGATAGGTTTGTGCTTACAGAGTACAGTGAGCACATAATTTTGCATCTACGACAGAAGAGGTATATTTTTTTTACGTTTAATTTTAACATTTGTTTACTAATGCATAAATTGTTTATGTATTAACAATTTTGGCTATTGGTTGGTGTCATAGGTGCGACCTGTACTGAGGGTCCAGTCTCACGGCGCGAAGATGAAAGGTTTCCCTCGTATTCCCTTCCCTGATGTTGTGAGGACGATTGTTGTGCAGCTCTGACTCAATTATATCATGCGCTGGGGGAGGCGGCCCGATTTGATACGAAGCAGCTAGCTGGGTATCTTAGTTTGTTACAGGTGTATCTTAATTCATTTTCTAACTTACTTTTTGTTATATATTTTTTTAATATTATTAATTCTAATTTACTGTTCATTGTGATCTCAGTGCTGGTTCTATGAGCATTTCCCGCAAATATGCGATAGGAGGATCCAACCTTATACACCAGGGGAGCCACGGGCGAAGAGGTGGAAGGCGAGGCAGAAACACCCTGGAGGCATACTTGAGTACAAGAGGAGATTGGATGCGCTGACCGTAGAGGATGTCACATGGACACCCTATGATGAGCATAGATTCGTATGTGCGTTTGAGGAGTTGACATTATACTCCAGCTATATGCGGTGGGAGACGTTGATTTCCAAGCACCTTCCAGAGAGATGTCTGCGTCAGTTTGGGTACATTTAGACCATACCACCAACAATTCTGGATACATCCTCTGAGGGTATTGATAGGTGGTTTATGACACACTTCATCAGTTCTGCTCGCACCATTGTTTCTAGATCTACACATGTGCAATATCCATCGCCATTCTTTCATCATCTGATTTTTTCAATTGCATATCTAATGCCAGCAGACCCCCTTGTTAGCCTACGACGAAATAATTTCCACATTTTGCTGACGTCTTCATCGTTCTTCAGTTCAATTAGATTATATTTCACACTACCATCCCCTAAATCCTCCCAAAACTTGATCTTCAACATCTTTCTATTCTCACCATCAAGCAACAATTCCTTCAACTTCGAAGTCAGGCCGACAAAGGAGGTCGTGTCATCCAGGAGCATGAATTCGACAGGTTGAGAATCTCTCTTGAAGTATACTTCTGCCTTAATTAAAATGCTGGAACAACCATTTTTTTTATATACGTTTAACCACAAGACCTAACCCCTATTTATACAAGTGTGCAACAATTCTGGACCACACAAACTGTCAGTGAAATCACAACCATACAAAACTGTCGACAAAATCTCAGTCATTTAAATAATAAAAAAACTAAAAAAAAACCTAAAATTATGCCTACCGGGAATTTCAAAGGATTTGAAATTCCCGATATCAAACTGTATTTTTCAAATATCCGGTTTCATGACAAATTACCGGAAATTTGAAATTACCGATACATCAGTAATTTCAAATGAACTACAGGGAATTGTTTATGCTTCCCAGGAATTTATTTCGGAAATATTTTGTAAAATAATTTGAAACATTTTTACCAATTTGAAGGGTGCCAGGAATGAGTGGGGTTGAGAGTAGATTCCTCGCCTATTTGTCACGTTGAATCTAGTTTTATGGGCTAACAATCAAGACCATTTAAGCCCATTTGTTAACTTTTGGAGGCTACTTTTCACTTTCCAGATTTCTAAAAAATCACACATACTTCTTTTTACAATAACAATCAAAGTGTAAAATATTTCTTAAAAAAATATTATTTTAAGTATAACATTAAATAACATTATGTATGATTAATTAATAATTAATATTATATACAATTATCCATCACTTCTTTTTGAGATAAACATATTATGGGCAATGCTAAGAAACCTACAAATAAAAAGAGTGTATGAAAAATATAATGAAAAATTTAAGTATCAAATTTTAATAAAATTAATTAATAATTTTGTTTACTTAATATCAAATTTTAATAAAACTAATGTATAATTTTGTTATCAAAGTATCATAACATCAAATTTTATCCCCTTATTCTTATCAAATTAATAACTATGATAAATTTCTTTAAAAAACTCATGTGTTAATTTTAAGTGAATTTATCTTAGCCATTGGATTGATAAGAATAAAGAGGTAGAAATTAGTGTCACGACCTTGGTGTCAATTAATCTTATCTTTGACACCAAATCCTATCGATTTATTCTTATCAATTTAATGACTAAGATAAATTTACTTAAAACTAACACATGAGTTTTTTAAGGAAATTTATCTTAGTCATTGACTTGATATGAATAAAGTGATGAAATTTGATATCAAAGTTAATATTTTGACACCGGTGTTAAATAATCTTCTCGTATATTGACTATCTTAAACTCAGTTTTTTCTTAGAAAATTGTCTGAAACAAACAAATATAACCGTTTTTGTGGGACTGAATATACTTAAAAAGTATATTTCGGTAAGATTCCTATGTTCTTTTATTTATTGTATTTTTAAGTGCGATCTTTTTTTTAGAAATAAAAAATCTCGTAGATAAAAGATAAAAAAAACAATAGATAAATCCACAATAATTATTTTGATGTTTAATATAAACCATAATTTATGAATATTAAAACAAGTTTTCTTTTTATCAATTTAACAAATAAGTTTAATAATTTAATAAATTTTTAATTTATTTTTAAGATGTTAGTGGTGAATTTATCTAGAATTCTTTTTTTATGGAAGAAGGAAATATATTATTACAAAAAAAATATTTACAAACAAGCCGATCTAAATCGATCCAGGCTACAAGTAGATTAAAGCAACCAAGAAATCATAATCTACTACAAAACAAAGTTAACTTTCTATCACTATTAGCTCTTATCATGACCATGTTCTTGATCTCCTCCAATTTAATGTCCTCCACTTTTCCGATTTTGAAGATAATACTATTCTGCACAGTCCAAATTTGATACACAGTTTCAACAAGAATGATTTTCACCATTTTACTTCGACAACTCTTACCTTTGATGTATTGACTCACCCAAGCCAACTCTCGATCCCAAGTATTAGCCTTATGGTTGAGGCCAATCCAGTTCAACATACTCATCCAAATATTACTAGTTTTTTCACACGCAAAAAATAGATGTTTAGAGCTTTCACTTTGCCCGCACAAGACACACTTCCCATCTGTCTGCACACCAAATTTTTGGATTTTGTCTCTGGTAGGCAGCCTGTTATTGCAAGCCAACCAAAGGTTAAAGTTTGCTCTTGTTCTAGCCTTATTTGAGAAGAACAACTTCCTCCACTCCACTTTTTGGTTTATCTCCTCTTAACTCTTTATACATCTTCCTTGTATTATACTTCTCCAGCCTTAGAAACTCAGTCCACATTGCAGAATTAACAATAGTATCCTTGTGTTTGATCATGGCTTTGAGTATCCACGGTAAATAAAACAGTCCCATTGATGGAAAATATATATGAGACAGTAGTCACACATGTGATAGTCCAATTAATATAATTAGTTTTATTTACTGTGTTTTAATTTGTAGTTTTAATAGTGGATATCCATGCTATTTATTTTATTTCGGAAGGAGCATTTTACACAAGGTTGGCTGAGAAGGATCCTTCACAAAATAGGCAAACATGAAATTTTATGGGGTGAATGAGAAAATATATGGGTCGATTGAAAAATTTCCTAATTTTTTTTATAGATATATTACATTAAGGACAAACACTTGATATAGAGAAAAAATAATAAGTAGAAATAGATATTGTAAAACAATTTGGCAACTTAGGAGGAATAACCTCCACAAATAATAATCATGCAATAACAAAACTGAGAGAATAAGAAAGTTCCTTTTTAACTTTTGAACTAGGTAAATTTGCTGGAAGAGTTTAATGAATAATATATTTTGTATTTGTTAAAAATGTACAATGAGATATGTTCATAGTGGTAAGAAAATCTGTATATATATGTTTTCAGTGGAAAATTGAAGACCCCATCAATCTTAAGATTGACGTATTTATAAAGGTTTTCTTGTGTCTGAGTTACAGAGCTAGTGAAGTGGTTGTGCCCTAGCTCCATTACTAAGTAAAAGGTCAAATGAAGATTTCTTCCCCTTAGAATCATAGAGGAAACAATTTCCTTCGTTGAATGATTATCTTCAATTAGACAATATGTGCCCAGTCACCACTAACGTTTATTAGGTAAGTGAGGATATCTTGGGCGGTCCGAGCCCAATAAAGTGACGTGTCACCAAGTTGGACGAGTGTGTTTGGCCTGTATTGGGTGAGCAAGGTTTTTACAAACTTGCTCTCCCCTCACAAGTGCGTATAGCCTTTCTTTTTTTCATGGACTATACCCTTTTAGGATCCAATAAAATTATATTGGTACATAATATCTCAAGCACAAGGGCTTTGAAAGGGCAGGATGATTTAATATGAGTATACGTATTTTATTTTTGGGCAAGATCGAGACAGTCAAATCCCTTGGGAGAAATTTTAAGTCGAGTCCCTTAGGAAAAACTTTAAGTTAAGGACCTCAGGCTAGACTTTAGTTAAGTCCCTTAGGCGAGACTTTAAGTTGAGTCCCTCCAGAGAGACTTTAAGTTGAGTGCCTCAAGAAAGACTTTAAGTTGAGTCTCTCAGGTGAGACTTTAAGTTGAGTATGTTCGACTTTGATTTTGTGTCATCTCTTTTGTTACCCTTTTAGAGAATTTTTAAAACCTCACCTTCCAGGGTCATTGAACGATATTATTACGCCTTTGGTGATATGTTTATGAAGATGTTCAAATCTTGTGGTAGTTAGCCATATTTTGCATTTTATTCTCCGTAATTAGTTTTGAAGTGTGTTCCTTTATGTGGCCCTAATTGAATAAATTTCCTTCTTGGGGTGAGTCGCTCAAGCGTTGCTTACAGCGAGCTTTTTTTTTTGTCTTTGTATTCAGTACACTATTTGTATGATCACCCTTTAAAGGTGAGCTTGTAATTACACCCTTATGGGATTTTCTTTAATGACTATGTTCATTTCTTTAGAAATTTTTTAATGAAATTTTTAGCGCCATGGCTTTTCTGTTATTCATAGTATTAACATTTAGTCCTAAGGCGTGTTCCACCTTAGGGCTTATTCTAGGTCATCTGCTATGGCGAAGATGATTCATTGTTTGACGTTAAATGAGTAACCTATTGAGGCATTGGGGATTCTACTATAAGATCCAACAATGTATAGCCTGATAAGGCGCCAAGGATACCTCGTAAGGTTCCAAAATATTTCTTGATAAGGCGACAAGGATTTTTTGGTGAAGGTCATGTGTTTTAATTGCTTCATAGTGATACAAGGATCCTTTAGTGAAGTTCAAACATAATATTGCCCCCATAGAACGATAATGATTCCTTAGTGAAGGTCAAACGTTTATATTGTCTCTAAGAGCAGTTACTTGAGTGTTATGATTATATGAATATAACTTCTCACTATGATCAACTCAATGTCCTTGTTAATAATATCAATATATTCCACATCAATCCACTCTGCCAATGGATTGCGACACCATTGATACAGAGGATAATTTCAACAAACTTTTCACGACAACTGTAGCACAAAGAGGTATTACATCATCTAGTAATACTAATCCAAACATACATATCTTTATATCCAATTGAATCAATGCAACAAAGTTAAATAAATATAAGTAGCAGTACAAAAACATTGTCTCAACTTTCACTATTTGGTGTCTATGAGTTTGTTCTTACTTGAACTATTTAATCCCAATTTGAACCATAGAAAGGTTGAATTATATTAAATAATATACTATATCATGTGACATATTTTCATTTAGTGCGCCATAACATAAAGCTTGATTTTTATTTAATTATACTTGGTCTTAAAAAGGATGTTCTTATCTGTTTACAGACCCACATATATAGTGATATTATATTTAGGATTAAATAGTCACTTTATCACTGTAAGTTACCATGTATATTAGAGAGTTTTTGATTTTGGTCCCTTTAAAATTATTATTTTTTATTTGAGTCCCTATATCTCACTTTTTGCGTTTGATTTAGTTCCGAAAGACAAAATCCATAGGTTTCCTGCGGATTTTGATTTTAGGGACTAAAACGAACGCAAAAGTGAAATATAGGAACCTAGATAAAAAAATTACAGGGACCAAATTAAAAAACTCGCTAACTTACAGGGACCATATGTTTAAGTCAATAACAAGCAACCATCTTGTTAAGTTTTAGAAGATTAAAACATTACATCTATTTATCTGAGTTGAGCTTTAAGAACGTCTTTCTTACCATTTTTCCAAGCACCTAATTATACTCCATATGGTCCTGTTTATAAGAGAACATTGACTTTTTAGATTCATTGAATAATCATTGTATTTGGTCCATTATATAGTCAATATAAATTGATTATTCAAGGGTTAATAGTCACTTACACCCTGCAATATATGCGTATTTTGATTTATCCCCCTTTTAAAAAATAATTTTGGATTACCCCCCGGAAATTTTAAAATTCTAATTCTTTTGCCCCCAGGTGGAAAAATTACCCCCTGTAATTTTTTATTTATTTACCCCCTGGTTTTTACACACTTAGGGGGATACCTATAACACCCATATTTAATTAATTGATATAATTAAATATTATTGTGTATTTTCCCGATTATTTGTTGTTGTGTTGTTGGTCGTTTGTGTCGTTAAGTTGATATTATGTTGCGGGTTAAGTTGTGTTTGGATTGTTTAATTTAATTAAGTTGAATAAATAAAATAATTATTGATAATATAATATTAAGTGGACTTAGTTGTGTGGTGAGAGTAGTAAAGTTGGGGGTGTTGTTTTAGGCCCATTAGTAATTAAGCTGATTAGTGATAATTTAGTAAAATTAGACAAAAGACCTAATTAGGGTAATCAAAATTTTGTAAGAAGGGAGAACAAGTCTTAGAGGAAGATCAAAAAGAGGCTAGGTTGAGGATTTTCGCGGAGATTTTTGCTGTGAATTCGAGTTGCCTTCAATCCAAGGTAAGAGTGAGGTTAGAATTTCATAATCGGGACTAGATAATCCGTATGTAGGTTGGGTTCTTGTATTATTTCGTTGTTGTGTTTTTTATGTGTTGTTGTTGTTGTCGATTTTCGTGCTGATATCTCATGGAGTAAAATGTTATTCTTGTTGAATTGTTGTTTTGAAAGTTGTTCTGTTGTTGTACTCGTTGTTGTTTCTGTGTTGTTGGACTGGTTTTTGCAGGAAATTGTGTAGAGAAGATGTTAGGGTTCGTAAAATCAATTGTAGAAACTAATATATGAATAAATTTAGAGGATTTAGAGTATAAAATCGATGTAGAAACCCAAATAGGCTTGAATGGAATGATGAAGTTGTGTGATTCGTAGCAGAAGACAGATTTGTATGCTCTTTGGTGTTTTGCGTAACAGATATGGCAGTACGCGTAACAATGTAGGAGCATTACGCGTAACATATCCCAATACGCAGGCATAACAATAACAAAGTGGGAATTACGCGAATGGAGTAGGGCATTACAGGTATGGGCTGAGTGAGTGCAGAAAAATGCAGTTTTTGGCGATTCGTCCTGTTTTCGCATTCGTTTCGAGTTGAAATGATATTAGGCCTTAAGTAGAGATAAAATAAGTTGATAATAGAATATTTGAGGATTAAAAATAATTAACTTAGAAGTCTAATTGATTATGCCGTAATTAATCATTTCCCATGTTGAAGTCGTATTAAGTTATAAGTCGTGTTGTCCCGATCTTGGGGAAGATTATTAAGTTGAAGGTCTTATGACCAATGTAGATTCTTGTTGTTAAGTTATTATGTTGTTAAGTTGTTATGTTATTAAGTTGTCAAGTTGTTGATTATGTTGTTGTTGTTGTATACCATTCAAAGTTGCATACATTTGCATATTTTCAAGTTGGAGTGAGTGCTCGATTCAAGTTGGCCTAGATTGGCAAATAAGTTGTTGATGCCTCGATAAACTTGTAACACCCCAAATTTGCCCTCTCTTTTTCATATCATTTAACATATCGTTTTCATATTTCGCGTTGCATCATTAGCATAGAAAAAGGAAGCATAACATCCATAGCATAACATAGAGTTGGCAGTGATTTCAGTTGAGCGTGGTTGTTCAGTTCGCGATTCGTTTCAGATGGACGTTTGACCTAATCTTGGTCAAACTATCAGGAGATTATTTCAGCTAAAAATTCTTCGTGCTTCAGTGGTCATTTCTCAGGCAGTGCGTATACAGTGTTAAGATGTATGGTGTGCAGAAGTTCTTTGGTTTATCGAACAATGGTTCGTGTTGAAGTTTGACGCATATTGGCTTGATTGAGTGTTGATAATTCATCAGTGGTTCATTGGTGGATTTATTTTACCTTAGATTGATTCGGATGGATTTAAAATGATTCAAGGGTTATCGAGCAGAGATCCAGAAGGTGCAAGTGGATCGACGTTGTCTCAGTTACAATTTGTTCAGTGGTGGCTGTGTTCTTTTTATCAGAGCCTGGGGAAAAGTTTAAGATCGGTTTCGGGCTAATGTCATAATGTCATACCTTTTTTTACTTAGTTCATATTTCCCATTATCCAATTAAACCATTATTTTCTATCCTTTTTACACCTATTTCACATCCACTCTTTTTTATCAAATTAATCCAAATCCATTTCATCTATTTTATCATCCATCTTCCATTTTCGTTTTTTTGTCATTATCCAATATAATTAATTCTTCTATTCCATTCCTAATTTCATTTTTATTTCTATTTGTTTTTTTTATCAATAGTCAAAGCCATTTTTCCTTAAGCCCATCTACATTAAGCTTTTTCTTTATCTTTTACACCAATTAAATTGAATATAAAAAAAGGGGAAAAGAGGTGATGAAGCATCCCACGTAACTTGTGACTCATTTCTCACCATCCAAATTCATAATATCATCAAGCCAAGTAATTTCACGTGTGGTCTCAGTGATAAAAAAACGCGCATAGTCGTGGTTCAAGACGACGGAAGAAAGTGCATAATACGCACATCACAAGAAGGTCGCACCAACTTCAGTTTTACACACAAAACTCACGCAGGGGACATGTTTTCTTAAGAGGAGGCAAAACAAAAAAAATAACAGAATTAAATTCGAAAAAAAAAAGAAAAAAAAATAACAGAATTGAGGGAGAATATAAGTTTGTTAGGAATGGAGTCACACTTTTCATCAAAAAAAAACTCAGGATCACAAAAGCAACAACAACCAAATTTCCTTTCACCTTTCTTCATCACTGAGAGCAGAAATTGAATTGACTCCACACCATCACCATAACAAAACAAATTTTCCATTCTTCATCATAACAAAAACCAAAGGTTCATTATTTTTTTGAAAAGAAAACAAAAGAAGAAAAAATCAGAATTCATTTTTATTTCCTTCGTCACACCAAAAAAAACTGTATCTTCATAACATAATTTCCTTCGAACAAACTTCAACTCCGCAAACCGACCTGGATACTTCTTCATCCTCTTCAAAACGACGTAACTGATTTTTCCATTCTACTCCATCACCAAATACAAAACCGAATTCAAGTTCACCTTCATACAATAATAAGAAATCGAATCCATCTTCCTCGCCAGGACAACAACCGCAATTCACTCTTCTTCATCAAATCACATACTGAGTTCGTCCTCTCCATTTCGTTTCATCTCCGTGACTGAGTTTCATCATTGATAAGCAATAAACAAAGATTCTTCATAACTCATCTTCAACCGTAAATGAAGATTCTCACGAATTTTGGCATCCGGATAAACGGATTATCCGAGAACCTCCTCATCATAATTGAACTCCATCGACATCGCACAAGCCGCATCAATCACCTTCATCACGACATCAACTTTAGGTCGTCATCCTCGTCGTACTAGCATCGTCAACGTCGTCGGCTTCATCATCTTCATCATCACGAAAGTCATCTTCATCATCATTGCCACAGTTTCTTCATCAATTCAGGTATGTACATTTCCTCTTGTTAGCTGTGATTTTGAATCAAGGAGTTTGAAGCGAATCTGTGTGTGCTTTGTTCTGTGTGTTGTTTTTCGTGGCTTTGGATTGTGAGATCCCTACGGAGGATGGTGCTTTTGGAAAATTGGACTTCGGATTCGTGGTCAGAGGGGGATTTAGGTTAGGGTTTGTGTGGACGTTTATGGCGTTTCGGGATGGCCGGCGAGTGCGGCGGCGGTGGCGAGATTTGAGTATAAGAAGAAGATGAACAGTGTTGCGAGAAAGGGAGAGGATAGACCGTTTTGTTTTTATGTGGCTTGTATGGTTATTTGTTTTGTTTTGCAAGAGACTTTAAGAGCATTCATAGAAAGAATTTAAGAGTTTTTTTAGATTAATTTAAGAAGTTATGATAATAATGGAAAAACTGTGGAAACCGATGAGATAAGAAGATAAGGAGCCATGGCAGCTTTTCAGATTTTCTTCCATACCGGCGGTGACACTTGTCACCATCCGGTAGGACCCCTCTGATTCACTTCCATGCGCGTGCGTTGCAGCGTAATTATCATGCACCTTCGCTTTAGCCGCTAGATGTGAAGACCATCAAAAGTCTTCAGATCATACAATCCAAGCGAAGTCAACCCGTTGACTGCGCGGCCCACCATAGACCCTCAGCTCTTCTGCGTTTTGGGCCTTGTGGCCTCTGCTTTTCGCACCCCTCGAAGGCCCATTCTTTTTTTTCTTACTGTTTTTATTACTAGTTGCACCCCCTCCCTATTTTCCTAGTTTTATTTTCTTTTTCATATTAGTTTCATTTTAATCCGTTTAAAATATTAAAATACATCATAAAATTCTATAAAAAATATTTTTGGTTTCATAACTCCATTTAGAATTTTCTCATATTTTTTATTTTTTTATTTAATTAATTTCTCAATTTTATTTCGAATTTTCTTTTATTTTCTTTTCATTCAATTTCCATAATTAACGCCTTATCTTGTAGGATTTATTTCTTTCACCTCGATTAACATTTCGATTCCGTTCTTTTTGTATTATTTCATAGACTCATAAAAGCTCATAGAAAAATTTTTCTTTTATTTTTAACTCCATTTTATCCATAGTTTTAGGAGTCATGTTTGCGCGTTTTCGTTATTTGTTTTTAAGCAAATTCGTGTGGTCATTTGATAGAGTTTGGTTGTGAATTTTTGTAAGATATTTTGGCACATTGTTTGTTGCTGGTTGGTGGCTTTAGAGATTTAATTTCATATTTTTCTCATGTCATTTGATATTTGTTTGGAGTTTTGTTTCTTAGGTAGCGTTTCATGCCTCTTTCTTCTTTCTTTCTAACATATTTTGAGGAAGGCATTTATGCCATCCTATTAGGATTTATTGGTCTTTGTTCTAGGGTTAGGTACTGACTTTGTTGATTGTGATTGATTTATGATTGTCATTTTTGGTTTGCGTAGTGTTTAAATGTTCTTATTTTCATTGTATGCTTATTGCGGTTCGCTAACCATTTCAGGGGCTTTGGTAAGTGAGAGGTGTGGATGTGATTCCCACATCTCCAAATCTTATCTCTTCTCTTCTCCTTATTATTTATTCTAACCTTGTGTTTGTTGGGCTTAGGCCTTACTTCTCTCCTCTTCTATTCTTCTTTCTTCTTCTTCTCTTCTTCTTTCTTTCTTCTTTAGGATAGTAAACCTCAATAACCTAGGATTTTCCATGCATGACAACAATTAGGACTCATTAGTCCCCCATTAGTCTTTTACCTTTGTGATCCTTTTGTCTCTCTCTCTCTCTCTCTCTCTCTCTCTCTCTCTCTCTCTCTCTCTCTCTCTTCTCATCTTCAAACTTAATTCTAATCCACTCTAATAAAGGTTGGGTTCTCATGTGACATGAGACTTTGCTATGAGATACTTGTACGTGTTCTGTTTCGGGGTGAGGTGTAAGTTATCCCTCGTGGTGGATAGGTCTTAGCATGAGATTACCTCACAAAGAAAAGCATAAAAAACACTTCTTAACCAAAAATCACAAAAATACTTAATAAATGTTAGTAGGCCAGTGTGTCTAAGCCTTCACTTGTGGGACTAGATTTGGGGATTTCCTCCATAGATAGGTGTGCCTCTTGCGCATTCCATTTCGGGATGATGTGAGACGTATACATCCCAATGAGTAAGACTTAGGAACACTTACCTATGCAAATTTCACTCATAAAAAGCTTCATAAAAACACAAACAAACAATAAGCGTCTTTCCTTCGGGAATTCTTTTCTCATCTCCTTCGCTCCGTCCGCGAACTTGCTCCTCCTTGTCATTTTGCAAGACGGTTAGGCACTCGTTGTCCGAGCCTGCAACACCTGATCATTGACATAGGCAGTTCAAGCCCTAATACACAAGCAATTCTTTTCTACCCCTAGTTAGGGGAACTACGACGACTCTAATCCTCATTGTCCAAATGAGGTACATAGGCAGTGGGGTAGGGCCCGTTCGAGCACAATCTTTATTTTCCCTACATTTTTTCCTTTTCATTTCTTTCTCAGTTCTTTTTCCAATTCAGTTCACTTTCTTTGCAGCAGTTTTCATGCCCTCACCCTTTGAAACAGTTTCTTTCCAAGCGTGGATCCCGTCGAGTACGGCGGACGATTTGGGGTGCTAATACCTTCCCAGGTCGTAACCGACTCCCGAAATCAGTCTCTTTGGTTCACAGGACCCTTGTCCTTCCTTTTCTTTTCTTCTGGTTTGTGCAGCATTACCATTCCCGTTCCTTCGGGATAAAAATGCCTGGCTGGCGACTCTATTCTTTTCCGTGCCACTTTCGCGTTTGTACCAGGATGGAAATCCGGGGAGCGACAAAACTGGCATGATTTCAAGTTGGGAGCTTTCTCCAAATGGTACCATATGCATATATAAGTTGAGTCACATTTGAGTCTCATTTTCTAACACCAGTATTTAATTAATTAATTCAATTAAATATTATTGCGTATTTTCTTGATTTATTGGTTGTTGAGTGTTGTTTTGTCGTTTGTGTTGTTAAGTTGTTTAAGCTGCTAAGTTGATTTGTATGTTGCAGGTTAACTTGTGTTTGGATGGTTCAATTAATTAAATTAAGTCGAATAAATAAAGTAGGTGTTAATGAGATAATATTAAGTTGGGTCTAGTTTTGTTGTGTAAGAGTAATAGGTTGGGGGTGCTAAGTTAGACTCATTAGTAATTAGGTTAATTAGTGAGGGTTTAGTAAAAACAAGCTGAAAACCTAATTAGAGAGAAGTAATCAGAATTTGTAGGAGAAGGAAGAACAAGTCTTAGAGGGAGATCAAGAAGAGGCTAGGTTGAAGATTTTTGCGAGAATTTTTGCGGTGAATTCGAGCTGCCTTCAATCCAAAGTAAGGGTGGGGTTCAAATTCCATAACTGGGACTAGATGATCGTATATAGGTTGGGATTTTCGTGTAATTTCATTGTTGTATTTTGTGATATGATTGTTGTTGTCGAATTCATGTTGATAATTGATTAAGAAGTATGTTGTTCTTGTTGTATTGTTGATATAAATGTTGTTGCGTTCTGTTGTCTGTGTTGTTGTTGAACTGGTTTATGTTGCAGAATCCGCGTAGAAGGAGTTAGGGTTTGTAAAATCGATCATATAATTTGATAGATGAATAGATACATGAGGTTTTTAGAGTAAAATCAAGGTAGAAACCCAATTAAGATTGAACAAAATGAAGAAAGTGTGATAAAATCGTAGTAGAGTTGGATTTTGAGGCATTTTGGTCATTTACGTAACAGATCTGGTGTTACGCGTAACAGACAAGGCCATACGCATAAAAATCCCTATTACACAGGCCATACGCGTATCAATCAGGGCCAATACGCGTACCAAGGAGGCTATACATGTATGGGTAGGGCAAGTGCGGAAAAATGCAGTTTTTGGCGATTCGACCTGCTTTCGCATCCGTTCCAAGTTGGATTGATCTTAGACTTAAAGTAAAGATAAAATAAGATGTTTATGTTATATTTGAGAGTTTAAAATAATTAAATTAGTAATCTAGTCGATTTAACCGTAATATTGTCGTTTTCGCGTTGAAATTGTTATAAGCTGTGTTGTCCCGAGTTTTGGGAAGATTAATATGTTGTAGGTCCTATGACCAATGTTGATTCATGTTGCTGAGTTGTTCTAGTTGTTATGTTGTTAAGTGTGTGACATGGCATGGTTTTAATGTGTCAAAAACTTGGCATGTTTCGAAAGCTTGACAGGTTCAAAATGAAAAAGCAAGGATTGGCATTTTTGGAAAAACATACTGAATGAGCCGACTCAAATTCATCAATGAGCCGACTCATTCAGTGTTAAATTGATGACAAACGCACGGGTCCAAACAAGCTGCCTGATGCATCATTTTGGTCGACTCATAAGTGTGGATGAGTCGACTCAAAACCCTTTATGATCCGACGCATTCAATTGTAAAATGGTGGCAAACGCACGGGTCCAAATAGGCTGCCTGGGGCATGATTTTGGTCGACTCATGAGTATGGATGAGCCGACTCAAAATCCCTCATTAGTCGACTCATTAAGAAGTGTTTTCTTCTTATTTTCCACGGGTCTCAACAGGCTGCCTCTCTGTTGATTTTGGTCGACTCATCTGTAAGTTTGAGCCGACTCATTTAATGATTTGAGTCGGCTCATTACCTTGCTGACTCATTTTTTCATTTATTTTTCCCTCGCTTATGTTCATTTTCTCTAACCAATATAAATAACTGCTTAATTTCTTTTGATATGTTTCAACAAGGAAAGTGAAAGATATACACATAGCTCTCTTCATCTTCTTCATTCTTGCATCAATCAAACAATTACACACAACAATATTTGTTCGATCTTGGTGTACGTTTTGAAGATAACGTTCAATCGTGAATCAGAATTTCAGATTGGGTTTAGAGTGTGTGGGTATTCCTTGGAAAAATCCGTAGGGTTTTATCCTCCAAGATCATTGAAGATTTGGGGGTTTTGCACACATTGATCGGTCGTAGATTCAGCCGAGTGAGGTAGATTGAAGATCAAGTGGATCGTTCTCTCATATCACGGTAGACGGAGGATTGCGAAGGTCTTTATGGGTTCATAAGTGTGGGAGAAACTCAACCGTGCTCAAAGTTTGAAGAATCGTGTATTCTTGCAATAAGGGAGCAATCAATCGGAGGCTTTCTCGACACGCGTGGAAGACTTGATTCTACTTTAGATCAAGGGACAAGAAGAAGATTTGACAGCACATTCAATGTGGTTTGGTTTGTTGGTTAATTCATTTCTCTTCTTGTAAAACAACTGCGATTTAATAAAATTTCCCAATTCAATTTCGAATTGGGGGCAGAGTACTTCGAGCGAGGACGACGAAGGAACTGCCTCAACAAATTCCTTGTGTTCTTATCATTTCTCGCATTTTACTTTTGTTCATATTGATATTGTGTGCTTGAAAATTCTGGTGTATCAAATTAGTCAAATAAGGTGTTTGATAAATTGCTTCACTAAAAAATGTTAACTTGATTGGGTAAATTTCTGCACTAGTTGATACAACAAAATTGTCTTTGGAGTGTGCACTCCAAGTGTTTGATAAAAAGCTCAATCACACAAAATCAATATCTTTGTGCTTGATTTCTTCTATAATCATTGTTAAGAATAGTTTTATCAAGTGCTGAATATTTAAGTGAATCATTTGTGAAATATTAATTCATCTAGTCATTATTTCATTCCAATTGTGTTTTACGCATATCCGATCTCCGGTGACTTCTAATTTGAACTAGACGATTTTCCGGGAAACTTCCGCTATTCTCTTTCAACTTAATTTTGAAAAGATAAATTTTTAAAAAGGGATCTATTTAACCTCCCTTCTAGATCCGCACTATCGTCTAACAAGTGGTATCAAGAGCACCGGTTCATCTAGTGCTTCACATACAACTTATTGGAAAATGGACAACAATCCAACGGGGGCGTACAATAGAGCTCCAGTTTTTACCGGAGAAAACTATAGTCACTGAAAAGATTGTATGCGTATCCATATCAACTCTGTTGATAGAAAAATTTGGAAAGTTATCCAAGAAGGCCCTTTTCAAGTAACCATGTCCGGACCGGATAATGTCCAAATTGAAAAACCGGAAGCACAATGGGATGATAATGATGAAAAGAAATATAGCTACGATTGGAAAGCTCGGAACATACTCATAGCTTCCTTGGGAGCTGATGAATATTTTCGAGTTTCTCATCACACATCGGCTAAAGCTATGTGGGAAGCCTTACAAGTTGCCCATGAAGGAACCGATGATGTTAAGCTTGCTCGAATTAATACTATACAACAAGAGTTTGATCATTTTCACATGATCCAAGGGGAAACCGTTGGTGAAATGGGAAAAAGATTTTCTCACTTGACAAATCGATTAAATGCTCTTGGTAAAACTACTCCTAATGATGTTGCAACTAACAAGATTTTGAAATGTCTTACTAGGGAATGGTTGCCAAAAGTTACGGCAATCAAAGAAGCCAATGACGTAAGAACTTTGGATCTAACCACTCTCATTGGAAAACTACAAGAGCACGAACAAGAGCTCTTAAACTTAAATGAGCATGAAGACAAAGAAAAGAAAGAAAAGATCGAGAAAAATAAAGATCATGAGAAGAAGAAGTCTATTGCATTAAAAGCTTCTTCCTCAAAATCCTCCACAAATAAAGATAGTGGGAGTGATACGAGTGATGATGAAGATGAATCAAATGAAGATATGGGATTATTCGTAAGAAGATACAATCGGTATCTCAAAAAGAATGAGATTTCTCATTCGGACAAGCGTCTCATCAACTATCGAAGAAAATCTAATCCTTCCAAGCAAGAGTATGTTAAAAGTACTAAAGGCAAGGGATCTTGTTACAATTGTGGAAAACCGGGACATTACAAACCGGATTGCCCTATGTTAAAGAAAGACAAGGCAAAAGACAAATATCAAAGAAGAGGCAACAAGGCTAGAAGACCATATATTGCTTTGGAAAGCGATAGTGAGTCGTCTAGCAAAGATACCTCAAGCGATGAGGAAGAGAGAGTAAATCTTTGCCTCATGGCTCATAAGAAAGGTAAGAAAGAGGTAAGACATGCTAAATATGATTATGCTGAAAAATTGTCTTATAATGATTTGCTTAGTACGTTTAATATTCTCCATCAAGAAGCTAAAGAAGCTTTCAAGCGCATTGCATCCGATAAAAGAATTTTTGCACATTTAGAAAACAAGGTTTCGGATAGTGAAAATTCTATGAAAGCTCTTAAGGCATCAATGGTAGAATCTATAGTAGAAGACGAACAAGAATGGCACAACTTTCATGGTTATGAAACATGTTGGATTTGACAAAAGGAAGTCAAAACTCTTCAAGCCAAACTAGACAAGTTGTCACAACCAAAAATGACATTCACTATTGATCGTTCAAACTTTAGGGAATAAATGAACAATCCATATAAAAAATATACCTATGTTGTGAAGGATCAAAATAGTCAATGCAAACCAAAACCATTCTTGAAATGTCACTATTGTTGCAAGGAAGGTCATATAATTGCCAAATGTCGTTTTAGGAGACACTTGGTCCCAAAAAGAATTTGTCAATGGTTGCCTAAAAGCAACAAAATTTTCACTCACACTCTAGGACCCAATGAAAATTGGGTACCTTTCTCTCTTGTCTAATGATATAGGTGGAGTGTCTTGAGACTATGGAGAAACGGTGGTTTCTTGATAGTGGATGCTCAAGACATATGACAGGTAATATTTCCTTATTCTATGACTTTGTGGCTAAGAAGAAGGGATTTGTTACCTATGGTGATAACAACAAGGGAGCTATACTCGGTAAAGGTAGTGTAGGTAATCCCTCTTCTACATCTATCTCTAATGTCCTTTTAGTTGAGGGTCTTAAACATAACCTTGTTAGCATTAGTCAATTATGTGATAAGGGATATAATGTCTCTTTCTCTAAAGAAGGATGCATAATTGAACATAATGACAACAAAGAGGATGTGTTTAAAGGCCTGAAGGTTAACAATGTTTATATGCTTGATTTGAATTCGATGACCTTGAGTGATCCTAAATTTCTTATTTCCAAAAATGAAGAGTCTTGGCTTTGGCATAGACATTTAGCTCATATCAACTTTGACTTGCTAAATAAGGTTGTGTCCAAAAACTTAGTAGTCGGTTTGCCTAACATAAAGTTCACTAGAGATCATCTTTGTGATGCTTGCCAAATGGGAAAGCAAACTAAGATATCTTTTAAATCAAAAAATCTAGTCTCTACTTCTAGACCTCTTGAACTTCTACACATGGATCTTTTTGGTCCTTCTAGAATCAAAATTATAGGAGGGAACTATTATGGTTTTGTTATTGTTGACAACTACTCTCGATTTTGTTGGACAATCTTCTTAGCTAGTAAAAGTGATACCTTTTCGGCCTTTGAAACTTTTGCCAAATTATCTCAGAATAAACTTGGCACAAACATTGTAACTATTAGAAGTGACCATGAAGGTGAGTTTGAAAATCATCTCTTTGAAATTTTTTGTGAAAACCATGGCATTGATCATAACTTCTCTGCTCCTAGAACACCACAACAAAATGGTGTTGTGGAACGTAAAAATTGTGTGTTGGAGGAATTGGGAATAACTATGATTAATGATAGTGGTCTTCCTAAATATTTTTGGGCCGATGCTATTAGCACCGCGTGCTATGTTTTGAATAGGATCACTATTCGACCTATTCTAAACAAAACGCCCTATGAACTATTAAAAGGAAGAAAGCCTAATGTCTCACATCTTCCTGTTTTTGGTTGCAAATGCTTTGTGCTTAATAATGGAAAAGAAAATCTTGGTAAATTTGATCCAAAGGCAGATGAAGGCATCTTCCTTGGATACTCTAATTCAAGCAAAGCATATAGAATATTCAATAAAAGGTTGCTTATAGTTGAAGAATCTGTACATGTATCTTTTGATTAAACTTATCCAAATGTTGTCGGAAAAGGTAGTGTTGTTATTGGTGCAGGTGCCTCTTTTAGTGAGATTGTTAAAGACATTGATATTTCTCGTGTTGAACCCTTTCCGGATGTTGTTAATAAGGAGCCGGTTGATGTGTCTAGTCTCAAAGATGAAGGTCAAGCATCCTTTCAAAATGATCTACCATTGGAATGGAAGACATCAAGAGATCATCCTATCGATAACATCATTGGAGATATCTCAAAGGGTGTCATTACTAGATCAAGGCTAAGTAACTTTTGTTTTTATCATGCCTTCATATCTCAAATTGAGCCTAAGAATGCCAAAGAAGCCTTACTTGATGAAAATTGGTTCCTAGCCATGCAAGAGGAACTAAATCAATTTAAAAGAAATGAGGTTTGGGACCTTGTTCCACCTCCATCAAATCATCGAGTAATTGGCACCAAATGGGTTTTTAGGAACAAATTGGATGAAAACGGCACTATCATTCGCAACAAGGCTCATCTTGTTGCTCAAGGGTATAACCAAGAGGAAGGCATAGACTATGAGGAAACTTATGCTCATGTTGCCCGCCTTGAAGCTATACGCCTTTTACTTGCATTTGCTTGTTCACAAAACTTTAAACTATATCAAATGGATGTTAAGAGTGCCTTCCTTAACGGATATATAAATGAAGAGGTTTATGTGTGTCAACCTCCTGGGTTTGAAATCTTTGAAAAACCAAATCATGTTTACAAACTAAAACGTGATTTATATGGTCTAAGAAAAGCTCCTAGAGCTTGGTATGAGCGCCTAAGCAAATTTTAATCAATCAAGGATTTTCAAGAGGAAAGGTTGACACTATTCTCTTTATTAAACGTGAAGGAAAACATTCTATTTTAGTTCAAGTATATGTAGATGATATTATCTTTGGATCTACTAATATGAAGTTGGTTAAAGAATTTTTAAGTTCTATGCAAGGTGAGTTTGAGATGAGTATGATGGGGGAGTTAAATTTCTTCCTCGGACTTCAAATTAGACAACTTAAAGATGGAACCTTCATAAGTCAAACTAAATATTGCAATGAGTTGCTTAAGAGGTTTGATATGACAAACTCCAAGTCTATTGATACACCAATGCCTACGACGACAAGTCTTGATCGTGATGAAAGAGGTAAGGAAGTAGATATAAAAAGGTATCGAGGTATGATTGGCTCTCTTCTTTATCTTACCGCATCGCGTCCCGATATTATGTTCAGTGTATATATGTGCGCTAGGTTTCAATATTGCCCTAAGGAATCACATTTAAAATCAGTTAAACACATACTTAGGTATCTTTGTGGTACGTCTAAGTTTGGTTTATGGTATAGCGACAGTATCCTAAGGGTAGTGATTATTCCTTGGTAGGTTTTTCCGATTCCGACTTTGTCGGTTGCAAAGTGGATAGGAAAAGCACTAATGGAACTTTTCATTTCTTTTCAAACTCTCTTGTCAGTTGGCATAGCAAAAAGCAAGTTTCTGTTACCTTATCAACTGCAGAGGCGGAGTATATTGCAGCCGGAAATTGTTGTGCCCAAATACTATGGCTAAAATAACAATTGCTCGACTTTAATATCTCTCTCAAACAAATTCCAATCTTATGTGACAATACTAGTGCAATTAATCTTACCAAGAATCCTATTCTTCGTTCACGTACTAAACATATTGAAATCAGGCAATATTTTCTTAGGGATCATGTAGAGAAAGGTGATGTGGTGTTTGAGCATGTTGATAGTGTAAATCAACTAGCCGATATTTTTACAAAACCACTCACTACCAATCCTTTCTTCTTTATCCGTAGGGAACTTGGTGTTCTTGACATATCGGATAGATCTTAGTAATCATTGTTTTTGTTTATATATTATTCTTTGATTTAACTTATCTTGTCTCTAACATCCTGTTATAAAGTGTTATCTTTCATCCATCTCTCATATACTCGAGGTAATATCACTCTTTACTTAGTTACCTTAATTCATTCTTGATATATGTATTTAGTAAGAGTGTGGTGCATGTATTTTGTTTGTATATTTATCTATTTCTTCTATTCTCTTGGATTATGAGTGATTGCTTGTCAAATAATTTGCATACATGATGATATTTTCATATTTTGAGGTATTTTAAGTGGTTTTTGGTGAAATGTGGTGTTGAAAATTTCTGGGTCCCAACAGGCCGACTCATGAGTTGGCTCATGGATTCTTATGCATCGACCTATATGCTCCTTTGAGCCGACTCATTTCAAATTCAAATTGAGTCGACTCATTGATGAATTTGATTCAGCTCACTGTCACCTTGACTGACGTGTGGCTGTCTTGAAAAGACGCGTCGTCTGTCATTTCGCCTCCCTAGGTCGGCACATCAATGCACCCATCCACTTTTCACTTTCCATTTATGATTTATTTAAATTTTTTTTCATTAAAACTCATTATCATTTCATCTTATCATTACCAACACATACCATTCTCATATTCTCTCAAGTTTCCATCTTCTTCCTCCAACCCTCAAATCTCTCTAAAAGCTTCATTTTCTTTCAAAAATGGCATCAAGACCTACAGGTAAAAGGTCCCGTGGCTCCTCTTTTCAATCATCTCTTCTTGTTAGTGCCCTGTCTCTTCTTCCATCTGATTTGGTTGAAGTTTACAGCAAGAAATTCAAGAACAGGAAGGTAATTCCTCAATATGTCTACTCAAGAACAACTGCTACTCAAATGCACATTCCCCACATTATTGAACTTATGGAATTCCAAGGTATCAATCCTTTTCTATCCTGTCATGTTGAATATAATGAGGATTTGGTTAAGATGTTCTATGCTGGTTTGGTTGGCACTTTTAAGGGTTTCGAATTCAATTTCCGTATGGGCTCTAGAATGCTTGCGGTCAATGCTCAAGTGTGGAAAGATCTATTTCGCATTGATCCTGAAGAAGCTAGTATTTTGATGACAGATACTTCTCAAGTTGACAACTACACCTTCCATACTGAACTCAATGGTATGCTTAAAGAACCTTTTGTTGGTTTCGTTGTTAATTCTGAATTGTTTCCGAATAACATTACTACTGGAAAAGTTAAGCCGGTGGATCGTATCCTTCATTGGATTGTTGCCCACAACTTACGGACCAAGAAAGGTGGCTTCTCTCATATTGATATGAGTGAAGTGCATTTGGTTTATATTCTTCGAAACAAGTTCAAAGTCAACTGGCCTCACTATTTTACGAGTCATATTTTTTCCTTAAAGGAAATGAAAGGCGTTGCTCTTGCTTATCCTTCCATTATTCAGAAGATTATTGACAAAGCTGAGATTGTTGGTTTTGATGTACCTTTGGTGTCCGTTCCGGATACAAATTGGTTTCAGCAAAAGACCCTAAGCCTTATGGGTCACATATGGGACTCTCAAGAACGCCGGTATCGGTATGTGGGAAGAGCTGATCAAAATCAACCACTTGAAGATAATTCTGATGGAGATGATCCTGAAGATCAACATCAACCAAATGAGATTCTGAATGAAGACTTGCCCGCTGACAATGAAGAATGGAATGGCATACACTCAAATGAATCCTATGAAAATCAAGGTTGGGGTGAATGGCAAAACACCGGGTGGACTAACACCACTACTCGATTTGCTCCTCCCTCTCCTCCTACATCTCAATCGCAACAAGATGATCCGTCGAGAATAATGGCGATGCTCCAAAATATGCAACTTCAACAACTGGCTTACTACAACACTCAGGTTGAGAGATACACCGAGATAGAGCGGCGTTTAACTGAGCAAGACACCGCCTTTGCTGAGTATGTGTCTGTTCAAGACACTAGGTACACTGCGTTGCAGGATCACTTGGTTGCTCAGGACACTTTCTTCAACTCGCTCAACAGTAGTTTTCTTCAGTTCACAGAAAATGACATGGATGATTCACAGCCCATCACCTATCATCGTCGTTACCCTTCCACTAGGGATCGTTATCCACACCCTTGAGAGAATAGTTGCATCATATGTAATTGTCATGACTATGATTTTGGTTTATGTAATGTTTGCTTTGTTTGTTTGAATGAACTTTTATTTCTCATTAATCCCATTGTTTTGTTTATTCTCATTTTTTTACTCGCCTTTCCAAATTGTGTGTTTGTGAATGCGTGGTTCTATCGCAATTGGCTTATAAATTGACATTTATTTCAGCTTGCTATCTTTATTCTTCGATTCACTCATATGGTTTCTCTTCTTTTTGATGTTGTCAAAGGGGGAGATGATATTGAGATCAATGTATATAAGATCGGGTCACATAATCAGGGGGAGTTTGGCGATTGATTCATCAAGTTTTTTCCATCATCAAAAAGGGGGAGTTTGTGTGACACGAAATGGTTTTAATGTGTCAAAAACTTGGCATGTTTCGAAAGCTTGACAGGTTCAAAATGAAAAAGCAAGGATTGGCATTTTTGGAAAAACATACTGAATGAGCCGACTCAAATTCATCAATGAGCCGACTCATTCAGTGTTAAATTGATGACAAACACACGGGTCCAAACAGGCTGCCTGATGCATCATTTTGGTCGACTCATAAGTGTGGATGAGTCGACTCAAAACCCTTTATGAGCCGACTCATTCAATTGTAAAATGGTGGCAAACGCACGGTTCCAAACAGGCTGCTTGGGGCATGATTTTGGTCGACTCATGAGTATGGATGAGCCGACTCAAAATCCCTCATGAGTCGACTCATCAATAAGTGTTTTCTTCTCATTTTCCACGGGTATCAACATGCTTCCTCTATGTTGATTTTGGTCGACTCATCTGTAAGTTTGAGACGGCTCATTTAATGATTTGAGTCGGCTCATTACTGTGCTGACTCATTTTTTCATTTATTTTTCCCTCTCTTATGTTCATTTTCTCTAACCAATATAAATAGCTGCTTAATTTCTTTTGAGATGTTTCAACAAGGAAAGTGAAAGATATACACATAGCTCTCTTCATCTTCTTCATTCTTGCATCAATCAAACAATTACACACAACAATATTTGTTTGATCTTAGTGTACGTTTTGAAGATAACGTTCAATCGTGAATCAGAATTTCAGATTGGGTTTAGAGTGTGTGGGTTTTCCTTGGAAAAATCCGTAGGGTTTTATCCTCCAAGATCATTGAAGATTTGGGGGTTTTGCACACATTGATCGGTCGTAGATTCAGCCGAGTGAGGTAGATTGAAGATCAAGTGGATCGTTCTCTCATATCACGGTAGACGGAGGATTGCGAAGGTCTTTGTGGGTTCACAAGTGTGGGAGAAACTCAGCCGTGCTCAAAGTTTGAAGAATCGTGTATTCTTGCAATAAGGGAGCAATTAATCGGAGGCTTTCTCGACACGCGTGGAAGACTTGATTCTACTTCAGATCAAGGGACAATAAGAAGATTTGACAGCACATTCAACGTGGTTTGGTTTGTTGGTTAATTCATTTCTTTTCTTGTAAAACAATTGCGATTTAATAAAATTGCCCAATTCAATTTCGAATTGGGGGCAGAGTACTTCGAGCGAGGACGACGAAGGAACTGCCTCAACAAATTCCTTGTGTTCTTATCATTTCTCGCATTTTACTTTTGTTCATATTGATATTGTGTGCTTGAAAATTCTGGTGTATCAAATTAGTGCAAATAAGGTGTTTGATAAATTGCTTCACTCAAAAGTGTTAACTTGAGTGGGTAAAATTCTGCACTAGTTGATACAACAAAATTGTCTTTGGAGTGTGCACTCCAAGTGTTTGATAAAAAGCTCAATCACACAAAATCAATATCTTTGTGCTTGATTTCTTCAACAATCATTGTTAAGAATAGTTTTATCAAGTGCTGAATATTCAAGTGAATCATTTGTGAAATATTAATTCATCTAGTCATTTTTTCATTCCAATTGTGTTTTACGCATATCCGATCTCTGGTGACTTCTAATTTGAACTAGACGATTTTCCGAGAAACTTCCGCTATTCTCTTTCAACTTAATTTTGAAAAGATAAATTTTTAAAAAGGGATCTATTCAACCCCCCTTCTAGATCCGCGCTATCGTCTAACATTAAGTTGATGATTATGTCGTTATTGTTGTATGCCATTCATAGTTGCATACATGTGCATATTTCAAGTTGGAGCGTATGCTCTATTCAAGTTGGTATGAATTGGAAAATAAGTTGATGATGCCTAGATAACTTGGAAATGTTTTAAGTTGGGAGTTTACTCTGAATGGTACCATATGCATATAAGTGGAGTCACATCGAGTTTCATAATAATTATGTTGTTTGTTGGTTGTAAGTTGCAATGTTGATGTTATTGTTGTGTGAAGTGGTGTGATTATATGATTAACTTGTTTACATATTGATTATCGTATCTTGTTTATGTTATTAGATATCTCACCCCTTCTGTTTGAATGTTGCCCTCTATTGGTAACATGCAGGTAACGAAGAGTCCAGTACTTAGTAGCTTGGAGTTGGTGTTTAATGCTCTGATACGTAGTACTTCAGGGGGGGGGGATGAACGCATGTTTTGTCTTTGTGGATTTTTTTTAAGTTTAAAATAGGAAAAAATGTGATATCCCATGTTTGTTGATGAAATTTTATAACTCTGATTTATTAATTAAAGTTGGGTAGAAATGGGATGTTACATTAGTGGTATCAGAGCAGGTCGGTCTGTCTGACCAAGTTATGAGTCATAGTTGTCTAATAATTGAGTATTGTTATGTGGTTCTAATTTTTGTTATGTTGTAGTGCTGATTTGATATGGTTGGAAGAAACGATGATGTGATAACTGCTGCAATGCAAGCAATGGCTCAGTCTATGCAGAACTTGGCGAATGCTGGCGGGAATGATGAGTCTCGTACCTTTGCGACTTTTCAGAGGGAGAAGCCGCCTACCTTCAAGGGAAAGAATGACCCTGGTGCTGCATTGGTTTGGTTGAAAGAAATTGAGAGGATTTTCTGTGTCATGGATTGCACTCCAACATAGAAAGTTCGTTATGGAACTCATTTGTTGGCAGTCGAAGATGATGACTGGTGGTTGGAAACTAGAGAAAGGTTGGAAGATGCAGGGGAATGTCGCTCCCCGGACTTTCGTCTGTCGTACTCGATGGGATCCACGCTAACTTGATTGTGGTTAAAAGGGGATAGTGTATATGCTAAACTGTGCATAAGGAGCTCGGGAGAAAAGAATGTATAGAGTGTCAGTGCAAAAGAAAGTGAGAGTGATCAAGACTGAGACTAAGGAAAAGAGAAACTGGGAGGAGGAGAGGGGGAAGACAAAGAGACTTTTGTTCGAGAACTGTTAAGTTATGCCTACGTATCCTCTCGTGCAATGAGGAAGTCAGAACACCGTAGTTCGACTCAAAGAGACTGGATGTTTTTGTTGTGAACTGCTTGCTTGTCTATGCTCAAGTGTGTGACTCGTCTGGCTCGAGTGCTAACTGTCTTGCATTAGACGGAAGAAGCGAGTTCTCGTTTTCAGAGTGAGTGTGATGAGAAAAGAATCCCGGAGGAGACGTTTATTGTTTTTTTTTGTGTTTTCAGTTTTTTATTGTTTTTTTTATGTTTTGCATAAGATAATGAGCTTAAGCCTAAATCAAGGTTTGTAAACTCATTATATCCTCCCTGGTTAGGGATAATGAGCCTACTCAAGTATGAGATGGAAATCTCAACTTAATTACCCTAATGATACATGATTAAGATCATTAACCTACTTGTGATTATTAAGATGTTTTTGGTTTTTTTGTCTAGTGTTAAGTAATGAGTTTAATCTCTAATCATGGATTAGTGAACTCATTACACCATCCTAAGAAAAGGATGATAGATGAGAACACTTAAGCTGAGGAAGATTTCTCAACTTAATCCATGGTTAGGGATTAAATTCATTATATAACAAGTCTTTATTAAGTGGATTTTAATTAAAGGTTGGGTGAAGAAGTGTTTTTTTATGTTTGCAAGACTTTAGCATGGGGGGACTTGTCCGTTAAACACTAGGGTTAGTCCCTCTAAACCATAAGCAAGAGATGTAACCCTAATATAAGGCCCAAGTTACAAGCTTAAGTCTTAATAGTTATTAGGTGTTTTGATTAAGAGGTGTAAACAAATTAAAGGTTTAACACTAAAGATTAAAGTTATACACTCCATCCCAAGATAAGGATGCAAGCATAATCTTAATTCAAAGTCCTAAAGCTTTAACTATTTAGCCTTAATTATTAGATGAGAAGAGAGGCTCAAGGAGACTCAAAGGTAAAAAACTAAGGGGAGACTATATACAACCCTAAAGTTATCATGCTTGGGTGTTCCTATGGTTTGTGAGGCTTAAGAGAAAGATCTTCAGGAGGCCACCAATGAAGAAGAAACAAATGAAAAGAGAAGAGAAAGGAGAACAAAACGCCACCCCAAACTCCCAAAACCTCCAGAATCAATCATTAAACACCATAGAACATGAATCCAGCAACAAAAACAATGTATCATGCACATACAAAGAGAATCGAATCAAACAAGTTTCAGGGTTAAACTTTTAAAAGCTTCATACATACTTGTTTCTTAACCATTTTCCATCATTCAAAGCTCATTGTGATCAGGACAACATGTTCTTTCATATTGCAACATAAAAAACAAGTTCTGGAAAAATGATTTGAGATGACTACCTGAACTGGAGCTTTCCAAACCCGAGCTTTCTGGCCTCTTTCTTTGTGCAATCAACCTCCAATGGTCTCCCTTGAGTGAATGGAATGCTTAGAACATGCTTGAATGGCCTCCTTTGAGATTTCCAGTTCTTCCAACTCAGAAATCATGTTTTGGCTATGGGGGTTTTCAGGCCATTGTAAGTGGTGCTTTGTGATCCTTGAGTGATGTTTAGTTGATTGGTGAAGGAATGAGTGAGTTTGAGTGGCTAGGCAGTGAGATTCGATGACTTGAAGGTTTGGCCAATTTTTGTGATTCTCAGCCTATGGATGGTTTCAGGCTTGTGTGTTATATGCTTTGAGGTGCTTAGGGTTTGCATAAAGTATTGTGATTGGTTCAGAGAGTTGTTGTGGCACAGGATGATTGGTATGGTGAGTTTTGCAAAAAAATCAAAGTTGGTGTACCATGAGTATGGGCTGGGACAAAGCTGGTTATTTGGCTTGTCTTGGATCACCTGAGTTTCTGGAGGTCCCTTGGATTGAATTTGATGATCTGCAGCACTTGGATCATGAGATAACATAGCTTTTGCACTTTCACAACTTTGGATTTTCTTGAAGAATAAGGCATGAATTCTTGTGAACCAAGACACAAATTTGGTCAAGTCAAGTTGTGTTATCATGTTATGATGCTTAGAGGTGGATTAGAGGTCATTAGAAGTCTTGGAAATCAAATTTGCAAAATTCCCTCTTTGGCACATACTTGAAAATTATAAGATTTTTGCCAACTTTGAATCATCATAACTTGAGTTGTAGGATGAATCAAGAGGAGTTCTTGTAATTTTTGAAAATGGGAAGATCCAATCTACAACTTTGATGTTCAAAATTTTTCCATTTGAAGCCTTTTTGATCAAGAAAGAGGAGGCTGAAAATCTTTCCCAAAATGGAAAGTTTTCATTACAAGTCATGTCCAAAAATGGAAAGTTTGAAAATGGCTCAAAATTCTTCAATCTTGTGAACTTATAACCACTTCTTAGATCAAATAAAGATCATAGGAACTCAAAATGATGAAGATGACTCTTTGGTACCATTGGTGGTGGCCTCAGATGTCCTGATTTTGACTTTTCTTGCACAACAAGTTATCCATTGATCAGATGCCTTCCATAGTGAATTTTCTCATCAAATTTGGTACACATGATCCTTATAACATATAAAGACCATTAGAATCAAGAATGACCAAAAAATTTGAGATTAAGGGCCTCAAACCCAAAACCCTAATTTTAGGTCATCTGTGTAGGAACTGCTCAGTCTGCTTGAACACCTTTGTAATTCTTTGTGACATTTTGACTTTTAAGAACCCTGGGGAGCATATTATGATAATAGAACACACATGGACATTATTTACAAGCTTCAAGGCCTTTGAGATGGCTCATATCACTTCTTTGGATTCTCCTGATCAGAAACCCTAATTGTGAAACCTATGTAGTGAAACAAATATGCAATGTGAGATGATATGCTTATGCAAATGAAATATGAAAGATCATAAGCCATGGTGTGAGAAAAAGTGAGGGCAAATTTGGGGTGTTTACAGCTGCCCCTATTCAAGCATGAATTAGCTGTACAGGGTGTAAGTACCTGGTTTAACAGACAAACAAGATAACTTGTAGTTGA
Source organism: Lathyrus aphaca (assembly GCA_963966055.1). Classification (NCBI taxonomy): domain Eukaryota; kingdom Viridiplantae; phylum Streptophyta; class Magnoliopsida; order Fabales; family Fabaceae; genus Lathyrus; species Lathyrus aphaca. The sequence goes on from OZ014520.1 coordinate 179,159,070, forward strand.
ATACCAAGACAGTCCGGAATTTGCACTCTTTATTAAAAGAAGGAAAGGGATATAAATTGTAACATGAAGTATAGTATGAGTATCAAATGAAAGCGATGGTGGACGACCATCGAGCAGAGGACGATTGTTGGGGATGAAAAACGGTAAGTAAAGCAATGACGAGGACGAACATCATGTTGGGAAATAAAGAGACCGCGACGGGGACGGACATCGGTTAAAATGATGAAGGACGATCATTAGGATAAAGACAAAGACCACGACGGGGACAGCCATCGGGTAAAGAAATAAAACTCTCTGGGGATTAAAGAAATGAGGAAAGCACTGACGGGGACGGCCATCAGGTTAAAGGGTAAATAAACCGCGACGGGGACGGCCATCGGGTAAAAGAATAAATGAAATAATGATGAGGGAAGGTCGTCAAAAGGTGAAGGAAGATCACCTAGTAGGGGACGACTGCTGAAAATATCATGACATAGGACAAATGCCGGATAGAAAAGATCAACGATGGGGACGACCATTGGATAAGCATGATGAAGACGATCATCAAGAGGTGAAGGACGATCACCTAGCAGGGTACGACTGCTTTGTTGGGGATTATCTCGACATATGACAAATGTCGGATAACAAAGATCAACGATGGGGACGACCATCAGATAAATGATGAGGGACGGTCATCATAAGGTGAAAGACGATCACCTAGCAGGGGACGACTGCTAAAAAGATATCGCGACATAGGACGAATGCCGGATAGAAAGTTTCAACAATGGGGATTCCACTGGGAGAAAGGATGGGGGACGGTCATCCAAAGGTGAAGGACGATCACCTGGTAGGGGACGGCTGCCGAAAATATCACGAATGGATAGAAAAGTTGTTTTGTTGGTGACTTACTAGGGAATGGTAAACACAGACAAGTGCTTACACTTTAAAATAAACGGTATAAGTGTTTGACAGTGTGTATAGACTAAAGATGCAGACGAGCATCTTTAGGACCACGATACAGATGAGTATCGATAGAAACAAACGCTGACATGTGTTTAAGGATAATGATACGGACGAGTATCAATCGGTTAAGCAAGGAACACAGACGAGTGTTGATCTGCTGAGGAGATGATACATACAAGATACAGACGAGTATCAGAGGATTGTGTATAAGTATGTACAAGTGTTTGACCTGCTGGGGAAATATGTGCAAGACACGGACGAGTGTCAAAACGATTGAGCAAGGGACACGAACGAGTGTTTGACTTGCTGGGGAAGTATGACACGGGAGAGTGTCAAAAAGAATATGTACAAGTATGAATGTATTGAGAGTGCAAAAAGTATTCTGGCTTTGTCTGCGGGGGATAAGTTTTGTATATTGCTGGTGAAGTGATTCTAATGTTTGTAGGTGATTGGCTCGAACTTGGCTTATCATCATGCAAATGTTTGATTTTTGCTGTAATGCTCCATATAGACGGAATATTACGCCTATTTTGGGGAAAATATGATGTGAATGCTATGATTATGCAAAATGAGAGAACCGATCCGAGATCTGGATCCTGCAGGGAAAAAGATCTCTAGGCGATCTGTCTGGAGGGAGAACTCCGCTGGGGAAAGAGATCATTGGTCGATTTGTGGGGAGAGAGGATCACCGAACGATCTTCCTAGGGAACTCTGTGGGGATCTCGGCTGGGGAAGCTTCTGTTGAAGAGACTCATGCTGGGGAGGAACTGGCAACTCTGATAGGGAACATAAAGTCCTGGCGACTGGTTGAGGAAAAGAAAAACTCTGGAAACTTGCTGGGGAACAACAGTTCAAGCATTGCTCGGGAGATCCTGCTTGGGGAGAAGATAACTTCTGTGAAGTAATCTGTTGTAACTCCTTCGTCCAAGCGACACACTGGGGATTTAATGAGTTTCTCGAAGGATCCTCTAAGGGGATGGCAGCTTCATGGGGGGAAACTCCTGTCAAGTAACCCTGCTGATGAGGTGATTGCTGACTTGGCTGGGGATACGAGGCTTGATATACCCCATGCTGTGAGATTGTATGTCTTGAGTACCTGCGACCTGTTAAAAAGAAACGCACAAGTGTCTCGAGGTATCCTCAACCGGATTCCGTCATAGGAGTTAGATTTTCTCAAGAGTGCATATTTCCTACAAGCATATATTGAAAATGGCTTATATGTTTTCATGCAAGTGTTGTATTATGAGCTTTGGACATTTTGCAAACGAAACAAAAATGTACAAAACAAAGTGTGACTGCATATTCTGATTTTATTGATTTGTGTGCCCTGAATGGGAAAGTACAGTGAATAAGCGAATCCCTGAAAGAAGGAGATTTCTGTAAATTGAGAAAATAAAGGTGTTGGCAATGTTGAAGTTGACGCTCCGGTGAGCTTCCTTTTCTATGAACTGTATGACCTTGACGTTCTTCTTATCTTGCTTTCTGAAGAAGGTTGATTCTGACCGACGCTTTATCCTTTCGAAGCTTGCCATGTTGTGAGTGATACATACGAATTCAAAATGTAGTTGTTCGCTTTTTCCCAGATTTTGCGTGGATCGCCCTTTCGGGTTTTCAATCCACCGGGATACCCATTTTTTCCTGAGCTGTCCGATGTGGCTTTTCAACTCAGCGGGTGTACACATTGTTTTTTAATTTTTCCCTTATTTTTGCCCGAGTCTTTTATTCTGTTTTTGACTCGCCGGCATGCCCTAGTCTTTTATTCTGTTTTTATGTCCAGCGGGTCTTTTATGCAAAGTATTTTTTAACTGCATCTGAATTCACATGAGATAAGAAATCCTCGCCATCCATAGTAGTGAACATTAGTGCCCCACCAGAGAAAACTTTCTTTACTATGAATGGGCCTTCATAGTTTGGCGTCCATTTGCCCCTGTGGTCTGTATGAGGAGGAAGAAGTCTTTTCAGAACAAGCTCTCCCATTTGGTATTCCCGAGGTCTGACTTTCTGATCAAATGCTTTCTTCATTCGCTTTTGATATAACTGCCCATGACAGATGGATGCTAATCTTTTTTCTTCAATCAGACTCAGTTGATTATATCGAGATCGGACCCATTATGCTTCATCCAGTTTCACATCCATCATTACCCGTAAGGAGGGTAGTTCAACTTCAACAGGTAGGACAACTTCCATACTATACACAAGCTGATAAGGTGTTGCCCCAGTATATGTTCTAATAGAGGTTCGGTACCCCTGCAAGGAAAATGGTAGCATTTCGTGCAAGTCTTTGTAGGTGACTACCATCTTTTGCACAATCTTCTTAATATTCTTGTTAGCAACCTCAACAGCGCCATTCATCTTTGGCCTGTAAGGAGAAGAGTTGTGATGTTGAATTTTGAAGTCCCGGCAAAGTTCTGCCATCATCTTGTTATTCAAATTGGAACCATTATCAGTAATGATTCGCTTGGGAACTCCATATCGACAGATGATATCCCTTTTCAGAAATCGGGCTACCACTTGCCTGGTGACGTTTGCATACAAAGATGCTTCAACCTATTGTGTGAAGTAATAAATGGCTACCAGGATGAATCTGTGACCATTTGAAGTAGTCGGTTCAATCTTTCCAATCATATCAATGCCCCGCATGGAGAAGGGCCAATGTGAAGACATTACATTCAAAGGATTCGGAGGCACATTCACTTTATCTGCGTAGATCTGGCATTTGTGGCATTTTCTGGTGTAGGCGCAACAGTCTGCTTCCATTGTGATCCAGTAGTAACCCAATCTTAATAACTTTGCCATTGCATGTCCTCCGACATGGATACCGAAAGAACCTTCATGTACTTCATGCATCAGTAGGTCTGCTTCCTTCTTGTCAACACATCTGAGCAAGACCATGTTGAAGTTTTGCTTGTACAAAGAACCATCAGTATTGAGGAAGAAATTACCGGTTAGCCTTCTTAATGTCTTCTTATCGTTTGACGATGCCCCAGGTGGGTATGTCTGATTTTCCAAGAAGCATTTGATGTCATGGTACCAAGGCTTGTTATCAATGACAGTGTCCACAGAGAATACATATGCCGGTCTGTCCAGTCTGGATAGCAAAATCTAAGGTACATAATTGGAGACCTGTACTTTAATCATGGATGAAATGGTAGCCAAAGCGTCTGCAAACTGATTCTCATCTCGAGGGATGTATTAAAGCTTAACTGTTGTGAAGAAGGTCAACAATCTCCTCGTATAGTCACGGTAGGGAATCATATGCTCCTTATGAGTTTACCATTTGTCGTTGGTCTGGTTGATTACCAAAGTTGAATCTCCGAATACATTCAAGGTTTTAATCCTGAGGTAAATGGCTTCCTCAAGACCCATGATACAAGCTTCGTATTCTACTTCGTTGTTAGTGCAGGCAAAGGTGAGCCTTGCTGAGAAAGGCATATGAACCCCTTTAGGTGTAATAAGAACTGCACCAACCCCACGACCGTTGCAATTAACTTCCCCGTCAAACATCATAGTCCATGCTTATTCTGGGTCAGGCCCTTCAGTGTGAATAGGCTCTTCACAATCTTTTGCTGTTAAGAACATGATGTCTTCATCAGGGAAGTCAAATCTCATAGGCTGGTAATCATCAATGGTTTGCTCAGCCAGATAGTCAGATAATACACTGCCCTTGATGGCTTTCTGAGAGGTGTATTGTATGTCATATTCTGTTAGAATCATTTGCCACCTGGAAACCCTTCCGGTAAGTGTTGGCTTCTCAAATATGTACTTGACTGGATTCATCTTTGAGATCAATAAGGTAGTATGAGTTAACATATACTGTCTTAGTCGGCGAGCAGCCCACGCTAAAGCACAAAACATTTTCTCGAGCAGTGAATAACGTTGTTCGCAGTCGATAAACATTTTGCTTAGGTAGTATATTGCATACTCTTTTCGACCAGACTCGTCATGCTGGCCCAACACACACCCCATCGACTCTTCTAATACTGTCAGGTACATGATTAGAGGTCTTCCTTCGACTGGAGGCATGAGAATTGGAGGTTCTTGCAGATATTCTTTGATCTTGTCAAAAGCTCTCTGATATTCATTGTTCCACCTGACTGTTTGCTCTTTTCTTAACAGCTTGAACAAGGGTTCGCATGTTGTAGTGAGATGAGATATGAACCTTGATATGTAGTTCAATCTACCTAAGAACCCTCGAACTTCATTCTCAGTCTTAGGTGCAAGCATTTCCTTAATAGCTTTGACTTTATCGGGATCAACCTTAATTCCTTTTTCACTTACAATAAAACCCAACAGCTTACCGGAACATACCCCGAATGTGCATTTGTTGGGGTTCAACCTTAGCTGATACTTCCTCAGACGCTTGAATAGTTTTAACAGATTCACCAAATGATCTTCCTCTGTAAGGGACTTGGCAATCATATCATCCACATAGCACTCGATTTCTTTATGGATCATGTCTTGGAATAATGTTACCATAACCTGTTGATACGTTGCACCGGCGTTCTTCAGACCAAACGACATTACCTTGTAGCAGAGCGTGCCCCAAGGTGTGATGAAGGTTGTCTTCTCCATGTCTTTAGGTGACATCTTAATCTGATTGTATCCAGAAAATCCATCCATAAAAGAAAATACCGAGAACTGAGCTGTGTTATCCACCGATACATCAATGTGAGGTAATGGGAAGTCATCTTTCGGGCTAGCTCTGTTCAGATCCCGGTAATCCACACACATACGCACCTTGCCATCCTTCTTAGGTACGGGTACAATGTTAGCAACCCACGGCGGGTAACTATTTACAGCAAGAAAACCGGCGTCCCACTGCTTTTGTACTTCCTCTTTGATTTTCATGGCCATGTCCGGGCGAGTACGACGCAATTTCTGTTTAACTGGTGGGCAATCCTCTTTCAATGGCAGCTTGTGCATGACAATATATGTATCCAAACCCGGCATATCTTGATAGAACCAAGCGAACACATCGACATATTCGCGCATCATACTGATAAGTTGTTCTTTTACTGGAGCTTGCAGACTGGCTCCAATCTTCACTTCTTTCACATCTTCTTCGGTACCAAGATTGATGGTCTCAACCTCCTCCTGATGAGGAGCAATCACCTTTTCCTCTCGCCTCAATAACCTGGATAGCTCTTCAGGTAAATAGTAGTCTTCTTCAACCCCTTCATCTGCTTGATTAATCTAATTGTCGAAGTCATACGAGGTCATAGTAATGTCGTTGTCGGTGCAATCTGGAGGGCTATCTCTGTAAGGGTTGATATTTGGTTCATTTTAGTGATTGATTTTATCTTATTTAGAAAAAGTGAATGAAGTTATTATTGAGAAAAACATTGCCATTTATTGTTTTGTGTGAAAAATAACAAAAATGAAAAGACAGTGAGCGAAAAAGATCGTTTGTAAAAAATGTCCATTGTTCATTAATATTCAATTTGCACAAAATACATATGGCCCTATTACAAAATGAGTCCCGACATCTTGGGCAAGATGCAGGACTTTGATGCATGCTTAAAATAGGAAATAATAATTACTCTGCAGCAGTAACCCTTATAATTTCTTGGGAAGACCAGTTGAGGACTTGTTGGCCTGGGACTCTTGGACGGATCTAGCTTTCCAGGTTGTAGTCACTCTCAGCCTCGTCTTCCAAAGTGTTGACAACATCAGGGGTCAACATCCCACCACTTATGAACTTGGGAGCTTCAGCAGCCTCCTCTGGAACTTGTCGGGATGGTCTGTAACCCAAACCGAATTTTTCTTCTTTTATATCCACCTTCAGTAGCTTGCCCCAGCCTTGGGCATTCCCTTCTTCCATAACCTTCCGAGCCTGTTTGTAGGAAGTAATTGAGGTACCCATCCTTTCCTCTTGGGATGCAGCAACCACCTCAGTTGTTGCTTCGTTGATATTCAAAGCTTCAAAACCCTGACTCATGGTTTCATGGATTTCTCCATCCATCTCTATGTACTTGTACGTAGCAAGGTGACTGAAGAAGATGTCTTCTTCTCCACAAATTGTGATAATTTGGCCCTCCCACTCATATTTTAACTTCTGGTGAAGGGTAGACGTTACCGCGCCGAGGACGTGAATACAGGATCGACCCAACAAACAGTTGTAGGCAGACTGTATGTCCATCACATAGAAGGTAGTTTTAAACGCTTGTAGGCCATTTACCACAGGCAGCTCAACCTCTCCCAGAACCTATCTCTTAGAACCATCAAAAGCTCTAACAACTAGGTTGCTCGGACGGAGTGCAAGACCATCATACTCCAGCTTGACTAATGCTTTCTTTGGCAACACATTGAGTGATGATCCGGTATCAACAAGGACATGAGAAAGTACGACACCTTTGCATTCCAAAGTGATATGCAAAGCCTTGTTGTGATTACGCCCTTCCGTAGTCAAGTCAGTATCGGTGAAACCTAGTCCATGACTAGTATTGACGTTTGCAACCACCGTTTCTAACTGATTGAATATGATCTCCTCAGGCACATAAGCTGCGTGCAAGACTTTGAGTAGTGCATTCTGGTGAGCCTCGGAACACATGAGCAGAGATAGAATGAAGATCTTGGAGGGTGTTTGGTGGAGCTGATCCACAACCTTGTAGTCACTTCTCTTGATAATCCTCATAAAATCGTCTACATCTTGATCAAAGGGTGTCTTCTGAGTTTCTTTTGCAGCTGGTTCTTCTGGCACCACACTTTTGCCTTTTGCTTTTGCAGCGACTTCTGCTTCAGCATTAACTCTGGGAAAATGTGAAGCGAAGAGACGTCTGCTTCGAGTGAAGCCTCCGCCTCCCCCGACATTGTCGATTTGTGGAGCAGATGTTGAGGAGTCCAGAGTGATTTTCTTTCCATAGCAGTAAAGATCCGAACCATAATGCCAAGGCACAACACTGTTGTTATTATAAGGAACTGGTCCAGGCACCGTGATGGTCACCAGACTAATTGCAGCAGAAGAAGGAGTTGTGATCGTTTGTGGATCATAGTAGATGGTGACAGGAAATCTGATCGAAGATGGTGCAGGTGCAGGAAATTGTTGATATTGAGGAGGGTGTTGTTGAAAATTATTGTTAAGAGAATCCGGAACATGAATGGTTGTTGAGTCATAATAAATGGTGACCGTTGAGACGTCTTCATTGATAGTTGTTGTTGTAGTAGACTCCGTTGAAAAGATGTTTGTTGATGTTGTAGGAGATTCCTTTGAAATAGTGTTTGTTGGTGTTGTAGGAGAGAAGTTTGTTGAAGTTGTAGAAGCGGGAACCGTTGATGTGATCTGTAGAATGCCTTCTCTGATAAGATTGCTGATACCCTTTCTCAGATTTGCACAATCATTGGTAGAAACTTTGCAAGCTTCACAACAGTCCTCACAACCTGGAAACACTTGGCACTTCAATAGCTGAGCTTTCACTTCGGCCAGTGGTGTTTGAATGTTTGCAATGTCATCAATCAGAATTGCTGGTTGGTCTTCCTCAATAGCATTAATCCTCGGTCCACCATGATTCGGTATTGGATTCTTTGTGACATTTGGTGGAGGTGCGAAATTCAATGCTTTGGAATCAATCAGATCTTGGACTTTCATGTGCAAGGCCCTGCATTTCTCCGTTGAATGGCCAAGTGCATTGGAGTGAAAAGCACATATGGCATTGACATCATAATTCCTTGGAAGATTCAGAGGATCTGGTGGAGCCAAAGTTCTTAGTTCAGTCAGATTAAGCTCCAATAGCTGTGGGAGTAAGGCTGCATAGGGCATCGGGATGGGATCGATCACCCCGTTAGTTTGAGACAGCCTTTGTTGGAAAAGACGTTGCTGCTGATTGTTGCTGTTGTAAGATCTTTGTTGTTGTTGTGGAAACTATTGTTGCTGAAGATACTGTTGTTGTTGAGGTGCTGGAGCAGGAATGGTGACTGCAGCCACTGATCTTTGCAAGTATTGGGGCCTACCTCTGTTAACATGCACTGCATTAGTCTATCCTGTTCTTCTGGGTCCGGAGAATGGTTTCCTTGCATTGCTAGAGCTAGCACCATTGTCAGAGATCTTACCCATCTTCAATAGGCTTTCAATTCTCTCTCCCGCTATAACCACATCAGAAAAGCTAGTAGAAGAGAAGGCAACAAGTCTATCAATATAGGTTCCTTGCAAGGTGTTCATAAACATATCATCCATTTCCCTTTCAGACATAGGTGGCTGGACAATGACAGCGAGTTGTCTCCACCTTTGAGCGTATTCATGGAAACTTTCTCTTGAAGATTGAGACATACCCATCAGGAGGGTCCTATTGGGAGCCATATCTAGGTTGTACTGATATTAACGTATAAAGGCCTCGGCTAAGTCCTTCCAGTTTCTGATAGTAGCCCTTGATAGGTGTGAATACCACTCTCTGGATGCCCCGATTAAACTGTCTTCAAATCCCAAAGAGTTTTGGGATTCCAAGGATCTTAACTTCTCTGATATCTCGTCCAGACGATGATCATAAACTTCATCATCCCCAACACCTAACACTGTAAACTGCTCGTCCTGAGGATATTCCTATAGAACACGATCTCCAGTGTTTCTCTGGGTATTTCCAATAACATTGAATTCAGGGTTGATGTGGGGCCCAAAATCTGGTGGATTTGTTTGCGGCTGATCGCGCGCGTTGTTACTTGTACCTCCAGTGCCTGCATGGTTATCTTCTGGAGTTTGCCGCTCAACTAACTCCCTTAATCTTTCCTGGGTCTGTGCTAGCCTAGTCATCACAACCATGAATTGATTCATCTGAGTCCTCACTTCTGTCCTCACATCAGTCATCTGAGTCCTCACATCTGTCAGTTCTTGTTGTAACTGATCCATTTGTAGACTCGGAAGGTTGTTGCGAGTTGGATATCTGTGGATGCAATTGACGGGAAAGACCCTCCTGCGAGCAATATTTCCTAAAACAAGCAGCAAAGTGAGAAAATAACAACAAAACACCTGCAAAAATAAAGAAAATGAGGTTAGCATGCAATGCAATATGTTTATTTGTCTTCAGAGGGTATTCGTTTTGGCTCTTTGGTTTTGACCTTCCAGACCTCTGGGAATGATGGAGATGTTGAAGCAAACGAAGTCCAAAAGAAGATCCAGGTAATACATAAACCATACATTACAAATTCCAAAATACATAGTTTATGATTACAACAAGCTCCCATGGTGGGTCAAAATACAATCAAGTCAAGAATACAAACAAAATCACCATGGTAAGCCAAAATACAAGTACAAAGAAAATCAAACATCCAATCCATATGCATCCTCCTTGACTTCCTTCAGGAGAGCATCAGTTACTGGTCCAACTGGATGCTCTGTGATGGTGTTGTTGAGAAGGTTTCTAGTTGCAATGGCACTTGTCATCTTCTGGTACTTATCTTGTTCTTTTGCTCTCTTCAACCCCGCCCGGAGTTTCAGCTCAGAGATTTCCTTCCGTGCTGCTAACAGGGCTTCCCGACTCTTCTTCTCATTGGCTTCCAGCTGCTCTATCTTAGCCTGTGTCTTCTGATCTTCTTGCAAACAAGCTTCATTGATCCTGATCCACCTATCCTGACTCTCCTCTAGGTAGTGTTCAACTCTTTCCTTTTGAATCTTTGCTTCCTTGCATGCATTCTTCAACATAAGTTCCCCTTCTCGGGCCTTTCTGATGTAATCGTCAGTCTTCTCGATCTTGGTTACATGCTCTATGCGTAGCTTCTCTAACCTCTCAATGTCTAGACGTCCATCATTCCTTTCCCAAAGGGTCTTCTTCAAGGCTTCAGCTAACTGGGCATTTCTTTCTTTCAACTTTTCAAACTCTTCCAAACTGACTGTGGCTATGGGCTCAACTGTTGATGACCCTGGTACATCTTCCGGGGTGAATGGCATACAAGTAACCTGTCCTCTGATGCGAGACCATTCAGTGTACTGAGCATAAGCTATATTGTTGCATTTCCCCAAAATAACAGTCCCTTTAGTCTGTATATTGTCCCAAGCCCAGGCTGATTGTCGGACAATGGCATGATTGCTCTGAAAGGCACAATAAAGAGATTCTTCTAAGTCCTGCTCCCTTGGTGGATGTATCAATGCATATCCCAATTGTCTTTTAAAAAGCAAAGGATTGTAATTGATGCAACCCTTCACTCCAATAAGAGGTACATTAGGATATTGTCCACAACTTGTAATTATGTCCCTGTCCTTGGTGTTCTGAGTACACCACCTGATGTCTTTTGAAGTAAGTTCAATCATCCTCTTAGCCTAGTTCCTTGTCTGGTGTGGATTCAGGAAAGCTTCCGTCTTCGGCATATGTCTTATCAACCAACTGTAGAAGAGAGGTGCACAACATCTCACCAGTCTCCCTCTCTATTTCTCATTCCTTTGATGAACTGAGTAGTAAAAGTCTCCTAACAAGGTGGGAACTGGGTTCTTGAGCATGAAGATGTGGATGGCATTTTTGCTTACAAACTTAGGCTCGTCTGCAAACAAGATGATACCATAAATACTAAGAGCTAGGAGAGCACACACAATCTCCCAATTCCCTACTACAGCTTGCTTTGTAGCCTGAGTGATCAAGAAATCTAGATGAAGGCCTGGGATTCCAGCCTTAGAAGTTAGGTGCTCATCAATAGTAGCTACTTCCAGATGTAGTGCCTTAGCTATGTCTTCATTTTTTGGAGGGGTCATTTCAGGGTTGAAAGGGATTCCTCTTCTGATAGGGACACCCAATAACATAGAATACGCTTCCAACAAAGGACCAATTTGAAAATCTGGGAAAGTGAAGCAACAAAGGGGAGGGTCATAGAACTAAAGACATGTGTGAATCATTCTCCTCTGTGATGTGTCCAAGCCCATGATAATGTCCAGGATCCCACCATAATGCTCTCTGAATAAGGGAACATGATCAAGGGTGATAAGAGTCTATATCTGTCTGATGCCTGCTAGAGGATACTCAAAGAAGTGGTAGGTGATGTTGCTTTTCCTGGTTGAATCCATACTGAAGGAGACAACTGAAGAGGATAGTTGAAGAAGTGTTGAAGCAGATAAGCTGAGCAGAAGAACGGTCAAAACCAAACCAAGAAGAGATGGATACCCTGTAAAACAAATAGACAAAATGTGAAATGATGAAATATGATGTATGCTGAATGATATGCAAGGGTTTATGATCAGGTGCTGGATTGTCAGTTGCTATGATAGGGTCCTTGAGTGTTCAGAATTCCGGATGAAGGTCTGAGAACCAGTAACCAGGTGAGGGACTCAAATAAAGAGTCACTTGTCCAGGGTTTCAAAGAACTAGTCTAAAATAGTGTAACCTTAAAAAAATTCCAGTAACAAGGTATGTTGAGGCCAATGATTCCTGCAAACCTGTAAACAACCCCACCCACTCACAGGTATTGTTCTAGAACAAGGATCCTCAGGTTCAGAACTATTATGAGAAGTGTAAACACTTCTAACCTGGAGGTACAATGTTTACCATAATCATAAAGGATCCTCCTCTAATTCACCTCAGAAGCTGAAGGTCGTCTAAAAAGGTTATCCAGACTTAGCAGGCTTCCTAGATAGCCCTAGCACTACAGGAGATATGTAGCACAAAGTTCTCAAGAAGAAACCCATGTTTGAACCGTGTTTTCATATTCCTGCACCAGACCGAAATGGAATGGGAAAGAATATGAATCCACTCTAATCCTATGTCTATCACTCAGGCCTTTGTGTTGGACCTTTCTCACTGGAATACCCCTCCCACCAAAGCAAACCAGCAAACCAGCACAAATGATATGATAGTAAAATGAAATGCATAAAGCGGTAAATGAAAGCGATAAAGTAAATGCTGTAAATAAAGCTGTACAGGAAGAAATAAATAAAGCAAAGACAAAAACACATATAGCATATAACACCCCCATAAACACAAACAAACAAGCACTAGGAGAAACCCTCAAAAGAACCAGAAGCCCTGGTTGCAAAGATGTTCCCCAGCAGAGTCTCCAAGCTGTCGCTCCCCGGACTTTCATCCCAGTGCAAACGTGAACGGTCAGAGATGTTGGAGGTTGAGGTTGAATAGAGTCGCCAGCTAGGCATTTTTATCCCGAAGGAAAGGTAATGCTGCATAAACCTGGAAAGATATGGATAAGAGGTTGCGAACCAGAGAAAATGAGTAAGGGGGTTGGTTACGACATGAGAAGGTATTAGCACCCAGATCGTTCGTCGTACTCGACGGGATCCACGCTTACTTGATTGTGTTTAAAAGGGGATATTGTATATGCTAAACTGTGCATAAGGAGTTCGGGAGAAAAGAATGTACAGAGTGTCAATGCAAAAGAAAGTGAGAGTGCTCAAGACTAAGGCTAAGGAAAAGAGAAACTGGGACGAGGAAAGGGGGAAGACAAAGAGACTTTTGTTCGATAACTGTTAAATTATGCCTATGTATCCTCTTGTGCAATGAGGAAGTCAGAACACCGTAGTTCGACTCAAAGAGACTGGATGTTTTTGTTGTGAACTGCTTGCTTGTCTATGCTCAAGTGTGTGACTCGTCTGGCTCGAGTGCTAATTGTCTTGCATTAGACGGAAGAATCTAGTTCTTGTTTTCAGAGTGAGTGTTATGAGAAAAGAATCCCAGAGGAGACGTTTATTGTTTTTTTTGTGTTTTCAGTTTTTTATTGTTTTTTTGATGTTTTGCATAAGATAATGAGCTTAAGCCTAAATCAAGGTTTGTAAACTCATTATATCCTCCCTGGTTAGGGATAATAAGCCTACTCAAGTATGAGATGGAAATCTCAACTTAATTACCCTAATGATACATGATTAAGATCATTAACCTACTTGTGATTATTAAGATGTTTTTGTTTTTGTTTTGTCTAGTGTTAAGTAATAAGTTTAATCTCTAATCATGGATTAGTGAACTCATTACACCATCCTAAGAAAAGGATGATAGATGAGAACAATTAAGTTGAGGAAGACTCCTCAACTTAATCCATGGTTAGGGATTAAATTCATTATATAACAAGTCTTTATTAAGTGGATTTTAATTAAAGGTTGGATGAAGAAGTATTTTTTATGTTTGCAAGACTTTATCATGAGGGGGACTTGTCCATAAACACTAGGGTTAGTCCCTCTAAACCATAAGGAAGAGATGTACCCTAATATAAGGCCCAGGTTACAAGCTTAAGTCTTAATAGTTATTAGGTGTTTTGATTAAGAGGTGTAAACAAATTAAAGGTTTAACACTAAGGATTAAAGTTATACACTCCATCCTAAGATAAGGATGCATGCATAACCCTAATTCAAAGTCCTAAAGCTTTAACTGTTTAGCCTTGATTATTAGATGAAAAGAGAGACTCAAGGAAACTCAAAGGTAAAAAACTAAGGGGAGACTATATACAACCCTAAAGTTATCATGCTTGGGTGTTCCTATGGTTTGTGAGGCTTAAGAGAAAGATCTTCAGGAGGCCACAAAGGAAGAAGAAGCAGATGAAAAGAGAAGAGAAAGGAGAACAGGTTACTTACTTCCTGGAGAAGTTAAGTAACCTAAAAGAAAGAGATAGGAGCAAGATAGCACAAGTGAAGCAAGTTTACTTCAAAGACAAATAGAATATGCAAATGAAGAGATAAGAAGAAGTTTGGATGTGGATGCACATCCACATCCTGATCAACTTACCATGAGCCCCTGAAAGGTTAGTATGAGATGCATAGGGAAAGAAATGAAATGAAATGCAACAAGTAATGATGCAATGACCAAGACCAGAAGCAATCATGCAATGTAAATGTGTCATGAGATGAGGCAAAGTCAAATATGATGCATATGAATTATCATACAAGGGATGAGATGCAAAACAAACATGTTATGAGCTTGAAAATGCATGAACATACATGAAATGAAATGAATGCAAAGCATACCAAATGAATGAAGAAATGATCAAGCAATTTTTATACATCTCCTAAGATGTCTAGGATGACATAAAAGTGCATGGAATGTCATGGCAAGTTCTTATGATGATGATATGCAAAGATGAATGCAAATGATCAATAGAAAATTAGGGTTTTATGAATGTATGAGATGCACATGATAAAAACAGAAGCATACATCATGATAAAAATTTGAAAATGAAATCAAACAAACCCTAAACACACACAAGATCACTCCCCAAAGATGGAGGTTTAAAGCTAAACCTAGAGAAAGTTATGAATTTCCTAAGTTAACTAGGGTTTTTGGGTGGTTCAAAAGGAAAAATGCAAAACAATTTGGAAATGCAATGCAAAATAATAAGTTAAATAACCTATATAGTAGATGCAAAGTATGAAAGAATGCAAAAAGAACCAAATGCAAACTCATCATGGTTGATCAGAAATGATTTTTCTAAGTTTGGGTTAGAAAAATGTGAATTTTAGAAACCCTAATTCAAAGTAAATTGTGAAAACATGATCAAACCTAAAAATAAATTTGTGTGATGGGTTTCTAAATTGTTCTAAATGTATGAGAATGCTTCATGATTTTTTTGGTGATTTTTAAATACCTAAATGTATTTTTAATTAATTAAAATGAATTAATTAATTAAATAAAAAAATTTAAATGATAAAAAATACACTTTTAATGAAAAAATTAAAAATAAAAATGTTTTTTGAGTTTTGAAAAATATTTGAAATGAAAATGCAAAGTTTCATGATTTTAGAAATTAATTTATTATTTTTAATAAATGTATGAAACAAAATGAAAATAAAATAAAAATAAAAATAAAAGTAATCTAAATGAAAGGCTGAGATTGAATGTTGGGAGGATCAAAGGACCAGGGCGTGAGTCAACTTGACTGGTGGTATGGCAATCTGATGGCCAGGATTTGAAGTTCCAATTGGCGCGTGATCCTGTGGCTACAATCCACTCTGATTTAATTAATTCAATTAACTTAATTAATTAGGTTTTAGGGTTTAATGACTCAATCTGGACCACATGTGCGCTTAATTAATCACTCATCCAAGGGATGGCATTTAAACTGGCATTTAAAACAGGATTAGGGCTAAGCACTTTCAGGCGACCGGAGATGAGCTCCGGTCGTCTTCTCCGGCGGGCTCCTCACCCCATCTCCCTCAAAACGCCACTCCAAGCTCCCAAAACCTCCAGAATCAATCATTAAACACCATAAAACATGAATCCAACAACTAAAACAATTTATCATGCACATACAAAGAGAATCGAATCAAACAATTTTTAGGGTTAAACTTTCAGAAGCTTCATACACACTCGTTTCTTAACCATTTTCCATCATTTAAAGCTCATTGTGATCAGGACAACATGTTCTTTCATATTGCAACATAAAAAACAAGTTCTGGAAAAATGATTTGAGATGACTACCTGAACTGGAGCTTTCCAAACCTGAGCTTTTTGGCCTCTTTCTTTGTGCAATCAACCTCCAATGGTCTCCCTTGAGTGAATGGAATGCTTAGAACACGCTTGAATGGCCTCCTTTGAGATTTCCAGTTCTGCCAACTCATAAATAGTGTTTTGGTTATGGGGGGTTTTCAGGCCATTGTAAGTGGTGATTTGTGATCCTTGAGTGATGTTTAGTTGATTGGTGAAGGAATGAGTGAGTTTGAGTGGTTAGGCAGTGAGATTCGAAGACTTGAAGGTTTGGCCAATTTTTGTGATTCTCAGCCTATGAATTTTTTCAGGCTTGTGTGTTATATGCTTTGAGGTGCTTGGGGTTTGCATAAATTATTGTGATTGATTCAGAGAGTTGTTGTGGCACATGATGATTGGTATGGTGAGTTTTGCAAAAAAGTCAAAGTTGGTATACCATGAGTATAGGCTGGGACATAATTGGTTCTTTGGCTTGTCTTGGATCAGCTGAGTTTGTGGAGGTCCCTTGGATTGAATTTGATGATCTGTAGCACTTGGATCATGAGATAGCGTAACTTTTGCACTTTCACAACTTTGGATTTTCTTGAAGAATAAGGCATGAATTATTGTGAACCAAGACACAAATTTGGTCAAGGCAAGTTGTGTTATCATGTTATGATGCTTAGAGGTGGATTAGAGGTCATTAGAAGTCTTGGAAATCAAATTTGCAAAATTCCCTCTTTGGCACATACTTGAAAATTATAAGATTTTTGCCAACTTTGAATCATCATAACTTGAGTTGTAGGATGAATCAAGAGGAGTTCTTGTACTTTTTGAAAATGGGAAGATCCAATCTACAACTTTGATGTTCAAAAATTTTCCATTTGAATCCTTTTCGATCAAGAAAGAGGAGGTTGAAAATCTTTCCCAAAATGGAAAGTTTTCATTACAAGTCATGTCCAAAAATGGAAAGTTTGAAAATGGCTCAAAATTCTTCAATCTTGTGAACTTATAACCACTTCTTAGATCAAATAAAGATCATAGGAACTCAAAATTATGAAGATGACCCTTTGGTACCATTGGTGGTGGCCTCAGATGCCCTGATTTTGACTTTTCTTGCACAACAAGTTATCCATTGATCATATGCCTTCCATAGTGAATTTTCTCATAAAATTTGGTTTACCTGATCCTTATAACATATAAAGACCATTAAAATCAAGAATGATCAAAAAATTTGAGATTAAGGGCCTCAAACCCAAAACCCTAATTTTAGGTCATCTGTGTAGGAACTGCTCAGTCTGCTTGAACACCTTTGCAATGCTTTGTGATTGTGACATTTTGACTTTTAAGAATCCTGGGGAGCATATTATGATCATAGAACACACATGGACCTTCTTGACAAGCTTCAAGGCCTTTGAGATGGCTCATATCACTTCTTTGGATTCTCCTGATCACAAACCCTAATTGTGCAACCCATGTAGTGAAACAAATAGGCAATGTGAGATGATATGCTTATGCAAATGCAATATGAAAGATCATAAGCCATGGTGTGAGAAAAAGTGAGGGAAAATTTGGAGTGTTTACAGTGAAGAGATCACTTGGGCTGTTTTTTGTAGGGAGTTTATGAGGAAGTATTACCCTGAATATGTGCATGGTAAGAAAGAGATTGAATTTCTTGCGCTGAAGTAGGGAAATATGTCGGTGACGGACTATGCTGCGAAGTTCATGGAGTTGTCAAAGTTTTATACTCACCATGATGTAGCGACCGCTGAGTTTTCGAAGTGCATCAAGTTTGAGAACGAGTTGCGCTCCAAGATTAAGAAGGTTGTGGGGTATTAGAAGATTTGTGTTTTTGCTGATCCGGTGGACAATTGCAGAATCTTCGAGGAAGATAACAATGCTCATTAAAAGATTATTACTGATCGGAGGGGTAAGAACCACCAAAATCATGGCAAGCCTTATGATACTCTAGCTGGTAAGGGTAAGCATATAGTTTCTCTGGGTCAGAGAACTAGTGGGGGAGATGCTCCCACTAGCATTGTTTGTTTTAAGTGTGGACAAGATGGACACAAAAGTAATGTGTGCACTGCCGAAGTGAATCGTTGTTTTCGTTGTGGAAAAGTTGGGCATGTGATATCTGATTGCACGCACAAAGAGATGATATGTTTTAACTATGGTGAAGAAGGGCATATTGGTAGCTAGTTCCAGAAGCCGAAGAAAGCAAAGTCAGGAGGAAAAGTGTTCGCTTTAGCTGGGATTCAGACAACTAATGAGGATAAGCTCATCAGAGGTACGTATTTCATTAATAATATCCTTTAATTACTATTATTGACACGGGTGCTACCCATTATTTTATTGTTGTTGATTGTGTTAAGAAGTTGGGTCTTAAGTTGTCTGAGATGAAAGGATAAATGGTCGTAGAGATTCCGACTAAGGGATCAGTGAATACTTATCTAGCTTGTTTGAGTTTTCTGTTGTCTATCTTTGATAGATACCTTTATGTTGATTTGATGTGTTTTTCGTTGACTGGTGTAACATCCCAAATTTTCCCTCTCCTGTTTAGCATCATCATCATATCATAATCATCATCAGCATGTCATGTCCTTAGCATATTGCATAGAAAAATGAGGCATAGCACTTGCATGTTCCAGCATAAGGCATATGATCAATCACCAGGGAAATTCAAAGCTCACAAGGCATGTTACAAGTTTGACATCAGAGTCAAAGCCTTAAAAGGGATTGAGGATCAAAATCAGATCAAAACGGTTGGCGCCGAGGTATTCTTGAGATTTCCCAAAAAAAGGAGGGAAAATTCAAAATTCACTGGCATTAACCAGTTAACGCTTTGGTTAACCGGTTAATGACTGCAATTTTGAATTCCAGCAGCAAATTCAGCATGTGCTTTGGCTCCAAATTTCCAAATTTCTGATTTTTCATTCATTTGAATTAAAGAGAATGATCTAGAGCATTTATCCAGTACAGTTCTATGATTTGATAAGGCTACATGGATTTGATAAGGCTACATGGATTTGGATCTTTGATTTTGGGGCTTATTTGAGACTAAATTCTTGTTCATGGGGTTTTATTCAGAGGATTTTGGTTCTTGGTCGCTTGGGTTCCGTGTTCCGTATCCAGACAGTCCCAGTGGTTGATCATATGCCTGCATTGCATTTGCATCGCATCATACTTGCATTAACTGTTTGTGTTTCCATTACAGGTTATCCTTCATCTCTGTACCCAGTTCTGGTATTCATCGTTTCTCCAGAAGACAGCCGATTTCCAAAAAGTCATCTGGAGTATTTTCTGTCAAAATACCAGAACAGGGGCATATTAATGTCTAAACATGGAAACATGAATAATTACATTGCATGCATATAACATGTTTGTTGTTTTGCAGGTGTTTCTCCACTGTTCTAACGTTCATGTCACTTTCAGGCACTATAGCTCCCAAGAAGGTTCAGAGACAGTCAACGGTGCACAGATACCCTACAAAGGTGAACAGAGAGAGAAAGAAATGGATCAGATGCAAGCAGATCTGGATGACTTAAGGACGAGAATGGATAACTTCATGACCCTCATGGCTGGGATGGGTTAAACTCAAGAGCGTCTGCACGAAATGTTGGAGAACAATCAAGCCAGGAACAATGGGACAATAGATGGAGGTAATCGCAACGGGGCTGTCACCTGTCATGTTGAGATCCATGTGGTGAAACCAGGAGTCACTATTGTTAATGATGGAGTGAATAACCTGCAGATGGACGGGCAGGACGAGCATTTCACTTTGTTGGATGAGGCAGAAGGCCAAGGGGTTGACATGAATAGAAAGTTCGAAGAAATGGCTAAGCAGATTCGTGCCATTCAATCTCAGAGTTCTCTGGGGTTTGATATCACTTATTTGGGCTTGGTGCCAGGGGTGAGAATTACCTACAAGTTCAAGGTCCCTACTTTTGATAAGTACAATGGCACGGCATGCCCGAAAACTCATCTTCAGTCATTTGTGGGAAGGATTGTTGTGCATACAGATGATGAGAAGCTATGGATGTATTACTTCCAGGATAGTCTTGTAGGAGCTTCTTTGGAATGGTACATGAAGCTGAGCAGGGTCAATATTCGAAGCTGGAAGAACTTAGTTGAGGCATTTGTGAATCAGTATTAGTACAATTTGGATATGGCTCCAAATCGTACCCAGTTGCAGACAATGTCTCAGAGTGCTAAGGAAGGGTTCAAAGAGTACGCCCAGAGGTGGCGTCAGCTTGCTGCTCGAGTGCAACCTCCCATGTTGGAGAATGAAATGGAAGATATGTTTATGGAACGCTGCAAGGGGTGTTTATTGAGAGACTGGCGTCCTGTTCGGCAACGAAGTTCAATGACATCGTGATAGTAGGGGAGAGGGTTGAAACTCTTCTGAAAATGGGGAAGATTCAAGACACTAGTGCAAGTAGCTCAAGTGGTGTGAGAAAGGCTTTCAGTGGACCTCCAAGAAGAAGGGGGGTGAGACTAATGTTGTGTACGGTCGAGGTCGGGGCCACGGATACAAAGGATCTTATGAGCAGGTGGCCGCTGTCACCATCCCCACAGGTCCTGTGCAACAACAACAACAACAATAACAGCCGCAGCGCAATAACTATCAGCAAAGGCCATATCAACAGAGACAGGCTCGTCCAGCTAACAGGGTGCTCGAAGCTATCCCAATGACGTACACAACACTGCTCCAAAGATTGTTAGACTTGAATTTGGTTCAGTTGAGGACGTTAGCACCACCTCCACCTGGAGAGCTTCCAGTGGGGTATGATGCTAATGCAAGATGTGCGTTTCATTCAGGAGCTCCCGGGCACTCAACGGAGAAGTGCAGGGCGTTGCATCATAAGATCCAGGACTTGATTGATTCAAAGGCAATTAATTTTGCACCGCCTCCAAATGTTACATCAAACCCCATTCCAAATCATGGAGGGGCCAGGATAAATTCCGTTGACGGTGGTGAGAGGTCAAATTTGATCTTGAATGTGGATGAAGTGAAGACTTCATTGCTAGTCGTGAAAGACAAATTGCTGAAGGGGGAGGTTTTTCCAGGTTGTGATTTTGACTGTAAGAATTGCATGAATTCCGTTAATGGTTGTGGGGATTTGAAGGTGGGGCTGCAGTGTTTGATTGACGAGGGGTTGCTACAGTTCGACAGAGTTGACGATAAAAGTAATTGTGTGTCTACAGTGATAATTTATTTTGATCCTACTGAGGTTCCTGTCCGGAGAGAGCCTGTGACTATCTATGTTCCCGAAGTGAGTCCGGTGACCATTACTGTTCCGGGACCAGTCCCTTACGCTGATGACAAGGCCATCCCTTTCCATTATGGCTCGAACATGTACGTAGAAGGCCAGAAGGTGGAAAGTCAAGCAATGACAATTGACCCGATTGTTGTGAATGTCGGAGGAGTTGGTGGATTTACACGAAGTGGGCGTCTTTTTGCTCCTCAAGCTCTTAGGGGTAATCCGGAAGCTGAAGCTATTGCAAAGGCTAAGGGTAAACAGATAACAACTGAAGAGGTGAAAACTCCTGCTGCCAGTCCAGGCACTTTCGAAAAAGAAGTTGAAGAATTCATGAGAATAATTAAGAAAAGCGATTATAAGGTGGTTAAACAGCTGAATCAAACCCCGTCCAAGATATCCATTCTGTCGTTGTTGATGTGTTCCCAAGATCATCGAGATGCTTTGCTAAAAGTTTTGCAAATGGCGTATATACCACAAGAGATAACTATCAACCAGTTAGAGGCTGTGGTAGGCAGCGTAAACGCCAGTCATGGGTTGGGATTCACAGATAGAGATCTCATTTCTGAAGGACACAATCACAACAAAGCCTTGCATATCACCATGGAGTGTAAAGGCGTTGTTCTATCACACGTCCTAGTAAATACAGGCTTTTCTCTCAACGTGCTCCCTAAGAAGGCCTTAATGAAGCTGAACGTTGATGGCATCGTCTTGCGACCTAGTGATTTGATTGTGAAAGCCTTCGATGGGTCCCAAAAATCTGTGTTTGGGGAGGTGGAGCTACCAGTGAAGATTGGGTCTCAGATATTCAAGAGTACATTCTATGTTATGGATATTCAACCCGCTTATAGTTGCTTGCTGGGACGTCCCTAGATTCACGCTACTGGCGCATTAACATCCACGTTGCATCAGAAGTTGAAGTATGTGGTGGACGGCCAAGTTATTACTGTGTACGGAGAAGAAGATATTTTCGTAAGCCATCTGTCGACCTTCAAGTATGTAGAAATGGACGGGGAGATCTATGAGACACTTTGCCAAGATTTTGAGACGGTCAATGTCAGTACGTTGTCTCCAGTAGTTAAGAACAGTGAGAAGGAAGGGACTCCTATCTACTCCTACAAGCAAGCTAGGGAGGTAGTTCAATCCGGAAATGCCCAGGGCTGGGGCAAGTTGTTAGAAATGGAAAATAAAGACGACAAGGTCGGTCTCGGATATCAACCTGGTCAGTCCAACTGGTCTCATGGCAGTAAGCCCATATCATTCACTAGCGCTGGAATGCTCGACTACAACAATGTTTGTGCAATAGATGCAGATGGGGATAGTGAATGTGACTTGGATAACTGGATTCATCCATGCGTACCTGGGGAGGAGCTCCAGAACTGGTCTGCCGAAGATTTTGTTCAAGTTACTTGGCAGTCAAAATAATTTTCTTTGTTTCCATTTTTATCATACTTCATGTCAAATCCTGTACTCTGCCCAAGGTGCATGGATCCATATGTAGGGCCACCATGTTTTTAATGCATCTACTTTTTTCCATGAAATAAAGGACATTTTTTCAATCAAATTGCGTTCTCTTTCTTTCGTTTTAAAAATTTTTCGCAGAAATAAAATGGCAATATTTTCCTTTCCTGTTGTCGTACCCCGAAAAATACGACCTTACGCGATCCGAATGGACGGAGCCGCGCGCCGGACGGACTGAAGAGTCGCCACCTAATTCTATTTATTCCCGAAGAGGGAAAGGGGAGATATAGATACAACCCGGGAGGAAAAAGGATGAGGACAAAGGTCAACGGAACCATTGCCTGGGTTCGGGAGTCAGTTATGCAGGGGGAAGGTATTAGCACCCCCTACATCCATCGTACTCGATGGGAACCATCCAAGTTAACGCGCGAGAAAGGATGTCTATGCTTAAACGAATTGCTTGCTAGAGGGAAATGAGTTGAATTATAAGTTAGATTGAACCTAGGTGCTCGGCAAGGATGGAGATCCTCGTGCCTACGTACTCCCGTGTGCAATGGGAAAGTCAGAGCCTCGTAGTTCGGCCTACTAAGGGTAATGGTTATTTGATTTTATTACCTTTCGTCGATGAAAGGGTTTAGGAGTTGAAATGCACTAAAGACTATGGATAGTTTATCTCTCCCAACAAGACGAGTGTCCTGCGTCGAAATAATCGGAGCGAGTAACGAGAGCTCGTTATCCCCCTTTCTACCGCTTAAGGCTCGTGACGTACAAATCTTCTCGTATTATTAAAATGTTTTGTTATCCTACGACCGCTTGACGTTGGATCAAGGGTTTGGATCTAAAAAGAAATGTTTTGGTTTTTTGAGGTTAAAGGTTAAATGCAACTTGGAGGTTATTTTTGTGGTTTTGTTAGCGAGGCACAAAGCGCTCGGCTCGCAAGGTAAGGTGAATCCTAATGAACGAAAATAACTGGAAAATAAAGTGCAGGTGTACAAGTGAGATCGCTTGGCGTTGGACCAAGGATTCAGAAATAAATACGAAAATTAAATTGCGTACAAGGTAAGGGGAGAGGGATACAAAATAAATACAGGGGATTGCGAGAAATAAAGGGTATCATTGTATTTTGCCCAAGAGGAAGCGTGTGTGCAGTGTGTTTGAACTATTCGAAGGCGTTCAGCCTGTTTGATCGGGACGCAACTATTTGAAGGAGTTGGACCTTTTAATCGAGCGCAACTATTCGAAGGCGTTGGACCTTTTTGGGACGCGACAAAATTTGGTTCGTTTACTGCCTTAGAATCGGTTCAAAATGGGAACCATTCTATAAGGAGTCGAATCGTAATTTGAAATGCGAAATTAATGAATAAATTGAATTGAATATTAAATAGAATAATAAATTGAATAAATGAATAAATAATATTGAAAACAATGAATTAAATTATATTACAAGTTTTTGTTCAAAATAATAGAATAAAATAAAAAGAGGGCCTCATATTGACCGCTCATCACCGATTAAATGTAATCGGGCGAAAAACGGCCTTTTATAATATCATCGGCCCCTAAAATAAAAAGAACCGAAATGAAAATTAAATAATAAAAGAAGAAATAATAAAATAAACAGCAAAATTATAAAGACTAATTTTCTTTAAATAATAACAAGAAAAAAAAGTGGGTTTGGCCCGTTTCATTAACAGCCACACTCAAAAAAAATAAATAAAAAACAATAACAGAGAAAGGTTGTGTTGGCACTGTGTATGTGTGTGTATAGAAAAAAACCGAATGGGCCTAAAGCCCAACAACAACAAACAACACAAACTCTCTCTTGTACAAAAGTTATGATAAAACTTGAATGAGAGGGGAGATAACACAGGAAACAAGGTATGTATGTGCAAATAAAGCAACCATCATGGGCTTAAGTTCAGAACCAAGATCTAACCCATGAATGAGTCAAAAATAATAGTGATAAAAAGTAAAATAAATTATAAAAAAGTAGAAGAAAGAAAAAAGAACTTTTCCTCGGATGCGACTCAAGACTCCCGTACTCCTCTCCGTTTTAAAAACGTAATTCCAAAAAATAAAAGAAAAAAGAACATAAGTAAAAAAGAAAGAAACCCACCCCTTAGAACAAACTCGGCAGCGGCAGTTGGTGGTCATCCCTCTCTCGAGATCTCTACTCGCGATTCTCACTTGCCTCAATCGTGTTCTCAGCGATGGACCCTCGGATTCGCGCGATTTCCCTCTCACGGCGGCTTTGTCTCGTTCGCACCCACTCTCACGGTTTTGTTCTCAGATTCTCGGTGGTTAGTACTCGGTTTCGCGGTGGATTCGACTGTGTTCTGTGATGGTGCAGGTCACGGCGGCTTGGTTCAGTCACGGCTGGTTTCCGGCGCGGTTAAGGGGTGAACGACGCAGTTGGTTTAGGTTTTGGATTGAGAGGTTTTGGCGGAAGATGCGTTTCTGTTCAGCAATGATTTTTTGCTTGCAATGGTTTTTTGGCTCAGTTTCAGATTTGTGAAAGGGGATGCTCACCGATTCTGTTTCGGTTTGTTTCAGTTCAGATTTGAACGGTGATTTACGGTTTTGCAAACCTCACCTCACCTCTTCTTCTTTTCTTTTTTGTTTGTCTGATGTGGATTTGAAGAAAGCTTATTGAAATGGTGGTTTATGGATCAGTTTGGTGGTGAAAATAGGTGGGGTGGTTTGAATTTGGTTTGAGCGGCGGAACAGTGGTGATGAGGTGATTGAAGATGGTTTCGGCTTCAGATTGTTGGTTGAAGGGAGGCGGTGATGAGATTCTGAAGAGATGATGTTTGGTGGTTAGATTTTCAAAAGGGTTTATGTTTTCGAAGAAGGTTTCGGAGGTGAGGTTTGGGTGATTTCGTGGAGGTGTGGTGGATTTCGACTCAAGTTCGTCGATTTGGGGTCGGGGTTTGTGGTGAAAGGCTGAAGAAGTTGTTTTAGTTCTGGTTTTCTATTCTTTCAACTCATCTTCTTTCTTTTTTTTTTGGTTTCGATTTATTGTTGTTGGGTTTGTGTTTATGAACAGAATGATCGTTTGGTTGATGGATGAAAAGGTTGTTATTAAAGAACGAAAAGTGTGGAATAGCTGTGGTATTGGTGCCAAGAACGTGCTGTACGTTGCAATTCGTTATGAAGAATACGTTGGTGGGTTGTACGACTGGTTTTGGCGTGGTGCAAAATCGTTGTTGTTGGGCTACGCATATTCACCGCAAGCTATGTGTACTATGTTAGAGTGGGTCAGGTTATGAGATAATGGAATTGAGAAAAAAGTGGTGGTGACATAGATACTGAAATCATAGAATAATTTTAATAATAATACTAGTAATAATAAATAAATAAACAAGAATAGAAATAGGAATAAAACAATAATAATAATAATAATAATAATAATAATAATAATAGTGGAATATTACTAATAATAATATTGATTAGAAAATGAAAATAGTGATAAAAATAATAATAATAATAGGAAATAAAAGAAAATGACAATGATAATGATAATAATAATGATTTTTGTAATTTTAAGTGAAAACAAAATGGAAGATAATAATGATAATAAAAAAAAGATAATGATAATAATAAAAATAAAAAGGAAAATTTGATTTTAAAAGAGGACATTAAAAAATGACTATAAATGAATTTTTGTAGTTTTAAAGAGAAAAAAAATGCATTGTTTTTTTTCGAGTATCAGACAGAAAAATAAAAATATTAGATATTTTCGATTTTCAATATCAGACAGAAAAATACATTTTTTTGATTTTGAAACATTTGTTAGACAGAGAAATAAAATGGTGCATATTTCGATTTTAAAAAAAATTATTGATAAACAGAAAAATATAGGTAGGACAAATTTGGGGTATGACAGATGCCCCTATCGAATTGGCTTAGACCGAGTAAGATGAACTGGCTCGCGTTCAATCTTTCAAGGTATAAGATAATTAGATATTAACAGACTCCAAATTTGTCCGACAAAGAAAGAAATTGTGAAAACAACAAATGAAATAAACTGGAAATGATGGATGACACACCAAGAAATAAATTGACAAAATAAATCAACTTACCATCAACGGATGATGAAGCGAGTAACTGAAAATAAAATCGCTATCACCAAAAGGATGATAAAGCGACCCCGACACCAAAAGAATGTTGAGTAACAAAAAATTAAACAAATCGCTATCACCAAAAGGATGATAAGGCGACCCCGACACCAAAAGGATGCTGAGAACAGAAAATTAAACAATCGCTATCACCAAAAGGATGATAAGGCGACCCCGACACCAAAAGGATGCTGAGAAACAGAAAATTAAACACATCACTATCACCAAAAGGATGATAAGGCGACCCCGACACCAAAAGGATGCTGAGAAACAGAAAATTAAACAAATCGCTATCACCAAAAGGATGATAAGGCGACCCCGACACCAAAAGGATGCTGAGAACAGAAAATTAAACAATCGCTATCACCAAAAGGATGATAAGGCGATCCCGACACCAAAAGGATGACGAGTAACAAAAAATTAAACAAATCGCTATCACCAAAAGGATGATAAGGCGACCCCGACACCAAAAGGATGACGAGTAACAGAAAATTAAACAATCGTTATCACCAAAAGGATGATAAGGCGACCCCGACACCAAAAGGATGACGAGAAACAGAAAATTAAACACATCGCTATCACCAAAAGGATGATAAGGCGATCCCGACACCAAAAGGATGACGAGTAACAGAAAATTAAATAATCTGGAAGAGAAATATCCACCAGGGACGCCCGCTGAATAACACGTAGGCGAATCTTTGGAATCTTCGGCCGACCCTGGATTCTGACTTCTGCTGGGGAAAGGCCGGGAATCTTGGATTGATCCTGGATCCTGAGTTATGCACGTATGCTTGACTTTTTGAAATGGTATTCCATAATGATGGAAATACGATGCGAATGTTTATGCACTGAGATGTAAGTTTAAAATGTTGGGAAAATAAAAGGTTGATTTGTCTAGGCATGCAAATGATGCATATGTTGTAAATGATTGATGTAAACGATTCTTATGACGTTTAATGATGCACAATGATGCATATGAGTGATTGAAAAAAGAAAGGTGCCAGCTTGGTGGACTTTTGGTTTGGTAGTTGCCAATAATGATTGGACTTTGGGTGGGTGGAGGGATTGATTCCCCGACACTCGATCTTTGACGGTGTCTGATCAGAAGATGGATCTGAAAGCTCCCAGCTTGGTTATCTGCTGATGAGCGAAGCGACTTAATTAACACATAAAGACTGATTTGCTTTGAACGGTTGCCAATGTCTGGCGAGGACTGCTTGTTCAGCTGGGGAGAAGAGATAGGAAGATTTGCTCCTTGTTTGCTTGCCCCTGCCTGTAATGTATCTGAAATAAATTTGATGGGGAAGCTTCGACAGTGGCCACAACATGACCTGCCCCTGATTGAGCC
Organism: Lathyrus aphaca; assembly: GCA_963966055.1. Classification (NCBI taxonomy): domain Eukaryota; kingdom Viridiplantae; phylum Streptophyta; class Magnoliopsida; order Fabales; family Fabaceae; genus Lathyrus; species Lathyrus aphaca. The sequence goes on from OZ014520.1 coordinate 179,187,505, forward strand.
TTTGAAGGTGATTTTGCCCCTGACTAGGCTGTTGAGAATGATTTTGCCCCTGATTGGGCTGTTGAAGTAGTCTTGACTCATACTGGCGATGAAGTTCAAGTTTTTCTTTTGATTGCCTCTTGTTGGGATTGTACTGATGTCAAGCACTAATTGTAATTAAATTGTTCATACACAAATGGTAGTGTTAATGTAAAGTTCATGTAAGTTTTGAAAAAGTTAATTTATTTGAATGATTGTGATAGTGTGACGAATGGACTGTTAGTCCAAACGTGGTGCTGATTTAGAAAGTTCGTGAAAGATGCAGCAAGAATAATGTGTAATCGATATTGAAGATTAGCAAATATATGGGAGTCAATTTACGCAACCTTGTTGGTAGCATGCTTTCAGAATAAACCGTGCCTCAATTAGGACTTTAACGGGTTGTAACGTGGTCTGGTTAATGGTTTGAGAAACAAAGGTATAAGGCCCAAATTTTTGTACCCATCCCTTCTTCGTGATGTTCTCCAGTCCTATGTTCAGTTAACTTTGCATATGTATTTGTTTTCGACTTTTCAAGAGTGAACATGAAGCTTTAAAGTTTGCTTGAAAATGGCAGTCATCTTATTTTGCTGGTGACCCTTTGATTCTTGATTTGGTGGTCACTGATATTTGTTTTATTTTTGCTGAGGATTTGAGTTCCTCTTTTGATTTATTTTTTTCCGACTAAGTCTCCCGTCGGGTGCTCAACTTAGTGGTTTCTCTTTTTTTTCCTTTTTGTTTGAATGTTGTGACTGCTACGTCATTTGTTGACGGCCCTCCGACGGGATATCTCATCTTGCGATTTGGAAGTGTAGTCAGGTTAACTGAACAACTACCCTGCCCCGGGTTAGATGTAAGGGTTTGTATCCGAAAGAAACTCATACTTCTAGGCACGAAGTGGTTGACTATGGATTAACTCCTTATATCTCCAGTGTTTGGGGATTTGAACAAATGCCTGTACATCATTGACGAGGTTTTATCCGAAAGCATACCGCAACAATTATGGATATTTCGTTTTCACCATCCTCCTTCAAATATTTGCTAAAGTGAAGTGAGGAAATATTTTTGTGATTTTTGTGATAGATGATAAATATGAGCGAATGCGAATAAACTGATTCAAAACATGCATAAACATAACATTAACATAACCAAGTAAAGATAACAATGTTCAGAGCAAATAGTACTTAAACAAACATTACAAAACAACAGGAATGCAGAAATAATAAATTGCACTGGCTGCCTTGATTTGAGGAATGAACTTCTCTTGATTGAATGCTTCAAAGTTGGAGACTACTCAGCTTGGTCTTCAACAACCCCTTCACATGTCTTCACTTGTTGGCACCGTGTGACGGCATTGGATCGTTCTGGACATTTGGATTTCTCGGAGTGAAGGTGAGATCCTTAGAGTCGATCAGATCTTGAATCTTGTGCTTGAACGATTTGCAGTTCTCGAGCGTGTGACCTGGAGCACCCTTGTGATACTCACAGCGGGCATTGGCATCATAGTCTCGGGCAGTACCAGTTTGTGGTGGCAAGTCTTTTAAAACAAGAGTTCCCTTTGCCATCATCTGATTAAAGATTTCAGAATGTGTCATAGGCAAGGGATCAAAGGTTCTTTCAGGCCTTCTTGGCTGATATGGTGGACGCTGTTGAGGAGCGCGTTGTTGCTGTTGACCAGGTCGTGGTTGATAAGCCTGTTGTTGGTATGGATTGGGCGCATACTGCGCAGCTGCAACCATAGGAGGTGGACGTGGTTGATGAGCCATCTGAGGCGGAGATAAAGCTTGAAAGGCCTGCTGATAAGGCATTGGAGGAACTGGCTGATATGGCATAGGAGCATATTGTGCAGCAGCAACATAAGGGTACTGATAGTAGGGAACTGGTGCAGGTGCACTCTGTTGAAAAGTCCCACTTGCAGCAGAAACGACATTTGTTTCGCCCTTCTTGTACCCATTGAAAGGTTTCTTGGCATTGTTCTGGCTGTTAGAACCTCCTTGGATCTTTCCGCTTTTCAAACCTTCTTCGATTCTTTCTCCGACCATTACCATGTCTGAGAAACCAGAAGATACGCTGTTAATCAGCTTCTCATAGTATTGTCCCTGTAGGGTACCCATGAAGATATCGATCAATTCACGGTCAACCAAAGGCGGATGCACTCTGGCAGCTAACTCTCTCCAGCGTTGGGCGTACTCCTTAAAGGATTCGCTTTCCTTTTGAGACATAATCTGAAGTTGAGTACGGTTAGGAGCAAGGTCAGTGTTGTACTTGTACTGCTTTTTGAATGCATCAGATAAATCGAGCCAAGTACGAACATTGTTGCGTTCGAGCTGCATGTACCATTCTAGAGACGCTCCAGACAGGCTGTCTTGGAAGCAATGGATCATGAGTTTATCGTCTTTGGCATGAGAGGCCATTTTCCTGCAGTACATCCTTAAATGAAGCTCAGGACAGCTGAGGCCTTTGTATTTCTCGAATTCTAGAAGTTTGAACTTAGCAGGGATCACAACATCTGGAACTAAGCACATGTCTGAGGCACTCAGAGAAGTTGAGTTGTGTCCTTCCATGATTCGGAGTTTTTCAGCTAACTCGCGGCACATCTTCATAGCTTCAGATTCTTGAATAGCATGAGGATTGGTGATTGGAACAACAATATGCATCTCATACTCAACTTAATGATTCTCTTCAGTTTGAGGAAACTGGACTTGAATTGGAATAGGTTGAGCTTGAGGAATAACACCAACAGTGACACCAGAAGCAGGTATTGGTTGGGAAGTGACCTCTTCAACAGCAGGAGTGAAACCTGGAGGCAAACCGTAGGCCAAAGGATTTGGAACGGGAACTGAAGGCATTGCTCGTGAGCTAGATCCTTGCACTTGAGCATTGTTCATTGCGGCAGCAGCTTCGCGACGTTCTTCCATTCTTGCCAAAGATTGCAGTGTCTCATAAATCTGGTCAATCTTGCTTTTGACCGAGTCAATCTCTTCCCTCATGGCAGCTTGCTCTTCTTGAATCACGTCCATTAGTCTTCTAGTGTTGGCTCGAGTTAGGTATGGTCGTCTAGCTCGGTACGGGCGTCGGGAAACCAGCTTGATTTACTGAAGATGGAGGAACATGAAATGAGTTTATGGTTTTGGAATGAAATGCAATATGAACAAATAATGCAAATGCAATGATATGCAATGTCAGAATCCAGGATCACAAGATCAGGGTCTCATGAGTCCAAGGTACAGATGGAGGATACTCTGATCAAGAACTCGCAGGGTAGACTCTAAAGTTTTAGGGATCCCAAAGTTATCAATTCATATGGCTGTTCATCACACGCGCCATAAGCATGACGGTTGATTGACTCCGCCACATGAATCTATTTTGGGTGAGATCTTCGTATCGACAACCCACGAGAGAAAATTTTCTCGGGAGCCTATACTACGCAATCATCGAGACGAGGTTTAAAACAAAGTCCTAGAGTTATGGAACTTTCTCAACTGTTTGATGCACGTGTCAATTTCATACATTCTTGACAGTCAATCAACTCCATTGAGTAAGTCTATTCCAAGCGAGGTTTTCGTATCGAGCCACGCGAGGGCGAACCCTGGTGCCCAATACTACGCAACCATCAACCGATGTTTTAACCAAAAGGTTCTAAAGGCTCTCAGAGTTGATGACCCTAATGAAAGCAACTGAGCACACACGTCAAGGACTTGACGGTTGTCAGTATTCTCATCAGAATCTACTCCAAGTGAGGTTTTCGTATCGACAACCCACGAGAGAGGTTCTCTCGGGAGCCCATACTACACAACCTCGCTAACTTATGTTTGTACTCGAAAGCCCGGGTATAGAGCTTTTCCCTCAAGTTTCTTTTGCAAAGTATCGATCCAAATTATAGTACCAAGGAGCCACAAGATAAATAAGATGGAATGCGATAAAGAAAGCGATAAAAATAAACAAGAAAGGAATAGAAGCAAACATCCAAACAAACGTGGGAACCTAGACTAGGCTTGACTCGCATAGGGGTGAACCAGTCCCCAGCATAGTCGCCAGCTGTCGTACCCCGAAATATACGACCTTACGTGATCCGAATGGACGGAGCCGCGCGCCGGACGGACTGAAGAGTCGCCACCTAATTCTATTTATTCCCGAAGAGGGAAAGGGGAGATATAGATACAACCCGGGAGGAAAAAGGATGAGGACAAAGGTCAACGGAACCATTGCCTGGGTTCGGGAGTCGGTTATGCAGGGGGAAGGTATTATCACCCCCTACATCCATCGTACTCGATGGGAACCATCTAAGTTAACGCGCGAGAAAGGATGTCTATGCTTAAACGAATTGCTTGCTAGAGGGAAATGAGTTGAATTATAAGTTAGATTGAACCTAGGTGCTCGGCAAGGATGGAGATCCTCGTGCCTACGTACTCCCGTGTGCAATGGGAAAGTCAGAGCCTCGTAGTTCGGCCTACTAAGGGCAATGGTTATTTGATTTTATTACCTTTCGTCGATGAAAGGGTTTAGGAGTTGAAATGCACTAAAGACTATGGATAGTTTATCTCGCCCAACAAGACGAGTGTCCTGCGTCGAAATAATCGGAGCGAGTAACGAGAGCTCGTTATCCCCCTTTCTACCGCTTAAGGCTCGTGACGTACAAATCTTCTCGTATTATTAAAATGTTTTGTTATCCTACGACCGCTTAACGTTGGATCAAGGGTTTGGATCTAAAAAGAAATGTTTTGGTTTTTTGAGGTTAAAGGGTAAATGCAACTTGGAGGTTATTTTTGTGGTTTTGTTAGCGAGGCACAAAGCGCTCGGCTCGCAAGGTAAGGTGAATCCTAATGAACGAAAATAACTGGAAAATAAAGTGCAGGTGTGCAAGTGAGATCGCTTGGCATTGGACCAAGGATTCAGAAATAAATACGAAAAGTAAATTGCGTACAAGGTAAGGGGAGAGGGATACAAAATAAATACAGGGGATTGCGAGAAATAAAGGGTATCATTGTATTTTGCCCAAGAGGAAGCGTGTGTGCAGTGTGTTTGAACTATTCGAAGGCGTTCAGCCTGTTTGATCGGGACGCAACTATTTGAAGGCGTTGGACCTTTTAATCGAGCGCAACTATTCGAAGGCGTTGGACCTTTTTGGGACGCGACAAAATTTGGTTCGTTTACTGCCTTAGAATCGGTTCAAAATGGGAACCATTCTATAAGGAGTCGAATCGTAATTTGAAATGCGAAATTAATGAATAAATTGAATTGAATATTAAATAGAATAATAAATTGAATAAATGAATAAATAATATTGAAAACAATGAATTAAATTATATTACAAGTTTTTGTTCAAAATAATAGAATAAAATAAAAAGAGGGCCTCATATTGACCGCTCATCACCGATTAAATGTAATCGGGCGAAAAACGGCCTTTTATAATATCATCGGCCCCTAAAATAAAAAGAATCGAAATGAAAATTAAATAATAAAAGAAGAAATAATAAAATAAACAGCAAAAGTATAAAGACTAATTTTCTTTAAATAATAACAAGAAAAAAAAGTGGGCTTGGCCCGTTTCATTAACAGCCACACTCAAAAAAATAAAATAAAAAACAATAACAGAGAAAGGTTGTGTTGGCACTGTGTATGTGTGTGTATAGAAAAAAACCGAATGGGCCTAAAGCCCAACAACAACAAACAACACAAACTCTCTCTTGTACAAAAGTTATGATAAAACTTGAATGAGAGGGGAGATAACACAGGAAACAAGGTATGTATGTGCAAATAAAGCAACCATCATAGGCTTAAGTTCAAAACCAAGATCTAACCCATGAATGAGTCAAAAATAATAGTGATAAAAAGTAAAATAAATTATAAAAAAGTAGAAGAAAGAAAAAAAACTTTTCCTCGGATGCGACTCAAGACTCCCGTACTCCTCTCCGTTTTAAAAACGTAATTCCAAAAAATAAAAGAAAAAAGAACATAAGTAAAAAAGAAAGAAACCCAGCCCTTAGAACAAACTCGGCGGCGGCAGTTGGTGGTCATCCCTCTCTCGAGATCTCTACTCGCGATTCTCACTCGCCTCAATCGTGTTCTCAGCGATGGACCCTCGGATTCGCGCGATTTCCCTCTCACGGCGGCTTTGTCTCGTTCGCACCCACTCTCACGGTTTTGTTCTCAGATTCTCGGTGGTTAGTACTCGGTTTCGCGGTGGATTCGGCTGTGTTCTGTGATGGTGCAGGTCACGGCGGCTTGGTTCAGTCACGGCTGGTTTCCGGCGCGGTTAAGGGGTGAACGGCGCGGTTGGTTTAGGTTTTGGATTGAGAGGTTTTGGCGGAAGATGCGTTTCTGTTCAGCAATGATTTTTTGCTTGCAATGGTTTGTTGGCTCAGTTTCAGATTTGTGAAAGGGGATGCTCACCGATTCTGTTTCGGTTTGTTTCAGTTCAGATTCGAACGGTGATTTACGGTTTTGCAAACCTCACCTCACCTCTTCTTCTTTTCTTTTTTGTTTGTCTGATGTGGATTTGAAGAAAGCTTATTGAAATGGTGGTTTATGGATCAGTTTGGTGGTGAAAATAGGTGGGGTGATTTGAATTTGGTTTGAGCGGCGGAACAGTGGTGATGAGGTGATTGAAGATGGTTTCGGCTTCAGATTATTGGTTGAAGGGAGGCGGTGATGAGATTCTGAAGAGATGATGTTTGGTGGTTAGATTTTCAAAAGGGTTTATGTTTTCGAAGAAGGTTTCGGAGGTGAGGTTTGGGTGATTTCGTGGAGGTGTGGTGGATTTCGACTCAAGTTCGTCGATTTGGGGTCGGGGTTTGTGGTGAAAGGCTGAAGAAGTTGTTTTAGTTCTGGTTTTCTATTCTTTCAACTCATCTTCTTTCTTTCTTTTTTGGTTTCGATTTATTGTTGTTGGGTTTGTGTTTATGAACAGAATGATCGTTTGGTTGATGGATGAAAAGGTTGTTATTAAAGAACGAAAAGTGTGGAATAGCTGTGGTATTGGTGCCAAGAATGTGTTGTACGTTGCAATTCGTTATGAAGAATACGTTGGTGGGTTGTACGACTGGTTTTGGCGTGGTGCAAAATCGTTGTTGTTGGGCTACGCATATTCACCGCAAGCTATGTGTACTATGTTAGAGTGGGTCAGGTTATGAGATAATGGAATTGAGAAAAAAGTGGTGGTGACATAGATACTGAAATCATAGAATAATTTTAATAATAATACTAGTAATAATAAATAAATAAACAAGAATAGAAATAGGAATAAAACAATAATAATAATAATAATAATAATAATAATAATAATAATAATAATAAGAAATAATAATAGTGGAATATTACTAATAATAATATTGATTAGAAAATGAAAATAGTGATAAAAATAATAATAATAATAGGAAATAAAAGAAAATGACAATGATAATGATAATAATAATGATTTTTGTAATTTTAAGTGAAAACAAAATGGAAGATAATAATGATAATAAAAAAAAAGATAATGATAATAATAAAAATAAAAAGGAAAATTTGATTTTAAAAGAGGACATTAAAAAATGACTATAAATGAATTTTTGTAGTTTTAAAGAGAAAAAAAAATGCATTGTTTTTTTTCGATTATCAGACAGAAAAATAAAAATATTAGATATTTTCGATTTTCAATATCAGACAGAAAAATACATTTTTTTGATTTTGAAACATTTGTTAGACAGAGAAATAAAATGGTGCATATTTCGATTTTAAAAAAAAATTATTGATAAACAGAAAAATAAAGGTAGGACAAATTTGGGGTATGACACCTGTGTTTTTGTATGTTTGTGTAATCCCGATTCTGAAATAAGCATATCACTTGTGCATTGTTGATCATCCGGATTCCTGTGACAACATTCCTGCTATGACTATGCATGACTTCGACAATCCTATCTACCAAGCTGATGAAGAGGTTGAGGAAGACTGTGAACTCCCAGAAGAATTGGTCAGGTTTTTGAAACAAAAGGAAAGGGTCATTCAGCCTCATCAGGAAGAAATAGAGATCATCAACATCAGATCTGAAGATGTAAGGAGAGAGATAAAGATTGGGGCTAGTCTGCAGGCCGAGGTAAAGAAGGAGTTGATTGGTATGCTACGTGAATATGTGGATATCTTCGCCTGGTCGTATCAAGATATGTCAGGGTTGGATACTGACATCGTTGTGCACAAGCTGCCACTAAGGGGAGATTGTCCTCCCGTGAAACAAAAGCTGAGAAGAACTAGCCCTAATATGGCTATGAAGATCAAGGAGGAAGTTCAGAAGCAGTGGGATGTCGGGTTCTTTGCTGTGAGCAGTTACCCACCTTGGGTAGCTAACATTGTGCATGTACCAAAGAAAGATGGCAAGGTCCGGATGTGCGTCGATTATCGGGACCTAAATAGAGCAAGTTCTAAGGATGACTTTCCCTTACCTCACATTGATGTGCTGGTAGATAACACCACTCCGTTCTCGGTATTTTCTTCATGGATGGCTTCTCCGGGTATAATCAGATCAAGATGTCACCAGAAGACATGAAGAAAACGACGTTCATTACCCCGTGGGGTACATTTTGTTACAAGGTTATGCCCTTTGGATTGAAGAACTCCGGGGCAACGTATCAACGGGCTATGGTAACGTTGTTCCATGATATGATACATAAAGAAATTGAATGCTATGTGGACGACATGATTGCCAAGTCCCGGGACGAGGAAGAACATCTGGTCAATCTCAAAAAGCTGTTTGATAGGTTGATAAAGTACAGATTGAGGTTGAATCCAAACAAGTGCACTTTCGGAGTGCGTTCCGGTAAGTTGTTGGGTTTTGTTGTTAGCCAAAGAGGAATCGAGGTAGATCCTGCAAAGGTAAAAGCAATACAAGACATGCCTGCACCGAAAACAAAAAAAGAAGTGTGTGGGTTTTTAGGGAGATTGAACTATATTTCTCGGTTTATATCTCATCTAACTGCCATATGCGAGCCAATATTCAAATTGTTGAGAAAAGAACAAATGGTCAGGTGGAATGAGGACTGTCAAAAAGCCTTTGAAAAGATAAAAGAATATCTGCAGGAGCCTCCGATTCTAATGCCTCCAGTTCCAGGATGGCCACTTATCATGTACTTGACTGTGTTAGAAGGGTCGATGGGGTGTGTTCTAGGCCAACATGACGAGTCTGGTCGAAAAGAGCATGCTATTTACTACCTTAGCAAAAAGTTTACCGACTGTGAATCCCGTTACTCACTGCTCGAGAAAACTTGTTGCACTTTGGTATGGGCTGCTTGCCGACTGAGACAGTACATGTTGACCCATACCACATTGCTAATCTCAAAAATGGACCCCGTCAAGTACATTTTCGAGAAACCAGCGTTAACCGGAAGGGTTGCAAGGTGGCAAATGATCTTAACAGAGTATGATATACAATATACTTCCCAGAAAGCCATCAAAGGAAGTGTATTGTCAGATTATCTTGCACATCAACTGCTTGAAGACGACTATCAGCCGATGAAGTTTGATTTCCCTGATGAGGATATTATGTACCTCCAGGCAAGAGATTACGAGGAACCACTTCCGGAGGAGGGGCCAGACCTTGAATCCAAATGGAAGTTGATGTTTGATGGGGCAGTCAATATCAACGGACGTGGAGTTGGTGCTGTTCTTATCACTCCCGAAGGTGTTCATTTTCCCTTCGCTGCCAGAATTACTTTTGGCTGCACCAACAATGAAGCGGAATATGAGGCGTGCATAATGGGAATAGAGGAGGCTATTAATATTCGGATTAAGACCCTCGATATATTCGGAGATTCAGCCCTCGTTATTAATTAGATTACCGGAAAGTGGTATACACATCAAGAGCACTTAATTCCTTATAGGGATTACGCCAAAAGACTGTTGACGTTCTTTACAACGGTTAAGCTTCAGTACATAGCACGAGATGAGAATCAATTTGCTGATGCATTGGCTACTCTCTCTTCGTTCATCAAAGTCTTATGTTGGAACTATGTACCCAGGATTGACATTTCCAGGCTTGACACACCAGCTTACGCTTTCTCTATAGATGCAGTGTCTGATGAGAAACCTTGGTATTTTGATATCAAGCTTTTCTTGGAAAAACGAGAATACCCAGCTGGGGCATCATCCAATGACAAGAAGACCTTGAGAAGACTTGCTGCTAGCTTCTTCTTGAATACAGATGGGGTTTTGTATAAGAGGAACTTTGACATGGTTTTGCTCAGATGTGTGGATAGACACGAAGCAGGCCTGTTAATATAAGAAGTCCACGAGGGATCTTTCGGTACTCATGCAGGAGGACACGCAATGGCTAAGAAGTTGCTGAGATCAGGGTATTATTGGCTAACAATGGATGCAAACTGTTGTTTGTACGCCCGTAAGTGCCACAAGTGCCAGATATATGCAGACAAAGTGCATGTTCCTCCTAGCCCGCTCAACGTCATGTCATCTCCTAAGCCCTTTTCTATGTGGGGCATTGACATGATCGGGAAGATAGAGCCTACTGCTTCAAATGGTCATTGTTTCATCTTGGTTGCGATTGATTACTTCACCAAATGGGTTGAAGCATCATCTTATGCCAATGTCACTCGTCAAGTGGTAGCCAGATTTCTAAAAAGAGACATCATTTGCAGATACGGAGTGCCTGAGCGAATCATTACTAACAATGGTTCCAACTTAAACAATAAGATGATGGCAGAACTGTGCCGGGACTTTAAGATTCAACATCACAATTCTTCTCCTTAACGGCCAAAGATGAATGGTGCGGTAGAGGCAGCTAACAAGAATATTAAGAAGATTGTGCAGAAGATGGTTGTCACTTACAAAGATTGGTGTAGCGGTAAAAACATGAGTGTAAGTTATTGGTTAACTTAACTCAAAGTAAACAGAGTCGCCACCGCGCTTTTATTTTATTCCAAGAGGAAAAGGAAAAAAGAGCGAATCAATCCTAATGAATCTAAAAGCAAAAAGCTAAAGAAACACATCAGAGAAACATGTAAGGGGATAGGTTACACAATGGGAAGGTTTTACGCACCCAAAATGTCTGTGGTACTCCACAGGAGCCCTTTGAAAAATTTACTGCTTTTGGTTTGAAAGAGGTTTGTTAAATGAGAGTGGAGGGATGAGAAAAGAATTATTTTTTTATATATTTTTTTGTGTTTGGAGAGGTTTACCACCTCATGCCTACGTACCCACAAAGTGCAATGCAAGATCAAAACCCCGTAGTTCGTGGTACAAATAGTGAAAAGGGTGGGTTATGATTCATTTTATGAAGTGAAGAGAATTTGTCATCTTCAAGTGGATGGCCAAACAAACTACCATGAGAATGAAGGCATGGACTCATACATCATTATGGGGAGGGCGCCAACTCGGATAAAAATCAACGAGTATGCCACAAAACCCCCACAAATGACAAGAGATTCAATTACATCAAACTACAACCATGGAGATTGAGAGACTTGCACCCGACTAAAGAATAATGACTCATAATCGGCACTCTTTAAAAGAAAATAAACAAAAGTGCACAAAGGCACAAAACAAATTAAATGAGTTTAATTCTTTTTATTTTTGAATTAAGGTCAACATGATTAGATTCATTGATTTTAAAAAGAAAAGAAAAAGGTAAAAGCCACTTGACAAAAGTCAAGGTTTTTGTTTATTAAAGAGGTGATGATGTAAAAAGAAATAATCCATTGCAAAAGGGAGAAGGTTTTGAAAATTGAAGAATGGGAGGAGATGAAGGGACTATCCTAAAAAAGAAAATAAGGAGATGAAGGAAGAAAGATCTAACCAACTTGATGATACTTTCCAATATGTGCATGAGAGTTTCATCCTTATAAGCTAGCAAATGGCCAAATAAAGGCTAGATCCAACTTTATGAAGATCAAAGCAAAGGAAGTGTCCTAAGAATCTAAGTCCAAATCTTCACTCCAAATGCTAAGGATAGTAACCAATAGTCCTCAAATTAAAGTCACAAGTTTTTTAGAGGTTTAATCCTTTATTAATTTTTTGTGTCCAAATGGACAAAAGGAAAATTCACAAAATAATAAGAGCAAATAATAAACATGATATGGATGAACAAAGCAAAATAGAATAAAGGCAATAAAAGTGCAAGAAATTAAATGTTAGTAACAGAAAGAAATTAAAATGCAAGAATCTAAAATATTAATAGTAGTAGTATAATAATATTTACATAATAATGGTATGGTGGACTTAATCAACCACAACCAAAAAGTAACCAAAACCGAAAGGTAACCGGATCCTCTTAGCATCTTACACTATAGCAATTAATCAAGGCAAACCGAACCGAATTCAATGAAATTTGAAAGGCGATTGGGAGACCCAAAGCACCTACGCATCAAAAATTCACAAGTCTCGATTCTTGATGCAATATGATTAACCACTTTGGGATTACGCGATCAACAAGAGATCCGGTCCACGAAAGTGCAAGTACCCAATTAGATTTTTATTCCGAAGTCGGGACACATTTAGGTCTATGTTAAGCAATCGCCGAGTAATTTACAAAGTAATTACCCAACAAATGAGGCCGGCCACCACCAATTAAGGTGCATAATGTTAGTGCTAATGCATGCGAGATAAACAATATGTAAATCGTTATCCGGACGCGATACCGCACAAAACTAAAGGTGAATACCAAATTGAGCCGCACTTATGGTATTCTTCCATCCTTAAGATCAATCACTCATCTTGGTGGATTCAAGCATGAAAATGTATCACTAATGCAAAGTACCTTAAATGAATTGAATAATCCACTTAAAGGTAGTTTTGAAATAACGTACATTAACTACTCTAATCTACATCCAAAGTTCATTAAAATTAAGGAGAAATCACTCCCAAAAGTGCTTCCCAAGGTTAAAAATAAAAATGAGGAAGAATAAGAAGAAAGAGGAACCAAAAAGGGGCTTGAAACAAGCTAAAAACACCATTCTGACTTGTGTTAACCGGTTAACCAATTGGTTAACCGGTTAATGCAAGCAAATTTTGAACAATCTGCGCTATTTTTAAACTGGTTAACCGGTTAACCAAATGGTTAACCGGTTAACGCTGTACCAGAGGCTGAAAAAAGCAGAAAATTTAGCATGATCCATTTTGAAACCTTTTCTCAAACATTGGATGATCATGATCTGAATTTGCACGAATTTTAAAACCAAAATACAGTGGAATCCCTGCAATCAAACAACAAATAAAGATCCAAGGATCTAGAAACAAAAGCACCAAAGATTTACATCTTGAATGTTGATGGTGAATATGGGTTTATGGAGGAAGATGAATTACCAAAAGCTTTTCTTCAAATTGGACCAACACAAGCTTAGATCTACTGAAATTGATGAACAAAAAGAATGAAAGGATGAAGTTTTAGCTCAAGTTAATCAAGAATTCAATGTGAATTCTTGATAACTTCAAAAGAAAGAAATATGAGCTTTGGAGAATTTTGGTGTTGGGGGAGTATTTTGCAAGAGGTTTTGTGGCTATCAAAAGCTTGTGAAATGAATGAAATTGTGGTCCTACTTAAAGGCCTTAGGTATGGAAATTTGGTGGAATGGAGCTTGCTTTGGTAATTTGAATTCAGGTTTGGTAATTGGAATTTTGGTGGGAAATGGAAAAGAGTGGTGATTAATGAGGGTTTATGGTAGGAAATGATCAAAGTGATGTAGAGAAATCAGAAACCAATGGATCTAGAATATTCCAATTAAATCAATGATCTAAGGGTGCTGAATTTGAATAAAAAATTCAAATTTCGCACTGGTTGGTTAACCGGTTAACCAAGCTGAATTTTGAATTTTTTTTGTTCAAACATAGCTGCCTGGTTATTTCGGCCCGATTCTTATTGTGCGTCGAAGAAGTAAACACATGGTCCTTGGAAATAATTTGAATGAATCAATTAACTCGGGAAATCCTTGATCAGATAAAAATTTGAATTATTTGCGGATCAACTTCGACTTTTTTCTATAAAATTTCGCTCGAGCTGCAGGACTGCTATTTTTGGTATTTTCACATGGTTCCTCTTCCTGAAAAAGGTTAGCAAAATGAAACAAAATATTTTTGGATTTTTATTAATGGTTAGTAAACACAAACAAATAAGGTAATTAAAGACAACGGTGAATCCCTACAAGGCATAAACCTAACCCGAGAAAAACCGTGAAACCAATGCAATCTTGTTTGTATGCCAGATGCAGATGAAAATGCAAAGAAAAACTTAGGGCAAAAATTAGGGTGCAACAGCTTCCCCTATTTAAGTTTCTTCAATCTGAAGATATGAAGATTGACATCTTCGTCTCTGCAAGATGGGAGAGACTTAAATACAGAAAACCCAAATTTTTGTCCTAAGAGAACATGATATGATATGAATATGATATGCAAACCCAAGATCTTTGTGGGGAAAATATGACCACCAGAGGAAAGCAAAAGCTTGGGGACACAGAAGAAAATCCCGCCGGGGAAAACAAGAGACACCAAAAGAGTTACCAGGAAAATAAATCACTGGATAATCGACTCCACATGGGGAAAAGATATGATATAATCAAAGTAAAGGGTTCAACGAGAAGAACAAATGCTCTGTCGGGGAATATCAACCAAACAAAGTATTCGAGTCCAAAATGGAGGAATACCGAGTTGGAACAGAATCCTTAACTACCGGTTTACTGGGTAGGAAAACAAGGGACTCAACTATCAATTTACTAGATAGGAGCAAAATAAAGAGGGATAACCTTCACTAACTTTTTACTGGGTAGATAAATTCTCAACTACCTGATTTACTGGGTAGGATCACAACAACAGGGAACAACTTCTATTACCTTTTTACTGGGTAGAAAGAAGAAATCTCGACTACCGGATTTACTGGGTAGGAGTACAAGCAAAAGAGCTTGATTAATTTGGTAATATTACCCACTATCAAAAAATTGATAGCTTAATTCCAAAGTAATATACTCAAGCTGGAGAAAATATTGCCCACTATCAAACAATGATAGCTTAATTCCAAAGAAAACATTACTCACAAAGGGGACCAAAATTCAATCCAAGAATAAATTGGAGAAAAACGGTCAAACAAGACTCATCCCAAGGAGGAAATACCTCAACTAGGGAAGTTCCATCCAGATAATAAACTGGGGAGGAAACTGAATCAAAATCATCCACGAGAAACAAACTCAGTGGGAAAATATAAAGGATAAACATTTTCTGCTTAAGGGTTGACACTATAAACTTGAGAGGAAAACCACACACACACTCTGTGGGGAAATATCACACCAAAGAGCGGGGAACAAGGATAAATGCAAGAATGCAAGCAAAAGAAATGCTATGCTCATGCGTATGAATATGCTGACAAAACAGACATAAAGATAAGCAATGGGTGACATAAACACCACAACAACCGGATACTCGGCTAATCAGGGCAACAAGGTCGGGGACCATGCCAAAGATTCGATTCGAAATCCTACAGGGGAATATAAAAAGCCATCAAAGGAATAAAATCCTACTACAAGGCAAAACTCAGATTGGGGAAAACAACTGCTAGGGATCCAATCCACAAAGCATTCTTCCAAAATCCATAAAAGGATATCATCAGAAATTCCTTTCTGAGAGGATAACGCGTCGGAAATACCTCAACAACACAAAATCTTCCATACTCTGGGGAAAGAGGGACATGTCTCTATTAAACCCTGATGGGGACAAATTTCTTTACAACTTTGTTTGAGGAAACAAGATAAAGATCTATCAGTGATGCAAATAAAGCATAGCCTACTGGAGTATCCAACATCAATCATCAACTTCGCATAGGGATACCATCCTATTGAGGAAAGGTAATGATCTTCCGAGGGTGGGATGAACTTCCACGATCGATGTTGGGGACATAAATGTTCTTAATCAAACTCCTGTAGGGAATAACCATCATATTATTCATGCTCCAATCGGGGAAAAAGAATTATACCACTCTCACTCTGCGCGGGGAAAATGTTACACCACTCCTGCTCTGCTTAGGGAAAGAGTGCAAAACTTGCCAAAGATAAAAAAGAAATCTGCTGGAAACCATCACACACAGACTTACTAGGGATCTATAAAGATCTTTCATCACTGAACGTTTGGACTTTTCGACCCACGGGGGGATACCAGAAGTTAACATCATAGCAAATCA
This sequence comes from Lathyrus aphaca, assembly GCA_963966055.1. Classification (NCBI taxonomy): domain Eukaryota; kingdom Viridiplantae; phylum Streptophyta; class Magnoliopsida; order Fabales; family Fabaceae; genus Lathyrus; species Lathyrus aphaca. The sequence continues at coordinate 179,203,664 of OZ014520.1, forward strand.
CAATTACGAGGGATTTTAAATCAATAATCACCAACAGGTGAAATAAAACCTCTAAACTGATTGATATACCAATACTTCTGCTGAGGGATGCAACCAACTCAATTTAAGGAACAAGAACTCGGCTGAGGATTACCAATGCTTCTCAAGTTAAAGATAACTTGCTGAGGAAGAGATCAAAACTCAGCTGGGGATTCCTAAGAACATCCCTTCCAATAATTCTTCTGGGGAAGACATTGAAACTCAAATTAAGAACATTCATACAATCCCCGTTCATGCTTATTGTTGGGGGAACAAAACATCATTAACATCAACCTGCCCAGACTATTTAGGAATTTCTCATAGACACAACCGAATCAAACCCTGCTTTGGGAGAGACAAGTTTCACACATCTAGACTTTACCATCCCTGGGATCACTATTGATATCCTTTCTTTGTTCATATATCAAAAGAAAAATGTTTTTAGCATCTTCAAAGATTAAATTATTAATTTTGTTTTAAAAATCATCATCAACAATAAATTGAAATTTTGTAAACAGAAACAATATAAGGAGTTGCAACCAATTGGATAACAGCTCAAATTTATTGATAGAATGGTAGTCAGCAAATGGTGTGACTCCATGGATCATTACAAGTTTGAAAAAGGGTAAATATATGGAAAAGGGCTACATTTAAATACAATGATCACTATTCTCCCTATCAACTTTGAACTCCACTATGTCCGAAACTTCAGTCAAAGATGAGTGAATAAGAATCTTTGATGGGCATTTCTTCTAAAGGATAGAATCTGAAATCCTTGGTCGTTATAAGTGATCCAATTTGTCGATGTAGTTACTTGCCATGATCCCTAACTTTTGCCTAGATTTACCTTTCGGGTTTTCAATCTACCGGGATAATTATTTCTGTTTTTGTCTCTAATTTTTTCCTGGACCGCCTGTAAACACCCCAAATTTGCCCTCACCCATTCACACCATGGCTTGTGATCATTTCATATGCATAAACATAATCATACCATCTCATATCACATTTTTGATTCACTGCATAGATTCAAAGTCATCTGCATCTAGGGTTTGTGATCTGAGCAATCCAAGAGCTTCTTGAGCCACTCCAAAGGCCATCAATCACTTCAAAGGGGTACATGTGTGTTCAAGTATCATATTATATCCTCCCAAAGTCAAGAATGCCAAAAAATCACAAGAACTGGGATTGGTATGGAAGCAGAGCCAGGTTTGACTGCACAGATGACCTAGAATTAGGGTTTTGGTTTCAGAGGCCATAACTCTAAATTTTTTGGTCATTCTTGTTTCTATTGGTCTCTATATGGTATAGGGAATATGCATATAAATTTTCATTAAGAAATTCCTTGGGGAAGTCATCTGATCAGAGGTTGACTTTCTGAACAAGTCAGTGCAAAATCAGGGCATCTGAGGCCCCAATGACCCAACCAAAGGGTGTTCTTCATCATTTTGATTGTATATGATCTTTATTTGATCATGGAAGAAGTTGGAAGTTCACAAAATTCAAGAATTCCAAGTCTTTTGCAAAGTTGACTTTTTGGGCAAGTTTGACTTTTAATGAAAATGCCATTTTAGGCAACTTTTTCAACCCTTACTTTTTGATCCAAAAGTGCTTCAAATGGAAAAACTTTGGTCATTAAAGTTGTAGAATAGATCTTTCCCTTTTCAAAAAGTACAAGAACATGACCTAATTCATTTTTGATCAAAAGTTATGGCTTGTCAAAGTTGGCAAAAATCACTAAATTTCAAGTCATGCACCAAAGAGGCAAAGTTGCAAATTCATTTATCAAGGCCAATTAAGTCATCAAATGGGATTCTAATCCACACAACATGATCACACAACATCTAAAGTTCAGAATGCACCCAAGGAATCACATGTTTCATGGCTTATGGATCAAGTTTCTTTCATAAGAACCAAAGGCAAGGCAAGTTGCAAAACTCATGATAGCATCTCATCCACTTGCTGGCTAGTTGGCTGATCCATCCTAGCCCTTTTCCCTCATCATGTTGCGCAGCACACCCTCCTTGTACTATGTCGCTCCCGATAAGTGACACAGGGTCAGATAAGGGTACAGACGCGAACGGTCGGCGAAGGGAACAGTGAGAACACACAGTCGTGAACTCACTGGAGAATGAATAGAGTCGCCAGCTAGGCATTTTTATCCCGGAGGAAAGGCAATGCTGCATAGGCCTAGAAAAAGATGGATAAGACGGTTTGCGAACCAGAGAGACTGAGAAAGGGGGTTGGTTACAACCTGGGAAGGTATTAGCACCCAGATTGTCCGCCGTACTCGACGGGATCCACGCTTAAAAGGTTTGTGTTTTAAAGGGGTAGTGTCAGTGCAATCTGTGTGTAAAAGAGCTGGAAAAGAATGTACAGGTGTCAGTGTAAAGTGTATAAGTGATGTGGAGTATGAAAGTGTCAGTGTGATAATGGAGTGAGATGCTCAAGATCATGAGGCTAAAGAATGAAGCTGGAAAGAGGGGGAATATACAGAGACTTTTGTTCGATAACCGTTAAGTTATGCCTACGTATCCTCTCGTGCAATGAGGAAGTCAGAACACCGTAGTTCGACCCAAAGAGGCTGAAAATAAAATTGACTTGTGAACTGCTTACTTGTCCATGCTCAAGTGTATGATCTGTCTGGCACAGATACAAACTGTCTTGCATTAGACGGAAGAAGCAAGTTCTCGCTTATGAGTGAAGGTGATGAGAAAAGAATCCCGAAGGAGACGATTATTGTTTGTTTTGGAGTTTTCAGTCTTTTATTGATTTTGAAAGTTTGTCATAAATTAATGAGCTTAAGCCTAAACCAATGGATTTAGTAAACTCATCACATCTTCCCTCTGATTAGGGGTAATGAGAATACCTTAAGTGTGAAGTCAGCTTCTCACACTTAATCACCTTTGATGTAGGATTAAGATCATTAACCTACTTGTGATTATTTAGATGTTTTTGTTGTTTTTGTTTAGTGTTGAGTAATGATATTAAGCCATAATCAAGGATTAAACAGACTCATTACACCATCCTAATAGAAGGATAATAGATGAGAATGTTTAAGCTGAGGAAAGCTCCTCAACTTAATCCATGATTAGGGATTAAACTCATGACAAAACAAGCCTTTGATTAAGTGGATTTTATTAAATGGTGAGATGAAGAAGTGAATTTTATGATTTGTAAGACAACTTGAGGGGGACTTGTCCATTAACACTAGGGTTAGTCCTTCTTAACCAGTTAAGGAAGAATTAGAACCCTAATGCAAGGCCCAAGTTACAAGTTTGGTGTCTTGATGATTATTAAGTGAATTGATTAAGGGAGTTAAACACATTAAGGGTTTAACACTTAGGATTAAAGTTATACACTCCATCCTAATAGAAGGAAGCAGGCATAAGCTTAATCACAAAGCCTTAAAGCCTTTAGGGTTTAGTCCCTGATTATGAGATGAGAAGAGATGACTCAAAGAGACACAAAGGTAAAACTAAGAGGGGAGACTAATCAAAACCCTAATTCATTGTCATGCTTGGTTGTTCCTAAGGTTTGTGAGGTTTAGCAAGAACAATCTTCAAAGGAGCCACCAGGAAGCAGATGAAGGGATCAAGGGAAGCAAAGTGACTTGCTTCATTCAAGAAGTCAAGTCTCTTGAAGAAAGAAAGTGGGAGGAACAAGAATGAACAAGCTCAATCTCAAACACATACATAAATGCAGCAATGCAAGAGAGATGAAAAGAAAAGTTATGAGAAGTGAAGGCAAATTCACTTCTCAAGTTACTTACCACCTGAAATGTTAGAAAGAAATGCAATGCAATGCTAAATGGGATGAAATGGTATGATGCTAAACAAAACCAGAAGCATGTTGATGATGATAATGATGCTATAAGATGATACAAACATGAGGCAGCACATGGGAATGTTCATACAAGTTTATGGATGCATATGGTGCAAGCTAAGGAGCATGAATAAACATGTAAAGTTATGAAACATACAAGGAAAATGACATGGCAAATATGAGATGCAATGATCAAGCATGCTTTCTACATGTCTTATGATGTCAAATGAATCACATGAATGCTTGAAATGTCATGGCAAGTCATGTTATGCAAGAGAGTGCAAGAAGGATGCAAATGAAAACCCAAATTAGGGTTTATGAATCAAACATCAAACAAAAACCCAAAACAGAAGTAAACCCTAAGATAAAAAATGGAAAATTCCACACAAAGAAACCCTAACCCTACACTAAACCAATGTCCAAAGGGGAGGTCTCAACTCTTAACCAATCTCAAGTTATGATTTTTCTAAGTTACTAGGGTTTTTTAGGGTTCTTAAAAAAAGAAATGCCAAACAATTGGAAAATGCAAGATCAAATCATGGCCATTTTATTCTAGAAACTACATGCCAAATAGAAAACAATGCAAGAAGAATCAATGTCCAACTCTTCTCAAATAGGCAGAAATGATTTTTTGAACTTATGATCAAAATAATGCATAAAATATGATTTAATTCAATGAAAAATTCTTAAAATGCATCAAGATCAAAAAAGAAATTTGGTTTGAAGGTTGGACAATGTTTCTAAATGTCTTAGAACATTTCATGAATTTTTTGGTGATTTTTAAATACCTAAAAGTATTTTTAATAAATTAATTTCCATTAATCAATTAAAAATAATCCTTTAAATATTTAAAAATACTTTTTTAATGATAAAAAATAAAATAAAAATATTTTTGGGTCTTAAAAATTAATAAAACTTTTAGGAAAAAGTTTCATAATTTTTAAGAATTTTTTACTATTTTAAAATAAATATGCAAATTAATTGAAAAGAAAATGAATTAAAAATAAATAAAATGGAAGGTAATCAGGATGGAGGGATGAGATTCACTCTGGATTTGAATCTGTTGACTACGCGCGTCATCCAAGGGTCCAGGTTGACTCTGATTAAATTATTTAAATTATGTTTAATTAAGCTAACACGTGGATTAGGGCATAATCAGAGAGATCCAGGCCATACGCTCACGCGGGAGGTCAACGGGTCAGAGGCATCTCACGGTCCAGATTCAAATGGTCATTAATCACGTAATTAGGGCATAATCACTCTCAGGTGGCCGGAGAAGACTTCCGGTCGTCTTCTCCGGCCAGCAACTCCCCTGAAAAACTTCAAACTCCCTCAAATCGTAACAAAAACAAAATCTAAGAATTGGGAAATGTTCTCCAACCTCTCACGAATCAAACCCCTCTCCTAAAACAAATTTCTTTTCCCTAACTAAGCTGAATCGAAGGAAATAAGAACTAGGGCACGCAAGCTTCAGAGAGCAATTAAACTCTCATTTCAAAGCCATTTCAAAAACTAAGAGCACCAGGATATTCAGAGAAGCATAAGGAACAAGTTCATAACATGAAAAACAATTTCTGGAAAAAATAATTTTCAAGCTACCTGAGATTTGGAGCTTTCAACCTGATGACTTTCTGGCCACTCCCTTCAGTGCAAACCACTCCACTTGATCCCCAGATGATGTTTGAATGCTCAAGAAGAGTTTATGTTGGCTGGATAATGAGTTTCGAAAGCTCCTGCTTCAACTCAGTTGAAAATGGCTATGGTGAAATAGGCAGCTTCAGGCCATTGTGAGGGGTTGTCTGTGATCCTGAGGGTGAATGGAGAAGCTTTGCAAGGTTTGTTTGGATGTTTGTGAGCTAGGGAGGGAGATTCGAATGGAACTGCAGCTTGAGGTGAGAAATGGCTATGGGGTATTCTGGTTGATTCAGGCTTGTGTTCTTGCTGGTTTCTACTCAGTGATGCATGGTGAGTTGAATGGTGAAAATGGTTTGAGTGTTTCTTGGCTGGGCAGAGAGATTCGAAGGCTTATGCAGCTGGGGTGTATTTTGTGAATGTGTTCAATGGGAGAGTTTCAGCCTTGCCTTGTACATGAAATGGCTTGCAATTTGTCCACAAAAACCTCTCTCATTGGTCAGTTGACAAGACATGTCCTTTATTGATTGGTAAGTCACCTTTTGCAAAAAGTCCAATTCTTGTAAGAAGGGGCATGGGCTAAGCTCTAGCTAAGTACAATGGGCATGGGCTGCGCAGCATGATGTGTGTGTGAGGCTAACTTGGTTCAGCAGCCAATGCATCAAGTTGGTGAGATGTGATCATGAGTTTTGCAACTTGGTGCTTTATGGTTCACATGAAAGAAAGCCTTGTTACATGAACCATAAACATGTGATTTTGGTTCAATTCTGATTTTCATGACTTAGAGAATGTTTGTGTGCTGGTTTGAAATGAATTGGAAGTTACAAAATGCATTGGTTCATGATTTTGCAAAATCCACATTTAAGGCATGCCTTGAAAATCAATGATTTTTGCCAACTTTGTCTTGCTATAACTTTTGATCCAAAAGGAGTTTGATCATGTTCTTGTACTTTTTGAAAAGGGAAAGATGAGATCTACAACTTTCATGACCAAAGTTTTTCCATTTGAAGCATTTTTGGATCAAGAATCAAGGCTTGAAAAATGACCTAAAATGAAGCATCCTTGAAAAGTCAACTATGCCCAAAAAGTCAACATTTGCAAAAACCCTAAATTCTTGATTTCTATGAACTTCAACCTTCTTCCATGATCAAATAAAGATCATATACACTCAAAGTGATGAAGATCACCCATTGGTTGGGTCATTGGGGGCCTCAGATGCCCTGATTTTGCACTGACTTGTCTGAAAAGTCAACCCTTGATCAGATGACTTCCCCATGGAATTTCTTCATGAAAAATGATATGCATACTCCTTATACCATATAGAGACCAATGGAAACAAGAATGACCAAAAAATTTGGAGTTATGGCCTCTGAAACCAAAACCCTAATTTTCAGTCAACTGTGCAGTCTAGCCTGGCTCTACATCCACTCAAACCCTAGTTCTTGTGATTCCTTTGCATTTTTGACTCTGAGGAGATGGAATATGATATAAGAACACACATGGACCCCTTTGAAGTGATTGGTTGCCTCTGGAGTGGCTCAAGAAGCCCTTGGATTGCTCAGATCACAAACCCTAGGTGCAGATGACTTAGAAACTATCCAGTGAATCAAAAATGAGATATGAGATGATATGATTGTGTTTATGCATATGAGAATGATCACAAGCCATGGTGAAATGAGTGAGGGCAAATTTGGGGTGTTTACATACTAGGCTAGCAAGTTGCCCATGCTTCTCTTACACAAAGTTGACATTCTTGCAAAAGCACCTATACCAATCAGAAAAGCACATGTCATATCATCTGACCAATGGCATTTGTTTATACAAAGAAAAGGCAAGCCAAACATAACAAGAAGCAAGCCTGAAACCAGCCATAACACAACATTCTCATTTTCATCCTCTTGAGCAAAAGCATTCGAAACTCATCACATAGGCCACAAACACTCAAACAAACTTCACAGACCATCTCACCAAGCTTCACTGAACACAAAGCACCCATCATCCTTGCCTGAAAGCCACAGAATCACAAACACGATCCTCACCTGAACTTGAACAGAACTTCTGTAAACTCTCAAACCAGCCCAAATAAATTTGTTCCAAGCCTTTCAGAAGCACAAGGGAGGTCATAGGAGTGATTTTGCACAAGAGAGGAGGCCAGAAAGTTCCAAACTAAAAAGCTTCAAACTCAGGTAGCTTCATGAACTTTTTTTCCAGAAGCATGGTTTTAAGTTCTTAATCAAATCTACATGCTTCCCTGATCATGAATATGTGATTGTTTTTGAAAATGAGTGAAAAATGAGGATGTATGCAGTGTCTGGAATTTTTGCCCTAAAACATGTTTGATTCGATTCTCCCTGTTTCTGAATGATAAATGTTGTTTGATTGAGGGGTTTAATTCGTTTTTGGGTGGGGAAGAGTTCTGGACAATTAGATTTCGTTTTAGATGCGTGTGGAGAGAGTTTGAAAAATGGTATGGCCGGAGAAGACGACCGGAACAGTGTTCCGGTCGCCTGAAAGTCATTAGGGCAAGATTAGGGCTTAATCATTTAATTAGCCAAGTTTGAATTTCCACCCTTGGATGTGGCGCCAAGTCTCTTCCCGCGCGCGTATGTTTGAATCTGGATCCTTGGATGTGCATACTTTTCTATTTTCAGTTTTATTTCATTTTTATTTTCAATTTAATTACATTGTTTTTACCATTTTATTAAAAATAGTAAAATCATTTTAAAAATTCTGAAATTTTTTGTATAAACTTTTATTAATTTTCAGAAACCAAAAATATTTTTATTTTTATTTTTAGCATTAAAAAATATTTTTAAATCATTTAAAAGTTTATTTTTAATTAATTAATGAGAATTAATTAGTTAAAAATACTTTTAAGTATTTAAAAATCACCAAAAAAATTCATGAAAGCTTTAAAAACATTTAGAAACATTGTCCAACCTTCAAACCAAATTTCTTTTTTGATCTTGATGCATTTTGAGAATTTTTCATGGAAATAAAATCATTTCAAGGCATTATTTTGATCCAAACTTCCAAAAATCATTTCTGCCTAACCATTGAGAGTTGGACTTTGATTCTTTTTGCATTGTGTTTAGCATATCATGTAGTTTGTGAGATTAAATTGGCATGAATTGATCTTGCATTTTTCATTTTGTTTGGCATTTTTCTTGTTAAGGAACCCTAAAACCCTAGAAATTTTAGGAAATTCATAACTTTTATTAGGTTAAGAGTTGGAACCTCTCCTTTGGGCAGTGAGTTAGATTAGGTTTAGGGATCCTTTGAATGCATTTTCAAATTTTTATCTTGATGTTTGCTTCTGATTTTGGTTTTTGTTTGATGCTTTGATCATAAACCCTAGTTTGAACTTCCATATGCATCCATCTTGCATTTGCATTCATACCTTGACTTGCCATAGCATTTTATGCATTCTTTTGATCCATTAGACATCTTAAGACATATTAGAAGCATGTTTGATCATTGTATCTTGCATTTGCCATGTTGTATGCCATTTGCATCTCATAACTTTTCATGTATGTTCATGGTTCTTAACTTGTTTCATTTGCATCCATAAGATTGCATGATCATCCTCATACCTTGATTCATGTTTGCATCATCTCATAACATCATTATCATCTCATATGTGCTTCTGGTTTTGATTTACATCATGCCATTTCACCCCATCTTGCATTGCATTGCATCTTTCTCACTAACTTTTCAGGTGGTAAGCAACTTTGGGAAGTGGATTTGCCTTCACTTCCCACATTTTCTTTTCATCCCTCTTATGCATCCATGATGCATTTTGTTATGTGTTTGAGATTGAGTTTGCTTTTCCTTCTTCATATTACTTTCTTTCCTCAAGTGACTTGTCTTCTTAAATGAAGCAAGTTGCTCTGCTTCCTTTGCTCCTTTCATCTGCTTCCTGGTGGTTCCATTGAAGATCTTTCTTGTAAACCTCACAAACCTTAGGAACAACCAAGCATGACAATGATTAGGGTTTTGATTAGTCCCCCACTTAGTTTTTACCTTTGTGTCTCATTGAGTCTTCTCCTCTCACCTCATAATCAGGGACTAAACCCTAAAGGCTTTAAGGCTTTGTGATTAAGCTTATGCCTGCATCCTTCTATTAGGATGGAGTGTATAACTTTAATCCTAAGTGTTAAACCCTTAATGTGTTTAAATCTCTTAATCAATTCACATAATAATCATCAAGACTTCACACTTGTAACTTGGGCCTTGCATTAGGGTTCTAATTCTTCCTTAATTGGTTAAGAAGGACTAACCCTAGTGTTAATGGACAAGTCCCCCTCAAGTTGTCTTACAAACCCTAAAATTCACTTCATCATCTTATCATTAATTAAAATCCATCTAATAAGGGCTTGTTCTGTCATGAGTTTAATCCCTAATCATGGATTAAGTTGAGGAGCTTTCCTCAGCTTAAACATTCTCATCTATTATCCTTCTATTAGGATGGTGTAATGAGTTTATTTAATCCCTGATTATGGCTTAATCTCATTACTTAACACTAAACAAAAACACCAAAAACATCTAAATAATCACAAGTAGGTTGATGATCTTAATCCTACCTCAAATGTGATTAAGTGTGAGAAGCTGACTTCACACTTAAGGTATTCTCATTACCCCTAATCAGAGGGAAGATGTGATAAGTTTACTAACCCATTGGTTTAGGCTTAAGCTCATTAACTTATGACAAATTCAAAAGCAATAAAAGACTGAAAATACAAAAACAAACAATAATTGTCTCCTTCGGGATTCTTTTCTCATCTCATTCACTCATAAAACGAGAACTCGCTTCTTCCGTCTAATGCAAGACAGTTAGCACCTGAGCCAGACAGGTCATACACTTGAGCATAGACAAGTAAGCAGTTCACAAGTCAATTCACCTTTCAGTCTCTTTGGGTCGAACTACGGTGTTCTGACTTCCTCATTGCACGAGAGGATACGTAGGCATAACTTAACAGTTATCGAACAAAAGTCTCTGTATATTCCCCCTCCTTCAGCAATATTCTTTTAAGCCTCATGATCTTGAGCATTTCACTCTTGTTCCTACACTGACACTTCTCTTATACACTTCACATCACTTATACACTATACATTGACACCTGTACATCCTTTTCCAGCTCTTTTATACACAAATTGCACTGACACTACCCCTTTAAAACACAAATCTTTTAAGCGTGGATCCCGTCGAGTACGGAGGACAATCTGGGTGCTAATACCTTCCCAGGTTGTAACCAACCCCCTTTCTCAGTCTCTCTGGTTCGCAACCGTCTTATCCATACCTTTCTAGGTCTATGCAGCATTACCTTTCCTCTGGGATAAAAATGCCTAGCTGGCGACTCTTTCATTCCCTGTGAGTTCACTCCTGTGTGTTCTCGCATTCCTCTTTTCGCCGACCGTTCGCGTCTGTACCTTTATTTGGGCCATTCCCATTTATCGGGAGTGACACCGCCCTTTCAGGTTTTCAATCCACCGAGACGCTCATTTTTGCCTAAGCCTCCCTTTCGAGTTTTCAACTTAGCGAGCTGTTTTTTATTTTTTTAGGCGAAGTATTTCTTGACTGCATCCGCATTCACAGGACGAGTGATCTCCTCACCATCCATAGTTGCAAGAATTAATGAACCGCCAGAGAAGGATTTCTTGACAACATATGGGCCGTCATAATTCGGAGTCCACTAGGTCGCCTTCTCTAAATACACGAGGTTTGACCTTTTTGTCAAAAGCTTTCTTCATTCTTTCCTGGTACAATCGACCATGACACAAAGCTGTTATTATCTTTTCCTCAATCAAATTCAACTGGTCAAAACTACTCTGACACCATTCAGCTTCAGTCAACTTGGCTTCCATCAGAACTCTCATTGATGGGATCTCAACCTTGACGGGGAACACTGCTTCTGTACCATAAACAAGTGAGAAAGGGGTTGCCCCTGTTGAAGTGCGGACAAATGTACGATACCCATGCAAAGCAAAAGGGAACATCTCATGCCAGTACTTGTATGTCACAACCATCTTCTGAATGATCTTCTTAATGTTCTTATTTGCAGCTTCAACAACCCCATTCATCTTCGGTCTATAAGGAAAAGAATTATGGTGTTGAATCTTGAATTCTTCACAAATCTCTTTCATCGTCTTATTATTCAAGTTCGAACCGTTGTTAGTAATGATTCTATTCGGAACACCATATCTGCAGATAATGTTATTCTTGATAAACCGAACCACAACTTGCTTGGTCACATTAGAATACGATACCGCTTCCACCAACTTAGTAAAGTAGTCAATTGCCACAAGAATAAAACGATGTCCATTCGAAGCCTTGGGTTCAATTATACCAATCATATCAATTCCCCACATAGAGAAAGGCCACAGAGAAGAAATCACATTGAGATAAGTTGGTGGCACATGAATCTTATCAACATACACTTGACACTTATGGCACTTTTTCACATACTTGCAACAATCAGACTCCATTGTCAACCAATAGTAACCTGCTCTCAACATTTTTTTAGCCATTGCATGCCCATTAGCATGAGTGCCAAAAGATCCTTCATGAATTTCTTTCATTAACATGTCTGCTTCGTGTTTATCCACGCATCTGAGCAAGACCATGTCAAAATTTCTCTTATAAAGCACATTTCCATTCAGGAAGAAATTGCCTACCAATCTCCTCAAAGTCCTCTTATCTTTATCGGATGCCCCAAGTGGGTATTCCTGACTCTGGAGGAAACATTTAATATCATGATACCAAGGCTTGTCATCATGGACCTCTTCTACTGCAAACACATGAGCTGGTCTTTCAAGCCGCATTACTCTGATCATGGGAACGTCATTCCACTGGTGCACCTTTATCATAGAAGCTATAGTTGCTAAAGCATCTACCATCTGATTTTCATCATGAGGCACATAATGAAACTCAACTTTAGTGAAGAAAGTTGATATCCTCCTAGCATAATCTCTATAAGGGATCAAGTGGGGTTGATAAGTTACCCACTTACCCTTGATTTGATTGACTACTGAGGCAGAATGTCCATACACATCAAGATGCTTAATCCTCAGATCAATAGCTTCCTTAAGACCCATAATACATGCTTCATACTCAGCTTCATTATTGGTACAAGGAAAAGTCAACCTTGCAGCAAAAGGAATATGTGAACCATGGGGATTAATGATCATTGCCCTAATTCCTCTTCCGCGTGCATTCACAACACCATAAAAAACTAAACCCCGTCGAGATCCAGGCTCCGGCCCTTCCTCAATCTCAGGTTCATCACAATCTTTCATTTTCAAATACATCACATCCTCATCTGGAAAATCAAACTTGATAGGCTGGTAATCATCAATCGGTTGATGTGCCAAATGGTCAACCAAGATACTACCTTTTATAGCTTTTTGAGCTGGGTACTCAATATCATATTCTGATAACAACATTTGCCAACGAGTAATCCTCCCAGTCAAAGCAGGCTTTTCAAATATATACTTGATCGGATCCATTTTAGAGATCAAACAAGTTGTATGATTCAGCATATACTGGCAAAGACGCTTTGCAGCCTAAGCTAAAGCACAACAAGGTTTTTCAAGCATGGAGTACCGAGACTCACAACAGTGAATTTCTTACCCAAGTAGTAAATTGCATATTTTTTTCTTCCAGATTCATCTTGCTGACCAAGTACACAACCCATGGAATCTTCCAACACAATCAAATACATGATCAACGGTCTACCTTCCACCAGAGGAGACAAGATAGGAGGTTCAAGCAGATATTCTTTGATACTTTCAAACGCCTTCTGACAATCATTTGTCCAGACACAACCTTTGTCTTTTCGAAGCAACTTAAAGATCGGAGCACATGTGGCAGTCATGTGAGAGATAAACCTTGAAATATAATTCAAACAACCCAAGAATCCTCTTACTTTCTTTTCAATTCTTGGAGCAGGCATTTCACGGATAGCTTTCAATTTATCAGGATCAACTTCAATGCCTCTTTGGCTGACAATGAAACCTAACAACTTTCCAGAACGTACACCAAATCTGTACTTGTTCGGATTCAAACGAAGTTTAAACTTCCTTACCCTCTGAAACAACTTCAGCAAATGTTCAACAAGATCCTCTTTAGTTTTCGACTTAGATATCATATCATCAACATATACCTCAATTTATTTGTGCATCATATCATGGAAAAGTGTTGTCATAGCTCTTTGGTATGTCGCACCAACATTCTTCAATGCAAAAGGCATCACTCTGTAGTAGAATGTTCACCATGGTGTAATAAATATGGTATTTTCCATGTCCTTGGGTGCCATCTTTATTTGATTATAACCGGAAAATCCGTCCATAAAGGAGAACACATCAAACTTAGCCATATTATCTACCAACACATCAATGTGTGGAAATGGAAAATCATCTTTTGGACTGGCTTTATTCAAATCTCTATAATCAACACACATTCGGACTTTTCCGTCTTTCTTTGGAACAGGCACAATATAGGCCACCCATTGAGGATAATTTGACGTCACAAGAAAACCTGCATCAATCTGCTTTTGAACCTCCTCTTTGATCTTTACTGCCATATCAGGATGAGTTCTTCTCAACTTTTGCTTCACAGGTGGACATTCGGGCTTCAGCGGCAAACTATGCTCCACAATATCAATATCAAGACCTGGCATGTCTTGATAAGACCAAACAAACACATCAACATACTCTCTAAGAAGCTATACAATCCTCTTCTTAACATCAGGACCAAGCAATGCTCCAACTTTGACTTCTTTCTTAGCATCTTCAGAACCCAAGTTGACTATTTCTATAGACTCTCCATGAGGCTGAATAACCTTCTCCTCGTGCTCAAGCAATCGAGAAATCTCATCAGGAATCTCTTCAACATCCTCTTCCTCAACTTCGAACACAGGGAATTCAAAGTTGGAAGTGGGCATATGATCATTGTTTTCAATGGGTTTATCAATCAATCTGCACAATGATTTTATTTTTATTTTAGAGTATGAACAAAAGTGCAAACATTATGCAGATAAACAATTATTATTTTTTATTTTTGGGTTTTTTATGTTACCATTTTTCAAAATAAAGCAAAAAGGAAAAACACATATGGAAATAACAAAATAACATTTTATTGATGATGATAAAATTTGAAACAAAGCTCGACAAACATCACTTTCACCTTGGGCAGAGTGAAAGGATTTTTGAAAGAAAATAAAACAAATTACTTTGAAGCATGGACAATAAAAGGAACATCAACAGCAATCCAGTTCTTGCAAATCTTTCCGTGCGTAACAAAATTAGGCATTTCTTCATCTTCATCATCTTCAATGATGGCAGCAGCGGAATGATCGTTGATAAATCCAACACTTCAGAATCCTTCCTTAATAGTCTTCGGGTCATTGAGAACCACACCTGGTGCAAAGCCGATACCAAATCCTTCCTTGTTGTCGACAGCATCAATAACTCGTCCCCAACCGTCAGATCGACCAGTTTCGAGTACGTGCATAGCATCCTTGAGAGAAGACATAGGCATGACATTCTTCTTAGCAGCATTATCCACAACAGAAATAGCCTGAAATGAAATTCCCACCTCTTCTTCAGCATCAATATAGGAGAAAGATGACAAACTGCTCACTAGCATCGCCTTTTCACCACCAATAGTCACTAATTTCCCATCTTTCACAAACTTCAGCTTCTGATGAAGAGTAGATGTCACAGCTCCTGCCTCATGAATCTAGGGTCTTCCAAGGAGACAAATGTAAGCGGGACATATATCCATTACTTGAAAAGTAATTTGGAATATAAACGGTCCAATAAGGATAGGAAGATCCACTTCACCAATCACTGTCTTCTTCAATCCATCAAAAGCTTTCACAATAGTCCCAATATGCCTCAAGGGAGCGCCTTGGTACGCAAGCCTTGACAAAGTCGACTTCGACATCACATTCAGAGAAGATCCAGTATCAACCAGTACTTTAGACATAGCATCTTCCTGACAGTTCACTGAAATATGCAGAGCCAAATTATGGTTCCTTCCTTCTTCAGGCAAATCATCATCACAGAAACTCAGATTGTTGCATGATGTGATATTAGCCACAATACTATCAAACTGATCAACAGTCACATCATGGTCAACATAAGCTTGATCAAGAATCTTCTGCAAAGACTGCCTATTAGCCTCAGAGCACATCAAGAGTGATAAAACTGATATCTTTGGAGGAGTATGCAACAACTGCTCGGTAACATTGTACTCGCTTTTCTTTATCAATTTTAACACCTCATCTTCACTATCACCGAATTGGCCTGATCGGGCAACATCATCCATAATCTACTTGCTCGCACTTGTATCTTCAACTCTCTTCGGAGGATCTGAAGCATAAACTCTATCACTTCGGGTAACCTTTGTCACATCAGCAAAATAGTACATATTTTTGAATTTTTGAAAAATGATGAGACAGTGAAATAAAAAGGTGTGGGTAGGACAAATTTGGGGTATGACAGGATGCAAATGCAAAGATTTCAAAGGACTATAAGATAACTTGCAATATTTATAAAGAAACACCTTTTTTTGAAGTACTTAAAAAACTCATTTTCATTAAAATCAAAGTAAGGATTACAAGTGAAGTACAAATCTGAATAATCCTAATACATGAGAGAAAATTTAAACTAGGCCTAGGGGATCACATCCGAAGAAGATATGAATCCAGGCTGGTACTTCATGCGAATCCTCTTAATCTCTTTCTTGTACCGATTCTCCATGTCTTCCTTATCCTTCACCAACTGGTCAACAATGGCCTTCCAAGCACCGGATGTAGGAGGAATGGTAGATGGAGTACTAGAGGAAAATAAAGCCTCTCTTGGCCTCTTCATAACACGTCACTCAAGTAACTCAATGAGATCATCCTTCTCCTTCAGCTGCTCTTGCATCGTAGTCTTCTCAAGTAGTCATTCTTCTTTCTCTTGCTTCATCTTGTCCAACTCTTCTTGAAGAGCAACCTTCTCATCAACGGGAGGAAGAAAAGCAGACAATGGTAGTATAGGAAATAAAGGCTCCTCAGGTGGATAAGGCATCTTGAGCTTGGAAGCCCTAGATTGAACCCACTGGATGTAACACTCGGAGGGAGCAAGTTATTGTCTTCCCAATTGACCCTTCTCTTTCCGATGAACTGCATGCCAAGAATGAGCAATCTTTTTCTTCATTTCTACATGATCTGCACCATTAAGAAAGAAGAAACGGGATAAGGAAAGGTTGTTTGGTATGTCCTTTAAACAATATCCCAACTGTCGCCTAGCAAGAATAAGGTTGTAACTAATTCCCCCACGTGTACCAAGAAGAGGTACGTTAGGAAATTCTCCACAACTTTCAATAAGCACTCCAGTATCATAATGGGAACAATACCAAGTCATATCCTTGTGAGAAAGAGACATAATCCTTTGAGACCATCTTCGATTCTCTCTATTATCCTTAAATGCATCAGACATTGGTAGGTGCGAAATAAACCACCTACAAAGAAGAGGCGTACAACACATAATCTCTCCATCACCTTTAGAGGTCCTATAGTGAAAGGCATGATACATGTATCCAAGAAAAGTAGGTACCGGATTCTTCTTCAAGAAAATATGAATGGCATTCTCATCCACAATACCATCTAAGTTAGGAAACAAGACAATCCCATAAATGAGCAAAGCAATAATAGCCTTAAATGCATCCTTATGACCCAAAGTAAGTGAATTAGAAGCTTTCCCCATCAAGAACTTGGCATTAATACCACGAACACTCCCTTTTGTAAGAAACTTCCCATTAAGATCAAACTCCTTGAGAAAAAGGGCTTTGGCGATGACTTTGGTCGTAAGCTCCTTCTCTAAACCACTGAAAAGAAATTCCTTGTCCAAAATAGGTAGACCCATCCAATGAGAGTACTCCTCCAAAGTCGACACAAGCTGATAATCCGGAAAGGTGAAACAATGATGCAACGTATCATAAAACTGAGCTAAGGTAGGGGGAATCCCCTTTGGTACATCGGTATCCAAAATAAACAAAAGCTTTCCATAACATTTCCGGAACTCCTGGGTGTCAACCACCAATGCTCCTAGCTTTCTCAACTCTACTATATTAGGATTCTTGAAGGTGTACTTCTTTGTGTTCCTTCTTTCAAAATTCATAACCATAGACATCTGAAATTTTGCAAAAGCTCCTTATAAGTCCCTTTAAATCTCAAAAACAATGCTCATGAATGCATGATGGCATGTATGAAACAACCACAAACAAGATTACACAAAGCACACGAGTTTAGGTCCCGAGTCACGAGCATGAAGTCAAGGTAACAGAACACCAACCCACACAGGTAAGTACTAAGGTTTTGTCTTCATTGTACCTGTAGAAAACCAAATGGGTGCTAATAGAGGTGCCCGGAGTTAACAATTATCTTTAGAATATTATCGGTACGTTAGATTACTCCCCAAACGATTACATTCTTAAAATATACCTCGTCTGAGTGTAGTATCACGTGACAACCACTTTAGGTTTACACCCGGATGGTTTCCGCACTACGTTCCTAAATTGGCTTGGATGGGTTAAGGGTTCTACGGTCCTTAATATGATCAGATCAAGGTCGGAAAATAATGCCACATATGATTACTCATCATGACATTGATAATCCAAAAGAGCCTAAGCGAGTGGAGATTATCAAATTTATATAGCTTTGGACTACTCCATCGCTTATCGCTTCGAATATCGCCGTCCTATCTTAAGTTCAACTCAGATCCGGGTTAGAATCTATCTCACTCACAGAGGATCACCAAAACCGAAACAGAACAAACAAATAACAAACAAATCAAACCAAAGCAGTAAATAAATCAAAGTAGGCCGAATCCACTTAGTGATTATTCCCCAGCAGAGTCGCCACTTTTCTGTAGCGGTAAAAACATGAGTGTAAGATATTGGTTAACTTAACTCAAAGTAAACAGAGTCGCCACCGCGCTTTTATTTTATTCCAAGAGGAAAAGGAAAAAAGAGCGAATAAATCCTAATGAATCTAAAAGCAAAAAGCTAAAGAAACACATCAGAGAAACAGATATGGGGATAGGTTACACAATGTGAAGGTTTTACGCACCCAAAATGTCTGTGGTACTCCACGAGAGCCCTTTGAAAAATTTACTGCTTTTGGTTTGAAAGAGGTTTGTTAAATGAGAGTGGGGATGAGAAAAGAATTATTATTTATATATTTTTTTGTGTTTGGAGAGGTTTACCACCTCATGCCTACGTACCCACAAAGTGCAATGCAAGATCAAAACCCCGTAGTTCATGGTACAAATAGTGAAAAGGGTGAGTTGTGACTCATTTTATTATGTGAAGAGAATTTGTCATCTTCAAGTGGATGGCCAAACAAACTACCATGAGAATGAAGGCATGGACTCATACATCATTATGGGGAGGCCGCCAACTCGGACAAAAATCAACGAGTATGCCACTAAACCCCCACAAATGACAAGAGACTCAATTACATCAAACTACAACCATGGAGATTGAGAGACTTGCACCCGACTAAAGAATAATGACTCATAATTGACACTCTTTAAAAGAAAATAAACAAAAGTTCACAAAGGCACAAAACAAATTAAATGAGTTTAATTCTTTTTATTTTTGAATTAAGGTCAACATGATTAGATTCATTAATTTTAAAAAGAAAAGAAAAAGGTAAAAGCCACTTGACAAAAGTCAAGGTTTTTGTTTATTAAAGAGGTGATGATTTAAAAA
The DNA here is from genome assembly GCA_963966055.1 of Lathyrus aphaca. Taxonomy (NCBI): domain Eukaryota; kingdom Viridiplantae; phylum Streptophyta; class Magnoliopsida; order Fabales; family Fabaceae; genus Lathyrus; species Lathyrus aphaca. Next base: position 179,222,898 of record OZ014520.1, read on the forward strand.
GAAAGAATCCTTTGAAAAAGGGAGAAGGTTTTGAAAATTGAAGAATGGGAGGAGATGAAGGGACTATCCTAAAAACGAAAATAAGGAGATGAAGGAAGAAAGATCTAACCAACTTGATGATACTTTCTAATATGTGCATGAGAGTTCCATCCTTTTAAGCTAGCAAATGGCCAAATAAAGGCTAGATCCAACTTTATGAAGATCAAGGCAAAGGAAGTGTCCTAAGAATCTAAGTCCAAATCTTCACTCCAAATGCTAATGATAGTAACCAATAGTCCTCAAATTAAAGTCACAAGTTTTTTAGAGGTTTAATCCTTTATTAATTTTTTGTGTCCAAATGGACAAAAGGAAAATTCACAAAATAATAAGTGCAAATAATAAACATGATATGGATGAACATAGCAAAATAGAATAAAGGCAATAAAAGTGCAAGAAATTAAATGTTAGTAACAAAAAGAAATTAAAATGCAAGAATCTAAAATATTAATAGTAGTAGTATAATAATATTTACATAATAATGGTATGGTGGACTTAATCAACCACAACCAAAAAGTAATCAAAACTGAAAGGTAACCAGATCCGCTTAGCATCTTACACTATAGCGATTAATCAAGGCAAACCGAACCGAATTCAATGAAATTTGAAAGGCGATTGGGAGACCCAAAGCACCTACGCATCAAAAATTCACAAGTCTCGATTCTTGATGCAATATGATTAACCACTTTGGGATTACGCGATCAACAAGAGATCCGGTCCACAAAAGTGCAAGTACCCAATTAGATTTTTATTCCGAAGTCGGGACACATTTAGGTCTATGTTAAGCAATCTCCGAGTAATTTACGAAGTAATTACCCTACAAATAAGGCCGACCACCACCAATTAAGGTGCATACTGTTAGTTCTAATGCATGCGAGATAAACGATATGTAAATCGTTATCCGGACGCGATACCGCACAAAACTAAAGGTGAATACCAAATTGAGCCACACTTATGGTATTATTCCATCCTTAAGTTCAATCACTCATCTTGGTGGATTCAAGCATGAAAATGTATCACTAATGCAAAGTACCTTAAATGAATTGAATAATCCACTTAAAGGTAGTTTTGAATTAACGAACATTGGATGATCATGATCTGAATTTGCACGAATTTTAAAACCAAAATCCAGTGGAATCCCTGCAATCAAACAACAAATAAAGATCCAAAGGATCTAGAAACAAAAGCACCAAAGATCTACATCTTGAATGTTGATGGTGAATATGGGTTTATGGAGGAAGATGAATTACCAAAAGCTTTTCTTCAAATTGGACCAACACAAGCTTAGATCTACTGAAATTGATGAACAAAAAGAATGAAAGGATGAAGGTTTAGCTCAAGTTAATCAATAATTCAATGTGAATTCTTGATAACTTCTAAAGAAACAAATATGAGCTTTGGAGAATTTTGGTGTTGGGGGAGTATTTTGCAAGAGGTTTTGTAGCTATCAAAAGCTTGTGAAATGAATGAAATTGTGGTCCTATTTAAAGGCCTTAGTGTCGCTCCCCGGATTTCCATCCTGGTACAAACGCGAAAGTGGCGCGGAAAAGAATAGAGTCACCAGCCAGGCATTTTTATCCCGAAGAAAGGGAATGGTAATGCTGCACAAACCAGAAGAAAGAAAGAGGAAGGACACAGGTCCTACGAACCAAAGAGACTGAGTTCGGGAGTCGGTTACGACCTGGGAAGGTATTAGCACCCAGATCGTCCGCCGTACCCGACGGGATCCACACTTGCAAAAGAAATTGTTTCAAAGGGTGAGGGTATGAAAACTGCAGCAAAAGAAATGAAAATGAAAAGAAACTAGAACTGGAAAAGAACTGAAATAAGAAAGCAAAAGAAAAAAAATGTAGGGAAAATAAAGATTGTGCTCGAACGGGCCCTACCCCGCTACCTACGTACCTCATCAGGATAATGAGGATCAGAGACGCCGTAGTTCCCCTAACTAGGGGTACTAAAAGGAAATTTCTTGGGAATTAAAGCTTGAACTGCCTATGCCATTGCGCAGGTGTTGCAGACTCGGACAACGAGTGCGTAACCGTCTTGCAAAGTGACAAGTAGGAGCAAGTTCGCGTACGGAGCGAAGTAGGTGAGAAAAGAATTCCCGAAGGAAAGACGCTTATTGTTGGTTTGTGTTTTTTAGAAGCTTTTATGAGTGTGTCACAAGGAAGTGAACTCAAGCTCTCTTCAATGGAATGTGCACTTGTCACTACATTCCAAGATGGAATAATAGAACAAGCACACTCAAGTAAGGAGAAGATCCCCAAAACTTGAACCCGAAGATTAGGGCTTAGGCTCACTAACTTGTTTACTTATTAAGTGTTTTTGGTATTTACAGATGAAGAAGTGTTTTTTATGCTTTTCTTTTATAAAGAAGATACCTTGATCAGACTTGTGCGTCACAAGGTAAACTTGTACTATCCCAAGATGGGAAGACTACAAGCATAACTCATGGGATAAGGCTATGGATCAAGACATCACTTCAAACTTATTAAGATGTTTTTTATGGTTATGAGATGAGAAGAGAAGAAGAACTAAAAGGATCATAAAGGAAAAATTCTAAAGGGGGAAAAGTCTAATCCTAATATTCACATGCTCGGATGGTCCTAGGTTAGTGAGGCTCACTATCCTAATGAAAGAGAAGAAAAGAAGAAGAGAAGAAGATAGAAGAAGGGATGAGAAAGGCCTAAGCCCAACAACAAAGGGTTAGCACATAAACCTAAGAGGAGAAGATGAGAAAGAAGAAAGATGAATAAGAAATAAGATGCATAAGAAATAGGATGAGTTGGATGAAATAGAAATAAGATAAGGAGAAGAGAATACAGTATGGAGATGAATATGAATGAAGAGATGAGAATGCGATATGAAGAAGATGACAATGCACAAACAGAGCCTACACCAGTAGGACTTCCAGATGCAACAACATGCAATAAGTAAAATCGGGCCTCAGTGGTACCTAACGGAGAAGGTCCGTTGCCTCTTCAATGCGCGCAAGAGAAATCAAGAAGAAATAGGTCAAGTCCAAAGTGAATTCAACAGTCAAGCGCAATTGTCCATTAACAGAACATCAGACCAAAGTTAAGTGCAAGCATCCATCATCCAGAATCAAAGTCAAGAATTGGTCCGTGCAAAAATTAAAGTATGAGTCCAATTGGTGTCCAAAGGTCTCGTTAGTCCAAGAATAACCAATCACCAAGTTACATCCTCCATCATCGAACTCAAGCGAAAGGTCTACAAAACATCAACCACAAACTAGAACAATATTAAACAAAATTCTATTTACTTAAACAAAATTAACCAAAATTAAACAAAGCTAAATTGAAATTACTAAACAAAATTATCTAAATGAAACATCAAATTATAATAAAATTCTAAATCTAAATCTTATTAATTATCCATTAATTCTAACAAAATTTAAGAGGAATCCTAATTAAGAAAAACAATATATAAAAAGAAAGGAACAAAATCAAGGGAAAGGGGTGCCCGCTGGATTCAATGGTGCAATCAACAATTCGTATGTGTCCTCTTAGCCCAAAGCAGCAACAACACAATGACCTTTGTCTCAGGAAATAATAAAAATATATAATGATCTCATAGTAAATTAATATCAGCAAACAAAAGAAAAAGTGGAAAAACAATGTAAACAAAATCAGGGTAGGCATTTGAGGAGAAAAAAATGAAATAAAAGTCAAAAACAAAATCACGATCCTCTTCTCAGAGTTGCCTTTGGCCATCAACGGCGCCGCAAGCCAACGATCATCCTCCGCCATCACCGCGATGACTCTTCCTCCTTCACCGTCCTCTAAACCCGTCGGCAATATCATCTCTTCAGAACGCCAGCGCCGCCACTCTTCTGCTTCGTTTTGCCGTTGTTTTCAATTTCAGTCTTGCGGATCCCTTGTCTCGGCTTCGATTCTATGGTTTAGGTTTCGATCGCGAAGCTATGGTGAGTCTCGATCCACATCCTTCTTTCAATCTTTTTTGTTTTCTATCCCGATCTCTCTCAGTTCTCTTCATCTTCTTCTGTTCCGTTTCTGTTTGTGTTGTTGTTTGTTGTTGAGATCGAAAAATGATGAAGGGTGTGGCAATGAGTTGAATGGGTTTGTACGTTGGAAGGTCGGATTGAAGGTTTGTGGTTGTGGAGGGTTTGAGAGTTGTAGTGGTGAGTTTACAGGATGGCTGAAGGTATGAGTTGGTGATGTTTAATGAAAGAAGGTGGTTGTGTTTTGTGAAGTAGATTGTTCTGTTTTTGAAGAATCCGTGAGATGTGTTGATTGAAGATGATTCAAATTGTTTTTGTGGAGAAGGCTGAAATTTTGGTTGTTGTTTGGGATGAAGAGAAGCGTGGATGGTGGTTATGGTGCTGAATAAAGGTTGTAAAATTTGCAGTTAATGGTGATTTGCAAGGGTGATTCAGATTTGTTGTTTATTGTTAATGGTGCAAGATTTGAGTTGAAGAGGTAATAAGGTTTTTAAGAGTTATGGATCATGAGGAAATTGAAGGTGAATGAAAAAGTGTTGTTGCGGTTTTGTTTGCGGATTGAAGGAGGAAGACCTTGTGAGTTGTGTGAGGTGAGTGTGATGAAAAAAATGCTTCTGTATGTGGGATCCGTGAAGAAAATGGTGAGGTAGTGAAAAAGTGTTGTTGCGAAACGCGTGATGCCGTTTTGGTTGTTGTGTGTGTTTTCTTTTGTTCACCAATTTTTTCCTGCTCGTGCGTGTGGTATGATGCGAAAAAGTGTGAAGAAAAGTGAGGTTGTTGGAGTAGTGAGGTGCGTACTGTGTGAAGGAATGTTTGTGTGGGGCCTGCGCGCGTGTGTAGTGAGGAAAAGATTGTGGTGGGGTCCATGTTATGAGATGGTAAGTTTGTTAACTTTGGTAGAATTGTGTGGGATGCGTGTGGGACGTGCATTGTTGCAGGAAAATATGGTGAGATAGGGGCATTCCAAGAAAATGAGAGTGAGTGATAGTGTTGTGGAAATGAGGGTGGGGCCAACGTGATATTATGTGGACTGGAGGAAAAAATGAATATAGTGGAGTCAAGTGGCTTTAATAATTTTGATGATAAGAATTGGTTTAATTAAAAAAAGCAAATGGGATAAAAATGTTTTTTTTATAAATGGAAATGGATATATAAGAATTGGTTATGACCTAGATAATAAAGGAAGATTAAAAATGGATAGAAATTGGACTTTGAGATGGAGAGAAAAAAAAAGAAAAGAAATTAAATTGAAAAATAGAATTAAAAGAAATATGGTCTTAATTTGAACTTGGATAAATGGGTAAAAGTGAGATTTTGGATAATAACAATATTAATATGGTATATAGATGTAAAATGGTAAAAAATGGAAAATATGGATAGGAATTAGAATGAATAAAAATAAAAATAAAATGGATTCGGTAGTTGGTTTATGGAAATGAATCTGATGGATAAAAATAAGTGATGAGAAATGGATAGAAAATGGGTTAATAATAAAGAATGTAAATGAGCCCAAACTAGTATTCACACTTTCCACAATTAAATCGCATCCTTGCCTTACGCTGTTTCCATGAAAAACTACTTTATTAAAACCAAACATGATCCACTGAACGACTTGAAGTTGGAATACGACCATCTGAATAAATCGTCTTTTGAGTTTCTGACCAAATAAATCCTGGAGAAATCCACACACAACAACCTGGCTTTGGATGCACACTGAGAAATCAACCCCTAAGAGAATGAGACCAAGGCTGGCTGGAAGCCAAAGCCTTGAATTTTCCTGATAATCTGCAAATAAAGCGTGAGACCCTAATCCTCAGAAAATCTCGATCCCATGTCTTATGAAAATGGTATGCAAAATGCGTATGAATGCAAAACGAAAAGCCAACAAAGACTAGAAAAGCCAGAGGGCAAATTTAGGGTGTCTACACTTAGGTATGTAAATTTGGTGGAATGGAGCTTGCTTTGGTAATTTGAATTTAGGTTTGGTAATTGGAATTTTGGTGGGAAATGGAAAAGAGTGGTGATTAATGAGGGTTTATGGTAGGAAATGATCAAAGTGATGTAGAGAAATCAGAAACCAATGGATCTAGAATATTCCAATTAAATCAATGATCTAAGGGTGCTGAATTTGAATAAAAAATTTAAATTTCGCGCTGGTTAACCGGTTAACCAAGCTGAATTTTGAATTTTTTTGTTCAAACATAGCTGCTTGGTTATTTCGGCCCGATTCTTGTTGTGCGTCGAAGAAGTAAACACATGGTCCTTGGAAATCCTTTGAATGAATCAATTAACTCGAGAAATCCTTGATCAGATAAAAATTTGAATTATTTGCGGATCAACTTCGACTTTTTTCTATGAAATTTCGCTCGAGCTGCAGGACTGCTATTTTTGGTATTTTCACATGGTTCCTCTTCCTGAAAAAGGTTAGCAAAATGAAACAAAATATTTTTGGATTTTGATTAATGGTTAGTAAACACAAACAAATAAAGTAATTAAAGATAACGGTGATCCCCTACGAGGCATAAACCTAACCCGAGAAAAATCGTGCAACCAGTGCGATCTTGTTTGTATGCCAGATGCAGATGAAAATGCAAAGAAACAATTAGGGCAAAAATTAGGGTGTAACAATTGGCATGAGATGTTACCATTCGTGTTGCATGGGTACCGAACGTCAGTCGGGACGTCAACTGGGGCAACTCCTTTCTCATTGGTGTATGGCATGGAGGCAGTCTTGCCTGTTGAGGCGGAAATTTCTTCATTGCGTGTGATGATGGACATGAAGCTTGATGAGGCTGAGTGGGTACATGCCCGATATAATCAGTTGTGCCTAATTGAGGAAAAGAGATTAGCGGCTATCTATCATGGTCAGCTTTATCAGAGGAGAATGAAGCCAACATTCAACCAACGAGTACGTACTCGAGAGTATCAAGTAGGCGAGCTTGTACGCAAGAGGATCATTCCTCCAGGTCAGATCACAAGGGCAAGTGGACCCTGAACTATGAAGGCCCATTCATAATGAAGAAATTTTTCTCAGGTGGGGCGCTGATGCTCACTACTATGGATGGAGAAGATTTCCAGTCTCTTGTTAACTCGGACGTAGTTAAAAAATACTTCGCATAAACAGACCCGCTGGACACAAAAACATAATTAAAGTCTAGGCAAGAAAAGGGCATCCCGGCGAGCTAAAAATAGAATAAAAAGCTCGGGCAAAAGTTAGGGAAATAAATGAAAAAATGTACACCCGCTGAGTTGAAAAGCCACATCGGACAGCTCAGGCAAAAAAGTGTATCCCGGTAGATTGAAAACCCAAAAGGGCGATCCACGCAAAACAAGGGAATAAGCGAACAATTGCGGTCCGAGTAATCTGAATCAAATCACCGTTTCATTCAGTCTGACAATATCGGAAGGATAGGAATCAGTCCCCTCGTCTTCTTCAGAAAGCAAAGGGGAGAACAGAAAGTCTTGAAAATATGTTGGTCATAGCAAGAAGGAAACTCATTGGAATGCCGTGTACATTTCCATTAGGATAGTTGCTTCCTGATGTAAAGCTTTGCCTATTCAGAGGCCATTCAATGAATGAATATTTAATCATAAAGTCGTGTTGTGCTGTGTTTATTTTGTTTGCAAAAATGTCCTAAATATTTGGCAAACAAAGAGCATTGCATTTGAAACATGTTGATTTTTCTGAAAAAAATTGACATGGTAGGGAAACAGTTAAAATTATCTTTGGGTGTCGGGTGACAATGGATGAACAGATCATACCATGCAAATCCTCGGGGCACCCGTGTGTATACTGTTGTTGCAGGTTTTATAGGGCAAGGTTGCACTTCCCCAAGTAGAGAGAGCTCCCCTGCTGAGCTATATCAGTGAGACCCCTAGCAGATTTTCAAATCTAATCAGAGATGGTGTTACCCCCAAGCGGTGTTTGTTCTTCACGAGAAAGACATAGTTTTCCCCAGTAGAGTTCAGATAAAATCATCCCCAACTGAGTCAGAGTAGGGTGGTATCACCAGTAGAACTTCAAAAATCCGATCGAAGAGATTTATCCCCAATCGGAGTCTTTGTGCCAATATGGGCTATCCACAACGAGCAACTGAATGTCTGTTTCCCCACAGATCTGAAATTTTCAGAATCATTCTCCCCAACCAGAGTCTTGACCAGGCCTCTTCCTCAGCCAAGTCTGAAGACAGTTATCCTCCACTGAGTTCTTGATCGAGATTCACTCCCGTCATTGGAGTATTCCCCAGGGAAGTGGCCAGTTTATTTCGGCCATGTGATGATACAAACCGTCATTCATCTCCCCAGTCAGAGTTAGGCATCGTCAAAGCCTTTGACCAGAATTCCCCTACAGGGTCGGGATTATTGTTGCCAATCAGGGCATTTCGAAGGATGCTCGTCTGCATTTCTTGGCACTCGTCTGTGCTGGGTGTCCGTTTGGTGCTTGTCTGCATTTCCTGGCACTCGTCTGTGTTGGGTGTCCGTTTGGTGCTCGTCTGCATTTTCCTGGCACTCGTCTGTGTTGGGTGTCCGTTTGGTGCTCGTCTGCATTTTCTTGGCACTCGTCTGTGCTGGATATCTGTTTTGTGCTCGTCTGCATTTCCTTGCACTCGTCTGTGTTGGATATCCGTCTTGATACTCGTCTGCAACTCCCAACACCCGTCTGTGTTTAACGTTTGATAGTTGTTCGTCAGCACTCTCTAGCACTCGTCCGTGTTTGATGTGCGAAAGTTGCTCGTCTGCTTTCCCAGTACTCGCTCGTTTGTGAAAGATTCTTCGTTAAATTCTCCCCGACAGAGTTTTGTTTCTTACTAGGAAGTGGTTACTCGTCTGCATCCCCAGAACTCGTCTGTGTTTGATTTGGTTGATGTTTGTCTACAACTTTCAACACCCGTCTGTGTTTGATGTTTGATAGTTGCTCGTCTGCATCGCCCCAACGCTCACCTGTGTTCATACTTTGCTCGTTTGCTTTGCCCAGCAGTCGCCTATGGTTGGTAGATGTTGATGCTCGTCCGTACTTCTCAGCACTCGTCTGTGTGTAACACCTGTTCAATGCTCGTCCGAACTTCCCAGCACTCGTCTGTGTGTAACATCCGTTTGATGCTCGACACTCGTCTGTGTTTGAACTCATGTGATGCTCGTATGTGTTCTCTAACACTCGTCTGTGTTTGTTATTTGTTTGAAGCTTTTTGGGTACTCATCTGTACCATTCTACAACGCTCATCTGTGTTGACTTTTATCCATATGAATGTTGATTTGATAATTGTTCTGATACTCGTCTGTATTACTACTCCAAATGCTCGTTTGTGTTGGATTCCTAGTATTCGTCTGTATCAGTGGCTGATATTCATCTATATCATCGCCTGAAGCGCTCATCTGTGTTTCTTAGATCATCATCTGATATTCGTTTGTATCATTGACTTATGGCACTCGTTTGTGTTCTCTTGATGATCATCCGATACTCGTCTGTATTGAAGAGGTTTGAAGTCCTGACGGTGGGATTAAACGTCAAAATGGTCACCGGTCCGGGCGTAACAGGTTTATCTGAAGGAGTCTCGTCTGTCTCAAAGACCACTTATCTACACAAGATTTGTGAAGAGAGTTCGTCAAATCCTAATGTTGCACCTGGCATAACAGGTTCGCCCAAAGAAAACTCGTCTGTCTTAGACCATATGTCTACGGATAACATATGAAGAGGGTTCGTCTATCCTGATTATGCATGTCTATCCCACAGACTTAAGTGCATCACCGGTCCTGGCGTAACAGGTTTATCCGAAGGAGGTTCGTCTGTCTCAGATCATATATTGCAAAATGTATGAGGGCTCGTATGTCCAGCACCTGACGTAACAGGGTTGTTTGAAAAGGGCTCGTATGTCCAGTTCCTGACGTAACAGGTTTGTTCGAGGAAGACTCGTCTGTCTAGGTTTTCTATCCGAAGTAACAATGTAACTTGGAAGGAGCTCGTCTGCTTTCTCCCTACTCCAGTCGCCAAAACGTCATTTGGTTAGGTTTATTTCCCATTGCTTGCATTCTACATTAGAGTGCAAATTTCAGGTCTTCTTGGTATTCAACCACAGTTCATCTTGAACAGTCGATAGCTGTGCTACTGTCCTTTTCAGATTAACAGTTTCTTGAATAGGGGCAGCTGTAACACCCCAAATTTTCCCTCTCCTATTTATCATCATCATATCATAATCATCATCAGCATGTTATGTCCTTAGCATATTGCATAGAAAAATGAGGCATAGCACTTACATGTTCCAACATAAGGCATATGATCAATCATCAGGGAAATTCAAAGCTCACAAGGCATGTTACAAGTTTGACATCAGAGTCAAAGCCTTAAAAGGGATTGAGGATCAAAATCAGATCAAAATGGTTGGCGCCGGGGTATTCCTGAGGTTTCCCACCAAAAGGAGGGAAAATTCAAAATTCACTGGCGTTAACCGGTTAACGCTTTGGTTAACTGGTTAACGACTGCAAATTTTGAATTCCAACAGCAAATTTAGCATGTGCTTTGGCTCCAAATTTCCAATTTTCTGATTTTTCATTCATTTGAATTAAAGAGGAGGATCTAGAGCATTTATCCAAGCCTAATTCCATTGCTAAAACCTAATCACATTGCCAAACCATATTTTTTGGATCCCAAGCCTAAATTTTGGGCCCAAACCTAAACCATATTTAATCCATTTTCCTCCAAACCAAGAAGGGGGCTCTCTCATTTTTCACTTCTCATTCTGAATTTTCACTCTTCTCTCTCACTTTTCTCTCATTTTATCTCCCACATTTTCCAAATTCACTAAGAGTTCCTCTTTGAAGATCACATAACCTTGCCTTAAGGTGTGTAGATCTTGGAACTAGACCTCCATCCATAGCTTCTTTGCATCATTTTGCTGGTTTAATTGGTGATTTAGATCTGGTTTGGGATTTAGAAGTGCTTTTGGATCCAAAATTCTGCATCAAGATCTTGTTCTTGCATTTAGTTTGCATGGAGTGTGAAGCTTAGCACCGGATCTTCAAAGTTTTCTACGAGATCTCTCATTTCTAGCTCAATCAACAACTACCAAAGCATACCTCAACTTTGTAGGTTGGTTAATTTCAGATCTAGCTCTATTTTAGCTTATTTGCATGCTTGCGCTTTAGATCCGCCATGTGCTTGCGTATTTGTTTGTGTTACTTGATTTGATTGGTTGATTTGTAACTGGATCCGTGTGTTAATGTTCATGAGCTTGATGATGCTATTTAATGTGAATTGATCCTCTTATTTCATGCTCAATTGATTGCTGGTCTGGTGTGAGATTAATTGGATAAGCTGGTTTGAACTGATTTTATGCAGGATTTGTTGATGTTTTTTCAGTGTTAACCGGTTAACGGATTGGTTAACCGGTTAACGCACTTGTTTTCTGTGTAAATTGCTGCAGGTTTGGATTGGTTAATTGGTTAACACTTTGGTTAACCGGTTAACACTAAAGCAGTGTGCCATATTTGAGTTATTTTGAGCTTGTTTACTCCCCTTACTTGTTTTAAATGCCATGGATCATTATGTGATCATTGAACATGCTTTTTTAGGGTGATTTGCTTGCTGGTTGATGCATGCTTCCATGTTCTCGACACGTAAATGCTTGTGTGTGTAATGTGACATGTTGTTTGATCTTTGTTGATGTGGGCTTTGAGCATGCCATTTCCATAAGTTTTGTTGATGAACATGTGCTGGATTTTGCTAACACTTGCAGGGGCTCATGGTAAGAGAAGTGTGGATGTTCATCCACATTTCAACTCTTCATCCTTTTCCTTTAAAGTTGCTTTCTCTTTGTGTTTTGATGTGCCTTATGCCATCATGTGAAGCAACTCTTTTCTTCCCCCTTAAGGAGCAACTTATCTCCTTTAGAGGAGTAAGTTGCTTGCTATCTCTTGCCTCCTCTTCTTCTTGCTCCTCTTTGGTTCTTCTTCTCTCTTAGGATAGTTGAAACCTCACTAAACTTAGGATTTATTTTTGCATGCTAATATTAGGTTTAGTCTTTCCCCATTTTAGACTTTTGCCTTTTTGCTCTTTTGGTTCTTTCTCTTCTCATCTCAAAACAAAACCTAAAAAACATTAATAAAGAAATAAGTGACTTCTTGTGTAATAGCCTTATTCCATGGGGCATATGTATTCATTCCATCTTTGAATAGTGCATTTGTCTAGCATGATGCACAAGTCGGATCATGAAGTCATCTTCATCAAAACAAAACCTAAAAAAATACTTCTTCATTTTTAATCACTAAAACACCTAATAAACTCAACAAGTCAATGAAGTTAGGCCCTTGCCTTTGGAAACAAGTCTTGGATAAGTTCTCCTTACTTGGTGTGCTTATTCTATTATTCCATCTTGGAATGTAGTAACAAGTACACATTCCATGGAAAAGAGATTGAGTTCATTCTCTTGTGCCACACTAATAAAAAGTTCTAAAAAAACACAAACAAACAATAATCGTCTTTCCTTAGGGAATTCTTTTCTCATCTCCTTCGCTCTGTCCGCGAACTTGCTTCTTCTTGTCATTTTGCAAGACGGTTATGCACTCGTCGTCCGAGCCTGCAACACCTGAGCATTGACATAGGCAGTTCAAGCCTTAATTCACAAGCAATCTTTTCTACCCCTAGTTAGGGGAACTATGGCGACTCTGATCCTCATTGTACAGATGAGGTACGTAGGCAGCGGGGTAGGGCCCGTTCGAGCACAATCTTTATTTTCCCTACATTTTTCCTTTTCATTTCATTTTCCCCCGTTCTTTTATTTTCTTTTTTATCCAGTTCAGTTCCAATCTTTCTTCTTTGCAGCAACTTTCATTACTTCACCCTTTGAAACATTTTTCTTTGCAAGCGTGGATCCCGTCGGGTACGACAGACGATCTGGGGTGCTATTACCTTCCCAGGTCGTAACTGACTCTCGATCTCAGATTCTTTGGTTTGCAGGACCTGTGTCCTTCCTCTTCTTTCTTCTGGTTTGTGCATCATTACCATTCTCGTTCTTTCGGGATAAAAATGCCTGGCTGGTGAATCTTTTCTTTTCGCGCCACTTTCGCGTTTGTACCAAGATGGAAATTCGGGGAGCGACAACTGGGATGGATGTAATCCTAGATATGAACTGGTTAGAGTATAACTATGTTCATATTAATTGTTTTTGTATGTCGGTAAAGCTTTCTACTCCAGAAGAGGAAGGAGTAAGATTGTTGTCGTTTAGAGAGTTACAGAAGTTAATGAAAGAGGAAGCCCATATGTTTATGTTTATGGTGTCATAGTCTGTAGAGATTAAATCTAAGATTGAATATTTGCAAGTAGTGAGTGAATTTCTTGAGGTGTTTCCCTGATGAAATTCCTGATGTGCCGCTTGAAAGAGAAGTTGAGTTTGCGATTGATCTTGTACCTGGTACTAGACATGTATCTATGGCACCGTACAAGATGTTTGCATCTGAGTTGGATGAATTAAAGAAGCAGTTGGAAGTGTTGCTCGAGAAAAAGTTTGTGAGACCAAGTGTATCACCGTGGGGAGCTCCAGTGTTGTTAGTTAAGAAGAAAGATGGAAGTATGAGGCTTTGTGTGGACTATAGACAGTTGAATAAAGTGATGATTAAGAACAAGTATCTGTTAACCCGAATATTTGATTTGATAGATCAGTTGGTAGGTACTCGTATGTTTAGCAAGATCGATTTCAGATCGGGATATCATCAGATTAAGGTGAAAGATGAGGATATTCAGAAGACGGTGTTCAGAACACGGTATGGACATTACGAGTATTCGGTGATGCCTTTTGGTGTGACTAATGCCCCAGGTGTATTCATGGAATACATGAATCGTATTTTTCATGCTTATTTGGATCGTTTTGTGGTTGTGTTCATATATGATATTTTGGTTTATTCAAACACAAAAAAAGAACATGGAGAACATTTGAGAATAGTGTTGGAAGTTTTAAAGGAGAAGAAGTTATATGCAAAGTTGTCTAAGTGTGAATTTAGGTTGAAGGAAGTTAGTTTTCTTGGTCATGTGATTTTAGGAAGTGGTATTGTTGTAGATCCTTCTAAGATAGATGTTGTATTGCAGTGGGAAACTCCAAAGTCGGCTACTGAGATTAGAAGTTACTTGGGATTAGCCGGTTATTACCGAAGGTTTATTGAAGGATTTTCTAAGTTGGCACTTCCATTGACTCAGATGACTTGTAAGAGTAAAGCGTTTGTGTGGGATGTCCAATGCGAATAAAGTTTTGCAGAGTTAAAGAAGAGATTGGCGTCGGCTCCGGTGTTGACTTTACTGAATTCAGAAGAACCGTTTGTTGTGTATTGTGATGATTTGTTGATGGGTTTATGAGGTGTTCTTATGAAAAATGGTAAAGTGATTGCTTATGAATTAATTTTAAGTTGTTTTATGTTGAAGAACCAAGTTGAAGTATTTTGATGTTGATTTATTTGAAGTTGTTTAGAAAATCAAAACTTGTTGATTCGTTGCATTGTTTTTCAAAGTAATTAAATTAATGAAGTTGTTATTTAGTTTTGAAATTGGAAAAATGTGATATCCCATGTTTGTTGATGAGATTTTGTAACTCTGATTTATTAATTAAAGTCAGCTAGAAATGGGGTGTTACACATTTTATCTATGTTGTATTGGTTGTTGGTTGCAAGTTGTATGTTGATGTTGCTAGTTATGTGAAGTGGGTGATTGTATGAATTCTTGCTTATATATTGATTATCATACTCTTGTTTATGTTATTCAATATCTCACCCCTTCTGTTTGAATGTTTCCCTCTGTTGGTAACGTGCATGTAATCAAGATTTGAGTACCTAGTCGTCTCCAGTCGGTGTTTGTCGCTCTGATACGTAGCACTCCGGGGGGATGAACGCATGTTTTTTTTGTGGATTTCATTTAGTTGATGAACTCGTTTTAGTTGTCTCATTTTGAAAACTATGTCGAAGTATTTGGTGTTGAATATTTTGAAAGTTGTTTTAAAGTTGCAAATTTGATGTTGAATTCGCTGCGTTGTTTTCAAAGTATCTTATTAATAAAGTTTATGTTATTTGATTTTAAAGTTGAAAAATGTAATATCACATGTATGGTGATGAATTTTTATAACTCTAATTTAAATTATAAAGTCGGGTAGAAATGGGGTGTTACATTAGTGGTATCAGAGCAGGTCGGTCTGTCTGACCAAGTTGTCGAGTCATAGTTGTGTAACAATCGAGTATTATTATGTGGTTCTAATTTTTGTTGTGTTGTAGTGTTAAGTTGATATGGCTAGAAGAAATGATGTTATGATGGCTGGTGCAATTCAAGAAATGGCTCAAGCTATGCATAATTTACCGAATGCTGGCAGGAATGATGAGTCTCGTACTTTTGCAACTTTTTAGAGAGAGAATCCGCCTACCTTCAAGGGCAAGTATAACTCTAATGTTGCATTGGTCTGGTTGAAAGAAATTGATAGAATTTTCCTTGTGATGGATTTCACTCCATCACAGAAGGTTCGTTATGGAACTCACATGTTGGCAGTTGAGGCTGATTACCGGTGGTTGGAAACCAGAGAAAGGTTGGAAGTTGTAGGTGAAGAGATCACTTGAGCTGTTTTTTGTAGAGAGTTTATGAGAAAGTATTACCCTGAAGATGTGCATGGTAATAAAGAGATTGAATTTCTTGCACTAAAACAAAGGAATATGTTAGTGACAGATTATATTGCAAAGTTATGGAGTTGTCAAAGTTCTATACGCACCCTGATGCAGCGACGCTGAATTTTCGAAGTGCATCAAGTTTGAGAACATGTTGCGCTCCGAAATCAAGAAGGCTGTGGGGTATCACAAGATTCGTGTTTTTGCTGATTTGGTTGATAGTTGTAGGATCTTCGAGGAAGATAACAATTCTCACTACAAGATTGTTACTGATAGAAGGGGCAAGAATTAGCAAAATTGTGGTAAACCTTATGATAATACAAATGGTAAGGGTAAGCAGAAAGTTGCTTCGGGTTAGAGAACTAGCGAGGGAGATGCTCCTGCTGGTATTGTTTATTTCAAGTGTGGACAAGCTGGACACAAGAGTAATGTGTGTACTACAGAAGTGAAGCATTATTTCCATTGTGGAAAAATCGAGCATACGATATCTGATTGCATGCATAAAGGGATGATCTGCTTTAACTGTGGTGAAGAAAGGCATATTGGTAGCCAGTGCCAGAAGCTGAAGAAAGAAAAGTATGGAGGAAAAGTCTTCGCTTTAGCTAGGACTTAGACAACTAATGAGGACAAGCTAGTCAGAGGTATGTGTTTCATTAATAGTATTCCTTTAATTACTATTATTGACACGGGTGCTACCCATTGTTTTATTGCTGCTGATTGTGTTAAGAGGTTGGGTCTTGAGTTATCTGAGATGAAAGGAGAAATGGTCCTAGAGATTCTGGCTTTGGGATCAGTGAATACTTCTCTAGTGTGTTTGATTTTCCCGTTGTCTATATTTGATATGGACTTTTATGTTGATTTGGTGTGTTTACCGTTGACCGAGATGGATGTAATCCTAGGTATGAACTGGTTAGAGTATAACTATGTTCATATTAGTTACTTTCGTAAGTCAGTGAGGTTTTCTACTCCAGAAGAGGAAGGAGTTAGGTTATTGTCATTTAGAGAGTTGTAGAAGTTGATGAAATAGGATGCCCAAATGTTTTCGTTAATGGCGTCGTTATCTGTAGAGAGTAAAGCTAAGATTGAAGAGTTGCAATTGGTGAATGAATTTCCGGATGTTTTCCCTGATGAAATTCCTGATGTACCTCTGGAGAGAGAAGTTGAGTTTGCGATTGATCTTGTATATGGTACTAAACCTATTTCTATGGCACTGTACATGATGTCCACATCTGAGTTGGCTGAATTAAAGACAGAAGTATGAGGCTTTATGTGGATTATAGACAGTTGAACAAGGTGACAATTAAGAACAAGTATCTGTTACCTAGAATAGATGATTTTATGTACCAGTTGGTAGGTGTTCGTGTGTTTAGAAAGATCTATTTGAGATCGGGATATCATCATATTAAGGTGAAATATGAGGATATTCAGAAGATGGCATTCATAACACGATATGGACATTACGAGTATTCGGTGATGCCTTTCGGTGTGACTAATGCGTCGGGAGTATTCATGGAGTACATGAATCATGTTTTTCATGCTTATCTGGATCGTTTTGTAGTTGTGTTTATAAATGATATTTTGGTTTATTCTAAGTTAGAAGAAGAGCATGCATAACATTTGAGAACAATATTATAAGTTTTGAAGGATAAGAAGTTGTATGCGAAGTTGTCCAAGTGTGAATTTTGGTTGAAGGAAATCAATTTTCTTGGTCATGTGATTTCAGGTTGTGGTATTGTTGTGGATCCTTCTAAGATAGATGTTGTGTTGCAATGGGAAACTCCAAAGTCAGCTACTGAGATTAGAAGTTTCTTGGGTTGGCCGGTTATTACTGAAGGTTCATTGAAGGATTTTCTAAGTTGGCACTTCCGTTGACTCGGTTGACTTGTAAGAGTAAAGCCTTTGTGTGGGATGGGCAATGTGAATAAAGCTTTGCAGAGTTGAAGAAGAGGTTGACGTCGGCTCCGATTTTGACTTTACCGAATTCAGAGGAACAATTTCTTGTGTATTGTGATGCTTCATTGATGGGTTTATGAGGTGTTCTTATGCAAAATGGTAAGGTGATTACTTATGCATCGAGACAGTTGAGGGTTCATGAAAAGAACTGTCCAACACATGATTTAGAACTTGCTGCAGTTGTTTTTGTATTGAAGATCTAGATGCATTATCTTTATGGTTCTAGATTTGATGTTTTTAGAGACCATAAGAGTTTAAAGTATTTGTTTGATAAGAAAGAGTTGAATACGAGGCAACGAAGATGGTTGAAACTGTTGAAGGACTATGATTTTGGTTTGAATTACCATCCATGTAAAGCTAATGTTGTAGCAGATGCATTGAGTCAGAAGAAGTTGCATATGTAGGCATTGATGGTCAAAGAGTTAGAGTTGATTGAGCAGTTTCGAGATATGAGTTTGGTTTGCAAAGTGACGCCGAAGAGTGTTATGTTAGGTATGTTGAAGATTAATAATGATTTTCTGGACAATATTAGAGAAGCTCAGAAATTGGATGTGAAACTATTGGATATAATAGTTGATTGCGGTGAATCAGAGAAGAATGATTTTAAGTTGGATGCGCATGGTGTTTTGAGACTGCATGATAGGATTTGTATTCCTGATAATGCTGAGATGAAAAGGATGATTCTTGAGGAAAGTCATAGAAGTAATTTGAGTTTTCATCCAAGAGCGACTAAGATGTATCAAGATTTGAAGAAGTTATTTTGGTGGCATGGAATGAAGAACGATGTAACACGTTTTATATATACCTATTTGATTTGTCAGAAGTCGAAAGTTGAACATCAGAAGCTTGTTGGTTTGTTGCAACTGTTGGAAATTGCAGAATGGAAATGGGATAACATTTCTATGGACTTTGTAACAGGATTGCCTAATATTTCGAGAGGACATGATTCAATTTGGGTGATTGTTGATAGGCTTACGAAGTAAGCTCATTTTATTCCTATTAACATCAGTTTTCCAGTATCGAAATTGGATGAGATATATGTCAGAGTAATTGTGAAGTTGCATGGTGTTCCTTTGTGTATTGTGTTCGATCGAGATCTGAGGTTTGCATTGGAGTTTTGGAGGAGTTTGCAAGAAGCATTGGGTTCTAAGTTGAGGTTAAGTTCAATGTATCATCCTCAGACAAATGGTCAAAGTGAGAGGATGATTCAGTCGTTAGAGGATTTGTTGAGAGCTTGTGTACTTGAGCAGGGAGGTTCGTGGGATACTTATCTTCCATTTATCAAGTTCACGTATAATAACAGTTACCATTCTTCTATCAGAATGACACCTTTTGAGGCGTTGTATGGTCGGAGATGTAGGACTCCATTATGTTGGTATGAATCTGGTGAGAGTGTGGTGCTTGAACTTGAGATAGTTCGAGAAACTACCGAGAAGGTGAATTTGATTCGAGAGAATATGAAAGCTTCTCAAAGTCAGCAGAAAAGTTATCATGATAAGCGAAGGAAGGATCTAGAATTCCAAGCTGGTGATCATGTATTCTTAAGAGTTAAGCATGTGACCGGTGTTGGGCGAGCGTTGAAATCTAAGAAGCTTACTCCTTGTTTTATTGGTACGTATCAGATTTTGGATAGAGTTGGGAATGTTGCTTATAGAGTGGCTTTACCGTCAAATTTGTCGAATTTGCATGATGTGTTCCACGTGTCGCAACTCCGGAAGTATATTTCAGATCCTTCTCATGTGATTAGTGTGGATGATGTGCAAGTAGGGGATAATTTCATTGTGGACAATGCTGGTACGAATTGAGGATTTTGAAATGAAGACCTTAAGAGGAAAAGAGATTGCTATAGTGAAAGTTATTTGGTTGGGAGCTGCCGGAGAAAGTATAACTTAGGAGTTGGAAAACAAGATGCAGGAATCATATACTGAGTTGTTTGAGCAAGTTAAGATTTTCGAGGACGGAAATGTTCTAAGTGGGGGAGAGTTGTAACACACGTATTTAATTAATTGATTTAATTAAATATTATTGCGTATTTTCTCGATTATTTGTTGTTGTGTTGTTGGTCGTTTGTGTCATTAAGTTGTTTAAGTTGATATTATGTTGCGGATTAAGTTGTGTTTGTATTTTTTAATTTAATTAAGTCGAATAAATAAAATAATTATTGATAGTATAATATTAAGTGGGCTTAGTTGTGTGGTGAGATTAGTAAAGTTGGGGGTGCTATTTTAGGCCCACTAGTAATTAAGCTGATTAGTGATAATTTAGTAAAATTAGACAAAAGACCTAATTAGGATAATAAGAATTTTGTAAGAAGGGAGAAAAAGTCTTAGAGGAAGACCAAGAAGAGGCTAGGTTGAGAATTTTCATGAAAATATTTGCTATGAATTCGAGCTGCCTTCAATCCAAGGTAAGGGCGGGGTTCGAATTCTATAACCAGTAATAAATAATTCGTATGTAGGTTGGGTTTTCGTATGATTTCGTTGTTGTGTTTTGTATGTGTTGTTGTTGTTGTCGATTTTCGTGCTGATATCTCATGGAGAAAAATGTTATTCTTGTTGAATTGATGTTCTGAAATTTGTTCTATTGTTGTACTCGTTGTTGTTTCTATGTTGTTGGACTGGATTTTGTAGGAAATTGTGTAGACAAGAAGTTAGGGTTCGTAAAATCAATCATAGAAACTAGTAGATGAATAGATACAGAGAATTTAAAGTATAAAATCCATGTAGAAACCCAAATAGGCTTGAATGGAATGTTGAAGTTGTGTGATTCGTAGCATAAGACAAATTTGTATGCTCTCTGGTGTTTTGCGTAATAGATCTGTCAGTACGTGTAACAAGGTAGGGCATTACGCATAACATATCCCAATATGCGGGCATTACGCGTAACAAAGTGGGCATTACGTGTATGGGCAAAATGAGTGCAGAAAAATGCAGTTTTTGGCGATCCATCCTGTTTTTGCATTCATTTTAAGTTGAACTGATATTAGGCCTTAAGTAGAGATAAAATAAGTTGATAATAGAAGATTTGAGGATTAAAAATAATTAACTTAGAAGTCTAATTGATTAAGCCATAACTAATCGTTTCCCATGTTGAAGTCGTATTAAGTTGTTATAATTCGTGTTGTCCCGATCTTGGGGAAAATTATTAAGTTGCATGTCTTATGACCAATGTTAATTTCATGTTGTTAAGTTGTTATATTGTTGGGTTTTCAAGTTGTTTATTATGTTGTTGTTGTTGTATGTCATTCATAGTTGCATACATTTGTATATTTTCAAGTTGGAGCGAATGCTCGATTCAAGTTGGCCTGGATTGGAAAATAAGTTGTTGATGCCTCAATAAACTGACAAGATTTCAAGTTGCGAGTTTACTCCAAATGGTACTACATGCATATATAAGTTGAGTCACATTTTATCTATGTTGTATTGGTTGTTGGTTGCAAGTTGTATGTTGATGTTGCTAGTTGTGTGAAGTGGGTGATTGTATGAATCCTTGTTTATATATTGATTATCATACTCCTGTTTATGTTATTCTATATCGCATCCCTTCTGTTTGAATGTTGCCCTCTGTTGGTAACGTGCATGTATTCAAGATTCGAGTACCTAGTCGTCTCAAGTCGGTGTTTGTCGCTCTGATACGTAGCACTTCGGGGGGATGAACAAATGTTTTGTTTTGTGGATTTCATTTAGTTTATGAACTCGTTTTAGTTGTTTCATGTTGAAAACTATGTCGAAGTATTTGATGTTGAATATTTTGAAAGTTGTTTTAAAGTTGCAAATTTGATGTTGAATCCGTTACGTTGTTTTCAAAGTATCTTATCAATGAAGTTTATGTTATTTGATTTTAAAGTTGAAAAATGTAATATCCCATGCTTGGTGATGAATTTTTATAACTCTGATTTAAATTATAAAGTCAGGTAAAAATGGGGTGTTACAGTACCTAAAAATTTCAGGGTGGGTAATCTAAAAAAGTTTTTTAAAGGGGGGTAGATCAAAAATCGCCTATATTTCAGGGGAGTAAATGACTATTAACCCATTATTCAATGAACTAAAAAATAATTTTTCATTTATATGTAGAACCAGAGGTAGTAGCTTTTTGCTTTATCACCTGTTTTGGATATTTTACTCTCTTTCTCTGCTCTATTTAATATGTCCAGCTAACCATTTCTTCTTTCTGGAAAATTAATGAATTCAAAAACTAAAACGTGTTCATCTTGATTTAATGTTTTGAGCCTGAATACTCTTACATTATTTCCCTTCTAGTGAAGGTCGTCGTGAGTCTCAAATCTACCGTCAAAAGAATCCTCGTCGGATCTCCCCCGGAGAAGACTCATATGTCTCTTCCTCTATAGTAAGAAAACATAAGGTTTTTACTTGTAATGTTAATGAGATGGTACCCTTATTCCAACAAGCATTCTATTTATGAATGGATTTGACACTTGTGTAAGGATAACAATTGTTGTCAGATGCGACATCTTTTGAAACAAAAGTTTTAGTGACATCAAACATCACACAAATTATGAAACTGTTGTTTTGAACCTTTTTCTTACTGCCTCTATTAGATATAGATCTTAAAGTTACTTGGTGACATACATGAAGAACTTCTAAGTAGGGTTTGACGATGACAAAACTCATAACTTAAAGTTCTTTCGGGGTTTCGTAGCTCGGAAGAAATCCTAACTCCTTAATTATTTCTTATCATCAACAAACAATTCAAAGTCTTAGTCATATTTCCCTACATGACCGTGACTAATTTGAGGTTTCTAATAGCTTCATCGTTGTATTTGCTGAAAAGTAGTACAAGATTGTCTTGTGTTTATAAGACTGTTTTATGTGTTTAGGGTAATTGGACAACATGTAGGGTTTGCTCACCCAAAGTGGTGAGAAGCTCTATATGTGTGTTTTTTTGTGAGAAATTAGAGATCCCCACTGAGTCATAAGCCTAAGGTGTTTGTAGAGGTTTTCTTGGGTCTGAGTTATAGAACTAATGGTGTGATTTTTCCCTAACTCCACTACTAAGAAAATGGTCAAGGGAAGATTTGTTCTTCCTAGAATCATGGAGGAAACAATTTCCTCTGTTAATTGTCTCTCTTTAGTTAGTCATTCATCATCCACATTTAATGGATACATGGGGATTCCTTGGGCGACCCAAACCCAATAAAGCGACCTATCACCAAGTTGGGTGAGTTTGTTTGGCCCATACTGGAAGATTTAGGGCTTCATTATATTGTTTGCCCTCGCTAGTGTATCTACTATATAACGTTCCTTCTTTTCATGGATTATCCCCTCTTACGATCCAATAAAATTATATCGATATATATATTTTAGAAACAACTATTTTTTTCTATGGAAAAGGTTGCTCATTGCTAAAATCTAACTTTTCAATTTTAAATTTAACATCAAAAGAAATTTCATGAATTTTGGTCGTGGTTGACGAACTTACAATGTCTATATTTAAAAAACTATTTATGTTAGCGAAAGAATCTATGCAAATCCCCTCAATGGAAGTCTTAGTGATCCCAAATCCATAATCATTTATTTTTTTTGGATATAATTAAATGGTTATTTATCAGTTTCGTTATTAATAGTTGGTTATTCAATCATATTTTAGTTTTGGATCCGATTATAATCGAATTATTATCCAAAATCTAAATGTTTCGATTAAATTTTAATTTTTTTTATTTTCCAAAATAAATAATTTCTTTTTAATTTTTGAATGAAATAATGAATTTTTTATATCACAGAAAATAATTTCCATATTTTTTTTTCAAATTTTTTATTTATTTATTTTTTTGGAAAAATTAATTTCCATATTTTTTCCCAAATACATATTTTTTAAAATTTCAAAATTAAAAAAAAAACTTTTTTAAATTTTAAAAAAAAATCCAATTTTTTTTCAAAAAATTATTTTTTCGAATTAAATAATTTTTTATTTTAAAAAACAGTATAAATATTTTTTGGAAAAAA
The DNA here is from genome assembly GCA_963966055.1 of Lathyrus aphaca. Taxonomy (NCBI): domain Eukaryota; kingdom Viridiplantae; phylum Streptophyta; class Magnoliopsida; order Fabales; family Fabaceae; genus Lathyrus; species Lathyrus aphaca. The sequence goes on from OZ014520.1 coordinate 179,246,457, forward strand.
ATTCCATATTTTTAAGCATATAAATATTTTTAAATTTGCATTAAAAATTAAATTTTTTGAAAAAAAATCTACCCTTTTTTTTTAGAAAAAAATACTTTTTTTATTTTTTTTATTTTCTGAATTTAAGGTTTTTTTCAATAAAAAACAATTTTTCCGAAATATATATATATATATATATATATATATATATATATATATATATATATATATATATATATATATATATATATATATATATATATATATATATATATATATATATATATATATATATATATATATATATATATATATATATATATATATATATATATATAGTTTTAAATTTCATTTTTTTTCAAAAATATATATTTTTCTTTTATTTTCTCAAATAATAATTTTTTATATTAATCTTTTTTGAAAAATATTCTCTGGAAATTTTAACAATACTTTTGTAAATTTATAAGAAAATATATATATTTGCAAACGAGTATTTATAAATAAATAGCACTAAAATTTAATAAAATAACAGAATTTTAAATAAAAAATAATCAATTTTTTTTAAAATTTATATATAATTAGTTTTAAAATGCTTTTTTATAGAATAATCTGTTAAAATCGTTTTTTATTAAAGATTACTAATTATATAACCATACTTTAGCCCATTTAATAAACGGTTTTAATAAAATATGGTTATGTATATGAAACTAAACCATTTAAATGGTTTAAAAATAATTATGATTTAGTTTTTAAATATAACAAATACCCTTAATTAAGATTGATTACATTACATGTAAGAAGGAGGGTATTTATCATGCAAACTGATTTATAAATTAGTATGATCTATTTAAATATGATCTGGTCTAATCTATTTAATAAAAATAATAGACTTATTTTTTAAAATTGTTTTAATCTTATAAGTTAGACTTAATTTATTAAATAAACTATGAATTTTAATAGATTATATATATATATATATATATATATATATATATATATATATATATATATATATATATATATATATATATATATATATATATATATATATATATATATATATATATATATATCAATTTATTTTAAGAATAAATTTTTTTAATTTAATCCATAATCCTAGTCTTTAAATTAGATTTAGTCAATGATTAAATTAACATTTATATTTATAACCATTCCATTGAATCGAATTTAAAGACTATCATTATTGAATAGACCAAATAATATTAAAAAATTAGTGTAGTTTAAAAAATACCTAAAATGAATTATTTAAAAGTTTTAATAAGAAATAAATTTTAAAATAGACATTAGGGTTTGACTTTTTAAAATGTCATAAATCATTCAAAACAAAATGTATAATAGAATATAAGTTAAATTAAAAACTTAAAAATTGATCGTAGAGTAGATTAGATTTAGATCTTTTAAGATTTGGTCTGATGTATTCGTACATATAATTTCAAAGACGTTTTTATATTGTCATTGATTGAGCCATTTCTCCAAATGTCAAACAGAATTAATTAGCAAGCTTGACTTCCAATGTAAAAGACAAATTAGTGGGCAATAATACTACCTAGGTAAGATATTTCTCTCTCTTTGAGATAGAATGGACCATTGCATTAATTAGCCTCAGTTTTAAAAAGAGGAGGGAAGGGAATATAATAAGTGAGTTCCCTCCATTTTTTTTAATGTATGATGTACTCGTATTTATTTAATATTTTTTTTAAGCAATAAATATATTGATAAGAGTATAAAAGGTATTTAATCCTGATTATAAAATGAATGAGACAAAGCTTTATAAAAGTAAAAAAAATTACCTATCAATTGGAACCCAAGACAAATAAAATAAAAGATTTTTGTTGAATTCATACAAATTACAATTGGAGTGAGTAATTTCTCCGATGAATGATCATCTCCAAACAAAAAACTTCACTCTCCAAACAGTATCAATCACATTCCAACCCAAATTCTTAAAAATGATGTCATTTCTAAAAATCCAAAGACTCCAACAAACCGCCAGTCAAATATTACCTTCTCTCCCCGACTTAACCATATTAGATTTACAAAAAGAATATCACTCCAAAACACTCTCCTTAAAACCTCTCCCTCAAGTGTCCTGAAAACCAATCCACTTTGATTTTTCCAATCAAACCAACTTTACCACCGGGCAACTCCGAAGGTGACCTAAAGTTTCCGAATGGGAGTTACAAAACAAGCAATTTGAATCATTCGTCGTAGACAAAATACCTCCAAACAAAAGAAGGTCATTTGATGAAAGTTTGTTCAAAAAACATCTCCATCCAAATACCCTTATTTTCAATGGAACCGCTACTTTCCAAACCATATCAAAAGCTATATCATCCCTAAAAGGAGGTTCAAAAGGTGTTCGCCAAAGATTAGTCAGTCGGCAAAAAGAACTAACCTAATACCTTGAATCATCCTCTAGCAGCTAGTACACCCGATCCTTCGTACGATTACAAGATTTTGCAACTGATAAAATTATCTGCAGAGAATCCCATCCCGCCTCTGCTAGCAAGTTTGGAATCGTCACCTCATTATTCCCTTCCGAAAGAACCGCTGGAATTGCCGATACTGAATCTGCCGCATCCCCTGCAAAATGAACACCTGCAAGATTCCGGTTAGAAAAACCAGCAGCAACCACAAAATGGGAGCTACTGTCCACAAAGCTACTCTCCGTAATTTCCGCAGATTGATGAAAGCAATCATAAAAGATGGGTTGAACCGCTCGACAGAAACATGCTCATAAGGGAGAGGAACCGCTTCATGCGTAATAAAAGCATCTGCTGCTAGGCTTCAGAATGAAGTTTGCATGCCCCTGGATCTCTCTTCCATCAAGCCGCAGAAGTACCTATTATAGCAGAAATTATGTCATCAATCCCTGCATGAAAATTCAGAGTTTGAGAAATTCCTAAATCCCCCCATATCCACCTTCCATCAGACCACCCACCCATGCCCGCCACAAAAACATCTTTTAATAATGAGAGAGAAAACAATGCCGGGTACAATTCCTTTAGGATCCCAATCCCCATTCAATTCACGTGCCAAAATGGAGTATGGTAACCATTACCTACTTGGAATTTATAATGGTTAATAAATATATCTACAAGGTGCTTCTTCAAGATGAAAATCAAATCGATACACCAAGAAGAATGAGAAATCCATCGAGATCGAGGGAAACTAATGTTGAGACGTGCATCCTTATGTCACCATATCTTTGATCGCAACTTTCTGAGTCTAATGGTTACTAACTGCAAGTGCACAGTCTATCGTGTAGTAATAAAAGATATCGATCCCACAGAGATTCGATAATCAACCTAGTGTTATCAGGTGTTACTATGTTTAGCTAAGGTGAGTGATACTTTGGTTTTAAGGGGAGAGAAAATAATAATTTTAGATTAAGTTAAATTAATGATAAGAATATCGATACATAATTAGTTCGCCTTCGGGAATTCAATAAAGGGTCGACTTAATAAGGTTTGTTAAGTTATCTTTCCGTAGAAACTGTCGGTTTAAAAGTCGTTAACTCACACTCTCATGGTCTTGCCTATTACTATACTCCTAAGTTCAATTGAGCGCTCTCGTTGTGTCAATTCAAGTTAGAAATACTTTTTAGAAACCTAGAGGTTCTAATTGGTTTTAAAGCGCTTCCGATGTATTTAAAACAATGCTCGATTTCAGCTATCCGGTTACAATTTCACACTCCTATGGTCTTAATCCTAACCTGTTATACTTTCTTACTCTCGTAATAAAAGTTGTTATATTAAGAAATCGAAACCAAAAAGTAACTTAATTTAAGGTCTTAACCTAGTTTTATTGAATTTGTTTCGGTTAGACAATCATATATCGATTAACGGTTTAGCTAGACATATTAAATAAATGCGAAGAAAGGTAGAAGAAGAATTGCATAAAAATAAATGGCATGATAATTAAATGGTAAAACATTAAAATATAGTAACTTGGATGAAATGTTCTTGATCAACCGATCTTGCAGAAACTTAAACTAAAAAGAATATGCAGTGGCTAGAAAGAATTAAATGGTGATAGCTTCCTAATGATGGAGGCTATCACTTTGGTTTGGTAATGGAAACTAAAAGCAATACTTAAACGAAAATAAAATAAGCTCTGAACTTCGAACGGGACTTTGGCAGCAATTTGGTGTAAAAACGAAGCTCCCTTTGGAATTGGTAGAAGCTGTTATTTATAGCTTCTGCAGCTTAAGTTTGTTGAAAATTGTACGGAGTGAATTTTGCTGGGCCTTGACTACTTGAGTTGGACTGAGGTTGAGTAGGGTTGAGAAGAAATATCAATTGAATGAGAAGAACGCACCTCTGGTTTTGACTGAAGTGATACGTAATTAGGTTTCTGATATAAAGCTTGTGACAATCGTCTTGGGTCTGGGATGATCGTCTGGGATGTGAGACGCTCATCTTGCATTTGTAACGATCGTCCAACAGAAAAAACACAAAAACTTCATTTCTTCTTCTGTTTTGTCTCATTTCTTGTCCTACAAGTCTCATTTTCATTATTTGCTTCCAAAACTCAAGTGTAACTGAATACCTACAAAATAAACACAAACCTCGTGTAATATCATTCGAAATAAAGAAATTAATAAATTAAATGATCGGAAACTATACTAAATAATCGATACAAATTCGAGTTATCAAACTCCCCTAGACTTGAATCTTTGCTTTTCCTCAAGCAAACAATTAAATAGGTTTTGAAAAATATCTTTTAAATGCAGACACAAAACACATTACCAATCCATACGTGGTTGTGCGGCTTTATTCTAAATGAACTAATAGTGACTCGAACATCAAAAATACACTAGTGACACTAAAACATATAATACTCATAAACCCCTTATACAAACCAGTTCGAATCATGCCATCATAGCTCAACCTAATGCTCTTGTTTCTAGTTCACCTGGTTTCATTCTGATGCAATCACATTAAGCCATTTACCTTTACACGCGCATAGTGGAGTAACTTTTTGGTGAATTTGATTTTTTTTCTAATACGGGGTCTGGTACACAAGTGCAGTAACCCTTTAACATACTGAGTGCAAGTTGTGGGGAATCGAATAGTAATTCGCCCTACCGAGTTTAGAACCAGATTCCTCTGAACCAACTAACATCAGATTTCCGCTTTGCCCTTTTCTCATCTTTTTGCATTTTTTGAAGGTGGATAAGATCGAAAAGAAATACCTAAAGCGCTCTCGCTATGTTTAGGTTTCAGTGTCTTGTGCCTACTATCTGACGCGTACCTCAAACTCTCGCTCTATTGGACGCGTCTTAGTGCATTCCTCACTCTCGTGAAGGAACGCTGGTAAGCAGCCTCTCGCTCTCACGACAAGACTACCAAAATTAAACTTAGAACATAAAACCATAATTTCAAGTATTAAAAATATGTCGGTTATCCTACGGAGTCCCGTCGAGACGACGATCCTCAAATTACGGGCTCATGCAAATCTAGCCTAGCATAGTTGATTTTAAAGTTGACATAATTACATTAAAACATTTTGAAACATACATAACTAATTGATTTTAAGAAAATTCTGTTTTAAGAGTTTTTATGGAAAAGTGCTTAAAGTGATGAACATAAACATAAACATACAGTAAATTAAAGTGCATAAATTTAAAGAAAGCAATAAATCAATAACCTAAAAATAAACTGAAATGAAACTTTATTAATTTGCAAATGCGATCCAAGTACAAGCGAAATGGAAAAGAAAACGATTACATTGGTGTATTAACCACTCAATGTGAGCGATTAATACTTTGGCTAGTAATATGTCTAGATATGGTGAAAATTCGGCAGCGCTTCCACAAGGTATTTGGACGTATGAAAAACTGCTCTGAAGGCTCCTATTTATAGAGGAAAAGTGGCTCCAAAATAGTTGGAGAGTTTGAAATTCGAACAAGGCAAAACTGCTATGAAACTGCTAAAAAAACTGCTCCCGCGATGCATGGCGATCGCCATATGCCAATGGCGAACACCATTGGTCTTCTAGTGAAAATCTGGGGCTTTGTGGAAAATGGCGAACGCCATTTGGTTCCTTTGGGGGGAATGGCGAACACCATTCACCCGCAGAGTGCATAATGCGTAGAATTCTTCCTCTTTATCACTAATTTGCCACGATTTCTTCTTCTTTCCTTCGATTAGCTGCTTGGGTCCTGAAAACGTAAAATGAACAAAACATAAGGTAAATAAATACGAAAAATGATAAAGACTCGATAAAATGCGATAAAACATGCATGAAATGAATCGAAATAACCTATACGAAATCGAGTCATCACATAGCTGAGCTACTTGAGAAATTCATCATTTCATGTGTAAGAGATATTTTTAAAAAGCATGACTCACAAGTGTGACCTCATCTCTTCAAGACTTAAGGGCTAAGTAATCTCAACATCTTTGCCTATAAATAGAGACCTCATTTGATCATAAAAATTACACCAAATCCTCTGATCTCCAAGCTTTCTCTCATTTGCTCTCAAAGACTCAAATCTTGATATTTTGAGCAATCACTACTGGTTTTTGAGTTGTGGCCACTATCAACTCAAACCAATTTCTCAAACACATCACATATGGTGTTTATGAGGTGTTCAAACACTTAGATCACATCTGAAACACCTACTACCCATAATCACTCTTCAAAACCTCAAAGAAGATTGATTTCTGCAACTTGAAGATCAGAAGTTGATCCAGTTATTTACAGTCAAGTCCAAAAGTTCAAACACACTCCATATGGTGTAGGAAAGCTGTCCAGATCATCACAACATCTCTGTAACACCTCCAGCTCAAAATCACAACTCCAGCTGCAAGCTCAAGTTCAGGTAAGCCTCAAACTTGGCCAATTCATGATCCATGCATATTTCCTCGCACTATCTTTTTTCCATATGTGCATAATCATATTCTAAGTAATTCCCCTAAATAAATTTTACAAAATCATCATCATGTAGAATTTCATGAGGCTCAGGCCAAATTAGGGTTCTTCAGTGTTCTTCACTGATTTTTCACTCTACACTAAAAATAAATGAAATTAATTGGTACCCTGGTGTTTGTGAGTTAAAAAAGAGCAAGATTGATGTTTATTTCATTTCATTTCGTTACATATTTAGTGAGATATGAGGGATTTTGAAAAATCCCCATTTCTGGGCAAGATGAAGAACACCGCCCATGTTCTTCATTGTTCTTGGCGCCCTTTTTTGAATTTTAAAATATTTAAATTGTGATTTTATTTAATTCAATCCAAAACTAATTTCTCTCTGATTATTTGAGTTATTAAATGATCATTTTTCATTAATTCTCAAAAATGTTTAAATATTTTATTCAATGAAAAAATCACCAAAAAATATATTTTTTAATATATTTATTATTTTCATAAATAATTAATTTTATTTGTTTCTAAACATTTTAAAATTCATTTCTTTCACTTGATTTTTCAATTAATGATATTCAAGTTGTCTCATGGATAAAACATAATTTTTCAAACATTGGTCCAAGGTTTCAACTTGTTTTTCAATTGTGTTTGAAATTTATCAAAGATTTTAAATATTTTTATATTTAAAATATCAAAAAATATCAAAAAAACTAGGGTTTTGATTTTTATCACCCTCAATTTGGTTTTTATCACTCTTGGGCCTCTATTAGAGTGTAAAACCCATTCCTTTTTGAAAAATGAACCATTAGGGTTCATCTGATCCATTTTCAAAAACTCGGCGCGATCGCCTCTTTCACCGCATTAAGCTTTCATCTATGAATATTTTTCTGTGAATATCTTTACATATAACCATTTATTTTCTAAAATGAATTGTCAAAATGTACCATGAGGAATACTGTGTTTAAGGCTCATTCTTTCTCTTTTAAACTTTCTTCGGCCTGTTTTAAAACTCCACTAGACTTCCGTATAATTCCTAAACCCACCAACTGTTTGTTAAATGGTTTTTAATCTCCTAAATAGAGATTCATGAGCATTTTCTCACAATTCTCATCTCATTTTCTTTTTTCATCTTTATGACTAAAGATATATTACACCAACAACTAGACTGAGCTTCACTCCGGTGAATTACTTTCTAGGTTGTAGGCAGCTTTTCAGCACCTAAGTCATACTCTGTGTATAAAATCATCAGATAATTAATCAACAAAACAAATTCCATATGCATCCTTATGTTTAAGCTATATTATTGGCTTATGAGCCATCTCCCTCTTTCTAACTTCTCACTGTTTTTTTAAACTGTTGTTGCTTGCTTAAAATAGAACTGTTTTCCAAAATTATATTTCTTCACGTCATACTAAAGCAAATATAATAATAAACTTCTTAATAAAAAAGAGAGTACAATGTATAAAACACATCTATAATCTTCCTCCCTCGGGATTTTGGGCCTATGAAACAGCAACAAACAAGCGCTAGGAGAGACTCACAGGGGAACCAGAGATTCTGGGTTCAGTCCCCAGTAGAGTCGCCAAGCTGTCGCTCCCCGGATTTCCATCCTGGTACAAACACGAGAGTGGCGCGGAAAAAGAATAGAGTCGCCAGCCAGACATTTTTATCCCGAAGAAGGGGAATGGTAATGCTGCACAAACCAGAAGAAAAGAAGAGGAAGGACACGGGTCCTACGAACCAAAGAGACTGAGTTCGGGAGTCGGTTACGACCTGGGAAGGTATTAGCACCCAGATCGTCCGTCGTACCCGACGGGATCCACGCTTGCAAAAGAAAACTGTTTCAAAGGGTGAGGGTATGAAAGTTGCAGCAAAGAAAAGAAAAATGAACTGGAAAATAAACTGAGAAAAGAACTGAATAAGAAACAAAGAGAAAAAATGTAGGGAAGATAAAGATTGTGCTCAAACGGGCCCTACCCCGCTGCCTACGTACCTCATCAGGATAATGAGGATCAGAGACGCCGTAGTTCCCCTAACTAGGGGTAACAAAGGAAAATTGCTTGTGAATTAAAGGCTTGAACTGCCTATGTCAATGCTCAGGTGTTGCAGGCTCGGACGACGGGTGCGTTACCGTCTTGCAAAATGACAAGTAGGAGCAAGTTCACGTAAGGAGTGAATGAGATGAGAGAAGAATTACCGAAGGAAAGACGCTTATTGTTTGTTTGTGTTTTTTAGAAGCTTTTAAGAGTGTGTCACAAGGAAGTGAACTCAAGCTCTCATCAATAGAATGTGCACTTGTCACTACATTCCAAGATGGAATAATAGAACAAGCACACTCAAGTAAGAAGAAGATCCCCAAAACTTGAACCCAAAGATTAGGGCTTAGGCTCACTAACTTGTTTACTTATTAAGTGTTTTGATTATTTACAGATGAATAAGTGTTTTTTAGACCTTTCTTTTATGAAGGAGATACCTTGATCAAACTTGTGGATCACAAGGTAAACTTGTACTATCCCAAGATGGGAAGACTACAAGCATACCTCATGGAATAAGGCTATGGATCAATGCATCACTTTAAAGTTATTAAAGTGTTTTTTATGATTATGAGATGAGAAGAGAAAGAGAACCAAAGGAGCAAAAAAGGAAAGACTAAGGGGAAGTTTTTATCCTAAGTTAGCATGCATGGAGTTCCTAGGGTTTGTGAGGTCTTCCTAACCTAAAAAAAGATCTCAAGAGAAGAAGAAGAATATAAGAGGGGATATGAGAAAGGCCTAAGCCCAACAAGAAGATGTTAGTCCATATAAACAAAATGAGAAGAGATGAGAAATGGAGATGTGGAACTCAATTCCCACATCTCAAACTTACCATAGCCCCTGCAAGGTTAGTGTAACAACATAAAATCAAGGCATGAACCAACAAGTAAGAAGCTACACAAGCATATAGGCATGGCAAAGAGTTCATAAGATGATAAGCAAAGCAACACAAGATCATATTGAGATGATTGGAGGTGAAACAAGTGAAAAGAAGGCATGCATAACACTTAAAGAAATAAGGCACATAAAAAAGACCCAACACCAAGACTCAAAGAGATTCAAACCCTATCCTAAGACCAGGAGCAACCATAGACCTATAAAGTACCCCAAAAGATGAAGAGAAGTTGGCACAAGTGCCCTTCTAAACTTAAAAGAGACTAGAAGACTCAAAGAATGCAAAACAAGGCAAGGTGAGGAAGAAAATACTCAAGAAAAAGATCCAAGCACTTATAAATTCTACCCAACCAGCAAAGTACTCTCCAAACACAAAGAAATGAGAATCCAAAAGGGTTTGCAAAAATACAGCACCAAACTAGGTCAATGAAGTTCAAAGATGCAAGGTATCACCATTTAGGGTTTTGAAAATTAAGGCACAAGTAACTCAAGAAAAATCCAGCAAGGAAGTTTGTGAAAAATCCAAGATAAATCATGAAGATAGTAGAGTGTCTTAGGATTTGAATGCAAAAAGAATGGGGTTCATAGCTTAAAGTATGAGAAAAATAGAAATTGGACAAGGCAGATTGGTCTATAAGAGTTCACAAGAAAGCAATGCTCAATGTTGAATTTATTTGGCCACGTGGGATGAAAATAAAAATCTGGAAAAATCATGATAAAAAACTAGATGAATCAAGGAGTGCATATGAATTTGTTTAGATTTTTTAGAGTTAAGGAAATATTTAAAAAGAATTAAAAGCAAAGTGAAATAAATTGGTGAAGAAAAAAAATAAAAATGAAGCAAATGGGCCAAGGGGGTGTAAGAAGTAAACACGCTAGTTGGAAAACTCAATGGGCCGCGCATGGGGGGGTGCAGATAGCGCTGGGGGGCTGCTGCACCTTCTTCTTCATGAAAAACCCTAAGCTCTCACCACCATTAATGAAACAAAACCCTAACCCTAGCTTCACGAAAATTCACATCAAGCCACGGCCAGCCATGAAAACCTCCAGAATGGACAAACCAACATCATTAAACAAGAATACATGCTTGGATTGGATTAAAACTCAAAGAAACTCAAGATATGAATGAAAATAAAATTGTCCATCAAACTTTAAATCCACATAACTTTGTAAATACTCAACCATTTCACAAACTACAAAGAGCATTGTAACCAGCACAACATGAGGAATCTAAAACACACAACCAAACACATTTCTATGAGATGCGAAATTTGAGCATACCTGAGGTGGTGTTCAAAATTTGAAGTCAAGAATGGTATAAAATGATGGAAAATGATCTCTTTATCCCCTTAGATGCAAAATAAATGCATCTAAGGCTTTGCAAACTTGTAAATCCAGCAATGTGCTTCCTTGTGCTTCAAAGCTTGTCAAATGGCCACTTGAACAAACTTCACTATAAATCTAGATCCATGGGTGCTTAATGATCCTTGAGATGAGAGGAGTATGAATATGGTCTTGGATTGAAGAAAGCTTTCCTAGATCAAAAGTTATGGCACAAAATGCAAATGTGCACAAGAAATGGGAAATGAATGATTCTTGAAGAATAATCCAAACAAATGGTATGGAAATGATCTATGAGTGATGAGGATCAAGAATCCAGCAAGAGTTTTGTGAATGGATTCTTGTAGCAAGAGTTTGTGGGGAATGAGCAATTTTGCATAAAAGATGAGAATGAGAGAATGAATGTGTATTCTGGCTGCCTCTAACCCTAATTCTGATTGTTATGGAATATATATGGCAATGCAAAAGGGTTAGAACAAATGCACGTGAGAGAGAGCTGATTTTTGTGAAAATGCAATTTTGGCCCAAGTGTGCCATAAGCATGCCAAGCTCATGATTTTCTGGCCTCTCTTGCATGTGCATTCACCATCCCACCCATGATTCACAACAAGCAATTTCAACCCTTGGATGTAAACTATCACACAATTGTCATGCCTTGTGCAAATTCAAGTGTAAAATGCAAGTTTTATGGAACTTTCTCATGTGCACGAATTTTGCCACTTTTCTTTGATCCAAATGACCTAAATTAGATGCATTTTGATTGTTTAAACTTACTTTGGACATAGCATAGAAAACTATCCACTTTTGAGCCTTTGTGCAAATGGCTTGGCCTTGAAACTTTGGAATTTGCCCTAGAATGCCCATTTTTTCGAGGGACCTATAGGAAAATCTAGGAATCTCCAGAAAATGCTCTTGTACTTTTTAAAAATGGCAGCCCTTACTCTCCAACTTTCATGTTTACCTTTGGTCCATTTGAAGATTTCTTAATCAAGTTAAGGCCTTGTGAAGTTTTAGGTCAAAATAGCCAAAAATAGTAACTTTTCCATAACCAAATTTGTGGACTTTTGCCAAAACCCCTCAAACCACCAAAATTCTTGTACTTTAAGCTCACCAAACATCTTATAACATTGAATAGACATCATTTGGCCAAATATGTTGGGTTGGACCCCTTGGAATGACACAATTGACTTTTTCTGGGCTCAGTTGACTTTCTACTTCATCTGCAAGTAACTGAGGCAATGACTGACTTCCACTTGGAATTTTTCCATGAAAATTGACATATAGGAACCTCTTATCATATAGAAAACAATGCCCAAAAGAGTTGGCCAAAATTATGAGGTTAAGGCCCTTGAAACCAAAACCCTAATTTGGTCGCACTGTCTAGGAGCCTTGCATTGTCTTGAAACTTGTGATGATTAAGCAATCTTCTGAGATTTTGCAAGTGCACTTGGCCTTGCCAAAGGAGTTTAGATTCATCATAGGCCTCTCACAAATCCATTGGAACCCTTGTCTTGGCTTAAATGGCCTTCAACACCTCCCCCAGATGGCCATATGCCTCATGCTAGGACTTGATGCTTGTCATGATTTATTTTTCTATGCTATAATGCTATATATATGATATGCTTATGATGCAAATGGTGTATTATGATGCTTAAAATGAAGAGGGCAAATTTGGGGTTCTACAACTGCCCCTATTCAAGCAACTGTTGATCTGAAAAGGACGATTGCTTCAGCTTTCGGCCGTTCAAGATAAACTGTGGTTGAATACCCAAGAAAAACGGAAATTTGCGCTCTGATGCAGAAAACAAGAAATGGGAAATAAACCCAATCCAATGACGTTGCAACTGAGCTGAGTGATGAGCAGACGAGCTCCTTGCAACGAAACCAAAGGTTCTGATGAAACATGAAACAGACGAGTCTTCGAATGACCTGTGACGCCAGGTGCATAGCGCGGACGAGTCCCTTAAGAATCTTCAAAGTAACCTGAGATAGACGAATCTCCTTCACTAATACTTACGCAGATAAGTGGAATAAGACGGACGAGTCTTCTTCGGATAACCCTTACGCAGGTTCCGGTAATGCATATAAGTCTGTGGGATAGACATGCAACTAGGATGGACGAATCCTCTTCACGAATCCTTACGCAGATAAGTGGAATAAGACGGACGAGTCTTCTTCGGATAACCCTTACGCAGGTTCCGGTAATGCATATAAGTCTGTGGGATAGACATGCAACTAGGATGGACGAATCCTCTTCACAAATCCTTACGCAGATAAGTGGAATAAGAAGGACGAATCTTCTTCGGATAACCCTTACGCAGGTTTCGGAAATGGTTTTGACATTTTAATCCCACCGTCAGGATTTTCAACCTCTTCACGAATCCTTACGCAGATAAGTGGAACAAGACGGACGAGTCTTCTTCGGATAACCCTTACGCAGGTTCCGGAAATGATTTTGACGTTTTAATCCCACCGTCAGGATTTTCAACCTCTTCAATGCGGACGAGCATCGAAATGATCATCAAAGAAACACGGACGAGTGTCATAAGTCGACGATACGGACGAGTACCGGACGATGTTCCTAGAAACACAGACGAGTGCTTCTGATAGTGATACGGGCGAGTGTCGAAGGATGCGGACGAGCAATCTTCAAAGGAGTAACAAGCACGTACGAGTGCTAAGAGATGCGGTCGAGCATCAAATAAAGATGCGAGTACGGACGAGTACTGGCGACTTTCTTGGGGATATGCCTCAAATAAAGAGGAATCGAAAATAAAATGCACGGACGAGTGCTGCAGGGATGCAAACGAGCACCAAATGAAGATGCGCGTACAGACGAGTTCAGGCAACTTCGCTGGGGAAAAAAACTTCAAAGACTAATAAGCACGGACGAGTGCCGAGAGCTGCGGACGGTCATCAAGTAAAGATGTTAGCACGGACGAGTGCTGAGGAATACCTCAAATAAAGAGGGATCCGCTGAGGAAAAGGCACAGACGAGTGCTGAAAGAGGATGAGCATCAAATAAAGATGCTAGCACGGACGAGTGCTGAGGAATACCTCAAATAAAGAGGAATCTGCTGAGGAAAAGGCACGGACGAGTGCTGAAAGAGGATGAGCATCAACTAAAGATGCGAGCACAGACAAGTGCTAGTAGACATAGACTCTACTGGGGAAATGTGCACAGACGAGTGCTGAAAGAGGATGAGCATCAAATAAAGATGCGAGCACAGACGAGTGCTAGTTCTTCTGGAGACCGCGGATGAGCAAACTGAATCATCAGATAAGTGTCTAAGAGTGCGAACAAACACTGAATAAGCATCAACACAGACAAAGGCTGATTATGTTGGGGAAGTAGACAATTCCACTCTGGCTAGGGAATGAAGTCCTGGCGACCTGTGGGAGAAGATTCCGGCAACCTGCTGGGGACTCAAAACTTTTAACTCTGATGGAAACGAAGTGCTGGCAACCTGATGCTTGCCGGAGAGGCTTTCACTGGAAGAAAGACGACTCTGCATGAGGTATACTTCGTTTAACTGCTTTGAACATCTGCTGAGGATCTGATCATCCTGCTCTGACTCCACTGGGGAGAATTTCTTCTTGCTCTGCTGGGGAAATCCCTTGGAAATGAGGATCCCGATGACTCTGTGGGGAAATGAAGCTACCTGCAATTCTGCCGGGCAAGGAGAACTTCTAGCGATTCCGTTATGGATAATAAACTTCTGACAACTCCACTGAGGATGGGAGACTTCTACTAACTCCTGCTGGGGATTGACCCGACCTCTGGGAGTGCAGGTGTTCAGATACCTGCTGAGAATAAAGTCACTTGCAAACAGGCGCTCTGCCGGGGAAATACCTCTACCTGGAGAATAACCCTCTGCTGCTTGGGGATACGGTGATAACCTGCAAATCCTGCAATAACAGAATACACACATATGCACCAGGATTGGTACGGCCTGATCTATTCATCTGCCGTCACCTGACACTCAAAGCGATGTTAAGTGTCTCTGCAATGTCATTTTTTATCAGTTTGAAAAGCAACATGTTTCGCATGCAATGTTATTTGTCAAAAATTCAGGACATTTTTGTAAACAAAATAAACATAACACGGTGTTTGACTGAATATTCTTTTTATTGATTGGCCTCTGAAATAGGCAAAATTTTACATCATGAAGTAACCATCTGGAAAGAGGTAGCTACTGTAAAATTGAGAAAAGAAACTATCCTAATGGCAATGGCACGACATTCCAAAGAGTTTCCTTCCTGCTATGACTGGCATTTCCTCCAGACTTTCCGTTCCGTCTTCGGCCTTCTGAAGAGAATGAGGGGGCTGATCTCTACCCTTATGATATGGTCAAGCTGTTTGAAGCGGTGATGTGGTTCAGATAAACCGGAGCGCAGTTGTTCTCTTATTCCCTGATTTTGCGTGGATCGCCCTTTCGGGTTTTCAATCCACCGGGCTACCCTTTTTTGCCCGAGTTGTCCGATGTGGCTTTTCAACTCAGCGGGTGTACATTTTTTTTAATTTTCCCTAATTTTTGCCCGAGCTTTTATTCTGTTTTTAGCTCGCCGGGATGCCCTTTTTTTGCCTGGACTATAATTCTGTTTTTGTGTCCAGCAGGTCTTTTATGCGAAGTATTTTTTAACTGCGTCCGAGTTAACAGGGTATTGGAAGTCTTCGCCATCCATAGTGGTGAGCATCAGTGCTCCGCCTGAGAATACTTTCTTCACTATGAATGGTCCTTCATAATTAGGGGTCCACTTGCCCCTGTGATCTGAACTGGGAGGAATGATCCTCTTGAGTACAAGCTCGCCTACTTGGTACTCCCAAGTACGTACTCGCTGATCGAAGGCTCGCTTCATTCTCCTTTGATAAAGCTGGCTATGACAGATAGCTGTTAATCTCTTTTCCTCAATTAGGCATAGTTGATCGTATCGAGCACGCACCCACTCAGCCTCATCAAGCTTGACATCCATCAGCACCCGCAGTGAAGGGATTTCCACTTCAACAGGAAAGACTGCCTCCATGTCGTAGACTAAAGAGAAGGGGGTTGCCCCAGTTGACGTCCTGACCGATGTTCGGTACCCATGTAACGCAAACGGTAGCATCTCATACCAATCTTTATAGGTGATAACCATTTTCTGTACAATCCTCTTGATATTCTTGTTAGCTGCCTCTACCGCACCATTCATCTTTGGTCGGTAAGGAGAGGAATTGTGATGTTGGATTTTGAAGTCCCGGCACAATTCTGCCATCATCTTATTGTTCAGATTAGAACCATTATCAGTAATGATTCGCTCGGGCACTCCATATCTGCATATGATATCTCTTTTCAGGAATTTTGCTACCACCTGGCGAGTAACATTGGCATAAGACGTTGCTTCTACCCATTTGGTGAAGTAATCAATTGCGACCAAGATGAAGCGATGTCCGTTTGACGCCATTGGTTCAATCTTGCCAATCATATCAATGCCCCACATGGCAAAGGGCCAGGGTGAAGACATCACATTCAGAGGATTTGGAGGCACATGCACTTTATCCGCATAAATCTGGCATTTATGACATTTTCTGGCGTAGGCACAACAGTCTGCATCCATTATGATCCAGTAATAGCCTGATCTTAGCAACTTTTTAGCCATTGCATGCCCTCTAGCATGGGTACCAAAGGATCCTTCGTGCACCTCATGCATCAACAAGTCTGCTTCTGCCCTATCAACGCATCTGAGAAGTATCATATCAAAGTTTCTCTTATACAGGGAACCATCAGTGTTCAGGAAGAAACTACCAGCTAGCCTTCTTAATGTCTTCTTATCATTGGAAGATGCCCCAGGTGGGTATGTTTGATCCTCCAAGAAGCATTTGATGTCATGGTACCAGGGCTTATCATCTTTGACAATGTCTGCTGAGAACACATATGCTGGCCTGTCAAGTCTGGATACTGCAATTTGGGGCACAAAGTTGGCAGCTTGCACTTTGATCATGGATGAAATGGTAGCCAGAGCATCTGCAAACTGATTTTCGTCTCGAGGGATATACTCAAGCTTGACTGTTGTGAAGAAAGTCAACAACCTCCTTGTGTAGTCCCGATAAGGTATCAGATGATCTTGGTGCATGTACCATTTGCCGTTGGTTTGATTAATTACCAGAGCTGAATCTCCGAACACAGTCAAAGTCTTGATCCTGAGGTCAATGGCCTCCTCAAGACCCATAATGCAAGCTTCGTATTCAGCTTCGTTGTTAGTGCAGTTAAAGGTGAGTTTTACCGAGAAAGGCATGTGAACTCCCTTAGGTGTAATGAGCACTGCACCAACACCACGACCATTCATATTAACAGCCCCATCAAACATCATAGTCCATTCTTCTTCTGGGTCAGGCCCTTCAGTGTGAATAGGCTCTTCACGATCTTTTGCTTTTATGAACATGATGTCTTCATCAGGGAAGTCAAATCTCATAGGCTGGTAATCATCAATGTGTTGCTCAGCGAGATAATCAGACAATACACTGCCTTTGATGGCCTTCTGAGAGGTGTATTGAATATCATACTCTGTGAGAATCATTTGTCATCTTGCAACCTGCCCGGTAAGTGCTGGCTTCTCAAATATATACTTGACTGGATCCATCTTGGAGATCAACAAGGTAGTGTGGGTCAACATATACTGCCTTAGTCGGCGAGCAGCCCACGCTAAAGCACAACAAGTTTTCTCGAGCAGTGAATGACGTTGTTCATAGTCGGTAAACCTTTTGCTTAGGTAGTATATTGCGTACTCTTTTCGACCAGACTCGTCATGTTGGCCCAGTACACACCCCATTGACTTTTCTAATACCGTCAAGTACATGATCAGAGGTCTTCCTTCAACTGGAGGCATAAGGATCGGAGGCTCCTGTAAGGCTCTTAATCTTTCTTGGCTCTGTGCCAATCCATTCATCACCTCCATAAACTGGGTCATCTG
Source organism: Lathyrus aphaca (assembly GCA_963966055.1). Taxonomy (NCBI): domain Eukaryota; kingdom Viridiplantae; phylum Streptophyta; class Magnoliopsida; order Fabales; family Fabaceae; genus Lathyrus; species Lathyrus aphaca. Next base: position 179,264,549 of record OZ014520.1, read on the forward strand.
ATTCCTCATTTCCAGTCTCTCATTGGCCATTTGGGTCCTGACCTCTGTAAGGTCCTGTTGTACCTGGTCCATCTGTATACCTGGAAGGTTGTTGCGGGTAGGATATCTGTGTGGACGGTTGAGTGGGAACACCCGACGTCGAGCAATAGTTCCTGAACCACAACAGAGTTAGTAACAAAAACAAAACAAACCTACAAAACAAAACAAAGGTTAGTATGCAATGCAGTATGCTTATTTGTCTCCAAGGTATCCGGCTTGGCACTTGGTTTTGACCTTTCCAGACCCCTGAGGAAGATGCTTTTGATGTTGCTTGAAAGAACTCAGATAAAACAGACCAATACATATATTACAAAAAGTGAATGATACATAGTTTTTTTTTTACAATTCATGCCCTCTAAGGGGTCAAAATACAACATAAAAGGAAAAGTACAATGAAAAGAAAGCAACAACAAGCAAAAGTCAGACACCAAGACCAAACTCATCCTCCTGAACTTCCTTTAGAAGTGCTTCAGTCACAGGATCAGTTGGACGCTCTGTGAGGTTCCTGATAAGAAGATTCCTGGTAGCAACAGCTGCAGTTAGCTTCTTGTGTCGACTCTGGTCCTTTTACCTCTTCACACCAGCCCTAATCTTCAACTCTGAGATCTCTCTCTGGGCTGCTAGCAGGGCTTCCTGTTGCTCCTTTGCACTAGCCTCCAACTGCTCAATCTTGTCCTGAGTCCTCTTATCTTCTTGAGTACGAGCTTCGGTGATCCTGACCCACCTAGCTTGACTCTCTTTTAGATACAAATCAGTCCTGGCCTTCTGGAACTGAGCCTCCTTGCAGGCATTCTTCAAGATCTGCTCTCCAGCCCTTGACTTCTTAATGTAGTCCTCTGACTTCTCAATCCTAGCTAGATGCTCCACCTTTAGCTTTTCCAACCTTTCAATGTCCAGACGACCATCACTCCTTTCCCAGAGGGTCTTCTGTAGAGCCTGAGTCAGATTCTCATTCCTCTCTTTCAATTTCTCAAACTCCTCTAGGCTGACAGTGGCTGGAGGTGGTGCTAAGGATGGTCCAGGTGCATCCTCAATGGTGAAGGGCATCCCAGAAGTTTGTGCCCTGGCATGAGACCACTCATAGTACTGAGCTGAGGCCACATTATTGCATCTCCCAAGAATGGCCATTCCTTTGGTCTGGACATTGTCCCAAGCCCAGGATGCTTGCCTGACAATAGCTAGATTAGGCTTAATTTCACAATAAAGGATTTCAACCAAGTCTTGTGCTCTAGGAGGGTGGACCAATGCATAGCCCAATTGTCTTTTGAATAACAGAGGGTTGTAGTTGATGCAACCCTTCACTCCTATCAGGGGTACATTGGGGAACTTCCCACAACTAGTAATGATATCCCTGCCCTTAGTGCTTTGAGTGCACCACCTGATGTCATCTGAGGTTAAAGCAATGAGTCTTCTAGCCCAATTCTTCTGCTGGTGAGGATTCAAGAATGCATCAGTCTTGGGCAAGTGTTTGAGCAACCAGGTATGGAACAGGGGAGCACAGCACCTCACCAATCTTCCCCTTTGCTTTTCATTCCTTTGGTGAACAGAGTAGTAGAAATCTCCCAGTAAGGTGGGCACTAGGTTCTTCAGAATGAAAAGATGGATTGCATTCTTGCTTATAAACTTAGGCTCATCTGCAAATAATATAACCCCATATATGCTAAGGGCTAATAATGCACAGACTGCCTTCCATTCCCCCAAGGAGGCTTTCAGAGTAGCCTGAGAGGTCAAGAAATCCAAATGCAGACCAGAGATTCCAGCCTTGGTAGTCATGTTCTGCCCAATCAAACAAGGTTCCAGATACAATGCCTTTGCCACTTCTTCATTACTAGGAAAAGCCATCTCAGGGTTGAAAGGGATACCACCCTTGACAGGTACACCAACCAATGATGAATACTCCTCCAACAAGGGTCCCAAATGAAAATCCTGGAAGGTGAAGCACCTCAGAGGGGGATCATAGAACTGCAGGCAAGTATGAATCAAGCTCCTCTGGGAAGGGTCCAAATCCATAACCACATCAAGGATGCCTCCATAATGTTCTCTGAATAGTGGTATATGGTCTGGAGTAATCAAGGCCTGGACCTTCCTGATGTTAGCCAACTCAGGCTCAAAGAAATGGTAGGAGATGTTGCTCTTCTTGGGTGCCATGTTGCTGAAGAAAAGCTGAAACAGATGCTGATGAGACTGGTGATGCAAGTGACTGAAGCAGGTAGCTGATGGGGATAGCTGAAGCAGATACTGATGCAGATAGGTCTATGCATATGAAGGGGTCAAAACCAAGCCAGAAATATAGTATGGATACCCTGAAAAACAAATAAGCAAATGTTAAATGATGCAATGATGATGTATGCAAATGATGTGCAAGGGTTCGTGATCAAGCTGGATCTGATTGACTGCCTTGATATAGGTCCATGTACGTTCAAGAAATCCAGATGGAGGTTCATAAGTCCAGTATCCAAGGTGGGGGACTCAAATAAAGAGTCACATGTCCAGGGTTAAAATCACAAGAACTGTCCCAAAATGGAGTACTCTTAATCAAAACAAAGTAACAAGGTATGCTGAGGTCAAGGGTACCTGCAAACCTGTAAACAGCCCAACCCCCTCACAGGTGGTGTTCTAAAACAAGGATCCTCAGACTTGGATCAGTTATGAGAAGTGTAAACACTTCTAACCCGGAGGTACAGTGTTTACAATAACCATAAAAGATCCTCCTCTAATTCACCTCAGTTTTTGAAGGTCAATACTAAAGGTCATCCAGACTTAGCAGGCTTCCCAGATAGCCCTAGCACTACAGGAAATCTATAGCACAGAGTTCTCAAGAAGAAACCCATATCTGAACCGTGTTTCATATTCCCGCACCAGACCGAAATGGAATGGGAAAGAACATGAACCACTCTAGCCTAGGTGTCACTCAGGTCCCAGGTATAGGACCTCAACTCTCAATAGAACCCCACCCACCAAGGCAACAAAACCAGATCCAGCCAGAACAGTATGACAGTATGATATATGTAAAGCTATAAATAAAGCAATAAATAACTGTACATAAAGCAGTAAACAAAATAAATATACAAACACAGATAGCACATAACACCCCAGTAAACACAAATCAAACAAGCGCTAGGAGGAACCCACAAAAAGAACCAGAAGCCCTGGTTACAATACAAGGGTCCCCAGCAGAGTCGCCAAGCTGTCGCTCCCAAAAGATGAGACCGGGCTCAAATGAGGTACAGACGCGAACGGTCGGCGAAAGGAGGGTGCGAGAACACACAGGAGTGAACTCACAGGAAAAGAAAAGAGTCGCCAGCTAGGCATTTTTATCCCGGAGGAAAGGCAATGCTGCATAGACCTAGAAAAGATGGATAAAACGGTTGCGAACCAGAGAGACTGGGAAAGGGGGTTGGTTACAACCTGGGAAGGTATTAGCACCCAGATTGTCCGCCGTACTCGACGGGATCCACGCTTAAAAGATTTGTGTTTCAAAGGGGTAGTGTCAGTGCAATCTGTGTGTAAAAGAGCTGGAAAAGGATATACAGGTGTCAGTGTAAGAAAAGTGTAGTGTATATGTATAGTGTCAGTGTAAAGACAAGAGTGGAGTGCTCAAGAATATGAGGCTAAAAGAGTGATGCTGGAAAGAGGGGGAATATACAGAGACTTTTGTTCGATAACTGTTAAGTTATGCCTACGTATCCTCTCGTGCAATGAGGAAGTCAGAACACCGTAGTTCGACCCAAAGAGACTGAAAGATGAATTGACTGATGAACTGCTTACTTGCCTATGCTCAAGTGTATGACCTGTCTGGCTCAGGTGCAAACTGTCTTGCATTAAACGGAAGAAGCAAGTTCTCGTTTGTGAATGAATGAGATGAGAAAAGAATCCCGGAGGAGACGATTATTGTTTGTTTTTGTATTTTCAGTCTCTTATTGATTTTGAAAGTTTGTCATAAGTTAATGAGCTTAAGTCTAAACCAATGGATTTAGTAAACTCATCACATCCTCCCTCTGATTAGGGGTAATGAGAGTACTTTAAGTGTGAAGTCAGCATCTCACACTTAATTACCTTTGATGTAGGATTAAGATCATTAACCTACTTGTGATTATTTAGATGTTTTTGTTGTTTTTGTTTGGTGTTAAGTAATGAGATTAAGCCATAATCAGGGATTAAACAGACTCATTACACCATCCTAATAGAAGGATGATAGATGAGAATGTTTAAGCTGAGGAAAGCTCCTCAACTTAATCCATGATTAGGGATTAAACTCATGACAAAGCAAAGCCTTTATTAAGTGGATTTTAGTTAATGGTATGATGAAGAAGTGATTTTTAGGATTTATAGGACAACTTGAGGAGGACTTGTCCATTAACACTAGGGTTAGTCCTTCTTAACCAATTAAGGAAGAATTAGAACCCTAATGCAAGGCCCAAGTTACAAGCTTGATGTCTTGATGATTATTAAGTGAGTTGATTGAAGGAGTTAAACACATTAAGGGTTTAACACTTAGGATTAAAGTTATACACTCCATCCTAATAGAAGGATGCAGGCATAAGCTTAATCACAAAGCCTTAAAGCCTTTATGGTTTAGTCCCTGATTATGAGATGAGAAGAGAAGACTCAATGAGACACAAATGTAAAATCTAAATGGGGGACTAATCAAAACCCTAATCACTGTCATGCTTGGTTGTTCCTAAGGTTTGTGAGGTTTTCAAGAGACATCCTCAGAGGAACCACCAGGAAGCAGATGAAAGGAGCAAAGAGAAGCAAAGTAACTTGCTTCATTTAAAAAGACAAGTCACTTGAGGAAAGAAAGTAGGGAGAAAAAGAAAGAGCAAGCTCAATCTCAAACACAAAACAAAATGCAGCAATGATGCATAAGAGAGATGAAAAGAAAATGTGAGAAATGAAGGCAAATTCACTTCTCAAAGTTGCTTACCACCTGAAAAGTTAGTGAAAGAAATGCAATGCAATGCAAAATGAGATGAAATGGCATGATGAAAATCAAAACCAGAAGCATATATGAGATGATAATGATGCTATGAGATGATGCAAACATGAAACAAGGCATGAGGATGATCACATGAACAAATGAATGCAAGAGAAGCATGCTTAGAACCATGAACATACATGAAAAGTTATGGAATGCAAATGACATACAAAAAGGGCAAATGGAAGATGCAATGATCAAACATGTTTCTAATATGTCTTAAGATGTGTAATGAATCAAATGGATGCACAAAATGCTATGGCAAGTCATGGTATGCAAGCAAATGCAAGATGAATGCAAAAGGAAGCCCAAATTAGGGTTTATGATCAATGCACAAAACAAAAACCAAAACCAGAAGCAAACATCAAGATAAAAAATTGAAAATGTATTCAAGGGAACCCTAAACCTATTCAAACTCACTGCCCAAAGGAGGGGTTCTAACTCTTAACCTAATGAAAGTTATGAATTTCCTAAGATTTCTAGGGTTTTAGGGTACCTTGACAAGAAAAATGTCAAACAAATTGAAAATGCAAGACCAAATCATGCCAATTTAATCCTACAAACTACATTATATGCAAGACACAATGCAAAAAGAATCAAAGTCCAACTCTCAAAGACTAGGCAGAAATGAATTTTTGAACATTGGATCAAAATAATGCTTTGAAATAGAATTAAATCCATGGAAAATTGTCAAAATGCATTAAGATCAAAAAGAAATTTGGTTTGAGGGTTGGACAATGTTTCTAAATGATTTTAAAGGTTTCATGAATTTTTTTGTGATTTTTAAATACCTAAAAGTATTTTTAATTAATTAATTCTCATTAATGAATTAAAAATAAACTTTTAAATGATTTAAAAATATTTTTAAATGCAAAAAATAAAAATAAAAATGTTTTTGGTTTCTGAAATTTAATAAAAGGTTTCATAAAAATTTTCAGAATTTTTGAAAATGTTTTACTATTTTTAATAAATTGTGCAAATAAAATACAAAATAAATGAAATAAAAATTAAAATAGGAGAAATATGCAGAAAGAGAGGCCAGGATTGAATCTGGGAAATGGTTTGTTGACTACGCGCCAGATCCTGTGGCTGGAATTCAAACTGACAAATCCTAATTAATTAAATTAAATAAATGAGATTAGGGTTAAGTGAGGAATCTGGGCCATTCATGCGCGCGGGAGATTGACTAAGTCAACCAGATCAAGGGTTCACATTCAAACCTGGCTAACCCTAATTAATTAGCCCTAATTACTTTCAGGTCACCGGAGACGAGCTCCGGTCGTCTTCTCCGGTGACCTCCCTCCCTGAAAATCTCCAAAACACTCCCTAGGTCAAATCAAACCCCCCAAATCTCCAGAAATGATCCCCAAGCCCTCTAGAACAAGAATCTAACCTCAAAACTCATTTCTTTCCACTCAAAACCATGATTCAAAACAAAAATGCAAAAATGGCAAAACTTTCAGAGAAGCAATACACACTCAATACTCAATCATTTTCAAAAATAAAAAGTTCAATAAACTCAGGGAAGCATATAGATCATTTCAGAAACAAGAAAAGAGAGTTCTGGAAAAATGAATTTCCATGGCTACCTGAATCGAAGCTTTGGTTTCTGGCACTTTCTGGCCGATGTCTCGCTTGCAATCGACTCCCCTGGACCTCCTGAGAAGCTTTCAAGGCTTGTTTGAAGTTTGTAATGGTTGGTTTGAAAGATGGCTGAAGTTCTGCTCAATGAGGGGCAGAAATCGTATTTTTGTTTCTGGGGGTTTCAAGCTATGGTGATGGGTGCTTTGTGATCAATGAAGCATATGGAGATTGTTTGTGAAGTTGGTTTATGTGTTTGAGGCTTGTGCAACCAGTTTCGAAAGCTTTTGCAAATGGAGCATAAACTTGAAAACTAGAGCTTGGGTGTGTTTCAGCATGAAGTGTTATGTGCTTTGGCTTGCTTTTGATTTGTATAAAAAATTGTGATAGGTCAGATGAGTTGATGTGTGCTTTAGTGATTGGTATGGCTCAAGTTGCCAAAATGTCAAGTTTGTGTAAGAGAGGCATGGGCTACTAGCTAGCCAAGGACAAGTGGGGTGTCCTGCGCAGCAAGATGTGTGGAGAGCCATAGGATTGTTTGTGAAGTCAGCAAGCAAGTGGATTCACACTTGAGTGAGTTTTTGCAACTTGCTTCATTTTTGCTTCCTTTGAGAAATCTTGCTCCATAAGCCACAAAAATGAGTTATCCTTTGGTGCAATCTGACTTTTAGGTCTTGGTACATGTTTGTATGAAGATTAGAAGTTTGTTTGATAGCTCAATTTGCCTTGACAAGTGAATTTGCAACTTTGCCTCTTTGGTAGAAAACTTCAAATTTTGTGATTTTTGCCAACTTTGATAAGCCATAACTTTTGATCCAAAATGAATTAGGTCATGTTCTTGTACTTTTTGAAAAGGGAATGATCCATTATACAACTTTCATGACCAAAGTTTTTTCATTTGAAGCATTTTTGAATCAAAAAGCAAGGGTTGAAAAAGTTTCCCAAAATGGCAATTTCATAAAAAAAGTCAACTTTCCCAAAAAGTCAACTTTGCAAAAGACTTGAAATTCTCCAATTTTGTGGACTTCTAACATCTTCCATGATCAAATAAAGATCATACATAGTCAAAATGATGATGAACACCCTTTGGTTGGGCCATTGGGGGCCTCAGATGCCCTGATTTTACACTGACTTGCTTGAAAAGTCAACTCTTGATCAGATGACTTCCCCATTGAATTTCTTCATGAAAATTGATATGCATACTCCCTATACCATATAGAGACCAATAGAAACAAGAATGACCAAAAAATTTGGAGTTATGGCCTTTGAAAACAAAACCCTAATTCTAGGTCATCTGTGTAGTCAAACCTGGCTCTGCATCCATGCCATTTTCAGTTCTTGTGATTCTTTGACATTCTTGACTTTGAGGAGACATAATATGATGCTTGAACATACATGGACCCCTTTGAAGTGATTGATGACCTTTGGGGTGGCTCAAGAAGCTCTTGGATTGCTCAGATCACAAACCCTAGATGCAGATGACTTTGAACAAATGCAATGAATCAAAAAATATGATATGAGATGGTATGATTGGATTTATGCATATGAGGAGATCACAAGCCATGGTGTGAATGGATGAGGGCAAATTTGGGGTGTTTACAGAACCCTCAAACTTCTTTCTCAGTTTTTGGTACAGGCATTTCTTGAATGGCTTTAACTTTGACAGGGTCAACTTCAATCCCTTTCTCACTTACAATAAATCCCAGCAGCTTACCAGATCGTACACCGAATGTGCATTTGTTGGGGTTTAACCTCAATTGGTACTTCCTCAGACGCTTGAATAACTTCAATAGATTTACCAGGTGGTCTTCTTCTGTGAGGGACTTGGCAATCATGTCATCCACATAACATTCGATTTCTTTATGGATCATGTTGTGGAATAATGTTACCATAGCCCGTTGATAAGTAGCACCAGCATTCTTTAGGCCAAATGGCATCACCTTATAATAGAATGTGCCCCAGTGTGTGATGAAAGTTGTCTTCTCCATGTCTTCAGGTGACATTTTGATCTGATTGTATCCTGAAAATCCATCCATGAAGGAGAACACCGAGATCTGAGTCGTATTGTCGACCAATACATCAATGTGAGGTAAAGGGAAATCATCCTTCGGGCTAGCTCTGTTCAGGTCCCGGTAATCCACACACATCCTCACCTTGCCATCTTTCTTTGGCACTGGAACGATGTTAGCTACCCAAGGTGGGTAACTAGTCACGACAAGGAACCCGACGTCCCACTGTTTCTATACCTCCTCTTTGATCTTCATCGCCATGTCAGGGCGAGTTCTTCTCAATTTTTGCTTAACAGGAGGACAATCTTCTTTTAACGGTAGTCGATGCACAACTATGTCTGTATCCAACCCTGGCATGTCCTGATATGACCAGGCAAAGATGTCAACATATTCACGCAACATTTCAATCAACCCCTTCTTAACTTCAGTCTGCAGGCTGGCACCTATCTTGATTTCCTTTTTAACCTCTTCTGTGCCGATGTTGATAACCTCGATTTCCTCCTGATGAGGCTGAATAGCTCTTTCCTCTTGCTTCAACAACCTGACCAGTTCTTCAGGGAGTTCATAATCTTCCTCAACCTCTTCATCAGCTTGGTAGATTGGATTGTCGAAGTTATGCTCAGTCATAGCAGGAGAGTTGTCAATGGAATCTGGTTGATCGACACTGCACAAGTGATGTGCTCATTCAGAATCTGTTTAGAGAAAACACACACCAAAAGCAAGAAAGAAAAACACATTTCCATTTTCTTTATTTGTGCAAAAAATTAAAATTGAAAGAAAAGGAACGATTTGATTGAAAAATGTCCTTTATTTATGACAAATAAATGCTTTCAAAACATGGAGGCCCATACAATGGATCCTTGTACCTTGGGCAGAGTACAGGATTTGACATGCAGTATGTAGAAAAAAGGACAAATAAACAATTACTTTGTGATCCAGGTGACTTCAACGATGTCTTCCGTAGACCAATTGGGCAGCTCCTCTCCCGGTGCACACGGGTGGATCCAATTATCCAGATCGCACTCGCTATCTCCGTCTTCACTGGTAGCACATATATGGTTGCGGTCCAGCAACCCAGCACTAGTAAAGGTAATGGTCTTGTTGTCTGATGAACGGACGAGCCCATCAGGTTGATACCCAAGCCCAAACTTGTCTTCCTTCTTTTCCAGCTCCAGTAATCTGCCCCAGCCCTGGGCGCTGCCTGATTGCACAACCTCCTTGGCCTGCTTGTAGGAAGTAATAGATGTACCTTCTTTATCTTCAACCCCACTCAGAGGAGACAAGGAACTAACATTCACTGCTTCAAATGCCTGACACAGGGTTTCATGAATTTCACCATCCATCTCCACGTATTTGAATGTAGATAAATGGCTCACAAATATGTCCTCTTCACCGCACACAGTCACAACTTGACCATCCGCTACGTACTTGAGCTTCTGGTGCAAGGTGGACGTCACAGCCCCTGCGGCATGAATCCAGGGTCGACCAAGCAGACAGCTATAAGCAGGTTGGATGTCCATCACGTAGAACATGCTCTTAAACACTTGCGACCCAACCTTGATTGGAAATTCAACCTCTCCAAAGACAGACCTCCGAGAACCATCGAAAGCCTTCACCACCAAATCACTTGGCCTCAAAACAACCCCTTCCACATTGAGTTTCATTAACGCCTTCTTCGGCAAGACATTAAGAGATGACCCAGTATCAACCAGGACATGAGACAGCACAGCCCCTTTGCACTCAATTGTGATGTGGAGAGCCTTATTATGATTCCTCCCTTCAGTAGTAAGGTCCCTATCAGTAAAGCCCAGACCATGGCTCGCATTTACACTTCCCACCATAGCTTCCAACTGATTCACGGTAATCTCCTGAGGAACATACGCCATCTGCAACACCTTCAGAAGGGCTTCTCTATGAGCTGGTGAGCACATCAGCAGCGACAAGATAGAGATTTTGGAGGGAGTTTGATTTAGCTGCTCGACTACCTTGTAGTCGCTTCTCTTAATGATCCTCATGAACTCCTCCACCTCCTTCTCGAAAGTACTTTGACCAGTAGCAGGAGTGGCATTATCATCAGTTGCTATTTGTTTCCCTTTAGCTTTAGCAGAAGCCTCAGCCTCAATGTCTCCTCTCAAAGTCTGGGGAGCGAATAAGCGACCACTCCTCGTGAAACCTCCACTTCCCCCAACATTCACCACAGCTGGGTCCATGGTTACTGTCTTATTTTCCACTTTCTGTCCTCCGACATACACTTCTGATCCGTAATGCCACGGAATAGCCTTTTCATCTGAATACGGAATAGGCCCAGGCACCGTGATGGCGACGGGACTTACTTCCGGAACATAAATAGTAACCGGCTCTCTTTGCGCTGGCATTTCAGCAGGATCATAGTATATGGTCACCGTTGACACTTTATCAGTCCTCTTAACAGCCCTGTCGAACTGTAACAGCCCATCATCCATCAGCCTCTGTAAACCAGTCTTCAATCTGTCACAACCATTCTTCGACTCAACACAGTCTTCGCAATCAAACCCACAACCCGGGAAAACCTGACCCTTCAACAATCTCTCCTTGACCAGCAACAAGGAGGTCTTCACTTCTTCAACCCTCTCCACCAAGTTCAACCTCTCCTCCATCTCAATAGCATTAACCCTGGCTCCCCCATGATTAGGGATATGGTTAGTCGTGACATTCGGAGGCGGCGCAAAATTGATTGCTTTGGAGTCGATCAATTCCTGAACTTTATAGTGCAAAGCCCTGCACTTCTCCGTTGAGTGCCCGGGCGCCCCAGAATGGAAAGCACATCGAACATTGGCATCGTAACCTGGAGGAAGATTTCCAGTAGGTGGAGCCAAGGTCCTCAGTTGAATTAAGTTCAGTTCCAACAATCTCTGGAGTAAAGTTGTGTAAGTCATTGGAATCACATCAAAAACCCTATCAGCTTGGCGTAGCTTCCTCTGTTGATACAGTCTCTGTTGATAGTTGCGCTGCTGTTGTTGCTGAGGCTGTTGTAGAGCCTGTTGAGCTGGTTGAATTGGTGTAGTGGGAATTGTGACAGCAGCTATCTGATTGTATTCTCGTCTATAACCTCTGCCTCTGCCTTGGCCATATACTGCGTTAGCTTCCCCTTCTCTTCTTCTAGGAGGTCCGCCAAAGGCTTTCCTCGCTCCCCCAGAGCTACCAGCAGTATTAGGGTCTTGAATCTTCCCCGTCTTTAACAGAGTCTCAACTCTCTCTCCTGCAATCACTATATCATTGAACTTGGTGGCCGAGCTAGATGCCAACCTCTCTAGAAAAACACCTTGGAGAGTGCCCATAAACATGTCGGCCATTTCATCCTCTAAGAGGGGTGGTTGCACCCTGGCAGCTAGCTGGCGCCACCTCTGGGCATATTCTTTGAAACTTTCTTTTGTCGCCTGAGCCATGTGCTGCAACTGCGTGCGTTTCGGAGCCATGTCCATGTTATATTGATACTGCCTCACAAAGGCTTCAGCTAAATCCTTCCAACTCTTGATATTGACCCTATTAAGCTTCATGTACCATTCAAGAGAAGCTCCCACCAAGCTATCCTGAAAGTAATACATCCAAAGTTTCTCGTCATCTGTATGAGCGGCAATTCTCCCGACAAATGATTGCAGATGGGTCTTCGGGCAAGTAGTGCCGTCATACTTCTCAAAGGTTGGAACTTTGAACTTATACGGGATCCTGACCCCTGGAACCAAGCCCAAGTCGGTTATGTCAAATCCCAAAGAGCTTTGGGACTGAATAGCTTTGATTTGCTCAGCCATCTCTTCGAACCTCTTGTTCATCTCTGCTCCTTGACCTTCAGTTTCATCAAGTAGAGTGAACTGGTCATCATGATTGTCCATCTGAAGGTTGCGCAACCCATCGTTGATTATTGTCACTTCTGGCTGTGTAACAGGAGGTTCAACCTGACATGCGCCTGCACCGGTATGATTGTTAGCAGTAGCAGCAGCCGCAGTGTTCCTGTTCTGATTCTTAACCATCTCCCGCAGACGCTCTTGGTTCTGCCCCATGCTGGCCATTAGTGTCATAAAATTATCCATCCTTTGTCTCAGATCTGTCAAATCCGCTTGTAACTGGTCCATGACTCGTTCTCTGTTAATCTTGGTTGGGTATATGTGTACTGCTGGTTGTCCCCGAACTCTACGAGGAGCTATAGTTCCTGAAACACAAAACACGTTAGTAACCGGGACACTACCTGCAAAACAACAAACAGGTTATATGCAATGCAATGTAACTGTTCATGTTCCCAATCTTAAGCATTTGGCATGCCCCAGTTCTGGCATCTATCTCAGACAATCACTTTCAGTGCTTGGCTTTCAAACTTTCTCTTTAATAAGTGTTCAGACATTAGCAGTATCCAGACAAACGAGTCTTGCGCATTCAAAATGGTAATTTGCACATTAATACTGAACGCGAACAAACCACTGTAGGCTAAAAAGTCAGAATATAACCAGAAATATTCCCCGAAGGGTTACAAGTCGGTACATAAAGACAAAAGAAATAAAAGCAAGACTCCTACAACAAGCCTGTAGGTAGCCTGAACAATAAACAACTAAGCCAAGGACTCAGGATCTGCCACCTCTGCCCTACTTTTCTTGACACCCGCTCTCAGCTTGAGCTCTTCGATCTCTTTCCTTGCTTCCTCCAGAGCTAATTGGCTTTGGGATAGCTGTTGGGTCTTCTCTCTCCGGATGGCATGGACTTGCTCCACTTCCTCCTTCTTGAAAGCCATCTGAACTTCAAAGAACTCTTCCTTCTCTTTGAATTTCTTTTTCTCTTCATCTCTTTGGCCTTGCAGCCAAACAATGGACTGACGAGTATCCCTGAGAGTCTTTAGAGCCTTCTTGCGTTTAGCCTCTCTTTGAGCTTCCATCATACCCAATCTGTGGAAATGGGCTTCTCTACCGGCAAAATCCTTCTCTTTGTCTCCTAGAGAGGCTTGGAGCTTCTGCAGCTTGTCTTCAGCTTCCTTTTTGGCTCTATTGGCCTGGTGGTACAGGCTTACCATCTCAACATTCTCTACTCTGACCTCATGCAGCTGAGCTTCTAGCTTCTTGTACTCCTCCAAGGAAACCGTACTGCTCGGACTTGGTACCTCTCGGGGATAAAGTGGAGCCTCGACTGAAAAAGGCATGAGAACTGACTCGATATGTCTTTGCAACCATTCAACATATGGTGGATATGTCTTGGGATCAACTTGGCCGAAATCCTTTTTCCCCTTTTTTATCCTGTGAGCCCAGGATTTGACTGCTTGTTGAACTAACTCTTTATTTCCGTCAGCAGGAAAATACAAAGATTCAGCAAACATTTCCAACTGAGGAGGATCTTTCAAAGGGTAGCCAAACTGCTTTCTGGATAATGTTGGGTAGTAACTGATGACACCTTTCCTTCCCAGCAAAGGTACTCCAGCAAACCTTCCGCAACTAACCATCAACTCCTTTCCTAGAAAATCCCTGTCATAACCCCAAGCAATGTCTTCTTCAGTCAATCCCATCAATCTTCTGGACCATCTCCATTCGTCTCGTATATCCTTGAAGGCACCTGACTTAGGCAACTGTCTAGCAAACCATTCGGCAAACAAAGGAGCACAGTAGACCACTGGACCACCTCTACCTTTCTCGTTTCTGTAATGGACACTAAAATAAAAGTCACCCAATAAAGTAGGCACTGGATTGCCTTTTGCAAAGATTGAGATCACCTCTAAGCTGACAAACTCTTTCTCTCCAAGAAACAGGCTAGACCCATATACCATCAATGCAAGCAAAGCTCCAAAGTCATTCCACTTAGCCTCCGTAGCAAACTTCTCAGCCTCTGGGATAAGCACACTCCAGGGTATACCTCTGCCTTCACTCTCTTGCAGAGCTTTTCTGACTGAAACAACTGGCAACCTACAGACCTTGGCTATGTCTTCATCTCTGAGCACAACCTCTAACCCGTAGAACGGCAATGTCTCTCTGATCGGAACACTCAGCATGCTGGAGATCTCTTCTAATGTCGGAGCTAAGATGTAACCTGGAAAAATAAAGCAACGCAACAGGGGATCATAAAATTGCAACAAGGTATGCAAGCTGTCTTTTTGGTCTGCAGTGGGCTTGTCCACAAACTTCAGTATCTGGCCATATCTTTTCTTGAAATTACCTAAGACTTGATCGTTCATCAAACCTGCTAACCTCTGAACACTTTTAACTTCCGGCTGAAGAAAGGTATAATGCACATTCTTTTTTCTCGGATCTCTTCTGATCTCTGCCATGGAGATAAGAATACCAGAACTGGGAACAGATGTGAGCAATGACCTGAAAAATGGGAAACATAAACAATTAATGCAAAGAATGATGCAAATGTAATGCAATGCAAGCATATGACCAACTGGGACCATCTGAACTGGAACACTGACAAGGGCCCCTCTGAATAACTGGCAAACCCAAAAGTTTACTGAGTCACACCCTCTGATAATCACAACTCTGTGATAGAAGATCTCAGAATCACAGTATCAAGAAATCCAGAATTCCAGAACCACAACTTCGGAACCATAGAATCATAGAACCATGGATCATAATCACAGGACCAAAGATCGTAACAAGAACCACTGAACAGATGAGTGTATGTTGAGGTCATGGGTTCCTGCACACCTGTAAATACCCCCCCCCCAATCTCACGGGTAAAAGGCTCCGGGTCAGACATCACGGACTCTCAAAGCCACATAGCAATAATACTGTCACCATCTCCGAGAAATGGCTCATGACCAAATCAGGGAATCGGTTTGGCATTATATACTACGTAGGGAGGCCTCAGCTGAGTCCAGGAAACAAGGTCATCCTATGCGATCCCCAAGTGGGCCCTCGGATGCGAATGGGTTTGCCACAAAATGTGGGCTGCCACTGTCATCACTAAAGAGGGATGTTTCCACAAGGTTCTCAATGATCGGTCCCCAGCTACACATAACTGTCAAGGTTATGTAATGAGAGAGGAAGATCCCCAAATCAAGACATTTCCAAGACAATCGCAACCTGGGTGTGGAACTCACCACTACCCCCATGACAAGATCTCATGAGGCCAAAGTGGAACCACTCTAAGTCCTATGGTGCACTCGAGCCGGGTACTTGGCTCATATCTCTCAAGAACCAGTAACACCCATCCCACCAAAGAAAACCAGTCCAGACAGTCCATCATATATACATGATGCAGTAAATAAAGACTGAAAACTGTAAATAAAGCTGTAAATAAAGCTGTAAATAAACAACAATAGAATACAACAAGCCACAGCAAACAAACATCACCCAATGAAACAGCAACAAACAGGCGCTAGGAGAGACTCACAGGGGAACCAGAGATTCTGGGTTCAGTCCCCAGCAGAGTCGCCAAGCTGTCGCTCCCCGGATTTCCATCCTGGTACAAACGCGAGAGTGGCGCGGAAAAAGAATAGAGTCGCCAGCCAGGCATTTTTATCCCGAAGAAGGGGAATGGTAATGCTGCACAAACCAGAAGAAAAGAAGAGGAAGGACACGGGTCCTACGAACCAAAGAGACTGAGTTCGGGAGTCAGTTACGACCTGGGAAGGTATTAGCACCCAGATCGTCCGCCGTACCCGACGGGATCCACGCTTGCAAAAGAAAACTGTTTCAAAGGGTGAGGGTATGAAAGCTGCAGCAAAGAAAAGAAAAATGAACTGGAAAAGAAACTGAGAAAAGAACTGAATAAGAAACAAAGAGAAAAAATGTAGGGAAAATAAAGATTGTGCTCGAACGGGCCCTACCCCGCTGCCTACGTACCTCATCAGGATAATGAGGATCAGAGACGCCGTAGTTCCCCTAACTAGGGGTAACAAAGGAAAATTGCTTGTGAATTAAAGGCTTGAACTGCCTATGTCAATGCTCAGGTGTTGCAGGCTCGGATGACGAGTGCGTTACCGTCTTGCAAAATGACAAGTAGGAGCAAGTTCACGTAAGGAGTGAATGAGATGAGAGAAGAATTCCCGAAGGAAAGACGCTTATTGTTTGTTTGTGTTTTTTAGAAGCTTTTAAGAGTGTGTCACAAGGAAGTGAACTCAAGCTCTCATCAATGGAATGTGCACTTGTCACTACATTCAAAGATGGAATAATAGAACAAGCACACTCAAGTAAGGAGAATATCCCCAAAACTTGAACCCAAAGATTAGGGCTTAGGCTCACTAACTTGTTTACTTATTAAGTGTTTTGATTATTTACAGATGAAGAAGTGTTTTTTAGACCTTTCTTTTATGAAGGAGATACCTTGATCAGACTTGTGCATCACAAGGTAAACTTGTACTATCCCAAGATGGGAAGACTACAAGCATACCTCATGGAATAAGGCTATGGATCAATGCATCACTTCAAAGTTATTAAAGTGTTTTTTATGATTATGAGATGAGAAGAGAAAGAGAACCAAAGGAGCAAAAAGGAAAGACTAAGGGGAAGTTTCTATCCTAAGTTAGCATGCATGGAGTTCCTAGGGTTTGTGAGGTCTTCCTAACCTAAAAAAAAGATCTCAAGAGAAGAAGAAGAATATAAGAGGGGAGATGAGAAAGTCCTAAGCCCAACAAGAAGATGTTAGTCCATATAAACAAAATGAGAAGAGATGAGAAATGGAGATGTGGAACTCAATTCCCACATCTCAAACTTACCATAGCCCCTGCAAGGTTAGTGTAACAACATAAAATCGAGGCATGAACCAACAAGTAAGAAGCTACACAAGCATATAGGCATGGCAAAGAGTTCATAAGATGATAAGCAAAGCAACACAAGATCATATTGAGATGATTGGAGGTGAAACAAGTGCAAAGAAGGCATGCATAACACTTAAAGAAATAAGGCACATAAAAAAGACCCAACACCAAGACTCAAAGAGATTCAAACCCTATCCTAAGACCAGGAGAAACCATAGACCTCTAAAGGACCCCAAAAGATGAAGAGAAGTTGGCACAAGTGCCCTTCTAAACTTAAAAGAGACTAGAAGACTCAAAGAATGCAAAACAAGGCAAGGTGAGGAAGAAAATACTCAAGAAAAAGATCCAAGCACTTATAAATTCTACCCAACCAGCAAAGTACTCTCCAAACACAAATAAATGATAATCCAAAAGGGTTTGCAAAAATACAGCACCAAACTAGGTCAATGAAGTTCAAAGATGCAAGGTATCACCATTTAGGGTTTTGAAAATTAAGGCACAAGTAACTCAAGCAAAATCCAGCAAGGAAGTTTGTGAAAAATCCAAGATAAATCATGAAGATAGTAGAGTGTCTTAGGATTTGAATGCAAAAAGAATGGGGTTCATAGCTTAAAGGATGAGAAAAATAGAAATTGGACAAGGCAGATTGGTCTATGAGAGTTCACAAGAAAGCAATGCTCAATGTTGAATTTATTTGGCCACGTGGGATGAAAATAAAAATCTGGAAAAATCATGATAAAAAACCAGATGAATCAAGGAGTGCATATGAATTTTTTTGGATTTTTTAGAGTTAAGGAAATATTTAAAAAGAATTAAAAGCAAAGTGAAATAAATTGGTGAAGAAAAAAAAATAAAAATGAAGCAAATGGGCCAAGGGGGTGCAAGAAGTAAACACGCTAGTTGGAAAACTCAATGGGCCGCGCATGGGGGGGTGCAGATAGCGCTGGGGGGCTGCTGCACCTTCTTCTTCATGAAAAACCCTAAGCTCTCACCACCATTAATGAAACAAAACCCTAACCCTAACCCTAGCTTCATGAAAATTCACATCAAGCCACGTCCAGCCATGAAAACCTCCAGAATGGACAAACCAACATCATTAAACACGAATACATGCTTGGATTGGATTAAAACTCAAAGAAACTCAAGATATGAATGAAAATAAAACTGTCCATCAAACTTTAAATCCACATAACTTTGTAAATACTCAACCATTTCACAAACTACAAAGAGCATTGTAACCAGCACAACATGAGGATTCTAAAACACACAACCAAACACATTTCTATGAGATGCGAAATTTGAGCATACCTGAGGTGGTGTTCAAAATTTGAAGTCAAGAATGGTATAAAATGATGGCAAATGATCTCTTTATCCCCTTAGATGCAAAATAAATGCATCTAAGGCTTTGCAAACTTGTAAATCCAGCAATGTGCTTCCTTGTGCTTCAAAGCTTCTCAAATGGCCACTTGAACAAACTTCACTATAAATCTAGATCCATGGGTGCTTAATGATCCTTGAGATGAGAGGAGTATGAATATGGTCTTGGATTGAAGAAAGCTTGCCTAGATCAAAAGTTATGGCACAAAATTTAAATGTGCACAAGAAATGGGAAATGAATGATTCTTGAAGAATAATCCAAACAAATGGTATGGAAATGATCTATGAGTGATGAGGATCAAGAATCCAGCAAGAGTTTTGTGAATGGATTCTTGTAGCAAGAGTTTGTGGGGAATGAGAAATTTTGCATAAAAGATGAGAATGAGAGAATGAATATGTATTTTGGCTGCCTCTAACCCTAATTCTGATTGTTATGGAATATATATGGCAATGCAAAAGGGTTAGAACAAATGCACGTGAGAGAGAGCTGATTTTTGTGAAAATGCAATTTTGGCCCAAGTGTGCCATAAGCATGCCAAGCTCATGATTTGATGGCCTCTCTTGCATGTGCATTCACCATCCCACCCATGATTCACAGCAAGTAATTTCAACCCTTGGATGTAAACTATCACACAATTGTCATGCCTTGTGCAAATTCAAGTGTAAAATGCAAGTTTTATGGAACTTTCTCATGTGCACGAATTTTGCCACTTTTCTTTGAGCCAAATGACCTAAATGAGATGCATTTTGATTGTGTACACTTACTTTGGACATAGCATAGCAAACTATCCACTTTTGAGCCTTTGTGCAAATGGCTTGGCCTTGAAACTTTGGAATTTGCCCTAGAATGCCCATTTTTTCGAGGGACCTATAGGAAAATCTAGGAATCTCCAGAAAATGCTCTTGTACTTTTTAAAAATAGAAGCCCTTACTCTCCAAATTTCATGTTTAACTTTGGTCCATTTGAAGATTTTTTGATCAAGTTAAGGCCTTGTGAAGTTTTAGGTCAAAATAGCCAAAAATAGTAACTTTTCCATAACCAAATTTGTGGACTTTTGCCAAAACCCCTCAAACCACCAAAATTCTTGTACTTTAAGCTCACCAAAAATCTTATAACATTGAATAGACCTCATTTGGCCAAAAAAGTTGGGTTGGACCCCTTGGAATGGCACAGTTGACTTTTTCTGGGCTCAGTTGACTTTCTGCTTCATCTGCAAGTAACTGAGGCAATGACTGACTTCCACTTGGAATTTTTCCATGAAAATTGACATGTAGGAACCTATTATAATATAGAAAACAATGCCCAAAAGAGTTGGCCAAAATTATGAGGTTAAGGCCCTTGAAACCAAAACCCTAATTTGGTCGCACTGTCTAGGAGCCTTGCATTGTCTTGAAACTTGTGATGATTAAGCAATCTTCTGAGCTTTTGCAAGTGGACTTGGCCTTGCCAAAGGCGTTTAGACTCATCATAGGCCTCTCACAAATCCATTGGAACCCTTGTCTTGGCTTAAATGGCCTTCAACACCTCCCCCAGATGGCCATATGCCTCATGCAAGGACTTGATGCTTGTCATGCTTTATTTTTCTATGCTATAATGCTATATATATGATATGCTTATGATGCAAATGGTGTATTATGATGCTTAAAATGAAGAGGGAAAATTTGGGGTTCTACAGCTGCCCCTATTCAAGCAACTGTTGATCTGAAAAGGACGATTGCTTCCGCTTTCGGCCGTTCAAGATAAACTGTGGTTGAATACCCAAGAAAAACGGAAATTTGCGCTCTAATGCAGAAAACAAGAAATGGGAAATAAACCCAATCCAATGACGTTGCAACTAAGCTGAGAGATGAGCAGACGAGCTCCTTCCAATGAAACCAAAGGTTCTGATGAAACATGAAACAAACGAGTCTTCGAATGACCTGTGACGCCAGGTGCATAGCGCGGACGAGTCCCTTAAGAATCTTCAAAGTAACCTGAGATAGACGAATCTCCTTCACTAATCCTTACGCAGATAAGTGGAATAAGACGGACGAGTCTTCTTCGGATAACCCTTACCATGGATGAAAAGCTATGGATGTTCTACTTCGAAGACAGACTGACTGAGGCTTCAAGAGAATGGTATTCACACCTATCTAGGGACACCATTAGATGCTGGAAGGATTTGGCTGAGGCTTTCATCTGTCAATATCAGTACAACCTGGACATGGCTCCCAACAGGACCCTTCTGATGGGAATGTCACAATCTTCTAGAGAGAGCTTTAGAAAGTATGCCCAAAGGTGGAGACAGCTTGCTGCTGCTGTCTAACCACCCATGTCAGAGAGGCAAATGGCTGACATGTTCATGAATACATTGCAAGGGACCTATATTGATAGATTGGCTGCCTTCTCCTCTACCATCTTTGCTGATGTCATCATAGCTGGTGAAAGGATTGAAAGTCTATTAAAGATGGGCAAAATTTCCGACAGTGGTGCAACTTCATCCAGTAATCCCAGAAAGCCTTTTGTGGGACCCCGAAGGGCCGGTGAGGCAAATTCCATTCACGCAAGTAGGGGCAGGCCTCAATATCAACAACAAGTTCATTATCCGCAACAGAGAACCTACAACAATATCAACAACCAACAACAACGTCCTTTCCAACAAAGACCATCGCATGCAAACAGGGTGATTGACCCAATCCCAATGCCGTATGCTGCACTCTTGCCACAACTCCTGAAGCTCAACCTAGTTGAATTAAGGACATTGGCACCTCCAGATCCCACCAATATGCCAAAGAATTATGATGCAAATTCCAGGTGTGCATTTCATTCAAACGCACTGGGGCATAATACTGAGAAATGTAGGGCCTTACAGATGAAAGTCCAAGACCTGGTGGACTCTAAAGCTCTCAACTTTACACCTCCTCCGAATGTCACAAGAAATCCAATGCCTAGTCACAACGGGCCTAGGATTAATGCTATTGAGGAAGGCAAACCATCCACCTTAATCACCAGTGTTGCACAAATTCGAACACCTTTGGTTGAAATCAAAGCTCAACTTTTAGAATGCCAAGTGTTCCCCGGGTGTGAGCTCGGCTGTGGGTATTGCAATATTGCAGTCAACGGGTGTGAAAGGCTGAGATACGACATAAATAGTCTTATTAAGGATGGCATCCTTCAGATTACGACAACAGCGACTACAACTCCAACAGTTCCTTCATCAACAATCACAGGTACTCCTACAACGTCAACAACCATTGTTCCAATGGATTCCACTACAACTCCAACAACTGCTCAATCAATCACTTCAATGGATACAAGTTCAGTCACCATTCCTGCTATAACTTCAACACCCATTCAGTCAACAGTACCTTCTACAACATCAGCAGCAATTGATGAAAGCATCTCAACGGTTACAATATACTACGATCCCGAAAATGTTCCTGCCAACAATTCACAACAAAATGTTACTCCTGTCAGAGCACCAGTTACCATATACTATGATCCACACACCATTGTGGTCCCCCTCTGCAGCTGCTATCAGTCTGGTCACTATCACAGTGCCTGGGTCATTTCCTTACGAAAGCAATAATGCCACCCCTTGGCATTATGGCTCAGATCTATACTGTGAGGGACAGAAAATCACTTTAGAATCATCAACTTCTTCACCTTAGATAGACAATGTGGGGGGGAGGCGGAGGCTTCACTAGAAGCGGATGTCTCTTTGCCTCGCAAATTCCAAGACCCATTGCCGAAGCTGAAGCTGCTGCCAAGGCAAAAGGAAAGAGCGTGGTGCAAGAAGAACAAGTTGTCAAAGAAGCTTTGAAGACTCCTTTTGATCAAGAGGTTGATGAATTCATGAGAATCATAAAGAAAAGTGATTACAAGGTGGTAGACAAGCTTCACCAAACACCTTCCAAAATCTCCATACTATCGTTGCTAATGTGCTCCGAGGCCCATCAGAACGCACTATTAAAAGTCCTGCACGTAGCATATGTACCGGAGGAGATTACCGTCAATCAGTTAGAGGTTGTGGTTGGAAATGTCAACGCTAGTCATGGGCTGGGATTTACCAACACTGATTTGACAGTGGAAGGTCACAATCATAACAAGGCTTTGCACATTACCTTGGAGTGTAAGGGTGCAATTCTTTCTCACGTACTGGTAGACACGGGATCATCCCTCAATGTCCTACCCAAGAAAGCCCTTGTGAAGCTGGAATATGACGGATTGGCACTACGCCCAAGTAACTTGGTAGTAAGAGCCTTTGACGGTTCTAAAAGATCAGTTCTGGGAGAGATAGAATTACCAATAATGATTGGCCCACAAGTTTTCAAAACGACCTTCTTTGTGATGGATATACAGCCTTCCTACAGCTGTCTATTGGGTAGACCATGGATACACGCCATTGGCGCCATGACGTCGACCCTTCACCAGAAGTTAAAATTCGAGTGGGAAGGCCAAGTCATTACTATTTGTGGGGAGGAGGATATTTTTGTTAGCCAGCTGGCTACTTTCAAATACATTGAAATGGATGGGGAGATCCATGAAACCATGAGTCAGGGGTTTGAGGCCTTGAGTATCAATGAAACATATGTTGTGCTAGGGACTTCCATTACATCATATCAACAAGCCCGAAAGGTTGTTGAGGAAGGTACCGCCAAAGGCTGGGGCAAGCTGCTGCCCGTGGAGAAGAAAGAGGACCGATTCGGGTTGGGTTACAAACCAACTCGACAGGATCAACCAGAGGCTGCAACGGAGCCCAAGTTTGTCAGTGGGGGGATGCTCACCCCGGATGCTGTAAATAGCTTGGAAGATGAGTCGGAAGACGAGCGCAACCTGGAAAGCTGGATACGTCCAAGGATCCCGGGGAACCATGTCTCAAACTGGTCTTCCCAGGAAATTATAAGAGTTACTCCTGCAGAGTAATTATTATTTCCTGTTTTTTAAGCATGCATCAAGTCCTGCGTCTTTCCCAAGATATCGGGACTCATTTTGTAATCGGGCCATCTTGTATTTTGTGCAAAGATCAATTAATGAATATCATAACATCTTTTGCAAATGAGTATTTTCTATTCCGCTCACTATTTTTCATTTTTCATTTTTTGTACCAAAATAAAATGGCAATGTTTTCCAAAATAATAACTTCATTTTCACTTTTTCTAAACAAGATAAAACTGATCACTAAAATGAACAAATCTAAACCCTTGCAGAGAATGCCCTCCAGACTGCACTGACAACAACACTGCTATGACTCCGTATGACTTTGAGAATCCGATTAATCAAGCTGATGAAGGGGTTGAAGAAGATCATGAGCTACCTGAAGAGCTAGCTAGGTTGTTAAGACAAGAGGAGAAGATTATCACTCCTCATCAAGAGGAGGTCGAAACGGTTAATCTTGGTACAGAAGAAGACTTGAAAGAAGTTAAGATCGGGGCCTGCCTACAAGATTCAGTGAAAGAGCAACTGATTGACATGCTTCGGGAGTATGTGGATGTTTTGACTTGGTCTTATCAGGATATGCCAGGGTTGGATACCGACATTGTTATGCACAAGCTGCCTCTAAAAAAGGACTGCCCGCCGGTAAAACAGAAGTTGCGCCGTACTCGCCCAGATATGGCCATGAAGATAAAAGAAGAGGTACAAAAATAGTGTGATGCCGGTTTCCTTGCTGTGACCAGTTACCCGCCGTGGGTTGCTAACATTGTACCTGTGCCTAAAAAGGATGGCAAGGTGAGGATGTGTGTGGATTTCCAGGATCTGAACAGAGCCAGCCCGAAAGATGATTTCCCATTACCTCACATTGATGTATTGGTTGATAATATGACTCAGTTCTCGGTGTTCTCCTTCATGGATGGATTTTCAGGATATAATCAGATCAAAATGTCACCTGAAGACATGGAGAAGACAACTTTCATCACACCCTGGGGCACATTCTGTTATAAGGTGATGCCATTCAGACTGAAGAATGCTGGTGCCACTTATCAACGGGCTATGGTAACATTATTCCATGACATGATCCATAAAGAAATTGAATGTTATGTGGATGACATGATTGCCAAGTCCCTCACAGAAGAAGATCACCTGGTGAATCTGTTGAAGTTATTCAAGCGTCTGAGGAAGTACCAATTGAAGTTAAACCCCAACAAATTCACATTTGGGGTGCGATCCGGAAAGCTGCTGGGATTTATTGTAAGTGAGAAAGGGATTGAAGTTGACCCCGATAAAGTTAAAGCCATTCAAGAAATGCCTGCGCCGAAGACCGAAAAAGAAGTTAGGGGGTTCTTAGGTAGATTGAACTACATTTCGAGGTTCATATCTCACCTTACAGCAACCTGTGAACCCTTATTCAAGCTGTTAAGAAAAGAACAAACAGTCAGGTGGAATGAAGACTGCCAGAAGGCTTTTGACAAAATCAAGGAATACTTACAAGAATCTCCAATTCTTATGCCTCCAGTTGAAGGAATACCTCTAATCATGTACTTGACAGTATCAGAAGAGTCAATGGGGTGTGTGCTGGGCCAGCATGACGAGTCTGGTCGAAAAGAGTATGCAATATACTACCTAAGCAAAAAGTTTACCGACTGTGAACAACGTTATTCACTGCTCGAGAAAACTTGTTATGCTTTAGCGTGGGCTGCTCGCCGACTAAGGCAGTATATGTTGACCCACACTACCTTATTGATCTCAAAGATGGACCCAGTTAAGTACATATTCGAGAAGCCAACACTTACCGGATGGGTTGCAAGATGGCAAATGATTCTCACAGAATATGACATTCAATACACATCTCAAAAAGCCATCAAAGGCAGTGTATTGTCTGATTATCTTGCTAAGCAACCCATTGATGATTACCAGCCTATGAGATTTGACTTCCCCGATGAAGACATCATGTTCATAAAAGCAAAAGATCACGAAGAGCCTATTCACACTGAAGGGCCTGACCCAGAAGAAGGATGGACAATGGTGTTTGATGGGGCTGTTAATATGAATGGTCGTGGTGTTGGTGCAGTACTCATTACACCTAAGGGGGTTCACATGCCTTTCTCGGCAAAACTCACTTTTAACTGCATTAACAATGAAGCTGAATACGAAGCTTGTATTATGGGTCTTGAGGAAGCCATTGACCTCAGGATCAAGACTTTGACTGTGTTCGGAGATTCAGCTCTGGTAATCAATCAAACCAACGGCAAATGGTACACTCACCAGGATCATCTGATTCCATACCAGGATTATACAAGGAGATTACTGACTTTCTTCACTACAATCAAGCTTGAGTATATCCCTCGAGATGAAAATCAGTTAGCAGATGCTCTAGCTACCATTTCGTCCATGATCAAAGTTCAAGCTGCCAACTTTGTGCCTCGGATTTCAGTATCCAGACTTGACAGACCGGCATATGTATTCTCAGCAGACCTTGCTGAAGATGACAAGCCTTGGTTCCATGACATCAAATGCTTCTTGGAGGATCAAGCATACCCACCTGGGGCATCTTCCAATGATAAGAAGACATTAAGAAGGCTAGCTGGTAGTTTCTTCCTGAATGCTGATGGTTCCTTGTACAAGAGAAACTTTGATATGGTACTCCTTAGATGTGTTGATAAGACAGAAGCAGACTTGTTGATGCACGAGGTACACGAAGGATCCTTTGGTACCCATGCTGGAGGGCATGCAATGGCTAAAAAGTTGTTAAGATCAGGCTATTATTGGATCACAATGGATGTAGACTATTGTGCGTATGCTAGGAAATGCCATAAGTGCCAGATTTATGCAGATAAAGTGCATGTGCCTCCGAATCCTTTGAATGTGATGTCTTCACCTTGGCCCTTTGCCATGTGGGGCATTGATATGATTGGCAAGATTGAACCGACCGCTTCAAATGGCCACAGATTCATCCTGGTAGCCATTGACTATTTTACCAAATGGGTCGAAGCAGCTTCGTATGCAAATGTCACCAGGCAAGTGGTAGCCCGATTCCTAAAGAGAGACATCATATGTCGGTATGGAGTGCCCGAGCGAATCATTACTAATAATGGTTCTAACTTGAACAATAAAATGATGCCAGAACTGTGCCAGGACTTCAAGATCCAACACCACAATTCTTCTCCTTACAGGCCAAAGATGAATGGTGCTGTTGAGGCAGCTAACAAGAATATCAAGAAGATTGTGCAGAAAATGGTGGTCACCTACAAAGACTGACATGAAATGCTACCCTTTGCTTTACATGGGTACCGAACGTCAATCAGAACATCCACTGGGGCAACACCGTATCAGATTGTGTATGGTATGGAGGCAGTCCTACCTGTTGAAGTTGAATTACCCTCTTTACGGGTATTGATGGATGTTAAGTTGAACGAAGCATAATGGGTCCGATCCCGATACGAACAACTAAGTCGGATCGAAGAGAA
This sequence comes from Lathyrus aphaca, assembly GCA_963966055.1. Classification (NCBI taxonomy): domain Eukaryota; kingdom Viridiplantae; phylum Streptophyta; class Magnoliopsida; order Fabales; family Fabaceae; genus Lathyrus; species Lathyrus aphaca. The sequence continues at coordinate 179,291,628 of OZ014520.1, forward strand.
GAGATTGGCTGCAATTTGTCATGGGCAGTTGTATCAGAAAAGAATGAAGAAAGCCTTCGATAAGAAAGTCAGGTTTCGAGAATACCAAGTAGGAGATCTTGTGCTGAAAAGACTCCTTCCTCCTCATACAAACCACAGGGGCAAGTAGACTCCGAATTATGATGGTCCGTTCATAGTAAAGAAAGTTTTCTCTGGTGGAGCACTGATGCTCAGTACTATGGATGGTGAAGAATTCTTGTCCCTTGTGAATTCAGATGCAGTTAAAAAATACTTCGCATAAAAATGACTCGCTGGACACGAAAACAGAATGTAAGTCCAGGCAAAAATAGGGCATCCCGACGAGTCAAAAACAAAATAAAAGACTCGGGCAAAAATAAGGGAAAATAAATAAATAAATGTACACCCGCTGAGTTAAAAAGCCGCATTGGACAGCTCAGGCAAAAATGGGTATCCCAGTGGATTGAAAACCCGAAAGGGCGATCCACGCAAAATAAGGGAATAAGCGAACAACTGCATTCTGAATTCGTCTGTATCACTTACGACATGGCAAGCTTCGAAAGTATAAAGCATCGGTCAGAATCAGCCTTCTTCAAAAAGAAAGATGAGAAGAACGTCAATGTCATACAAGTCATAGCAAAAGGGAAGCTTACTGAAGCGTCATCAACATTGCCAACATCTTTTTTGTTTCTCAATTTGTAACAATCTCCTCATTTCAGGGGATCTGTTTCTTTGACTGTATCTTGCCAATTCAGGGCACACAAGTTAATAAAATCAGATTTTCAGTCATATTTCGTCTCGTACGTTTTATTTTCATTTGCAAGATGTCCGATGTCCTTAAGATGTTGATTGCATAAGCACAGATGCGTCTTTTCTAAATACATGCTTACAGGAAATATATTTGCTCCCGGGGGTGTCTAAACTCCTATGATGGAATCCAGTAAGGGATACCTCGGGGTACTTGTGCATTTCTTTGTCATAACAGGATTGCAGGTATTCAAAGCGCAACACGGGGTATGGAAGCTTCTCCCCAGCAAGCTGCCAAATCACCATTTATTCAGCACATCTTCCAAATAGCACTAGAGATGCTTTCTTCCCCAGCTGAGTTGCCAAACTTCAGTCATCTCCAGCAAAATCACAAAAAAATCTCTAGGGAGGTCGTTCAGTGATCATTCCTCCTCAGCCAAGTGTTAGACAGGGAACCATCTCCCCGCAGAGCTTTAGCCTCTATCCAGGAGAGCGATGTCTGAAGATCTCATAACAAAGTGGCGAAGGCTTCCACAGGCCCCAGCTGAGCTCCTCATTCACCAAGAATAGGTCTATCAGTGACTTATTCCCCCAAACAGAGTCGTATATATCAGATCTACCAATGATCTCATGCCCAGCTGGGATATCACTTCAAGCAGATCAGCTAGGGATCTTCACAGCCGCGGGATCCGAATCCCGGATCGGTATCTTTGCATAATCATAGCATTCGCATCATATTTCCCCCCAGAGCGTAGCATTCCGTCTAATACGGAGCATTATGGCAAAAATCAAACATATTGCATAGTCATAAGCCATGTTTTGAATCAAACATCTGTACACACCAACATTCCACCAACAATATACAGAATACCTCTCAAAATTCCCCGGCAAAAAGCCAAAGCATCCTCTTTGCACTCTCAAATACATATACGTACTCCTTTTGGCACTCGTTCGTGTCATCATTCCCCTAGTAAAGTCGCCACAACCCTTTTTACAAACAGATACTTCCACATAACGGATGCTTCTTGACGTTCGTCTGTGTCATACCCCCAGCACAGTTGCCTAAAACCTTGCTTATGATTCTTTCCAGACACTTGTCCGTGTCATCTTATCCCCTCAGGTCGTCAAACACTGTTTATGTTTATAAATTCATAACTTATACACTTCCTCTTATGATATTTGTCTGTATCATACTCTCCCCAGCAAGTTGAGCACTCGTCTGTGTCTCACTCATACTTCCTTATTCATACAGATACTCGTCCGTATCTTATATACACCGTCTATTTCCCCTCAGATTCAGCGCTCGGCCGTGTTTCTTTGTTAACCAGTTGATACTCGTCCGTATCATCATCTCTGAACATGTGTCAGCGTTTGTTTCTACCGATACTCGTCCGTAGCATGGTCCTAAGGATGCTCGTCCGCATCTTTAATCTATACACCGTGTCAAACACTTATATCTTCCTGAATTTAGACACTCGTCTGTGTCTACCATTCCCCAGAGGAGTTCCCAGCAAATCCCCAGTAAAAAGCAAATTTTCTTCTTATCTGACATTCTTCCTATGTCATGATACTTCCGGCAGCCGTACCCTGCCAAGTGATCGTCCTTCACCCCTTTGATGATCGTCCTTCATCATTTTTATCCGATGGTCGTCCCCGTCGTTGATCTTGTTATCTGACATTCGTCCTATGTCATGATAAACCCCGAAAGCAGCTGTACCCTGCTAGGTGATCGTCCTTCACCTCTCGATGATCGTCCTTCATCATTCTTATCCGATGGCCGTCCCCATCGTCGACTCTATCTATCCGACATTCGTCCTATGTCGTGATACTTTCGGCAACCGTACCTTGCCAGGTGATCGTCCTTCACCTTAGATGACCGTCCCTCATCTCACCCCCCAACAGAGCAGCCGTCCCCTGCTAGGTGATCGTCCTTCACCTTCGATGACCAAACCTCATGACTTATTTCATTTATGCTTTGAACCTGATGGTCGTCCCCATCATTTACTTTACCTTTAATCCCCAGAGATGTTTTCTTTTTACGCGATGGCCGTCCCCATCATGATACCTCCATTTCCCCAGCATGTCGGCCGTCCCCGTCATTGCTTTATCCCCAGCAGCCACCCTTTGCTCGACGGTCGTCCTCCGTCGCCCGCACTTTATAATTATACTTTATTTTCCTTTTACAATCGATATCCCTTTTCTTCTTCACAATCAGTGAGTGCAAATTTTGGACTGTCTTTGGTATTCAACCACAAGTTATCTTGCTCGCCTGTTAAGCCGCTGCTTACATCCTGCACAACTAACTCATGTTTGAATAGGGGCAGCTGTAAACACCCCAAATTTGCCCTCACTAAGTTTCACCATGGCTTGTGATCTTTTCATTAGCATAAGTTCAACCATATCACATCATGTTGCATTTTTGGTTCACTGCATTGGTCCACAGTCATCTGCATCTAGGGTTTGTGATCTGATCAATTCCTGAGCCATTTGAGCCACCCCAAGGGTCATCAATCATCTCAAGAGGGTCCATGTATGGTAAAGCATCATATTATATCCTCTCAAGATCAGAGAAGTCAAAGAATCACAAGAACTGAGGAAGGCATGGAAGCAGAGCCAGGCTTAACTGCACAGATGACCTAAAATTAGGGTTTTGGTTTCAGAGGCCATAACTCCAAATTTTTTGGTCATTCTTGTTTCTATTAGTCTCTATATTATATAAGGATCATGCATACCAATTTTCATGAAGAAATTCAATGGGGAAGGCATCTGATCAATAGATGACTTCTTGAGCAAGTCAGTGCAAAATCAGGGCACCTGAGGCCCCAATCACCCAAACAAAGGGTCTTCTCCATCATTTTGAGTGTATATGATCTTTATTTGATCTTAGAAGATGTTAGAAGTTCACAAAATTGAAGATTTTCAAGCCATTTGCAAAGTTGCCATTTTGGGAAAGTGACTTGTAATGAAAACTTGCCATTTTGGGAAAGTTTTTCAACCTCCTCTTTTTGATTCAAAAATGCTTCAAATGAAAAATTCTTGGTCATGAAAGTTGTAGATTGGATCCTACCATTTTCAAAAAGTACAAGAACTTGACCTAATTCATCATAGAACTCAAGTTATGGTCTTGCAAAGTTGGGGAAAATCACAAAAATTCACTTATGTGCCAAAGAGGGAAACTTGCAAATACTTGTACCAAGGCAATTTGTAACTTATAATTGATGTCTAAGCATTACACAAGCATCATACATGACCTAAAATTCAGAATTGCCCAAAGATTTCTCAAGTTCAATTCCCTTAAACTTCAAGAAATTCAAAAGGGGCCAAAGTTGTACAAAATTGCAAAATGATCCAAATCTCTTCACCCACTTGAGCCAGCTCACTAAATCATTTTTCATGGACCTCCTTGAAGCTGGATGACTCGAGCCATGCCCCTAAAACAGCCTGCCATGAGCCCATACCTCGAGTACACCAACTTTTGACATTTTGGCAACTTGCCCATACCAATCAACATAGGACAACACCCACTCTCTGACCTATCACATTTCATTATGTGGATAAAAACCAAGCAAAAGCACACAATATTGCAGCTGAACACTTGAGAATACACAGCACACTCAAAAATCCCCAAATTTGCAAAAGCCTTCGAATCTCTTGATTCAACCATCAAACCTTCAAACTTTTTCCACCATTCAACTCCATAAACCTCACTGATCATTTCCCACCTTTCATTTTGCCCTAAAACCTTCATAATCAAAAACACGATTTCAACATTTCATGAACTGAGTTTCTGCCAACTTTCTCTAGAGGCCATTTAAACTCAAACCAAGCATCACAAGCTCTTGGGGGGAATCATTGGAGTGGATTTGAGGCAAAGAACTGGCCAGAAAGCTCCTGTTTCGAAATCTCAACTTCAGGTAGCCATGGCATTTATTTTTCCAGAACTCTCATTTTATGTTATAGAATGGTTCTACATGTCTCACTGATCACCATGATGTCTTTACTTTTGAGAATAGTTGAGAAATAAGCATTTCATAAGCTTCTGAAATTTTTGCCATGTTTTTCGTTTTACTTTGATTCATGCTTTGGATGATGAACAAATGAATTTTGATGGTTGATTCTTGTTGGGGTTGAGGAGAGGATCATTTCTGGAGCTTTAGGGGTCTTGGGGTTGCGTATTGAGGGAGATTGAGTGAGGAGCTAGCCGGAGAAGATGACCGGAACAGTGAATGTAATTAGGGTTCAGATTAGGGTTAATGACATAATTAGTGAAGTTTGAATTTGGGCCGTCCATTTGCGCGCGCTGGTCAATTCCCTCCCATTTTTATTTGAATTTGGGCCTTTGGATCTGAATACTTTCATTTTAATTCATTTTAAATTCATTTTAATTACATTTCTTTCTACATTTTATTTAAAATAGTAAAACATTTCATTTTTTTGCGTCATGTCTTAAAATATTTTTCTCATTCTGAAAATAATTTTTATTTTATTTTTTGCATAATTTTCGTATTTTTAAAATATTTAAATGTTTATTTTAATTAGTTAATGAGAATTAATTAATTAAAATACCATTTAAGTTTCTAAAAATCACCAAAAACATCACATTGCATCTTGATACATTTAGAAACATTATCAAACTCTTCATACAAATTTCTTTTTGGTTCTTGACTTATTTTGACATTTTTCTTTGGAATTAGGGTTCTTAAAAGTCAATATTTTTGTCCTAACTTAGAAAAATTCATTATGCCTAACCTTGAAGAGTTTGATGATGGTTCTTTTTGCATTGAATTCCTCATGTCATGTAGTTTCTAGGATAAAATTGGTTTGAATTTATCTTTCATTTTCAATTTGTTGTGCATTTTTCCTTTTGAAGTGCCTTAAAACCCTAGCGAACTTAAGAAAATCATAACTCCCATTAGGTTAAGAGTTAGGTCCCCTCCTTTGGGCAGTGAACTTATGTAGGGTTAGGGTTCCTTTGATCCCATTTTCAATTTTTTATCTTATCATTTGCTTCTGATTTTGAATTTTTGCTTTGTATCTTGTGCATAAACCCTAATTTTTGCTTTCATTTGCATTCACCTCTCATATGCTTGCATACATGAACTTTCCATGACATTTTGTGCATCCACATGACATATAAGACATCTTAGGACACATTAGAATCATGTTTGATCATTGCATCATCCATTTGCCATGTTATGCATCCATTGCATTTCATAAGTTTTCATGAACTTTCATGCTTCTTACATGTTTCATTTGCATCCTCATCCTTGTATGATCATCCACAACTCTTGACATGCTTTCATACTATCTCATAACATCATTTACATCATGTTTATGCTTCTGGTTTTGGTTTGCATCATTGCATTCATTTCATTTTCATTTCATTTCATTTCCTTTTCTAACTTTTCAGGTGGTAAGTTACTTTGAGAGGTGAATTTGCCTTCACTTCTCTCAATCTCTTCTCATCTCTCTTATGCATTCATTTTTGCATTTTGTATTTTGTATTTTGTATTTTGTATTTGAAGATGACGCTCTCGTGAGCTTCCTTTGCTATGACCTGTATGACCTTGACGTTTTTCTTATCTTTCTTTCTGAAGAAGGTTGATTCTGACCGACACTTTGTCCTTTCAAAGCTTGCCATGTTATGAGTGATACAGACGAATTCAGAATGCAGTTGTTCGCTTATTCCCTGATTTTGCGTGGATCACCCTTTCGGGTTTTCGATCCACTGGGATACCCATTTTTGCCTGAGTTGTCCGATGTGGCTTTTCAACTCAACGGGTGTACATTTTTTTGATTTTTCCCTTATTTTTGCCCGAGTCTTTTATTCTGTTTTTGACTCTCCGGGATGCCCTATTTTTTCTTGGACTCACATTCTGTTTTTATGTTCAGCGGGTCATTTTATGCGAAGTATTTTTTTAACTGCATCTGAATTCACAGGAGACGGGAAGTCTTCACCATCCATGGTTGTGAGCATCAGTGCTCCACCCGAGAAGACTTTAGTTATCACATAGGGACCTTCATAGTTTGGTGTCCACTTGCCCCTGTGGTCTTTATGAGGAGGAAGGATTCTTTTCAGCACAAGCTCTCCCACTTGGTATTCCCGAGGTCTGACTTTCTGATCGAAGGCTTTCTTCATTCGTTTCTGATATAATTTCCCATGACAGATGGCTGCTAATCTTTTCTCTTTAATCAGATTTAGTTGATTGTGCCGAGACCGGACCCATTCTGCTTCATCTAGTTTCACATCCATCATTACCCATTAGGAGGGTAGCTAAACTTCAACAGGTAGGACAACTTCCATACCATACACAAGCTGATAAGGCGTTTCCCCAGTAGATGTTCTGATTGAGGTTCAGTACCCATGCAAGGAAAATGGTAGCATCTCATGCCAGTCTTTCTAGGTAACTACCATCTTCTGCACAAACTTCTTGATGTTCTTGTTAGCGGCCTCAACAACGCTATTCATCTTTGCCCTGTAAGGAAAAGAGTTGTGATGTTGAATTTTGAAGTCCCGATAAAGTTCTGCCATCATATTTTTGTTCAAATTGGAACCATTATTAGTAATGATTCGCTCGGGAACTCCATATCGACAGATGATGTCCCTTTTCAGAAAACAAGCTACCACTTACCTGGTGACGTTTGCATACGAAGCTGCTTCGACCCATTTGGTGAAGTAATCAATGGTTACCAAGATGAATCTGTGACCATTTGAAGTAGTCGGTTCAATCTTTCCAATCATGTCAATGCCCCACATAGCGAAGGGCCAAGGTGAAGACATTACATTCAAAGGATTCAGAGGCACATGCACTTTATCTGCGTAGATCTGACATTTGTGGCATTTTCTGGCATAGGCACAACAGTCTGCATCCATTGTGATCCAGTAGTAACCCGATCTTAATAACTTCTTTGCCATTGCATGTCCTCCGGCATGGGTGCCGAAAGAACCTTCATGTACTTCGTGCATCAGTAGGTCTGCTTCCTTTTTGTCAACACATCTAAGCAGGACCATGTCGAAGTTTCGCTTGTATAATGAACCATCAGTATTGAGGAAGAAACTGCCGGCTAGTCTTCTTAATGTCTACTTATCATTTGACGATGCCCCAGGTGGGTATGTCTGATTCTCCAAGAAGCATTTGATGTCATGGTACTAAGGCTTGTTGTCACTAGCGGTGTCCACAGAGAATACATATGTCGGTCTGTCCATTCTGGACACCAAAATCCGAGGCACATAATTGGAAGTTTGTACTTTGATCATGGATGAAATGGTAGCTAAAGCGTCTGCAAACTGATTCTCATCTCGAGGGATGTATTCAAGTTTGACTATTGTGAAGAAAGTCAATAATCTCCTCGTATAATCACGGTATGGAATCAGATGCTCCTGATGAGTGTACCACTTGCCGTTGGTCTAGTTGATTACCAAAGCTGAATCTCCGAATACATTCAAGGTTTTGATCCTGAGGTCAATGGCTTCCTCAAGACCCATGATACAAGCTTCGTATTCTGCTTCGTTGTTAGTGCAGGAAAAGGTGTGTTTTGCCGAGAAATGCATGTGAACTCCTTTAGGTGTGATAAGTATTGCACTAACTCCACGACCGTTCATATTAACAGCCCCGTCAAACATCATAGTCCATGCTTCTTCTGGATCAGACCCTTCAGTGTGAACTGGATCTTCACAATATTTTGCTCTCAAGAACATGATGTCTTCATCAGGGAAGTCAAATCTCATAGGCTGGTAACCATCAATGGATTGCTCAGCCAGATAGTCAGACAATACACTGCCCTTGATGGCTTTTTGAGAAGTGTACTGAATGTCATATTCTATTAGAATCATTTGCCATCTTGCAACCCTTCCGGTAAGTGCTGGCTTCTCAAATATGTACTTGATTGGATCCATCTTTGAGATTAATAAGGTAGTGTTAGTCAACATATACTGTCTTAGTCGGCGTGTAGCCCACGCTAAAGCACATCAAGTTTTCTCGAGCAGTGAATAACGTTGTTCACAGTCGGTAAACTTTTTGCTTAGGTAGTATATTGCATACTCTTTTCGACCAAACTCGTCATGCTGGCCTAACACACACCCCATTGACCCTTCTAATACTGTCAGGTACATGATTAGAGGTCTTTCTTCGATTGGAGGCATGCGAATGGGAGGCTCTTGCAGATATTCTTTCATTTTGTCGAAAGCTTTTTGACAATCATCGTTCCAACTGACTGTTTGTTCTTTTCTTAACAACTTGAACAAAGGTTCACAGGTTACAGTGAGATGAGATATGAACCTTGATATGTAGTTCAATCTACCTAAGAACCCTCAAACTTCTTTCTCAGTCTTAGGTGCAGGCATTTCCTGAATAGCTTTGACTTTTTCGGGATCAACCTCAATTCGCTTTTCACTTACAATAAAACCCAGCAGCTTACCGGAACGTACCCCGAATGTGCACTTGTTGGGGTTCAACTTCAGCTGATACTTCCTTAGACACTTAAACAACTTTAGCAGATTCACCAGATGATCTTCTTCTGTGAGGGACTTGGCAATCGTATCATCCACATAGCATTCGATTTCTTTGTGGATCATATCATGGAATAATGTTACCATAGCTCGTTGATATGTTGCACCGGCGTTCTTTAGTCCAAACGGAATTACCTTGTAACAAAATGTGCCCCAAGGTGTGATGAATGTTGTTTTCTCCATGTCTTCGGGTGACATCTTGATCTGATTGTATCCAGAAAATCCGTCCATGAAAGAAAATACCGAGAACTGAGCTGTGTTGTCTACCAATACATCAATGTGAGGTAATGGGAAATCATCCTTCGGGCTAGCTCTGTTCAGGTCCCGGTAATCCACACACATACACACCTTTCCATCCTTCTTAGGTACGGGTACATTGTTAGCAACCCACGGTGGGTAACTAGTTACAGCAAGAAAAACGGCGTCCCACTATTTTTGTACTGCTTCCTTAATTTTCATGGCCATATCTGGGCGAGTGCAGCGTAACTTCTGTTTAACTGGTGGACAATCTTCTTTCAATGGTAGCCTGTGCATGACAATATCCATATCTAGACCTGGCATATCTTGATAGGACCAAGCAAAGACGTCGACATATTCCCGCAGCATACTGATAAGTTGTTCTTTCACTGGAGCTTGTAGACTGGCCCCAATCTTCACTTCCTTCACATCTTCCTCGGTACCAAGATTGATAGTTCCGACCTCCTCCTGATGAGGAGTAATCACTTTTTCTTCTTGTCTCAACAACCTGGCCAACTCTTCAGGCAGCTCGTAGTCTCCATCAACCCCTTCATCTGCTTGATTAATTGGATTGTCGAAGTCATACAAGGTCATAGTAGTGTTGTTGTCGGTGCAATCTGGAGGATTATCTCTGCAAGGGTTGAGATTTGTTCATTTTAGTGATTGATTTTAATCTTGTTTAGAAAAAATGTGAATGAAGCTATTATTTTGAAAACATTGCCATTTATTGTTTTGTGCGAAAATAACAAAAATGAAAAGACAGTGAGCGAAAAAAAAATTGTTTGCAAAAGATGTCCATTGTTCATTGATATTCCATTAGCACAAAATACAAATATGGCCCTATTACAAAATGAGTCCGGACACCTTGGGTAAGATGCATGACTTGATGCATGCTTAAGCAGGAAATAATAATTACTCTGCAGGAGTAACTCTTATAATTTCTTGGGAAGACCAGTTAAGGACTTGTTGGCCCGGGACTCTTGGACGAATCCAGATTTCCAGGTTGAAGTCGCTTTCGGCCTCGTCTTCCACATTATTGATAGCATCTGGGGTTAGCATTCCCCCACTTACGAACTCGAGCTCTTCAGCATCCTCTGCTTGATCTTGTCGAGATGGTTTGTAACCCAAACCAAATATGTCTTCTTTCTTCTCCATAGGTAGCAGCTTGCCCCAGCCTTGGGCGTTCCTATCTTCAACAACCTTCCGAACTTGTTGGTAGGAGACAATTGAAGTACCCATCCTATCCTCTTGGGATGCAGCAAATACTTCAGTTGTCGCCTCGTTGACATTCAGTGCTTTGAAACCCTGGCTCATGGTCTCGTGGATCTCACCATCCATCTCAATATATTTGTAGGTAGCCAGATGGCTAACAAAAATGTCCTCCTCTCCACAGATTGTGATAATTTGCCCTGCCTACTCGTTTTTTAATTTCTGGTGAAGGGTCGATGTAACTGTGCCAGTGGCGTGAATCCAAGGTTGAACCAACAAACAACTGTAGGCCGGCTGAATGTCCATCACGTAGAAAGTAGTTTGAAAGACCTGTTGGCCAATTATCATAGGCAGCTCCACTTCTCCAAGAACAGACCTCTTGGAACCATCAAAAGCTCTAACCATCAAATTGCTTGGTCGGAGAGCTATACCATCATATTCAAGCTTAACAAGGGCTTTCTTTGGCAAGACATTGAGTGAGGACCCAGTGTCAACTAGAACATGTGAAAGCATAGCCCCTTTACACTCTAGAGTGATGTGTAAAGCTTTATTATGATGACGACCTTCCGTAGTCAAATCAGCATTGGTGACGCCTAGTCCATGACTAGTATTAACATTAGAAACCACCGTCTCTAGCTGATTTACCGTAATCTCCTCGAACACGTAGGCTGCGTGCAGGACTTTAAGTAATGCATCCCGATGAGCTTCGAGACACAATAACAATGATAGAATGGAGATTTTGGAAGGAGTCTGGTGGAGTTGATCCACAACCTTATAATTACTTCTCTTAATGATCCTCATGAACTTATCTATGTCCTGATCAAAGGACGTCTTCTGAGTTTCTTTTTCCACCGGTTCTTCAGGCACCACATTCTTGCCTTTAGCCTTGGCAGCAACCTCTGCCTCAGTATTAACTCTCGGAACTTGTGACGCGAAGAGACGTCCGCTTCGAGTGAAGCCTCCGCCTCCCCCGACATTATCGATCTGTGGTGTATAAGTTGAAGAATCAAGAGCGACTCTCTTCCCGTTGCAGTAGAGATCTGAACCATAGTACCACGACACATCATTATCTTTCTCATACGGAATGGGTCCAGGTACCGTGATGGTGACTGGACTAACTGCAACGGAAGTAGGAACTATTATTGTCTGTGGATCGTAATAGATGGTAACAGGATTTCTGACTGATGGTGGTGGTGGAAGACTGAAGCTGGGTTGTTGTTGAGATTGTTGCCGAAAATTGTTGGAATCGGGGACCATTGTCGGGTCATAATAGATGGTGACCGTGGAGATGTCATTATTAATGGTTGTTGTTGTTGTAGAGGCGGGTGCGATTGAACTAATGTCCGTTGAAATAGTAGAAAAGATGATTGTTGACTTTGTAGAAGAGTATGTCGGAATGATGGTTTTTAAAGAGGTGTTTGCTGGTGTTGTAGGAGGAAAAGTTGTTGATGTTGTAAAACCTGAAACCGTTGATGTTATTTGCAAGATACCTTCTCTGATAAGACCATTGATGCCACTTTTTGAACTTGCACAACCATTGGCGGAAATTTTGCAAGATTCACAGCAGGCCTCACAACCTGGGAACACCTGGCACTTTAAAATCTAGGCTTTAACCTCGACCATAGGTGTTTGAATACTTGCAGTTTCTTCAATTAGGTTCACTGGCTAATCCTCCTCAATTGCATTTATCCTGGACCCACCATGGCTAGGCATAGGATTCTTTGTGACATTAGGAGGAGGCGCAAAATTTAAAGCCTTGGAATCAACTAAATCCTGGACCTTCATGTGCAAGGCTCTGCACTTTTCTGTTGTATGGCCAGGTGCATTGGAATGGAAGGCACATCTGGCGTTGACGTCGTAATTCCTTGGAAGGTTCTGAGGATCTGGTGGAGCCAGAGTCCTCAATCAACAGGATTGAGTTTCAAAAGTTGTGGTAGTAAAGTGGCATAGGGCATTGGGATGGGATTGGTTACCCTGTTGATTTGAGATGGCCTTTGCTGGAGAGGACGTTGCTGTTGGTTGTTGTTGTTGTAAGACCTTTGTTAAGGAAAATGTTGTTACTGAGGGAAATGTTGTGATTATGGAGTGTATTGTTGTTGAGATGATGGAGTGGGAATAATGACAACGGCTATTCATCTCGACAGGTACTGGGGCCTTCCTCTGCCTATGTGTATTGAATTGGTTTCACCCGACCTGTGAGGCCCTGCAAAAGGTTTCCTTATGCTGCTGGAGCTGGCGCCATTATCAGAAATCTTGCCCATCTTTAACAAACTTTCAATTCTCTCTCCTGCTATGACCACATCAGCAAAGCTAGTGAGAGAAAGCGGAAAGCCTATCAATGTATGTCCCCTGTAGGGTATTCATAAACATGTCGACCATTTCTCTTTCCGACATTGGAGGTTGAACAACAACAACTAACTATCTCCATCTCTGGGCATACTCTCTGAAGCTTTCTCTTGAGGATTGTGACATACCCATTAGGAGAGTTCTGTTGGGAGCCATGTCTAAATTGTATTGATATTGGCGTATGAAAGCCTCGACTAAATCCTTCCAATTTCTGACTGTTGCTCTGGTCAGATGAGAGTACCATTCACGGGATGCCCCGGTCAGACTATCCTCGAAGTAGAACATCCACAACTTTTCGTCCATAGTGTAAGCCTTTAATCTTCCCATAAAGGATTGAAGATGGATACGAGGACAGGAGGTACCATTATATCTCTTAAAGCAAGGAGGTTTGAATTTGTGAGGGATCCTGATCCCCTCCACTAAACCCATGTCCATAACATCAAATCCTAAGGAGTTTTTGGACTCCATAGATATCAGATTTTATGCTATTTCGTCCAGACGACGATCATAGAATTCATCCCCAACACCAACTACAGTGAACTGTTCCTCTTGGGGGTCCTCTTGCAAGGCAAAACCTCCAGTGTTTCCTTGCGTATTCCTGATAGCATTGACTTCACGGTTGAGATGAGGCCCAAACTCTGAGGGTCAGTACGTGGCTGCACGTGATCATTGTTGCTGGTACCTCCTATACCTAGATGATTCTCTTCAGGAGTTTGCCGCTCGACCAACTCTCTTAATATTTCTTGGCTTTGGGCCAATCCAGTCATTACTGCCATGAACTGGTTCATCTGAACCCTCATTTCAGTTCTTTCATTAGCCATCTGAGTTCTCACGTCAGTCAAATCTTGCTGAACTTGGTCCATCTGTAAGTTCGGAAGGTTGTTTCTTGTAAGATACCGGTGAACTCAGTTGATGGGGAAAACCCTCCCACGAGCAATGTTTCCTGAAACCACAACAATGTGAGAAAACAACAACAAAAATACCTACAAAACAAAGAATGAGGTTAGTATGAAATGCAGTATGTCTATTTGTCTTCCAAGGGTATCCGATTTGGTTTTTTGGTTTTGACCTTCCAGACCTCGGGGAATGATGATGTTGAAGAGAAATAAAGCCCAAAGGATAACACACAAACCATATATTACAAATGCAAAGATACATAGTTTATGATTACAACAAGTCCCGGGATGGGTCAAAATACAACAAAATCAACAAAAGTACAAACAAAATGAAATACAAGTATGAAGAAATCAAACATCTAGCCCAAAGTCATCCTCTCTGACTTCTTTCAGGAGAACATCAATCAGTGGTCCAACTTGATGCTCTGTGATGGTCCTGATAAGAAGGTTCCTGGTAGCAATGGCACTTGTCAATTTCTTATACTTGTCTTGGTCTTTTGATCTCTTCAACCCCGCCCGGAGTTTCAACTCGGAGATTTCCTTCTGTGCTTCTAACAAGGCTTCCTAACTCTTTTTCTCATTAGCTTCTAGCTGCTCTATCATAGCCCGGGTCTTCTGATCTTCCTGTGAACGAGCCTCAGTAATTCTGATCCATCTAGCCTGACTCTCTTCCAAGTAGTGCTCAGCTCTGGCTTTCTGAATCTTATCTTCTTTGCAAGCGTTCTTCAATACCAACTCCCCTGCTCGGGACCTTTTGATGTAATCACCTGTCTTCTCAATCTTGGTCATATGCTCGATCCGGAGCTTCTCTAAGCTTTCATTGTCTAGACGACTATCATTCCTCTCCTAGAGGGTCTTCTTTAGAGCTTCAGAAAACTGAGTATTCCTTTCCTTCAACTTCTCAAATTCCTCTAAACTGACTATAGCTATAGTCTCTACTGCTGATGGTCCAGGAACATCCTCCAGGGTGAATGGCATGCGGGTGATTTTTCCTCTGATACGAGACCAATCAATATATTGAGCTGAATCTATGTTGTTGCACTTGCCAAGAATAGCCGTCCCTTTTGTCTGAATATTATCCCAAGCCCAAGCTGCTTGTCGGATGATGGCATGATTATTTTGAATGTCACAGTAAAGGGTTTCTGATAAGTCCTGCTCTCTTGGTGGATGTACTAAGGCATACCCTATTTGCCTTTTGAATAGCAAAGGATTGTAGTTGATGCAACGCTTTACTCCAATAAGAGGTACATTGGGATACTTCCCACAACTTGTGATTATGTCCCTGCCCTTGGTGCTCTGAGTGCACCACCTGATGTCTTCTAAAGTGAGAGCAATCATTATATTAGCCTAATTTCTTGACTGATGAGGATTCAGGAAAGCTTCTGTCTTTGGCAAGTGTCTCAATTGCCAACAGTAAAAGAGAGGTGCACAACATCTGACTAATCTTCCTCTCTGTTTCTCATTCCTTTGACACACTGAGTAATATAAATCCCCGAGCAAGGTAGGAACTGGATTCTTCAGCAAGAAAAGATGGATAGCACTCTTGCTTACAAACTTAGGTTCGTCTAAAAACAAGATGATACCATATATGCTAAGGGCTAAGAGAGCACAAATAATGTCCCATTTCCCTGCTGCAGCATGACTGGTGGCCTGAGTAATCAAAAAGTCCAAATGGAGGCCTGGGATTCCAGCCTTAGTAGTCATATTTTGATCAATGATGGTGGTTTCCAGATACAGAGCCTTAGCTATGTCCTCATTCCTAGGAGCAGTCATCTCAGGGTTGAAAGGAATCCCCCTCCTGATGGGGACACCCAACAACATGGAAAATTCTTCTAACAAAGGACCCAACTGAAAGTCTGGGAAAGTGAAACATCTGAGAGGAGGATCATAGAACTGAAGGCAAGTGTGAATCATGCTCCTCTGTGATGCATCCAAGTCCATGATCATATCCATAATACTACCATAATGTTCCCTGAATAAAAGGACATGATCAGGAGTGATGGGTGTTTGAATCTGCCTGATGCCTGCTAGAGTAGGCTCAAAGAAATGATAAGTAATGTTGCTCTTCCTGGATGGGTCCATACTGATAATGGATGCTGATGCAGATAACTAAGGAGAAACACTGATGAAGACAACTGTAGAAGATACTGAAGAAGATCTTTGATGAATATAACTGATGAGGATATATGATGAAGAAGATCTCTGAGAAAAATATCTGATGAAGGTAGCTGAGTAGAAGAACAATCAAAACCAAACCAAAGATAAGATGTGGATACCCTGTAAAACAAACAGAAAAATGTTAAAATGATGCAAAATGATGTATGCAGAATGATATGCAAGGGTTTGTGATCATGTGCTGGATTTGTCATTTGCTTTTGATAGGGTCCATGTGTGTTCATAAGTCCAGATGGAGGCTAGAGAACCAGTAACCAGGTGGGGGACTCAAATAAAGAGTCACAAGTCCAGGGTTTCATAAGATCAGTCCAAAATAGTGTAACCTTAACAATATTAGTAACAGGGTATGATGAAGTCAATGGTTCCTGCAAACCTGTAAACATCCCAACCCCCTCACAGGTATTGTTCTAGAACAAAGATCCTCAGACTTGGATCAGTTATGAGAAGTGTAAACACTTCTAACCTGGAGGTACATGTCATTCCCCCGAAAAGACACCAGGGTCCCTGGGTACAGACGCGAACGGTCGGCGAAAAGAGAAAGTGAAGATGAACAAAATAGAGTCGCCAGCTAGGCATTTTTATCCCGAAGGAAAGGTAATGCTGCATAAACCTGGTAAAAGATGGATAAGACGGTTGCGAACTAGAGAAACTAAGAAAGGGGGTTGGTTACAACCCGAGAAGGTATTAGCACCTAGATTGTCCGTCGTACTCGACGGGATCCATGCTTATAAGATTGTGTTTAAAGGGGTAGGTGTATGTGCTATCTGTGTGCAAAAGCTAAAGAATGAATGTACAGGTGTCAGTGCAAAAAGGTGAATTGCTCAAAACTGAGGCTTTGAAAAGAATGCTGAAAGAGGGGGAAGACACAAAGACTTTTGTTCGATAACTGTTAAGTTATGCCTACGTATCCTCTCGTGCAATGAGGAAGTCAAAAAACCGTAGTTCGACTCAAAGAGAGTGGAAATAAATTGACTGTGAACTGGTTACCTGCCTATGCTCAAGTGTATGACTCGTCTGGCTCGAGTGCTAACTGTCTTGCATTAGACGGAAGAAGCAAGTTCTCTTTTATGAATGAGTGTGATGAGAAAAGAATCCCGAAGGAGACGATTATTGTTTGTTTTTGTGTTTTCAGTTTTGTTATTGTTTTTGGTGTTTTGCATAAGTTAATGAGCTTAAGCCTAAATCAAGGGCTTGTAAACTCATTATATCCTCCCTGATTAGGGATAATGAGCATACTTAAGTGTGAGATAAACATCTCAACTTAATTACCATGATGATTATGATTAAGATCATTAACCTACTTGTGATTATTTAGATGTTTTTGGGTTTTTGTTTAGTGTTAAGTAATGAGTTTAATCTCTAATCACAGATTAATGAACTCATTACACCATCCTAATAGAAGGATGATAGATGAGAACACTTAAGCTGAGGAAGATACCTCAACTTAATCCACGGTTAGGGACTAAATTCATTATATAAAAAGCCTTTATTAAATGGATTTTAATTAAAGGGTGAGATTAATAAGTGGATTTTATGGTTTGTAAGACAACTTGATGAGGACTTGTCCATTAAACACTAGGGTTAGTCATTCTTAACCATGAGGAAGAGTTAGAACCCTAATGTAAGGCCCAAGTTACAAGATAAAGTCTCAATGATTATTAGTGTGATTTGATAAAGAGGTTTAAACAAATTAAAGGTTTAACACTTAGGATTAAATTTATACACTCCATCCTAAGAGAAGGATGCAGGCATAACCCTAATTCCAAAGTCCTAAAACTTTAAGTGTTTAGTCTCTGATTATTGAAGTGAGAAGAGAGACTCAAGGAGAATCAAAGGTAAAAAGCTAAAGGGGGACTAAACACAACCCTAAACATTATCATGCTTGTATATCCTATGGTTTGTTAGGCTTAAGAGAGAAGATCTTCAAGGAAGCCACCAATGGAAGAAGCAGATGAAAAGAGGAGGAAGCGGAAGAATAAGTTACTTACTTCCTAAGAAGATAAGTAACTTAAAGGAATAAAGTGAGAAAGATTGAACATAAGTGAATCAAATTCACTTCAAAGAAAAGTTAAAAGGCATATGAAAGAGATAAGAAGAAGTGAGAGGTGAAGGCAAATCCACCTCCCAAAAGAACTTACCAAAAGTACCTGAAAGTGTTAGTATGAATGCATAAGGTATAAAGCATAAAGAAATAAGTTGAAATGAGATGCAAAGACCAAAGTCAGAAGTGTTTATGCAATTCAAATAGCATATGAGATGATTTAATGTCATACAATGTGCATATGAATGATCATACAAGGATGGGATGACATGAAAGCATGCTTGGAAGCTTGAAAACACATGGATGTTTATGAAATGAAATGAATGCAAGACATAGAAAATGAATGAATAAATGATCAAGCAATGTTCTAACATGTCCTAATATGTCTAATATGACATATGAATGCTTGAGATGTCATGGAAAGTTCATGTGATGATGAATATGCAAGGTGAATGCAAATGAAGATGCAAGATTAGGGTTTTATGGACATGTGAGATGCAAATGGATAAAACAGAAGCATGAAACATGATAAAAATTTGAAATCAAGCTCAAACAAACCCTAAACCCATACTAAGTCACACCCCAAAGGAGAAGGTCAGAAGTTATTCCTATTTAAAGTTATGATTTTCCTAAGTTTGCTAGGGTTTTTGGGTGATTAAAAATGAAAAATGCAAATCAAATTGAAAATGCAAGATAAATTCATGAGAAAAATGACCTATAAACTACATGCAATATGTGAAACAATGCAAAAGGAATCAAGTTCAAAATCTTCTTGGTTAGGCAGAAATGATTTTTCAAAGTTAAGGTTATAAATTGTGATTTTTAAGACCCTTAATTCAAAAAAATATTTTTAAGACCCTTAATTTAAGACCCTTAACATTTAAATATTTTAAAAATACTTTTTTTATGCAAAAAAATAAAATAAAAATCATTTTCAGATTGAGAAAAATATTTTAAATCAGAATGAAAGTTTCATATTTTTTGAAAGTGTTTTGGTATTTTAAAATAAATATGCAAAAGAAATAGAATAAAATGAAAATAAAATGAATAAAATGCAAAGTCAACTGATCTGAGGGCCAAGATTCGAACTGGGGAAGACTGTGCGCGCGTTTCAAGGGCTTGGATCAATCCTGGCTAATTAATCATATTTTATTTTAATTAATCTGAAATTAACTTAATGAACTAATCCTGGCCATTCACGCGTTAAACTAATCAGGATCTAAAGGTCTAAAATCAATCTGGGCAACTAAACCCTAATTAGGGCTAATCATTTTCAGGTGACCGGAGCTAAGCTCTGGTCATCTTCTCCGGCCAACCTCTCATGCTATCTCTCTCAATACGCCATGAAAACACCTCAATCTCTCCAGATTCACTCAATTAAACATCCTAAACAAGAATCCAACAACAAGATCCATTTATTTTTCATGAATCAAGAGAAATGAACAAGAACATTTTCAAGGGCAAAATTTCAGAAAGCTATGAAATACTCAAAACTCAACCATTTTCAATTCTAAACATATCAGAGTGATCAACTAAACATGTAAAATCATTTAGGAACTTAAAACAAGAGTTCTGGAAAAAACGTTCTTGGTGACTACCTGAGTTGAAGCTTTGCAAACTTGAGCTTTCTGACCTCTCCTTTTGTGCAAAATGCCTCCAATGATCACTTTGATGCTTCTGAAAGGCTTGAATGGAGTTTAAATGAGCTGCTTTGAGTGTTTCATTTCTGGTTTGGAAAAAATCTTATTTTTGCTAGAGTGGCTTTTTGGACAAAATGGACGGTGCTTTGTGTTCTATGGATGATTTTGAGGTGAATGGTGAAAGAATGAGTGAGTTTGAGTGGTTATACTGAGAGATTCGAAGAAAGGAAGTTTTTGCAAGTTTTTGGCAATCTGAGCTTGTGGATGGATTCAGGCATGAATGTTATGTGTTTTGTGTTGCTTGAGGTTTGTATAATGTGTTGTGATTGGTCAGAAAGTTGGTTGTGGCACAGCTTGATTGATATGGCTTGTTTTGCAAAAAAGTCAAAAGTTTGTACCACAAGCATGGGCTCGGGTCAGAGGAAATCTAAAGGGTGGATTGGCCTCAGCTGAGTTTGTGGAGGTCCCTTAGATCAGATTACATGAGCTGTGATGATTGAATGGTGAGATTGAAGAGGTTTTGCAAATTTCCCTCTTTGAAATTTTTGTGAAAATTGATCATAGAAACTTGTGTTCCAAGGCATGATTTTGGGCTTGCAATGTTGCATTTTCATGTAATGAAGTTTAGAAGTGAATTAGAGGTCATGAAAGTGCTTAGAACTTGAATTTGCAAAAATCCCTCTTTGGCATGAAACTTGAAATTATGTGATTTTTACCAACTTTGAAAGGCCATATCTTGAGTTCTAGGATGAATCAAGACATGTTCTTGTACTTTTTGAAAAGGGAAAGACCTAATCTACAACTTTCATGCCCAATAATTTTTCAATTGGAACATTTTTGGTCATGAAAGAGGAGGTTGAAAATCTTTCCCAAAATGGAAAGTTTGCATTTCAAGTCATTTCCAAAAATGGCAAGTTTGCAATTGGCTCAAAATTCTTCATTCTTGTGAACTTCCCACCACTTCTAAGATCAAATAAAGATTATTGAACTTCAATTTGATGAAAATGACCCTTTGGTTCCATTGTTGGGGGCCTCAGATGCCCTGATTTTGACTTAACTTGCTCAAGAAGTTACCCAATGATCAGATGACTTCCACAATGAATTTCTTCATAAAAATTGGTACACATGATCCTTATAAAATACTAAAAACATTAGAAACAAGAATGACCAAAAAATTTGGAGTTAAGGCCTCTGAAACCAAAACCCTAATTTTGGTCATCTGTGCAATGAAAACCCTAGTTCTGCTTCCATGCCTTTGCCAATTCTTGTGATCCCTTGACTTTCATGAACTTTGGGGAGCATAATATGATCATAGAACACACATGGTGTAACATCCCGAAAATCTAAATTTAATTGTTTAGTCATTTATTTAATTAATTTAGAAAAATTGGAGAGTTTGGATTAATTAGATAATTTTGGAGAAAAAGAGTATTTTTATATAATAAGGATAAATAGTGTTTTATTATACTATTTTATTATTATTATTAAAAATATATTAAAGAAAAATGGTAAGGTGGTCCTTTTGTGAAATATATGAGGGTAAATAGGGAAAAGACTTAACTGGGATGTGTTTTGGTAAAAAGGAATACACGACCAGTTTTCTCATTTT
Organism: Lathyrus aphaca; assembly: GCA_963966055.1. NCBI lineage: Eukaryota > Viridiplantae > Streptophyta > Magnoliopsida > Fabales > Fabaceae > Lathyrus > Lathyrus aphaca. Next base: position 179,313,034 of record OZ014520.1, read on the forward strand.
CTATCGTGTTTGGTGAAGTGCTCTGAAGAAAGAAGAAGCTCAGAGTCAGGAGGCTGTGGAGAACCCCAGAGAAGAGTGTAAAGCTGCAAAATTATCTAAGGTATGGGGAGTTTTCATAATCTATTGTAATTATATAAGAATTGGATTATGAGTAGATTAGATTTGTATGAGTTTATTGAGTTTAGGGGTTTTTGATTTAGGTTGCGTTTATAAGTAAAATCTTGATGAATTAGAGTGATAAAATGTGTTGAATCATATAATTGATTGTATAACTTGTTATCTCGATGTTATTGTGTTTGATTGATGCGTTAGAATGGTTTTGGGGTGGATTGATATGAATCCCGTAGTGAAATTTGGGAGTTTTGATGGTTGGAGTGCAGTCTGCATTGAGTAGCAGAAAACTGCTGTAAAACGTGCATTAACCGGTTAACGCTATGGGTTAACCAGTTAACCATTTAAATTTTGGTGTTTTTCTAAAGTTTCGTAGGCGTTAACCGGTTAACTCTATGGGTTAACCGGTTAACACTGTTTGGATGCCAAATTTTAATTCTTGAAAAATCCGTAACTTTCAAACCGTAAATCCGATTCGCATTCCGTTTGAAGCGTCAGAAAGGGTATAAACTGAACTTTATTTTTGATGAATAAAAATGAGAAAAATGCAGTAATTTAATAAATGAATTTATGAAATAACCTTGTAATTGCCTCATAATTTATCGGGTACATCTCAATTCTTGATGTGTCAGAGTGGTTATAGAACCAGTGTTCTGGGTGTAATGTCATGATGATATATATGATTATTTGATGATTGGTTTTATGATGTGAAATGAATGATGTAAATTATTTGGATGAATTTTACGATGTAGCGCATCATTGCATTTCATAAAATTCACGATGGGACTTCGGCCTATTTAATTGCTTCAATCCCATTGTATGAATTGAAGTGTCTCGATGATTTATGATGTGCTCCTTTGTGGAAGTTTGATGGACATGTATCCATCTCACGATGAAATTGGTACCACATGCATAATTGCATATCATGATAGTTGGAATTGCATATGTCTGGATGAATTCACGATGGAGTTGTGGTTGCTGAATTTTTATAATGTGTTCATGATTGTGTTGTTGTTGTTGAATTATATGGTTGAAGATGTTATGACATGCTTATGCTAATTTATTTATATTCCATATTCTAATATATTTATGATATATTATGATACACACCCTTCCTGCTTGGAAATGTTGCCTCTTTCGTGGGTAACTTGCAAATGATAAAGAATAGGCTTGCAGTGCAAGAGGAGTTTTTCATGAGTCTCGGAGCGTGCTTTAGTGTTCCTTAGAAGTGGTTTTGGTCTATGTGTCCTGCTCTGTGTCATGTAACACTGGGACGGGGTTTATTTGTTAAACTATTTTCAGTTATGTTATTACTTTGATAAATGTTTTCTCATTATATGATGTTGAAATTTCGGATGGTGAAAATTATGTTTATGAAGTAAAAATTATGATTTTGAACTATGAAGTTTAAATTCCGCTGCGAAATGCTATATGTTATTCTTGATGTTGATTAACCCGTGTTACGGGACAGGACACTGTTTGATTGAATTTTGATGAAATGTGATACCCTTCTCGATGATTACTCTGATATTATTTAAATATTTTGTTTTGGGGTAGAAGGGTGTTACATTAGTGGTATCAGAGCAGGTCGGTCTGTCCGGCCAAGTCTTGTTGTTGTCAGTCTGTTGTCAAGTCGTTATTTAATTAACGATTATTCTCTTCTGATGTGGTAAATGTTATGCAAAATGGCTGGAAACAACACGCGTGCTCTCGCTGATGCTATTGCAGCTCTTGCTCAGACTACTGCTCGTAACAATGCGCATGATGAGTTTCGTGCCTTGGAGAAATTCCAGAGGAATAATCCACCTGTGTTTGAAGGAACTCATGACCCGGCGAGCGCACAGAAGTGGCTCAAGGAAATTGAGAAGATTTTCATAGTGATGGCATGTGCTGACGCGCATAAAGTTCAATTCGGGACTTATATGTTGTCTAAGGAAGCTGAAGACTGGTGGGATAATACTCGTCAGCGTTTAGAGGATGAGGTTGTTGTGGTGACTTGGACTGTGTTTAAGGCGGAGTTCCTTAAGAAGTATTTTCCTGAAGATGCTCGTGGTAAATTGGAGGTAGAATTCCTTGAACTGAAGCAAGGAAACATGACAGTGGTAGAGTATGCTGCCAAATTTGAAATGCTGGTGAAGTTTTGTCCTCACTACAACAAGGAAGATGCTGAAATTTCCAAGTTCCTTAAGTTTGAGAATGGGCTGAGACCTGAAATTAAGCAGGAAATTGGATGCCAACAAATTCGCAAGTATGCAGAGTTGGTCGATAAGAGCCGTATTTATGACGAGGACAGCCGAGCTCGGTCAGCTCACTATAAACAGCTGAGCGAGAAGAAAGACAAGAGTCAGTATAGAGGGAAACCTTATGTGACTACTGGTGATAAAAGGAAGCAGAAGGCATCTGAAGAGAAGAATCAAAGTAGGGGAGCTGCTAATGTACCTGTTAAGTGTTACAAGTGTGGAGAGGCAGGTCATAAGGTCGATGTGTGTACCACCATAGTTATGAAATGTTACCGTTGTGGCAAGCTTGGGCATAAGATGAGTGATTGTCCTAATGAGGGCCCAACTTGTTACAATTGTGGTGAACAAGGGCATATCAGCACCCAATGCCAGAAACCAAAGAAGAATGTTGCTACTGCTCAGAATGTTGGGAGAGTTTTGCGTTAGCTGGTTCAGAAGCTCCAAAGAAGGACAACTTGATCAGAGGTACCTGTTTTATTAATAATACTGAGTTGATTTCTATTATTGACACTGGAGCTACACATTCATTTATTTCTCTTGAGTGTGCTAATAGATTGGGTTTAAAGTTATCTAATATGAATGGTAATATGATAATAGAGACTCCTGCTAATGGTTCTGTGACTACCATGCTTGTTTGTTTGAAGTGTCTTTTGACAATTTTTGAGAATAATTTTGTGATGGATTTGGTGTGCCTACCATTACACCAAATCGATGTTATCCTTGGTATGAACTGGTTGGAATTCAATTATGTTCATATTAACTGTTATAGTAAGACAGTGAAGTTCCCTGAATTGAGCGAGAATGGTGAGTTGATGTTTTTATCTGCTAAGCAAGTGGATGAACTTGTATTGGATGAAGCTTTGATGTTTGCAGTGTCTGCATCATTGCAAGTTGATGATAAGATTGTCAGTGCAGAGTTGCATGTGGTTTGTGAATTTCAAGATGTGTTTCCTGGTGATATAAGTGATTTACCACCGGAACATGAAATTGATTTTTCTGTGGACTTAGTGCCGGGTATGAGTCCTGTCTCGATGGATCCTTATAGAATGTCAGCTTCAGAGTTGAATGAGTTGAAGAAACAATTAGAAGAATTGTTAGAGAAGAGGTTCATTAGACCCAGTGTTTCTCCTTGGGGTGCTCCGGTGTTGCTCGTTAAGAAGAAGGATGGTAGTATGAGATTGTGTGTCGATTATTGACAGTTGAATAAAGTGACTATCAAGAATAAGTACCCACTTCCGAGGATCGATGATTTTATGGATCAGCTAGTATGTGCTTGTGTCTTTAGTAAAATTGATCTGAGGTATGGTTATCATCAGATTCGAGTTAAAGCTGATGATATTCCGAAGACAGCTTTCAGGACGAGATATGGGCATTACGAGTATACGGTGATGCCGTTTGGGGTTTCTAATGCGCCTGGTGTGTTTATGGAATATATGAATAGTATCTTTCATGAGTATCTTGATAAATTCGTGGTGGTTTTCATAGATGATATCTTGGTATATTCTAAATCAGAAGAGGAACATGCCGAGCATTTGAGGGTTTTGTTGCAAGTGTGTAAACACCCCAAATTTTCCCTCACTCATTTCATCATGGCTTGTGATTCTTTTCATTTGCATAAGTTCAATCATGACATCTCATATTACATTTTTGCTTCACTGCATTGGTTTAAAGTCATCTGCATCTAGGGTTTGTGATCTGAGCCATCCCAGAGCTATCTGAGCCTCCCAAGCTCTCCAATCATCTCAAGAGGGTCCATGTATGTTCTAGCATCGTATTATATCCTCCCAAGATCAAAGAAGTCAGAAAATCACAAGAACTGGCAAGGCATGGAGGCAGAGCCAACTTTAACTACATAGATGACCTAAAATTAGGGTTTTGGTTTCAGAGGCCATAACTCCAAATATTTTGGTCATTTTTGTTTCTATTGGTCTCTATATGTTATAAGGATTATACATACCAATTTTCATGAAGAAATTCAATGGGGAAGGCATCTGATCAATAGATGACTTCTTGAACAAGTCAGTGCAAAATCAGGGCATCTGAGGCCCCCAATCATCCAACCAAAGGGTCTTCTCCATCATTTTGGGTGTATATGATCTTTATTTGATCTTAGAATAAGTTATAAGTTCACAAAATTGAAGAATTTCAAGCCATTTGCAAAGTTGCCATTTTGGGAAAGTGACTTGTAATGAAAACTTGCCATTTTGGGAAAGTTTTTCAACCTCCTCTTTTTGATTCAAAAATTCTTCAAATGAAAAATTCTTGGTCATGAAAGTTGTAGATTGGATCATTCCCTTTTCAAAAAGTACAAGAACTTGATCTAATCCATCATAGAACTCAAGTTATGGCCTTGCAAAGTTGGGAAAAATCACAAAATTTCACTTATGTACCAAAGAGGGAAGTTTGCAAAAACTCATACCAAGGCAATTTGTGATCTCTAATTGACTTCTAACCATTACACAAACATCATACATGACCTATAATTCAGAATTGGCCCAAGAATTTCAAAGTTTCATGCCTTACACATCAAGAAATCACCAAGGGGGCAAAACCTTCACAATTTGCAAAACCACCCATAAACTTCATCCCACTTGCTATCTTGCCCCAATCTGAATTCCATGGACCTCCCTAAAGCCAGCTGCACAGGACACCCCATTGTCCTTGGCCTGCCATGAGCCCATACCTCCAAAGGCAACTTTGTGGACTTTATGCAAAATGAGCCATACCAGTCACACTGCTCCACAACAACTCTCTGACCTATCAAGGATTGATATGTGGACCTCAAGCAACTCAACACACACAACAACATAGCATGAATCCTCCCACAAGTCAGCATTCTCCAAAAACCTCCCTCTTTGCATTTTCATTCGAAACTCAGCATTCAAGCCACAAACCTTCAAACAAACTTCATAGAACAACTCACTATGATCCACTGATCATTTCCCAACCACCACTTTGCCCTGAAACCCCCCATATCAAAAACACGATTTCTCTCCCCCTTTGAACTGAACTACATCAATCTTACAAACCAGCCATAAAAAATTCCATCCAGGCATTGCAAACTCCTCAGAAGGTTCATTAAAGGCATCTTGGGCCAAAGAAGCAGCCAAAAAGCTCCAGGGTTGAAAGCTTCACCTCAGGTAGCCATGCAAATTCATTTTTCCAGAAGTTGTATTTTAAGTTCTTAAATGGTTAAGTGTGATCTCCTGAGCATGTTGAACTTTGAATTATTGAAAATAGTTGAGAATTGAGGATGTATGGTCTTTCTGAAATTTCTGCAGTTTTTGTTCTTAGCTTCGATTCATGTTTTTGCTGGGAAATAAATGGAGTTTGAGGTTAGGGATGAGTTTAGAATGGAGAGAGGAAGCAATATGGAGCTTTAGAGCTCCAGAAATGACCTAGGGAACGTTTTAGAAATTTCTCAGGTGAGGTGTGGTCGGAGAAGATGACCGGAGGTCATTTCCGGCCACCTGAAAGTGATTAACCTAATTAATTAGGGTTAGGGCATAATTTGAATATGGGTCGTTGGATCCTCCTTTCTCACGTGTGTTGTGTGGTTCAGATTGCACCATTAATTATTAATCTGGATTTAATATTTAATTAATTAGGATTAAGTGGATTTGAATTTGGGCCTTAGGATTGCGCGCGTAGTCAACAAGAAAATCCCCAGAATCAACACAAACCCTTGGATCAGCATACTTCTGTCTTATTTAATTTTTATTTCATTTTTTCTCATTTTTTTTGCATAATTTATTTAAAATACCTAGAAAATCCTAAAAATATTTTCCTTTTGCATTTTCATTTCAAATATTTTTCTCAACCAGAAAATAATTTTTATTTTATTTTTTGCATAAAATTTGTATTTTTAAAATATTTAAATGTTTATTTTAATTAATTAATGGAAATTAATTAATTAAAATACCATTTAAGTTTCTAAAAATCACCAAAAAAATCACATTGCATCTTGACACATTTAGAGACATTATCAAACCATTCATACAAATTTATTTTTTGTTCTTGATCCATTTTGACATTTTTCTTTGGAATTACGGTTCTTAAAAATCAATATTTTGACCCTAACTTAGAAAAATCTTTTCTGCCTAATCATGAAGAGTTTGATAATGGTTCTTTTTGCATTGCATTCCACATATCATGTAGTTTCTAGTATAAAATTGGCATGAATTTATCTTTCATTTTTAATTTGTTTTGCATTTTTCCTTGTGAGGTACCTTAAAACCCTAACAAACTTAGAAAATTCATAACTTCCATTAGGATAAGAGTTAGGTATCCTCCTTTGGGGTGTGATATCATATAGGCTTAGGGTTCCTTTGATCCCATTTTCAATTTTTTATCTTGTCATTTGCTTCTGATTTTGAATTTTGCATTGCATATTGTATGAAAACCCTAATTTTTGCCTTCATTTGCATTCATTCTTCATATGCTTGCATACATGAACTTGCCATGACATTTTGTGCATCCACATGACATATAAGACATCTTAGGACACATTAGAATCATGTTTGATCATTGCATCATCCATTTGCCATGTTATACATCCATTGCATTTCATAAGTTTTCATGAACTTTCATGCTTCCTTTCATGTCTCATTTGCATCTTCATTACTTGTATGATCATCCACATATCTTGACATACATTAGAATCATCTCATAGCATCATTTTCATCATGAATATGCTTCTGACTTTGGTTTGCCTCTTTGCATCTCATCTCATTTTCACTTCATTTCATTTCTTGTTGTTAACTTTTCAGGTGGTAAGTGTTTGAGAAGTGAATTTGCCTTCACTTCTCATAATCTTTTCTCATCTCTTTTATACATCCATTGCTGCATTTTTACTTGTGAATTAGAGTGAGATTGATCATTCATTCTCTTTCTACTCCTTCTTTCTTCAAGCCACTTATCTTCTTAGGTGAAGTAAGTTGTCTTTCTTTTTGCTGCTTCTTTTCCTTCCATCCTGTTTCTTCCTTGGTGGCTCTCTTGAAGATCTTCTTGCAAGCCTCATAAACCCTAGGAACACCCAAGAATGATCACAATTAGGGTTGATTAGTCCCCCACTAGTTTTACCTTTGTGTCATCTTTGTGTCTTCTCTTCTCATCTCATAATCAAGGACTAAACCTTAAAGGTTTTAAGGCTTTGTGATTAGGGTTATGCCTACATCCTTTTATTAGGATGGAGTGTATAACTTTAATCCTAAGTGTTAAACCCTTAATGTGTTTAAATCCTTTAATCAATTCACCTAATAATCACTAAGACATCAAGCTTGTAACTTGGGCCTTGCATTAGGGTTCTAATTCTTCCTTAATTGGTTAAGAAGGACTAACCCTAGTGTTAATGGACAAGTCCCCCTCAAGTTGTCTTACAAACCATTAAAAAACACTTCTAAATCTTATCATTAACTAAAATCCACTTCAATAAAGGCTTTGTTTTGTCATGAGGTTAATCCCTAATCATGGATTAAGTTGAGGTATCTTTCTCAGCTTAAATGTTCTCATCTATTATCCTTCTATTAGGATGGTGTAATGGGTCCATTAAATCCTTGATTATGGCTTAAACTCATTACTTAACACTAAACAAAAACTCTAAAAACATCTAAATAATTACAAGTAGGTTAATGATCTTAATCCTACATCATGGTGATTAAGTGTGAGGTGTTCACTTCATGCTTAAGGTATTCTCATTACCCCTAATCAGAGGGAGGATGTGATGAGTTTACCAACCCTTGGTTTAGGCTTAAGCTCATTTTCTTATGACAACTCAAAAAAAAGCAATAAAAGATTGAAAACACCAAAAAAAACAATAATCGTCTCCTCCGGGATTCTTTTCTCATCTCATTCACTCATTCATAAACGAGAACTCGCTTCTTCCATCTGATGCAAGATAGTTTTCACCTGAACCAGACAGGTCATACACTTGAGCATAGACAAGTAAGCAGTTCACAAGTCAATTTACCTTTCAGTCTCTTTGAGTCGAACTACGGTGTTCTGACTTCCTCATTTCCCGAGAGGATACGTAGGCATAACTTAACAGTTATCGAACAAAAGTCTCTGTATATTCCCCCCTCTTCCAGCATCATTCTTTGAGCCTCATAGTCTTGAGCATTTCACTCATGTTCTTACACTGACACTTCTCTTATACACTTCACACTTATTTTGCACTGACACTTGTGTTCTTTTCCAGCTTTTGCACACAGAATAAGCACTGACACTACCCCTTTAAAACACAAATCTTTTAAGCATGGATCCCGTCGAGTACGACGGACAATCTGGGTGCTAATACCTTCCCAAGTTGTAACCAACCCCCTTTCTCAGTTTCTCTGGTTCGCAACCGTCTTATCCATCATTTCTTAGGTCTATGCAGCATTACCTTTCCTTCGGGATAAAAATGCCTAGATGGCGACTCTTTTCAGTTCATTTCTTTTCTCCTTTCGCCTACCGTTCGCGTCTGTACCCTATCTGACCAGGTGTCATTTGGTGGGAGCGACAAAGTTTGAAAGAAAAGAAATTGTTTGCTAAATTATCTAAGTGTGAGTTCTGGTTAAAGGAAGTGAGTTTCCTCGGCCATGTAATTTCAAGTGGTGGAATTTCGGTGGATCCTTCAAAGATTGATGCGGTATTGCAGTGGGAGACTCCGAAGTCAGCTACAGAAATTCGTAGTTTTCTTGGGTTGGCTGGTTACTATCGTAAGTTCATTGAAGGTTTTTCTAAGATAGATTTACCGTTGATGCAATTGACTAGGAAGGGTCAAGCGTATGTGTGGGATGTTGCTTGTGAAGAGAGTTTCATAGAACTGAAGAAAAGATTAACGATCGCGCCAGTGTTGGTCTTACCGAATCCAGATGAGTCCTTTGTAGTTTATTGTGATGCTTACAAGATGGGTCTTGGTGGAGTTTTGATGCAGGATAATAAGGTGGTTGCTTATGCTTCTGGACAGTTAAGATTTCATGAGAGGAACTATCCTACTCACGACTTAGAGTTAGCAGTTGTGGTGTTTGTGCTTAAGATTTTGAGGCACTACTTGTTTGGTTCGAAATTTGAAGTATTCAGTGATCACAAAAGTTTAAGGTACTTGTTTGATCAAAAAGAGTTAAATATGAGACATAGGCGGTGGCTTGAATTATTGAAAGATTTTGATTTTGATTTGAATTACCATCCTGGTAAGGCAAATTTTGTGGCTGATGCTTTGAGTAGGAAGTCGTTGCATATTTCGATGCTTCTGGTGAAAGAATTGGAAATGATCGAGCAATTCAGAGACATGAGCTTGTTGTGTGAAACTACTACTGATAGTGTGAAATTGGGAATGTTAAAGCTGACCAGTGAGAATTTGGAAGAGATTCGTAAGGGTCAGAAATCTGATTTGAAATTAGTTGATCAATTGATGTTGGTTGATTAAGGTAATGCAGGTGACTTTCGAGTTGATGAAGATGGAGTTTTGAGATACCGAGATAGAGTATGTGTTCCGGATATTATAGGAATTAAAAAGAGTATTTTAGAAGAGGGGAACAAGAGTCGACTGAGTATTAATCCTGGAGCTACGAAGATGTATCAGGATTTATGCAGGTTGTTTTGGTTGTCGGGTATGAAAAGAGACATTGCTGAATTTGTATATGCTTGTTTGACATGTCAGAAGTCAAAGATAGAACATCAGAGACCTTCAGGTATGATGCAACCATTGAATGTTCCTGAGGGGAAATGGGATAGTATTTCCATGGATTTCGTGACTGGGTTACCTAAGACTGCTAGAGGTAATGATTCGATTTGGGTAATTATTGATCGGTTAACTAAGTCGGAACACTTCTTGCCGATGATGATTAACCATTCCATGCAAAGGTTAGATGAGATTTATATTGAGGAAATTGTGAAGTTGCATGGTGTACCTTCAAGTATTGTATCGGATAGGGATCCGCGGTTTACGTCGAGGTTTTGGAAGAGTCTGCAGGATGCCTTGGGTACTAAGTTGAGGATGAGTTCTGCTTATCACCCGCAAACGGATGGCCAGACGGAAAGAACAATCCAATCTTTAGAAGATTTGATGAGAGCTTGTGTATTAGATCAAGGAGGGTCTTGGGATAGTCATTTGTCGTTGGTCGAATTTACGTACAATAACAGTTTTCATGCTAGTATCAGGATGGCTCCATATGAGGCGTTATATGGTAGACGTTGTCGTACTCCATTATGTTGGTATGAGTCAGGAGAGAGTTTAGTGCTTGAGCCAGAGATTGTTCAAGAAACAACTGAAAAGATAAAAATGATTCAGGAAAGGATGAAAACGTCGCAGAGTCGTCAAAAGAGTTATCACAATAAGAGAAGGAAAGCACTTGAGTTCCAAGAGAGAGATCACGTGTTCTTAAGAGTTACTCCTATGACTGGTGTAGGAAGAGCTTTGAAGTCTAGAAAGCTCACTCCACATTTTTTCGGTCCGTATCAGATTATGAAGAGGATAGGGGAAGTGGCCTATCGAGTGGCTTTATCTCCCTCTCTTGCGAATTTACATGATGTATTCCATGTATCACAGTTGAGGAAGTACATTCCGGACCCGTCGCATGTAATTCAGATAGATGATGTTCAGGTGAGAGATAATCTGACGATTGAAGCTTTACCAGTGAGGATTGATGGTAGAGAATTGAAGCAACTACGAGGCAAGGAAATTTCTTTAGTGAAGGTATTGTGGGGAGGACCAGCTGGAGAAAGTTGGACTTAGGAACGGGAAGATCAGATGAAAGAGTCGTATCCGATACTGTTTACTACATGTAATTTTCGAGGACAAAAATTCTTTAAGTAGGGGAGAGTTGTAACATCCCGAAAATCTAAATTTAATTGTTTAGTCATTTATTTAATTAATTTAGAAAAATTGGAGAGTTTGGATTAATTAGATAATTTTGGAGAAAAATAGTATTTTTATATAATAAGGATAAATAGTGTTTTATTATACTATTTTATTATTATTATTAAAAATATATTAAAGAAAAATGGTAAGGTGGTCCTTTTGTGAAATATATGAGGGTAAATAGGGAAAAGACTTAACTGGGATGTGTTTTGGTAAAAAGGAATACACGATCAATTTTCTCATTTTCTATCGTGTTTGGTGAAGTGCTCTGAGAAAGAAGAAGCTCAGAGTCAGGAAGCTGTGGAGAACCCCAGAGAAGAGTATAAAGCGGCGAAATTCTCTAAGGTATGGAGAGTTTTCATAATCTATTGTAATTATATAAGAATTGGATTATGAGTAGATTAGATTTGTATGAGTTTAGTGAGTTTAGGGGTTTTTGATTTAGGTTGAGTTTATGAGTAAAATCTTGATGAATTAGAGTGATAAAAATGTGTTGAATCATATAATTGATTGTATAACTTGTTATCTCGATGTTATTGTGTTTGATTGATGTGTTAGAATGGTTTTGGGGTGGATTGATATGAATCCCGTAGTGAAATTTGGGAGTTTTGATGGTTGGAGTGCAGTCTGCATTGAGTAGCAGAAAACTGCTGTAAAACGTGCGTTAACCGGTTAACGCTATGGGTTAACCGGTTAACCATTTAAATTTTGGTGTTTTTCTAAAGTTTCGTAGGCGTTAACCGGTTAACGCTATGGGTTAACCGGTTAACACTATTTGGATGCCAAATTTTAATTCTTGAAAAATCCGTAACTTTCAAACCGTAAATCCGATTCACATTCCGTTTGAAGCGTCAGAAAGGGTATAAACTGAACTTTATTTTTGATGAATAAAAATGAGAAAAATGCAGTAATTTAATAAATGAATTTATGAAATAACCTTGTAATTGCCTCATAATTTACCGGGTATGGGTCAATTCTTGATGTGTCAGAGTGGTTATAGAACCAGTGTTCTGGGTGTAATGTCATGATGATATATATGATTATTTGATGATTGGTTTGCTGATGTGAAATGAATGATGCGAATTATTTGGATGAATTTTACTATGTAGCGCATCATTGCATTTCATAACATTCACGATGGGGCTTTAGCCTATTTAATTACTTCAATCCCATTGTGCGGATTGAAGTGTCTCGATGATTTACGATGTGCTCCTTTGTGGAGGGTTGATGGTCATGTATCCATATCACGATGAAATTGGTACCACATGCATAATTGCATATCATGATAGTTGGAATTGCATATGTCTGGATGAATTCACGATGGAGTTGTGGTTGCTGAATTTTTATAATGTGTTCATGATTGTGTTGTTGTTGCTGAATTATATGGTTGAAGATGTTATGACATGCTTATGCTAATTTATTTATATTCCATATTCTAATATATTTATGATATATTATGATACTCACCCTGCCTGCTTGGAAATGTTGCCTCTTTCGTGGGTAACTTGCAGATGATAAAGAATAGGCTTGCAGTGCAAGAGGAGTTTTTCATTAGTCTCAGAGCGTGCTTTAGTGTTCCTTAGAAGTGGTTTTGGTCTATGTGTCTTGCTCTGTGTCATGTAACACTAGGACGGGGTTTATTTGTTAAACTGTTTTCAGTTATGTTATTACTTTGATAAATGTTTTCTCATTATATGATCTTGAAATTTCGGATAGTAAAAATTATGTTTATGAAGTAAAAATTATGATTTTGAAATAAGAAGTTTAAATTCTGCTGTGAAATGCTATATGTTATTCTTGATGTTGATTAACCCGTGTTACAGGATAGGACACTGTTCGATTGAATTTTGATGAAATGTGATACCCTTCTCGATGATTACTCTGATATTATTTAAATTTTTTGTTTTGGGGTAGAAGGGTGTTACACATGGACCCTCTTGGAAAGCTTTAAGACCTTTGGGATAGCTCAGATTGATTCTTGGATTGCTCAGATCACAAACCCTAGATGCGAATGAAAATGGACTATGCAGTGAAGAAAACATGCAATATGAGATAGTATGCTTATGCTAATGCAAAAATGAAAGATCACAAGCCATGGTGTGATAAAGAGTGAGGGAAAATTTGAGGTGTTTACATCTGCCCCTATTCAATCATGAGTTAGCTGCGCAGGATGTAAGCGACTGGCTTAACAGACAAACAAGATAACTTGTGGTTGAATACCAAAGACAGTCTGAAATTTGCACTCACTGGGAGAAGAAGAAAAGGGGTATAAATTGTAAGAGATGGTATAGTATGATTATCAAATGAAAGAGATGGAGGACGACCATCGAGTAGAGGACGATTGCTGGGGATAAAGTGGTAAGTAAAGCAATGACGGGGACAGCCGACAAGCTGGGGAAATAAAGAGACCACGATGGGGACGACCATCGAGCAAAGAAATAAGATTCTCTGGGGGTTAAAGACATGAGGAAAGCACTAACGGGGACGACCATTAGGTTTGGAAAGTAAAGTAAACAACGATGGGGACGACCATCGGGTTGGAGAATAAATGAAATAATGATGAGGGACGATCATCAAAAGGTGAAGGACGATCACCTAGCAGGGGACAGTTGCTGAAAATATCACGACATAGGGCGAATACCGGATAGAAAAGGTCAACGATGGGGACGACCATCGGATAAGCATGATGAAGGACGATCATCAAGAGGTGAAGAACGATCACCTAGTAGAGTACGACTGCTCTCGGGGTTTATCACGACATAGGACGAATGTCAAATAACAAGATCAATGATAGGGATGACCATCAGATAAATGATGAGGGACGGTCATCAAAAGGTGAAGGATGATCACCTAGAAGGGGACGACTGCTGAAAATATCACGACATAGGACGAATGCCGGATAGAAAAGGTTTCAATAATGGAGATTCTGTTGGGGAAAAGGATGAAGGACGATCATCCGAAGGTGAATGACGATCATCTGGCAGGGGACAGCAGCCGAAAGTATCACGACATAGGACGAATGTCGGATAGGAGAAAGTTGTTTTATTGATGACTTACTGGGGAATGGTAAACACGGACGAGTGCTTATGCTTTCAAGAATAAAAGATACAAGTGCTTGACGGCGTGTATAGATTAAAGGTGCGGACGAGCATCCTTAGGACCATGATACGGACGAGTATTGGTAGAAACAAACGCTGACGCATGTTCAAAGATGATGATATGGACGAGTATCAACTAGTTAACAAGGAACACAGACAAGTGTCGAATCTGCTGAGGATTGATATATACAAGATACAGACGAGTATCAGAGGATTATGTATAAGTATGTACAAGTACTGCTTGCAGAAGGTGTTTTAGAGACCTTGCTGGGAATGGATGACACAGACGAGTGTCAAAAAGGGCATGCATACATATCTGTTTTTGAGAGTGCAAAGGGGATGTTTTGGCTTTTATGTGCAGGGGATGTATTTTGTATATTACTGATGAAATATTGATGGTAATTGCAGGTGACTGGCTCGAACCTGGCTTGTGATCATATAAATGTTTGATTTTTGCCGTAAATCTCCGTATTAGACGGAATGCTACGCTTATTTTGGTGAATATGATGCAAATGCTATGATTATGCAAGTGAGAAACCTGATCCGAGATTCGGATCCTGCGGACATAAAGATCTCTGGCTGATCTGCTTGGAGGGAGAACCTAGTTGGGGGAAGAGATTATTGATAAATCTGTCCGGAGGGAGAACTCCTTAATGGGGATGAGGTGGTTTTAGCAACTCCGTTGGGGAAGTGTTTCAGGTACTGCTCTACTAGGGAGGCAACTCTGTGGGGAATTAAGTCCATCAAATTTGCTGAGGATGAGGGAAATCTGGTATCTCTGGTGGGGGATAGGAAGGTTCTTGGACCACTTGTTGTGGAAGAGGCTGTTAGGCACTGCTCAGGCGGTCCTGCTTGGGGAGGAGATAACTCATGGGAAGTAGCATGATGGGGATTCAATGCTTGATATGCCCCCTGTTGCATATTGAATACCTGTAACCTGTTAAGACAAAGGAAAATGCACAAGTATCCCGAGGTATCCCTAACCGGATTCCGTCATAGGAGTTAGACTTTCCTGAAAATAATATATTTCCTACAAGCATTTATTAAAAATGGCTCATATGTTTTATGCAAGTGTTGTATTATGAATGTTGGACATTTTGCAAACGAAACAAAAATGTACAAAACAAATTGTGACTGGAAACTCTGATTCATTAATGCGTATGCCTTGAATTGGCAAGTACAATCAAAGAAGCAAATCCCCTGGAAGGAGGAGATTGCTGTAAAATTGAGAAAATAAAGTGTTGGCAATGTTGACGACGACGCTCCAGTGAGCTTCCTTTTCTATGACCTTTATGACCTTGACGTTCTTCTTATCTTGCTTTCTGAAGAAGGTTGATTCTGACCGACGCTTTATCCTTTCGAAGCTTGCCACATTGTGAGTAATACAGATGAATTCAGAATGCAGTTGTTTGCTTATTCCCTGATTTTGCGTGGATCGCCCTTTCGGGTTTTTAATCCACCGGGATACCCATTTTTGCCTGAGTTGTCTAATGCGGCTTTTCAACTCAGCGGGTGTACATTTTTTGATTTTTCCCTTATTTTTGCCCGAGTCTTTTATTATGTTTTTGACTCGCCGGGATGCCCTATTTTTGCCTGGACTTACATTTTGTTTTTTATGACCAGCGGGTCATTATATGCGAAGTATTTTTTAACTGCATCTGAATTCACAGGAGACGGGAAGTCTTCACCATCCATGGTTGCGAGCATCAGTGATCCACCTGAGAAGACTTTGGTTATGACATATGGACCTTCATAGTTTGGTGTCCGCTTGCCCCTGTGGTCTGTATGAGGAGGAAGGATTCTCTTCAGAACAAGCTCTCCCACTTGATATTCCCGAGGTCTGACTTTCTGATCGAAGGCTTTCTTCATCCTTTTCTGATATAACTGCCCATGACAGATGGTATCTAATCTTTTCTCTTCGATCAGATTCAGTTGATTGTACCGAGACCGGATCCATTCTGCTTCATCCAGTTTCACATCCATCATTACCCGTAAGGAGGGTAGCTCAACTTCAACAGGTAGGACAACTTCCATACCATACACAGGTTGATAAGGTGTTGCCCCAGTAGACGTTCTGATTGAGGTTCGGTACCCATGCAAAGCAAATGGTAGCATTTCATGCCAGTCTTTGTAAGTAACCACCATCTTCTGCACAATCTTCTTGATGTTCTTGTTAGCTGCCTCAACAACACCGTTCATCTTTGGCCTGTAAGGAGAAGAGTTGTAATGTTGGATTTTGAAGTCCCGACACAGTCCTTCCATCATTTTGTTGTTCAAATTGGAACCATTATCAATAATGATTCGCTCGGGAACTCCATATCGACATATGATGTCTCTTTTCAGAAATATGGCTACCACTTGTCTGGTGACGTTTGCATACAAAGCTGCTTCAACCCATTTGGTGAAGTAACCAATGGCTACCAGGATGAATCTGTGACCATTTGAAGTAGTTGGTTCAATCTTTCCAATCATGTCAATTCCCCACATGGAAAAGGGCCAAGGTGAAGACATCAGGTTCAAGGGATTCAGAGGCACATGCACTTTATCTGCGTAGATCTGGCACTTGTGGCATTTTCTGGCATAGGCACAACAATCTGCATCCATTGTGATCCAGTAGTAACCTGATCTTAATAATTTCTTTGCCATCGCATGTCCTCCGGCATGGGTACCAAAAGAACCTTCATGCACCTCGTGCATCAGCAGGTCTGCTTTTTTCTCGTCAACACATCTGAGCAGGACCATGTCGATGTTTCGCTTGTATAATGAACCATCAGCATTGAGAAAGAATCTACTGGCCAGCCTTCTCATTGTCTTCTTATCCTTAGATGATGCCCAGGTGGGTATGTCTGATTCTCCAAGAAGCATTTGATGTCATGGAACCAAGGCTTGTTATCAGTGAAAGTGTCTACCGAAAATACATATGCCGGTCGGTCCAGTCTGGATACCAAAATCTGAGGCACATAATTGGCAGCTTGTACTTTGATCATGGAGGAAATGGTAGCTAAAGCGTCTGCAAACTGATTCTCATCTTGAGGGATGTATTCAAGTTTGACTGTTGTGAAGAAAGTCAATAATCTCCTCGTATAGTCACGGTATGGAATCAAATGCTCTTGGTGAGTGTACCATTTGCCATTGGTCTGGTTGATTACCAAAGCTGAATCTCCGAATACGTTCAAAGTCTTGATCCTGAGGTCAATGGATTCCTCAAGTCCCATGATACATGCTTCATATTCTACTTCGTTGTTAGTGCAGGAAAAAGTGAGTTTTGCCGAGAAAGGCATATGAACTCCTTTAGGTGTAATGAGCACTGCACCAACCCCACGGCCATTCATATTGACAGCCCCGTCAAACATCATAGTCCATTCTTCTTCTGGGTCAGGCCCTTCAGTGTGAACTGGCTCTTCACAATCTTTTGCTTTTAAGTACATGATATCTTCATCAGGGAAGTCAAATCTCATGGGCTGGTAATCATCAATGGGTTGCTCAGCCAGATAGTCAGACAATACACTGCCCTTGATGGATTTTTGAGATGTGTACTGAATGCCATACTCTGTTAGAATCATTTTCCATCTTGCAACCCTTCTGGTAAGTGCTGGCTTCTCAAATATGTACTTGACAGGGTCCATTTTTGAGATCAACAAGGTAGTGTGAGTCAACATATAATGTCTTAGTCGGCGAGCAGCCCACGCTAAAGCACACCAAGTTTTCTCGAGCAGTGAATAACGTTGTTCACTGTCGGTAAACGTTTTGCTTAGGTAGTATATTGCATACTCTTTTTGACCAGACTCGTCATGCTGGCCCAACACACACCACATTGACCCTTCTAATACTGTCAGGTACATTATCAGAGGTCTTTCTTCAATTGGAGGCATGAGAATTGGAGGTTCTTGTAAGTACTCCTTGATCTTATCAAAAGCCTTCTGACAATCATCATTCCACCTGACTGTTTGTTCCTTTCTTAATAGTTTGAACAGGGGCTCACAGGTTGTAGTGAGGTGAGATATGAACCTTGATATGTAGTTCAATCTACCTAAGAACCCCCGAACTTCTTTTTCAGTCTTAGGTGCAGGCATTTCCTGAATGACTTTAACTTTGTCGGGATCAACCTCAATTCCCTTTTCACTTACAATAAATCCCAGCAACTTAACGGAACGTACCCCAAATGTTCATTTGTTGGGGCTCAACTTCAGCTGATATTTTCTCACATGCTTGAACAACTTCAGCAGATTTACCAGATGATCTTCTTCAGTAAGGGACTTAGCAATCATGTCATCCACGTAGCATTCAATTTCTTTGTGGATCATATCGTGGAATAACGTTACCATAACTCGTTGATACGTTGCACTGACATTCTTTAGTCCAAACGACATTACCTTGTAACAAAATGTGCCCCAAGGTGTGATGAAGGTTGTTTTCTCCATGTCTTCGGGTGACATCTTGATCTGATTATACCCTGAAAATCCATCCATGAAAGAAAATACTGAGAACTGAGTTGTGTTGTCGACCAATACATCAATGTGAGGTAATGGAAAATCATCCTTCGGGCTAGCTCTGTTCGGATCCCGGTAATCCACACACATACGCACTTTGTCATCCTTCTTAGGCACGGGTACAATGTTAGCAACCCACGACGGGTAACTAGTTACAGCAAGGAAACCGGCGTCCCACTGTTTTTGTACTTCTTCCTTAATCTTCATGGTCATATCTGGGAGAGTACGGCGTAGCTTTTGTTTCACTAGAGGGCAATCTTCTTTCAAGGGTAGCATGTGCATGACAATATCCGTATCTAGACCTGGCATGTCTTGATAGGACCAAGAGAAGACGTCGACATATTCTCGAAGCATGTTGATAAGCTGTTCTTTCCCTGGAGCTTGCAGACCGGCCCCAATCTTCACTTCTTTCAAATCCTCCTCGGTACCAAGATTAATAGTTTCAATCTCCTCTTGGTGAGGAGTAATCACTTTCTCTTATTGCCTCAACAACCTGGCTAACTCTTCAGGAAACTCATAGTCTTTATCAACCCCTTCATCTGCTTGATTAATTGGATTGTCGAAGTCATACAAGGTCATAGCAGTGGTGTTGTCGGTGCAATCTGGAGGATAATCTCTGCAAGGGTTGAGATTTGTTCTTTTTAGTGATCAGTTTTAATCTTGTTTTAGAAAAAGTGTAAATGAATTTATTATTTTGAAAACATTGCCATTTTATTGTTTTGTGCGAAAAATAACAAAAATGAAAAGACAGTGAGCGAAAGAGATATTTTTTTGCAAAAGATGTCAAATATTCATTGATATTCCATTTGCACAAAATACAAATATGGCCCTATTACAAAATGAGTCCTGACACCTTGGGCAAGATGCAGGACTTGATGCATGCTAAAAAAAACAAGAAATAATAATTACTCTGCAGGAGTAACCCTTATAATTTCCTAGGAAGACCAGTTAAGGACTTGTTAACCGAGATCCTTGGACGAATCCATCTCTCCAGGTTGAGGTCGCTTTCTGTCTCGTCTTCCACGTTATTGACAGCATCTGGGGTTAGCATCCCCCCACTTATAAACTTGGGCTCTTTAGCAGCCTCTGCTTGATCTTGTCGGAATGGTTTGTAACCTAGACCGAATTTGTCCTCCTTCTTCTCCATGGGTAGCAGTTTTCCCCAGCCTTGGGCGTTTCCATCTTTAATAACCTTCCGAGCTTGTTGATAGGAGACAATTGAAGTACCCATCCTATCTTCCTGGGATGCAGCAAATACTTCAGTTGTCGCCTCATTGACGTTCAGTGCTTCGAAACCTTGGCTCATGGTCTCGTGGATTTCACCATCCATCTCAATGTATTTATAGGTGGCCAGATGGCGAACAAAAATATCCTCTTCACCACAGATTTTGATAATCTGCCCTTCCCACTCATATTTCAATTTCCGGTGAAGGGTCGACGTAACTGCGCTAGCGGCGTGAATCCATGGTCGACCTAACAAACAGCTGTAGGTCGGCTGAATGTTTATCACGTAGAAAGTAGTTTTAAAGACCTGCGGGCCAGTTATCATAGGAAGCTCCACTTCTCCAAGAACAGACCTCTTGGAACCATCAAAAGCTGTAACCACCAGATTGCTTGGTCGGAGAGCTATACCATCATATTCAAGCTTAACAAGGGCTTTATTTGGCAAGACATTGAGTGAAGACCCAATGTCAACTAGAACATGAGAAAGCACAAACCCTTTACACTCCAGAGTGATGTGCAAAGCTTTGTTATGGTGATGACCTTTCGTTGTCAAATCAACGTTGGTGAAGCCTAGCCTATGACTAGTATTAACATTAGACACCACTTTCTCGAGCTGATTTAATGTGATCTCCTCAGGCACGTAGGCTGCGTGCAGGACTTTAAGTAATGCATCCCGATGAGCTTCAGAACACAACAGCAGGGATAAGATGGAGATCTTGGAAGTAGTCTGGTGGAGCTGATCCACAACCTTGTAGCCGCTTCTCTTGATTATCCTCATAAATTCATCCACATCTTGATCAAAGGATCTTTTATGGGCTTCTTTCAAAATTGGTTCTTCCGGCACCACATTTTTACCTTTAGCTTTGGTAGTAGCCTCTGCCTCAATATTAACTCTTGGAACTTGTGACACGAAGAGACGTCCACTTCGGGTGAAGCCTCCGCCTCCCCCGACATTATCCACCTGTGGTGTATGAGCTGAAGAATCAAGAAGGACTCTCTCCCCCATTGCAGTTGAGGTCTGAACCATAGTGCCATGGTACATCATTATCTTTTTCATATGGATTGGGTCCAGGTACCGTGATGGTGACTGGACTGACTACATCGGAGGTAGGAACTGTGATTGTCTGTGGATCGTAATATATGGTGACAGGACTTATGACTAGTGGTGGTGGTGAATGACTGAAGCTGTGTTGTTGAGATTATTGCTGAAAACTGTTGGAATCAGGGACCATTGTTGGGTCATAATATATGGTGACTGTGGAGACGTCGTTGATAATGGTTGTTGTAGTTGTAGAAGCGGATGCGGTTGAACTAGTGTTTTTTGAAGTGGTGGAAGAGATGATTGTTGATTTTTTAAACGAGTCTGTCAGAACAATTGTTTCTGAAGTTGTAGGAGGAGTGTTTGTTGTTGTTGTAAAAGGAGTTGCTGATGTTATCTGTAGGATACCTTCTCGGATAAGGCCATTGATGCCATTTCTCAAGCTTGCACACCCATTGACGGTAACTTTGCAAGATTCACAGCAGGCCTCACAACCTGGGAACACCTGGCATTTTAAAAATTGAGCCTTAACCTCTTCCAGAGGTGTTTGAATGTTTGCAGCATCTTCAATTAAATTCATGGGTTGATCCTCCTCAATTGCATTTATCCTGGGCCCACCATGGCTGAGCATAGGATTCTTCGTGACGTTAGGAGGTGGTGCAAAATTTAAAGGCTTTGAATCAACCAGATCCTGGACCTTCATGTGCAAAGCTCTGCACTTTTTTGTGGTATGGCCAGGTGCATTAGAATGGAAGGCACATCTGGCATTGACGTCGTAATTTCTCGGAAGGTTCTGAGGATCTGGTGGAGCAAGAGTTCTTAATTCGACGAGATTAAGCTTCAGAAGTTGTGGTAACAATATGGCATAAGGCATTGGTATAGGCTCAATTACCCTGTTGACTTGAGATGGCCTTTGCTGAAAAGGACGTTGCTGTTGGTTGTTGTTGTTGTAGGACCTTTGCTGAGGAAAATGTTGCTGAGGGAACTGTTGTGGTTGCGGAGTGTATTGTTGTTGAGGAGGTGGAGTAGGAATTGTGACAGCGACAATTGATCTTGGCATATACTGGGGCCTACCTCTTCCCATGTGTATTGAGTTTGTTTCACCAGACCTGCGAGGCCCTGCAAATGGTTTCCTTGTGTTGCTTGAGCTGGCGCCGTTATCAGAAATCTTTTCCATTTTCAATAAACTCTCAATCCTTTCTCCAGCTATGACCACATCTGCAAAGTTAGTGGAAGAGAAAGCAGCAAACCTATCGATGTATGTCCCTTGGAGGGTGTTCATAAACATATCTTCCATTTCTCTTTCTGACATTGGAGGTTGAACGACAACAACTAATTGCCTCTATCTCTGAGCATACTCTCTGAAGCTTTCCCTGGAGGATTGTGACATACCCATTAGAAGAGTTTTGTTAGGAGCCATGTCTAGATTGTATTGGTATTGGCGAATGAAAGCCTCAGACAAATCTTTCCAATTTCTAATGGTTGCCCTAGTCAGATGAGAGTACCACTTGCGGGATGCCCCGGTCAAGCTATCCTCAAAATTGAACATCCATAGCTTTTCATCCATGGTGTAGGCCTTTAATCTTCCCAGGAAAGATTGGAGATGGGTGCGAGGGCAAGATTTCCCATTATATCTTTCTAAGCATGGAGGTTTGAATTTGTGAGGAATTCTTACTCCCTCCACCAGCCCCATATCCATAACATCAAAGCCTAAAGAGTTTTGAGACTCCAGAGACCTCATCTTTTCTGCTATCTCTTCCAGGCGACAATCATAGACTTCATCTCCTGCCCCAACTACAGTGAATTGTTTCTCATGAGGGTCCTCTTGCAAGGCACGTACTCCAGTATTGCCCTGGGTATTCCTGATAGCATTAATGTTAGGGTTAAGATGAGGTCCAAACTCTGGGGGATCAGTACGAGGTTGTACATGATCATTGTTGCTGGTATCCCCTGTACCTGGGTGGTTTTCTTCAGGAGTTTGCCGCTCGACCAACTCTCTTAATCTTTCTTGGCTTTGGGCCAACCCAGTCATTACTGCCGTGAACTGGTTCATCTGTGCCCTCATTTCAGTTCTTTCATTAGCCATCTGGGTTCTTACATCAGTCAGATCTTGTTGAACCTGGTCCATCTGTAAGCTCAGAAGGTTGTTTCTTGTCGGATACCGGTGAACTCTGTTGATGGGGAAGACTCTCCTACGAGCAATGTTTCCTGAAACCACAACAAAGTGAGAAACAACAAAAAACAAATACCTACAAAACAAAGAAATGAAATAAGTATGCAATGCAGGATGTCTATTTGTCTTCCAAGGGTATCCGGTTTGGTTCTTTGGTTTTGACCTTCCAGACCTCGAGGAATGATGATATTGGAGAGAGATGAAGCCCACAAAATAACACACAACCTATATATTACAAAATGTAAAGATTCATAGTTTGATTACAACAAATCCCCATGGTGGGTCAAAATACAACAACAAAAAACAAAAGTACAAACAAAATGAAGTACAAATACAAAGAAATCAAACATCCAACCCAAAATCATCCTCTCTGACTTCCTTCAGGAGAGCATCAGTCACTGGGCCAACTGGATGCTCTATGATGGTCCTGATAAGAAGGTTCCTAGTGGCAATTGCCTTTGTCAACTTCTTATACTTGTCTTGGTCCTTTGATCTCTTCAACCCCGCCTGAAGTTTCAATTCAGAGATTTCCTTCTGTGCTGCTAACAAGGCCTCCTGATTCCTCTTCTCATTAGCTTATAGATGCTCTATCTTGGCTTGGGTCTTCTGATCTTCTTGCGAACGAGCCTTAGTGATTCTGATCCATCTAGCTTGACTCTTTTCCAAGTAGTGCTCAGCCCTGGCCTTCTGAATCTTGGCTTCTTTGCAAGCATTCTTCAATACCAACTCCCCTGCTCTAGCCCTTCTGATGTAATCATCTGTCTTCTCAATCTTGGTCATATGCTCGATCCGGAGCTTTTCTAACCTTTCATTGTCCAGATGACTATCACTCCTCTCCCAGAGGGTCTTCTTTAGGGCTTCAGAAAGCTAAGTATTCCTTTCCTTCAACTTTTCAAACTCTTCTAAACTGACTGTAGCTACAGGCTCTACTATTGAGGGTCCAGGCACATCCTCTAGGGTAAATGGCATACGGGTAATCTGTCCTTTGACACGAGACTAATCCAGATACTGAGCTGAAGCTATGTTGTTATACTTGCCAAGAATGGCAGTCCCTTTTGTCTGAATGTTGTCCCAAGCCCAAGCTGCTTGTCGGGAAATGTCATGATTATGCTGAATGTGACAGTAAAGGGTTTATGATAAGTCTTGCTCTCTAGGTGGATGTACCAAGGCATACCCTAATTGCCTTTTTAACAGCAAAGTATTGTAGTTGATGCAACCCTTCACTCCAATAAGAGGTACATTGGGATACTGCCCACAGCTGGTAATTATATCTCTGCCCTTGGTGCTTTGAGTGCACCACCTGATGTCTTCTTAAGTGAGAGCAATCAGTCTCTTAGCCCTGTTTCTTGACTTATGCGGATTCAAGAAAGCTTCTGACTTTGGTAAGTGTCTCGATAACCAGCAGTAGAATAGAGGTGCACAACATCTGACTAATATTCCCCTCTGCTTCTCATTCCTTTGATGCACTGAGTAATAGAAATCCCCCAGCAAGGTAGGAACTGGATTCTTTAGCAGGAAGATATGGATAGCATTCTTGCTTACAAACTTAGGCTCGTCTGCAAACAAGATGATCCCATATACACTGAGAGCTAGGAGAGCACAAACAGTATCCCACTTCCCAACTGCAGCATGACTGGTGACCTGAGCAACCAAGAAGTCCAAATGGAGGCCTGGTATTCCAGCCTTGGTGGTCATATTCTGATCAATGATGATGGATTCCAAGTACAGAGCCTTAACTATATCTTCATTCCCGGGAGCAGTCATCTCAGGGTTAAATGGAATCCCTCTCCTGATGGGGACCCCCAGCAACATGGAAAACTCCTCTAATAAAGGGACAAACTGAAAGTCTGGAAAGGTAAAACATCTGAGGGGATGGTCATAGAACTGGAGGCAAGTGTGGATAATACTCCTCTGTGATGCATCCAAGTCCATGATCATGTCCATAATGCCACCATAATGTTCCCTGAATAAAGGGACATGATCAGGAGTGATGAGTGTCTGAATCTGCCTGATGCCTGCCAGAGTGGGCTGAAAGAAATGATAAGTAATGTTGCTCTTCCTTGATGGGTCCATGCTGACAATGGATGCTGAAGGAAACAACTGAGGAGAACTGCTGATGAAGGCAACTAAAGAAGATGCTGAAGAGAATCCCTGATGAAGATGGCTGATGAAGATGGCTGATGAAGATGATCAGTCAAAACCAAAACCCAATAAGAGGTGGATACCCTGTAAAACAAATAGACAAATATTAAAATGATGTAAAATGATGTATGAAGAATGATATACAAGGGTTTGTGATCAGGTGTTGGCTCTGTTGTTTGCTTTGATAGGCTCCATGTGTGTTCATAAGTCCAAATGAAGGCTTAGAGAACCAATAACCAGGTGGGGGACTCAAATATAGAGTCATAAATCCAGGGTTTCACAAGAATAGTCCAAAATGATGTAACCTTAACAATATCAGTAACAGGGTATGATGAGGCCAAGGGTTCCTGCAAACTTGTAAACATCCCAACCCCCTCACAGGTATTGTTCTAGAATAAGGATCCTCAGACTTGGATTAGTTATGAGAAGTGTAAACACTTCTAAACCGGAGGTACAATGTTTACAATAATCATAAAGGATCCTCCTCTAATTCACCTCAGATGCTGAAGGTCATAAAAAGGTCATCCAGGCTTATCAGGCTTCCCAGATAGCCCTAGTACTACAGGAAATCCGTAGCACAGAGTTCTCAAGAAGAAACCCATGTCTGAACCGTGTTTCATATTCCCGCACCAGACCGAAATGGAATGGGAAAGAATATGAAGCCACTCTATCCTATGTGTCACTCAGGCTCCCGGTATGGAACCTTACTCACTGAATATCCCTCCCACCAAGGAAAACAACAGATCCAACACAGGTGATATGATGACAGTAATGAAATGCATAAAAACAGTAAATGAAAGCAATAAATAAAGCTGTACAGAAAGCAATAACTAAAGCAATAAACAACAAGCATAAGTAGTACATAACACCCCCATAAACACAAATCAAACAAGTGCTAGGAAAAACCCATAAAAAGAACCAGAAGCCCTGGTTGCAAGATAAGCTTTCCCCAGCAGATTCGCCAAGTTGTCGCTCCCCCGAAAAGACACCAGGGTCCCAGGGTACAGACACGAACGGTCGGCGAAAAGAGAAAGTGAAGATGAAATGAATAGAGTCACCAGTTAGGCATTTTTATCCCGAAGGAAAGGTAATGATGCATAAACCTGGGAAAAGATGGATAAGACGGTTGCGAACCAGAGAAACTGAGAAAAGAGGTTGGTTAAAACCCGGGAAGGTATTAGCACCCAGATTGTCCGTCGTACTCGACGGAATCCACACTTATTATATTGTGTTTAAAGGGGTAGGTGTATGTACTATCTGTGTGCAAACGCTAAAGAATGAATGTACGGGTGTCAGTGCAAAAAGGTGAATTGCTCAGGAACTGAGGCTTTGAAAAGAATGTTGAAAAAGGGGGAAGACACAGAGACTTTTGTTCGATAACTGTTAAGTTATGCCTACGTATCCTCTCGTGCAATGAGGAAGTCAGAACACCGTAGTTCGACTCAAAGAGACTGGAAATAAATTGACTGTGAACTACTTACTTGCCTATGCTCAAGTGTATGACTCGTTTGGCTCGAGTGCTAACTAACTTGCATTAGATGGAAGAAGCAAGTTCTCGTTTATGAATGAGTGTGATGAGAAAAGAATCCCGAAGGAGACGATTATTGTTTGTTTATGTGTTTTCAGTTTTGTTATTGTTTTTGGTGTTTTGCATAAGTTAATGAGCTTAAGCCTAAATCAAGGGCTTGTAAAATCATTATATCCTCCCTGATTAGGGATAATGAACATACTTAAGTGTGAGATAAGCATCTCAACTTAATTACCATGATGACGTAGGATTAAGATCATTAACCTACTTGTGATTATTTAGATGTTTTTGGGTTTTTTTTAGTGTTAAGTAATGAGTTTAATCTCTAATCACAGATTAATGAACTCATTACACCATCCTAATAGAAGGATGATAGATGAGAACACTTAAGCTGAGGAAGATACCTCAACTTAATCCACGGTTAGGGACTAAATTCATTATATAACAAGCTTTTATTAAATGGATTTTAATTAAAGGGTGAGATTAAGAAGTGGATTTTATGGGTTGTAAGACAACTTGAGGAGGACTTGTCCATTAAACACTAGGGTTAGTCCCTCTTAACCATGAGGAAGAGTTAGAACCCTAATGTAAGGCCCAAGTTACAAGATAAAGTCTTAATGATTATTAGTGTGATATGATTAAGAGGTTTAAACAAATTAAAGGTTTAACACTTAGGATTAAAGTTATACACTCCATCCTAAAAGAAGGATGCATGCATAACCCTAATTCCAAAGTCCTAAAACTTTAAGAGTTTAGTCTTTGATTATTGAGGTGAGAAGAGAGACTCAAGGAGACTCAAAGGTAAAAAGCTAAAGGGGGACTAAACACAACCCTAAACATTATCATGCTTGGATATCCTATGGTTTGTTAGGCTTAAGAGAGAAGATCTTCAAGGAAGCCACCAATGGAAGAAGCAGATGAAAAGAGGAGGAAGCAGAAGAATAAGTTACTTACTTCCTAAGAAGATAAGTAACTTAAAGGAAGAAAGTGAGAAAGATTGAACATAAGTGAATTAAATTCACTTAAAAGACAAGTTAAATTGCATATGAAATAGATAAGAAGAAGTGAGAGGTGAAGGCAAATCCACCTCCCAAAAGAACTTACCAAAAGTACCTGAAAGTGTTAGTATGAATGCATAAGGTATAAAGCATAAAGAAATTAGTTGAAATGAGATGCAAAGACCCAAGTCAGAAGTGTTTATGCAATTCAAATAGCATATGAGATGATGTAATGTCATACAATGTGCATATGAATGATCATACAAGGATGGGATGTCATGAAAGCATGCTTGGAAGCTTGAAACTACATGGATGTTTATGAAATGAAATGAATGCAAGACATAGAAAATGAATGAAGAAATGATCAATCAATGTTCTAACATGTCCTAATATGTCTAAGATGACATATGAATGCTTGAGATGTCATGGCAAGTTCATGTGATCATGAATATGCAAGGTGAATGCAAATGAAGATGCAAGATTAGGGTTTTATGGACATGTGAGATGCAAATGGATAAAACGTAAGCATGCAACATGATAAAATTTTGAAATCAAGCTCAAACAAACCCTAAACCCATACTAAGTCACACCCCAAAGGAGATGTCCAGAAGCTATTCCTATTGAAAGTTATGATTTTCCTAAGTTTTCTAGGGTTTTTGGGTGATTCAAAAGGAAAAATGCAAATCAAATTGAAAATGCAAGATAAATTCATGAGAAAAATGAACTATAAACTACATGCAATATGTGAAACAATGCAAAAGGAATCAAGTTCAAACTCTTCTTGGTTAGGCAGAAATGATTTTTCAAAGTTAAGGTTAAAAATTGTAATTTTTAAGACCCTTAATTCAAAGAAAATTGGGATACTATGATCAAACCTAAAAAGAAATTTGTATGAAGAGTTTGAAAATGTTTCTAAATGCATTGGAATGGTTCATGATTGTTTTGGTGATTTTTAGAAACCTAAATGCATTTTTAATTAATTAAAATCCATTAATTAATTTAAAATAACATTTAAATATTTTAAAAATACTTTTTATATGCAAAAAATAAAATAAAAATCATTTTCAGATTGAGAAAAATATTTGAAATCAGAATGCAAAGTTTCATATTTTTTGAAAGTGTTTTGGTATTTTAAAATAAATATGCAAAAGAAATAGAATAAAATTAAAATAAAATGAATAAAATGCAAAGTCAACTGATCTGAGGGCCAGGATTTGAACCGGGGAAGACTGCACGCGCGTTTCAAGGGCTTGAATCAATCCTGGCTAATTAATCATATTTTATTTTAATTAATATGAAATTAACTTAATGAACTAATCCTGGCCATTCACGCGTTAAACTAATCAGGATCTAAAGGTCCAAAATCAATCTGGGCATCTAAACCCTAATTAGGGCTAATCATTTTCAGGTGACCGACGCTAAGCTCCGGTCATCTTTTCCGGCCATCCTCTCATGCTATCTCTCTCAATACGCCATGAAAACACCTCAATCTCTCTAGATTCACTCAACTTAACATCCTAAACAAGAATCCAACAACAAGATCTATTTATTTTTCATGAATCAAGAGAAATGAACAAGAACATTTTCACGGGCAAAATTTCAGAAAGCTATGAAATACTCAAAACTCAACCATTTTCAATTCTAAACATACCAGAGTGATCAGCTAAACATGTAGAATCATTTAGGAACTTAAAACAAGAGTTCTGGAAAAAAAGTTCTTGGTGACTTCCTGAGTTGAAACTTTGCAAACTTGAGCTTTCTGGCCTCTCCTTTTGTGCAAAATGCCTCCAATGATCACTCTGATGCTTCTGAAAGGCTTGATGGAGTTTAAATGAGCTGGTTTGAGTGTTTCATTTCTGGTTTGGCAGAAATCGTATTTTTGCTAGAGTGGCTTTTTGGGAAAAATGGAGGGTGCTTTGTGTTCTATGGATGATTTTGAGGTGAATGGTGAAAGAAGGAGTGAGTTTGAGTGGTTATGCTGAGAGATTCGAAGAGAGGATGTTTTTGCAAGTTTTTGGAAATCTGAGCTTGTGGATGGATTCAGGCATGAATGTTATGTGTTTTGTGTTGCTTGAGGTTTGTATAATGTGTTGTGATTGGTCAGAAAGTTGGTAGTGGCACAGCTTGATTGGTATGACTTGTTTTGCAAAAAAGTCAAAAGTTTGTACCACAAGCATAGGCTTGGGTCAGAGGAAATCTAAAGGGTGGATTGGCCTCAGATGAGTTTGTGGAGGTCCCTTGGATCAGATTACATGAATGTGATGATTGAATGGTGAGATTGAAGAGGTTTTGCAAATTTCCCTCTTTGAATTTTTTGTGAAAATTGATCATAGAAACTTGTGTTCCAAGGCATGATTTTGGGCTTGCAATGTTTCATTGTCATGTAATGAAGTTTAGAAGGGAATTAGAGGTCATGAAAGTGCTTAGAACTTGAATTTGCAAAAATCCCTCTTTGGCATGAAACTTGAAATTATGTGATTTTTGCCAACTTTGAAAGGCCATATATTGAGTTCTAGGATGAATCAAGACATGTTCTTGTACTTTTTGAAAAGGGAAAGACCTAATCTACAACTTTAATGCCCAAGAATTTTTCAATTGGAGCATTTTTGGTCATGAAAGTGGAGGTTGAAAATCTTTCCCAAAATGGAAAGTTTGCATTTCAAGTCATTTCCAAAAATGGCAAGTTTGCAATTGGCTCAAAATTCTTCATTCTTGTGAACTTACCACCACTTCTAAGATCAAATAAAGATTATTGAACTTCAATTTGATGAAAATGACCCTTTGTTTCCATTGTTGGGGGCCTCAGATGCCCTGATTTTGACTTAACTTGCTCACGAAATTACCCAATGATCAGATGACTTCCACAATGAATTTCTTTATCAAACTTGGTAAACATGATCCTTATAACATATTAAAAACATTAGAAACAAGAATGACCATATAATTTGGAGTTAAATCCTCTGAAACCAAAACCCTAATTTTGGTCATTTGTGCAATGAAAACCCTAGTTCTGCTTCCATGCCTTTGCCAATTCTTGTAATCCCTTGACTTTCATGAACTTTGGGGAGCATAATATGATCATAGAACACACATGGAACCTTTTGGAAAGATTTAAGACCTTTGGGATAGCTCAGATTGATTCTTGGATTGCTCAGATCACAAACCCTAGATGCGGATGAAAATGGACTATGTAGTGAAGCAAACATGCAATATGAGATAGTATGCTTATGCTAATGCAAAAATGAAAGATCACAAGCCATGTGTGATAAATAGTGAGGGAAAATTTGGGGTGTTTACAACTTCCCCTATTCAATCATGAGTTAGCTGTGCAGGTTGTAAGCGCCTGGCTTAACAGACAAACAAGATAACTTGTGGTTGAATACCAAAGACAGTCCCAAATTTGCACTCACTGGGGAGAAGAAGAAAAGGGATATAAATTGTAAAATATGGTATAGTATTATTATCAAATAAAAGCGATGGAGGACGACCATCGAGCAGAGGACGACTGCTGGGGATAAAGTGTTAAGTAAAGCAATGACGGGGACAGCCGACAAGCTGGGGAAATAAAGAGACCACGATGGGGACGGCCATTGAGCAAAGAAATAAGATTCTCTGGGGGTTAAATACATGAGTGTAAACACCCCAAATTTTCCCTCACTAATCTCACACCATGGCTTGTGATCTTCCACATTTGCATAGGTTCAATCATATCATCTCATATTGCATTCTGCTTCACTGCATTGGTTCAAAGTCATCTGCATCTAGGGATTGTGATCTGAGCAATCCATGAGCCATCTGGGCCACTCCAAAGGTCTTCAATCATCTCAAGAGGGTCCATGTATGATCAATCATCATATTATATCCTCCCAAGATCAAGAAAGTCATAAAATCACAACTGGCAAGGCATGGAAGTAGAGCCAGGTTTAACTGCACATATGACCTAAAATTAGGGTTTTGGTTTCAGAGGCCATAACTCCAAAATTTTTGGTCATTCTTGTTTCTATTGGTCTCAATATGATATAAGGATCATGCATACCAAGTTTGATGGAAAAATTCATTATGGAAGTCATCTGATCACTGGGTAACTTCTTGAGCAAGTCAGAACCAAATCAGGGCATCTGAGGCCCCCATCAATGGACCCAAAGTGGAATTTTCATCAAATTGAAGTTATATGGTCTTTATATGATCATTGAAGTGTTTATAAGTTCACAAATTTGAAGAAAAGTGGGCTAAACCAAAAGTTGCCAAATATGGAAATGACTTGTAATGTAAACTTTCCATTTTGGGAAAGTTTTTTAACCTCCTCTTTCTTAACCAAGAATGCTTCAAATGAAAAATTATTGGTCATGAAAGTTGTAGATTGGATCATTCCCTTTTCAAAAAGTACAAGAACAAGATCTAATTCATTTTGGAACTCAAGTTATGGCTTTCCAAAGTTGGCAAAAATCACATAATTTCATGTTTCATGCCAAAAGGGATTTTTTGCAAAACCTTATACCAAACCATTTTGTGACTTCTAAATAACTTCTATGCATCATTACAACTTGCCAAAATCAGAATTACACAAATTCACAAAGTTTCATGCCTTGGATCACAAGCCTCCATAAGTCATTTTTTCATAAATTCTCAAAGGAGGGATTTTTTGCAAGAAGGATTTCTAATGATTGATTTGGTTTCTAATTGGCCTCAAAACATCATAACAACATTACATGATCCATTTTGCTGCAAATTGCCCAAAGAATTTCACATTTCCATGACTTGCACATGAAGAATTCCAAAAGGGCCAAAAGTTCACAAAATTGCAAAACCTCCCACAACTTCCCACAAACTTGCTGAATTGCCACAAGTTGCATTCCATGGACATCCTTGAATCAAGCTGCGCTAGACACCCCCTTTTCATTGGCCTGAAACAGCCCATACCTCAAAGGACAACAAATCTTGACTTTTTGCATTTTGCACCATACCAATCACACTATGCCATTACCAACTTTCTGACCAATCACAATGCCTTATACTAATCAAAAGCAAGCCAAACATAACAAGAGAAAAGCCTGAACTCTCCCATAACTCAGCATTCACAAAAACCTCCCTCTTTGCATTTTCTATCGAAACACACAACTCAGTCACTCATTCTTCAAACCAACACCACCATTCATCTCAGCATCAATCACTGATCATTTCCCACCCTTCACTTTGCCCTAAAAGCCACCATACACAAAACACGATTTCTTCCCACTTTTGAATTGAACTTCCTCAAACTTCAAAAGGAGGTCACAAACACTTCAGCAAAGCTTCAAAGCGTCTTCAGGGAGGTCATTGGAGGTGTTTTGAAGCAAAGAAGCAATCTGAAAGCTCCAGGGTTGAAAGCTTCATCTCAGGTAGCCATGTGAAAACATTTTTCCAGAATCTTTGTTTTAAGTTCTTAAATGGTTAAGTTTGATCCCCTGAGTGTAATGAACTTTGAATTATTGAAAATAGTGAAGAAATGAGGATGTATGGTGTGTCTGAAAGTTTTGCATTTTTTGTTCTTTGATTCGAATCTTGTTAAAGGCTGAAAATAAATTCTGTTTGGGGGTGGATTTGGGCTTAGGGGAGTGAAAGGAACGAATCTGGAGCTTTAGAGCTCCATAAATGGCCTAGGGAGTGAGTTGCAAAATTCTCAGGGGAGATGTGGCCGGAGAAGATGACCGGAGGTCATTTCCGGCCACCTGAAAGTGATTAGGTTAATTAATTAGGGTTAAGGCTTTTTTTTAAATATGGGCCGTTAGATGGAAGTTCCCGCACGTGTTTGTGTGGTTAGGATTGATTCACTTAAGTTTAATTAGGTTTAATTATTTAATTAATTAAGTTTATTCAGATTTGAATGTGGGCCGTTAGATAACGCGCCAGGTCAACAAGCCCAAACCCAGAATCAACCACAACCCTTGGATTTGCATACTTCTGTTTTATTAATTTTTATTTCATTTTTCTTATTTAATCTTGTACGAATTCTTAAAAATAGAAAAAGACAACCAAAAAATTCTGAAATTTTTTATCCAGCCTTTAATTAATTTTCAGAAACCCAAAAATATTTTTATTTTTATTTTTTGCATTAAAAAATTATTTTTAAATCATTTAAATGTTATTTTTAATTAGTTAATGAGAATTAATTAATTAAAAATACATTTAGGTATTTAAAAATCACAAAAAAATTCAGAGAACATTCTTAGGCATTTAGAAACATTTAAAAACTCATCACACAAATTTCTTTTTGGTTTTGATCATACTTTGACATTTTTCAAATGAATTAGGGTTCTTAAATTTGCATATTTTTAACCCTAACTTCAAAAATTCATAACTTTTGATCTAAGTTGAGTTTGTGAATGATTCTTTTTGCATTATGCTATACATGGTTTCAAGATAAAAGGAAGGACACGGGTCCTGCGAACCAAAGAAACTGAGTTCGGGAGTCGGTTACGACCTGGGAAGGTATTAGCACCCAGATCGTCTGCCGTACCCGACGGGATCCACGCTTGCAAAGAAACTGTTTCAAAGGGTGAAGAAATGAAAGTTGCTGCAAAAGAGAAGGAAATGGAACTGGAAAAGGAACTGAGAAAGAAAACAAAGAGAAAAAATGTAGGGAAAATAAAGATTGTGCTCGAACGGGCCCTACCCCGCTGCCTACGTACCTCATCTGGACAATGAAGATCAGAGTCGCCGTAGTTCCCCTAACTAGGGGTAGAAAAGAAGTTGCTTGTGAATTAAGGCTTGAACTGCCTATGTCAATGCTCAGGTGTTGCAGACTCGGACGACGAGTGTGTAACCGTCTTGCTAAGTGACAAGTAGGAGCAAGTTCGCGTACGGAGCGAAGGAGATGAGAAAAGAATTCCCGAAGGAAAGACGATTATTGTTTGTTTGTGTTTTTTATGAATCTTTTATGAGTGTGTCACAAGGAAGTGAACTCAAGCTCTTTTCCATGGAATGTGCACTGGTCACTACATTCCAAGATGGAATAATAGAACAAGCACACTCAAGTAAGGAGAAGATCCCCAAAACTTGAAACCAGAGATTAGGGCTTAAGCTCACTAACTCATTAACTTATTAAGTGTTTTTGGTATTTACAATGAAGAAGTGTGTTTTATGATTTTCTTGGTGAAGATGATATCTTGATCAGACTTGTGCATCACAAGATAAGCTTGTACTATCCCAAGATGGGAAGACTACAAGTACCTCATGGGATAAGGCTATTGTTCAAGATATTACTTCAAACTTTATTAGGTGTTTTATTTAGAGTTTTGAGATGAGAAGAGAAAAGAAACCAAAAGGATCACAAAGGCAAAAGTCTAATGGGGGACTAAAGAATCCTAAGTGTTGTCATGCATGGGAACCCTAGGTTAGTGTGGTTAACTATCCTAAAGAAGAAAGAAAGAAGAAGAGAAGAAGAAGAAAGAAGAAGAGGGGAGTAAGGCCTAAGCCCAAGAATCAAAGGTTAGCACAAGTAAGGATAAGAAGAAAAGAGATGAGATTTGGAGATGAGGGAATCACATCCACACTTCTCACTTACCATAGCCCCTGAAAAAGGTTAGCAACATAAGCATAAAAGCAAAAAAAAATGAACAAAATATCATGCCAACATCATACAAACAGAAGTGAAGTCATACATACAAAAGCTCAATGCAAATGCAAGCCATAAGAATGAGAAGAGAAACACACAAGTTAATATGAGGCAACATGAACCAAATGGCAAAGCAAAGCAAACTTAAGAAGATGCAAAGAAAAATAATCAAAACATGAACTCAAGGCCCAAGACCAGAACCAAATCCAAGTTAAAGAAGTGCTTAAGAAGCAAAAGAGATGAGGAGAAGAGAAACACAAAGCTAAACAAACAACTTATAGGAAGAAATAAGCAAAGGAGTGAGATGAATGCACATAAGAAAGAAAGAACTTAAAAGGTAAGCAAATCACAAAATTCCAAGACACAAACCCTAAAACAAGATCAGAAAGGTGTCAATGCCCTAAAGAGACCCCAAAAGAGATGAAGAAGTTGGCACAAGTGCCCTTCTAAGCCGGGGAGAGGACTTATGATCAAAAAGAAGCAAAATGGGACAAGTTAAGAACAAAAATTCACATCAAATAAACAATGCACCCAAAAATTCCACAACTTAGGACAAAAGACCTTCAATCATGATATAAAAATGTGCCAAAAGGATAGGAAGAAATTCAGAAGATATGCAAGTCAAAAGAGGGGTTAGACATCAACTAGGGTTAAGAAACTTCCATCACAAGTCAAGGACCAAAACCAAATAAAGAAGTTTCTAAAAATCAGAATAAAAATCACATATGAAGTACACCCTATCAAGAGTCCAGAGCAAAAGGAACCACTCAAAAATTCAAAATGAGGATCACTAAGGAAAATAGACAAGGCAACATGCACCAAAAGAAATTAGAATGAATTAATTACAAGAGGAAATTTATTTACACGTGGCAGCACAAAATAAATGGGAAATAAAAATATGAAAAATTAAAGAAAACTAAAATGATCATCCATGAATTATTTCAGAATTTTTTGAAGCTTAGAAGTATTTTTTAAAAATTAGAAACCAAAATGATATGAAAATGAAATAAAAGAAAAGAAATAAAATATGCAAAAAAGAGGCTGGGGGTGTGAATAGAAGGTGAGCCAGTTGAAATGAATTGGGCTCAAACAAGGAGGGGTGCGGATAGCAGGGGATAAGCCCACCCAATTTTGCACAAGTGTATAATATAAAGGTAGAAATTCATAGAAATGCTGGAAAAAACAGAAACCACTAGATCAAAGGGACGTATCTTGGGAACCAATTCATTAAATGACGTGGCAAAACAACTGGATCAGGAGTGAGGAACACACTAGTTACCATGGTATGCGCCACATGTGGATTATCAGAAGAAAAATATAAAAAAGAAATGGCACGTGAGGGGGGGGAGGTCATTAAATGACGTGGAAGCATCATGCGCGTTCAGATGAGAGGATCTGATGGTGCAGGAGGTGTCTTCAACCTTTGGAAACCCTAGCACACACGCCCAGATTCCGGTGACCGGAGCTAGGGCTCCGTCACCGGAAAACTCACAACATGAACAAAACTTAACCAAAATACACAACAAGCTCCAGATCAATTAAATGAACTATGCTGATTCCAAATATGATAATGAAATTCTCAAAAGATCAAAGGATTTTATGGATCGAAGACAAATAGTTTGAACCATGAAACTTCAGATTCACATAACAAGCTCAATAATGCATTAAACTTGAACCTAAAACCAGCAGAATGATCAGCATAACAAGTAGATCCTAACACACACTTCTATTTTCATTTTTAGATCTGAGAATTTTGAACTCACCTGAACTTGCAGATCTTGAAACAGCTTGTGATAAGCCAAGATAATGATGTCAATCCACTCCAAATGCACTCTAGTTGAAAAATAAATTCAACTAAAGCTTTGAAACTTGCTGGATCTTGGATCTTGAAGCCAACTGCCCTGAAATGGCAAGGTGATGAATCTTGAGAAATAGCTTGCACAATGGATGGATTTGTGATCTTGAGCTTTCAAGGATGAAGGATTTGTGATTGGTTTGTGAAGAGAGCAAGTGTGTGAAGAGATTCGAATGAAAATGCCATTTGAGCAAAAACTTGAGAGCTGAGAAATGAGTGAGATCTGGATCCTTCTAAAACCCTAATTCTCTTTTATATGAGGTCATGAGGAAATGTTGAAAGAATGAGAGGCTTTGCACGTGGGAATGGAATGTGTGAGAGATTTTGCAAAATTTGAAAAATTATGGTGAGAGCATGAAACACTCATGCATTGCCTTGCTTCTTGCCCATGTGCACTCACAATCCCACCCTTAATTTCAAACCAAACAGATCCTGGCCCTTGGATGAAAGTGTCACACTCTTTTCATGTTCAAGCAAAAATTACACTTTTGGAATGAAATTCTCATTATGCACGAATTTGGTGTATTTCTTGGAGAAAAGTGACCTATTTGCATTGCATTGTAACATTGTGAACTTATTTGGTATGTACCAATACTTAAAATTAAGTTTCATGCCTTTTTGCTTTGGTGCACAAATGGAAATTCAACTTTTGCCCTAGTTTTGCATGAATTTTCGAGGGCTCTATCTCTTCAACCATGAAGGCTATGAAAAAGTACTTGTACTTTTTGAAAATGGGAGGCCTTAATATCCAACTTTCATGTTTGACTTTGGTCCATTTGAAGAATTTTTCACCAAGTTATGATCACTTGAAATTTAGGGCAAAAACTTCCCAAAAAATGGCATTTTCCATAACCAACTTCACACCAATTTTGCAAAACACCTCAAAACCTCATGATTCTTGATATTTGAACTTGCCAAAACTCTTTTAACATTATAAGAACATCCCTTGGCTAGAAAAATGGGGTTGGACCCCTTGAAATCTCATAGTTGACTTTTCTAAGGCATAGTTGACCAGTCTCTTCATTTACAAGCAACTGAAGAAATGCGTGACTTCCACAAGGAATTTTCTTACCAAATTTCATCCCTAGAATCCTCTTAACATGTGAAAGACTTTGCCCAAATGAAATGGCCAAAGTCTTGAGGTTTTCATGCTTGAAACTCAAACCCTAGTTTGGGACCATTGTGTAGGAGCTTTGCCATAGCCTGGATTCCCTGATGATCTTCCAACCTTCTGAGCTTTTGTAAATGAACTTGAACTTGTAAATGCAATGTAGAGCCCTCCTAGTACTTGCACAAATCCATTGGTCCCCTTGTCATGGCTTGTGATTCTTCAAGAACCTCCACAGATGATCATATGCCTAATGCTAGGTCATGAGAAATGTTATGCCTCATCTTTCCATGCTAGGATGCTAAGAATATGATATGTTCATGATGAATATGATATGATATGATGCTTAAAATGAAGAGGGCAAATTTGGGGTGTTACAGTTTGGCATTTTATCTTTAGGATCACCCTTTAAACCCTAGAAACTTAGGAAATTCATAACTCCCTTAGGGTTTAGCTTCTGACCTCCCCCTTTGGATGGTGAACTAATATAGGTTTAGGGTTCCCATAAGTCCATTTTCAAATTTTTATCTTATGATTTGCTTATGTTTTTGAGTTTTGCATCTCACATGTTCATATAACCCTAATTTTGCATATCATTTGCATCCATCTTGTATAAGCTTGCATACATGAACTTGCCATGACATTTTGTACATCCACATGACATATAAGAAATCTTAGGACACATTGAAATCATGTTTGATCATTAAATCATCCATTTTCCTTGTTATGCTTTCATTTCATTTCATGTTCATTCATGAACTTTCATGTTTCCTTCATGCTTCATTTGCATCCCCATCTCTTGTATGATCATCTTCATCTCATGACATACTTTTATATCATCTCTTTGAATCATTAGCATCATGAGCATGATTCTGGTTTTGGTTTCCATCTTTGCATTTCATTTCATTCTCACTTCATTTCATTTCCTTTTGCTAACTTTTCAGGTGGTAAGTGTTTGAGAAGTGAATTTGCCTTCACTTCTCATAATCTCTTCTCATCTCTCTTATGAATTCATTGCTGCATTTTGTATATGTATTAGAGTGAGCTTGCTCATTCATGCTCCTCCTTCACTTTCTTTCTTCAAGCAACTTATCTTCTTAAGTGAAGTAAGTTGACTTGCTTCTTTCTGCTTCTCCCCCTTCCATCTTTCTTCTTCCTTGGTGGCTTCTCCTTGAAGATCTTTTGCAAGCCTCATAAACCCTAGGTGTACCCAAGCATGATCACAATTAGAGTTTGATTAGTCCCCCCTTTAGTTTTACCTTTGTGTCATCTTTTGTGTCTTCTCTTCTCACCTCTTAATCAAGGATTAAACCTTAAAGGTTTTAAGGCTTTGTGATTAGGGTTATGCTTGCATCCTTCTATTAGGATGGAGTGTATAACTTTAATCCTAAGTGTTGAACCCTTAATGTGTTTAAATCCTTCAATCAACTCATCTAATAATCACTAAGACATCAAGCTTGTAACTTGGGCCTTGCATTAGGGTTCTAATTCTTCCTTAATTGGTTAAGAAGGACTAACCCTAGTGTTAATGGACAAGTCCTCCTCGAGTTGTATTACAAATCATAAAGTTCACTTCTTAATCTTACCATTAACTAAAATCCACTTTAATAAAGGCTTTGTTATGTCATGAGGTTAATCCCTAATCAGGGATTAAGTTGAGGAGCCTTCCTCAGCTTAAATGTTCTCATATATTATCCTTCTATTAGGATGGTGTAATGGGTCCATTAAATCCTTGATTATGGCTTAAACTCATTACTTAAAACTAAACAAAAAACTCCAAAAAAATCTAAATAATTACAAGTAGGTTAATGATCTTAATCCTACATCATGGTGATTAAGTGTGAGATGCTTACTTCACACTTAAGGTATTCTCATTACCCCTAATCAAAGGGAGGATGTGATGAGTTTACTAACCCTTGGTTTAGGCTTAAGCTCATTTTCTTATGACAAACTCCAAAAGCAATAAAAGATTGGAAATACTAAAAAACAAACAATAATTGTCTCCTTCGGGATTCGTTTCTCATCTCATTCACTCATAAACGAGAACTTGCTTCTTCCGTCTAATGCAAGACAGTTTGCACCTGAGCCAGACAGGTCATACACTTGAGCATAGACAAGTGAGCAGTTCACAAGTCAATTCATCTTTCACTCTCTTTGAGTCGAACTACGGTGTTCTGACTTCCTCATTGCATGAGAGGATACGTAGGCATAACTTAACAGTTATCGAACAAAATTCTCTGTATATCCCCCTCTCTTCCAGCATTATTCTTTAAGCCTCATTGTCTTGAGCATTGCACTCTTTCCTTACACTGACACTCCTTTTCTTCACTTTACACTTCTTTTGCACTAACACCTCCAGCTTTTGCACACAGATAGCACTGACACTACCCCTTTAAAATACAAACTTTTAAGCGTGGATCCCGTTGAGTACGGCGGACAATCTAGGTGCTAATACCTTCCCAGGTTGTAACCAACCCCCTTTCTCAGTTTCTCTGGTTCGCAACCGTCTTATCCATATCTTCCTAGGTTTATGCAGCATTACCTTTCCTTCGGGATAAAAATGCCTAGCTGGCGACTCTTTTTAGTTCACCCTTGTGTTCTCTCCTTTCGCCGACCGTTCGCGTATGTACCCCTCTTGGCCAGGTGTCATTTGGTGGGAGCGACAGCTTGGCGACTCTGCTGGGAACCCTTATACTGCAACAAGGGCTTCTGGTTCTTTTTGTGGGTTCCTCCTAGCGCTTGTTTGATTTTTGTTTATTGGGGTGTTATGTGCTATGTGTGCTTATTTATTTTGCTTTATTTATTGCTTTATGTACAACTTTATTTAGTGCTTTCTCTACAGTCTTATGCATATTTCATACTGTCATTGCTGGATCTGGTTTTCTGTTTTGGTGGGTGGGGTTCCATTGAGAGATTAAGGTCCTATACCTGGGACCTGAGTGACACCTAGGCTAGATTGGTTCATATTCTTTCCCATTCCATTTCGGTCTGGTGCGAGAATATGAAACACGGTTCAGATATGGGTTTCTTCTTGAGAACTTTGTGCTACAGATTTCCTATAGTGCTAGGGCTATCTGGGAAGCTTGCTAAGTCTGGATGACCTTTATTTTGACCTTCAGAATCTGGGGAGAATTAGAGGAGGATCTTTTATGGTTATTGTAAACACTGTACCTCCGGGTTAGAAGTGTTTACACTTCTCATAACTGATCCAAATCTAAGGATCTTTGTTCTAGAACATTACATGTGAGGGGGTTGGGTTGTTTACAGGTTTGAAGGAACCCTTGGCCACATCATACCCTGTTACTGTATTATTTAAGAGTACTCCACTTTGGACAGTTCTTATGATTAACCCTGGATATGTGACTCTTTATTTGAGTCCCCCACCCTGGTTACTGGATTTCTAAGCCTCCATCTGAACCTTTTAACATACATGGACCTTATATCAAGACAGATAATCAGATCCAGCTCTTGATCACAAACCCTTGCATATCATTTGCATATATCATCATTGCATCATTTAACATTTGTTTATTTGTTTTTCAGGGTATCCACCTCATTGTATCTTGGTTTTGGTTTTGACCCCTTCTTCTGCTTAGACCTCAACTTCAGATATCTTCTTCAGCATCTGCTTCAGTTATCTCCATCACCACCAGCATCAGTCTGTCAGAGACTTACTTCCAACTTCAGTCTGTGATCTTCATCAGCATTTGTCTTCAGCTTCTTCAGCAGCACTCATGGCTACTCCCAGGAAGAGCAACATATATTATCACTTTTTTGAGCCTGTATTGACTGGTATCAGGCAGGCCCAGTCACTCATCACACCTGACCACATCCCACTGTTCAGAGAGCACTATGGGGGTATCTTGGATATGGTTATGGATCTTGATTCTTCTCAGAGAAGCATGATCCACACATGCTTGCAGTTCTATGACCCTCCACTCAGGTGCTTCACCTTTCCTGACTTTCAGATAGGGCCTCTATTGGAAGACTTTTCTTTATTGATTGGAGTACCTATCAGAGGAGGGATCCCCTTCAATCCAGAGATGACTGCTCCCAGAAGTGAGGAGATAGCAAGGGCATTGTACTTGGAGCCTACCCTTATTGAGCAAAGCATGATAAGAAAAGCTGGGATTCCTGGTTTACATCTGGACTTCTTGATTTCTCAGGCCATCCTGAAGGCTGCAGTGGGGGAATGAAGGGCAGTCTGTGCATTATTAGCCCTCAGCATATATGGGGCTATACTGTTTGCAGATGAGCCTAGATTTGTCAGTAAGAATGCCATCCACTTGTTTCTGCTGAGGAACCCAGTGCCTACATTGCTAGGGGATTTTTACTACTCCATCCATCAGAGGAATGAAAAACAAAAGGGGAAGTTGGTCAAATGTTGTGCTCCCTTGTTCCACTCTTGGTTACTCAGACACCTGCCTAAATCAGATTCTTTCTTGAACCCACACCAGCAGAAGAATTGGGCCAAGAGGTTCATTGCCTTAACTTCAGATGATATCAGATGGTGCACCCAGAGCACCAAAGGCAAGGACATTATCACCAGCTGTGGGCAGTACCCTAATGTGCCTCTGATAGGAGTAAAAGGTTGCATCCATTACAACCCTTTACTGTTTAAGAGACAATTGGGTTATGCCTTAGTTCACCCTCCCAGAGGACAGGATTTAGCTGAGACCCTATACTGTGAAGTGCAACCTAATTCAGCTGTTGTCAGGCAAGCTGCTTGGGCTTGGGACAACATCCAGACAAAAGGGATAGCTATTCTTGGAAGATGTAACAATGTTGCTTCAGCTCAGTACTCAGACTGGTCCCGTACTAGAGCTCAGATCACAAGGATGCCTTTCACCTTGGAAGACACACATGGACCATCCACAGTACAGACTGCAACAATAGTTAGCCTGGAGGAATTTGAAAAGTTGAAGGAAAGGAATGAACAGTTATCTCAGGCCTTGAAGAAGACTTTTTGGGAAAGAAGTGACGGTCGTCTGGACATTGAGAGATTG
Organism: Lathyrus aphaca; assembly: GCA_963966055.1. Classification (NCBI taxonomy): domain Eukaryota; kingdom Viridiplantae; phylum Streptophyta; class Magnoliopsida; order Fabales; family Fabaceae; genus Lathyrus; species Lathyrus aphaca. The sequence continues at coordinate 179,356,482 of OZ014520.1, forward strand.
GAAAAGCTCAAGATTGAGCATCTGACCAAGATTGAAAAGACAGAGGACTACATAAGGAAAGCAAGGGTTGGGGAACAAATATTGAAGAATGCCTGTAAAGAGGCCAAGATTCAGAAAGCTAGGGCTGAGCACTATCTGGAAGAGAGTCAGGCTAGGTGGATCAGGATCACCGAAGCCTGTGCACAAGAAGACCAGAGGACTCAGGGCAAGATTGATCAGTTGGAGGCCAATGAGAAGAAGCAGCAGGAAGCTTTGTTGGCGGCTCAGAAGGAGATTTCAGAATTGAAGCTTCGAGCAGGGTTAAAGAGATCAAAAGACCAGGACAAGCATAAGAAGCGGACTACTGCCATTGCTACTAGGAACCTCCTCATTAGGACCATTACAGAGCACCCAGCTGGTCCGGTGACTGAGGCACTCCTAAAGGAAGTTAGGGAAGATGAATATGGACTGGATGTCTAATTCCTTCTGCTTGTATTACTTTTCTTTTGATGTACTTTTCCTTTTTGCTGTATTTTTGACCCACCATGGGCATGTATTGTAAACAGACTATGTATTTTTCGTCATTTGTAATATATTTAGTTTGTTTCCTTTGGGTTTCTTTTCTCAACAACATCAAGCATCTTCCTCGAGGTCTGGGAAGGTCAAAACCAAGAACCAAACCGGATACCTTGGTAAATAAATAAGCATATTGCATTGCATACTGACTATTTTCTTTGTTTTGTAGGTTTTGTTTATTATTATTATGTCTAACTTTGTTGTGATCTCAGGAAACATTGCTCGTCGCCGAGTGTTCCCTGTCAACCGCACACACCGGTACCCTACACGTTACAACCTTTCAGGCATTCAGATGGAGCAGGTACAGCAGGACCTGAATGAGGTCAGAAATCAGATGGCAAACGAAAGGGTCGAGATGAGAAACCAAATGTCTCAGTTTATGGCTGTCATGACTGGCTTAGCCCAGAGCCAAGAAAGGTTGAGAGAGCTGGTAGAAAGACAGACACCTGAAGAGCCTCACCTTGGGACAGGAGGAACGGGGGCAACCTCGTATTGACCCACCAGAGTATGGGCCCCATTTGAATCCAGATGTTAACATCCCGAGGAATGTTCAAGGTAATATTGTTGGGGGCAGAATCCTGCAAGAGGATCCCCAAGAAGAACAATTTACTATTATTGGGGCTGGAGATGAGGTATATGATAGAAGACTGGATGAGATTGCTGAAAAGTTAAGATCTTTGGAATCTCAGAATTCTTTGGGCTTCGACGTAATGGATATGGGGCTGGTAGATGGGGTGAGGATTCCCCACAAATTCAAACCCCCTTGCTTTGAGAAGTATAATAGTACATCATGCCCGCGTACTCTTCTGCAATCCTTTTTAGGAAGACTCAAGGCTTATACCATGGATGAGAAGTTATGGATGTTCTATTTTGAGGACAGTATGACTGGAGCTTCAAGAGAATGGTATTCGCATCTGACAAGGGCCACCATAAGATGTTGGAAGGACTTGGCCGAGGCTTTCATCCGGCAGTACCAGTACAACCTAGATATGGCCCCCAATAGAACTCTTCTAATGGGCATGTCTCAGTCTTCAAGGGAGAGCTTCCGGGATTATGCTCAGAGGTGGAGACAGCTTGCTGCTACTGTCCAACCACCCATGTCAGAAAGAGAAATGGCTGACATGTTTATGAACACCTTGCAGGGAACCTATATTGATAGACTTGCTGCTTTCTCCTCTACCAGTTTTGCTGATGTAGTTATAGCTGGTGAGAGAATTGAAAGTCTTTTGAAGATGGGAAAAATCTCTGACAATGGCGCAAGTTCCTCCAGCAACCCCAGAAAACCTTTTGCAGGAACCCGGAGGGCGGGTGAAACGAATGCTATTCATACAAGCAGGGGCAGACCCCAATATTATCACATATCAGTAGCAGTTGTTACCATCCTGGCTCCAGTTCCACAACAACCATTATATCCTCAACAACAACAACATCACTATCAACAAAAATCTCATTTTCCGCAACAAAGAATGTACAACAACAACAACAATAGCAACCAACAACAACGTCCCTTTCAATAGAGGCCATCTCAGGAAAATAGGGTGATTGACCCTATCCCTATGCCTTATGCTGCTTTATTGCCACAACTCCTGAAGCTTAACCTGGTTGAGTTAAGGACGTTGGCACCACCAGATCCTCTTAATCTCCCAAATAATTATGATGTTAATGCCAGGTGTGCCTTTCACTCCAACGCCCCTGGTCACAATACTGAGAAATGCAGAGCCCTACAGATGAAGGTTCAGGATTTGGTCGATTCCAAAGCTCTCAATTTCGCACCTCCTCCGAACGTTAACAGAAATCCTATGCCTAATCATGGTGGGCCTAGGATTAATGCCATTGAAGAGGACCAACCATCTACACTAATTGATAATGTTGCACAGATTCAAACACCACTGGCTGAAGTCAAAGTTCAACTTTTAATATGCCAAGTGTTCCCGGGCTGTGGGGCCTGCTGTGAATTGTGCAAGATAGCTAGTAATGGTTGTGAGAAGCTAAGGTTTGGCATAGATGGCCTCATCAAAGATGGAATCTTGCAAATTACTTCAACATCTCCTTCAGCAACTCTTGTTTCAACAATAATGGATTCTCCTACAACACCAATAATTCTTCCTTCAACAGATTCTCCTACAACTGTAACAACTATCATTCCCACTGATTCATCAACAACACCAGCAATCACTCCGTCCATTATTTCAACAGATCTGAGTTCAACAACTTTTTCTTCTACAACATCAGCACCCATTTTATCAACAGAATCTTCTACAACGCCAACAAACATTAATGAAGATGTCTCAACGGTCACAATCTATTATGACCCAGCAAATGTTCCTCCCAACAACAATTTCCAAAAGCAAACTGTGACACCTCCTTCCAGATCTCCAATCACGATCTACTATGATCCGCACACCATCACAGTTCCTTCCGCTGCAACGATCAGTCCAGTTACCATTACGGTACCTGGGCCTGTTCCTTATGAAAGCAATAATGCCATACCTTGGCACTACGACTCTGATCTCTACTGCAATGGGGGATAAAATCACTCTGGATTCATCAACCTCTTCACCACAAATTGACAATGTTGGGGGAGGCGGAGGCTTCACCAGAAGCGGACGCCTTTTTGCCTCACAAACACAAAGAGCTAATGCTGAAGCAGAAGCTGCTGCTAAGGTAAAAGGAAAGAATGTGGTATCCGAAGAGCCAACTGCCAAAGAAACTCAGAAGACATCTTTTGAACAAGATGTAGACGAGTTCATGAGAATAATAAAAAGGAGTGATTACAAGGTGGTGGATCAGCTTCACCAAACACCCTCCAAAATCTCCATATTATCACTGTTAATGTGTTCTGAAGCTCACAGGAATGCATTGTTGAAAGTCCTGCACGCAGCATACGTGCCGGAGGAGATTACTGTTAATCAGTTAGAAACTGTGGTTGCAAATGTCAACACCAGTCATGGACTGGGCTTTACAAATGCTGTTTTAACAACGGAGGGGCGCAACCATAACAAGGCTTTGCACATCACCTTGGAATGCAAGGGTGTTGTTCTGTCTCATGTGCTGGTGGACACGGGGTCTTCCCTCAATGTCCTACCAAAGAAAGCCTTAGTGAAGTTGGAGTATGATGGCTTGGCATTGCGCTCGAGTAATTTGGTGGTGAGAGCATTTGATGGATCTAAAAGATCGGTGCTTGGAGAGATCGATTTACCTGTGTTGATTGGCCCGCAGACCTTTAAAACTACCTTCTTTGTGATGGACATACAGCCGACCTACAGCTGTCTGTTGGGTAGACCCTGGATCCACGCTGCTGGCGCTGTTACGTCTACCCTTCACCAGAAGTTAAAATTCGAGTGGGAGGGCCAAATAATCACCATCTGTGGAGAGGAGGATATTTTTGTTAGCCAGCTGGCTACGTACAAATACATAGAGATGGATGTGGAGATCCATGAGACCATGAGTCAGGGGTTTGAGGCCCTTAACATCAATGAAGCATCTGCTGTGTCTGGGACTTCCATCACATCATATCAACAGGCCTAGAAGGTTGTTGAGGAGGGTACCGCTCAAGGCTAGGGCAAACTGCTGCCAGTTGAAAAGAAAGAAGACAGATTCGGGTTGGGTGACACACCAACTCGACGAGATCAACCTGAGGCTCCAATGGGGCCCAAATTTGTCAGCGGGGGAATGCTTACCCCGGATGCTGTGAACAGTTTGGAAGACGAGGAAGAAGACGAACGCAACCTGGAAAACTGGATACATCCAAGGATCCCGGGGAACCAAGTCTCAAACTGGTCTTCCCAGGAAATTATAAGAGTTACTCCGGCAGAGTAATTATTATTTCCTGTCTTTAAGCATGCATCAAGTCCTGCATCTTGCCCAAGATGTCAGGACTCATTTTGTAATCGGGCCATCTCGTATTTTGTGCAAACGATCAATTAATGAATATCAGGACATCTTTTGCAAATGAGTCTCTTTTTTCTCGCTCACTATTTTTCATTTTTCATTTTTTGTACAAAAATAAAATGGCAATGTTTTTCAAAATAATAACTTCATTTTCACTTTTTCTAAGCAAGATAAAACTAATCACTAAAATGAACAAATCTAAACCCTTGTAGAGAGTGACCTCCAGACTGCACCGACAACGACACTGCTATGACTTCGTATGACTTTGACAATCCTATTAATCAAGCCGATGAAGGGGTTGAAGAAGATTATGAGCTACCTGAATAGCTATCCAAATTGTTAAGGCAAGAGGAGAAGGTTATCACTCCTCATCAGGAGGAAGTTGAGACAGTTAATCTTGGTACAAAAGAAGACTTGAAAGAAGTAAAGATCGGGGCTCGTCTGCAAGATTCAGTGAAGGAACAACTTATTGACATGCTGCGAGAGTACGTTGATGTTTTTGCTTGGTCTTATCAGGATATGCCAGGTCTGGATACCAACATTGTTATGCACAAGCTGCCTCTAAAGGAAGATTGTCCTCCAGTAAAACAGAAGTTGCGCCGTACTAATCTGGATATGGCCATGAAGATAAAGGAAGAGGTGCAAAAATAGTGGGACGTCGGTTTCCTTGCTGTAACTAGTTACCCGCCGTGGGTTGCTAACATTGTACCAGTGCCTAAGAAGGATGGCAAAGTACATATGTGTGTTGATTATCGGGATCTCAATAGAGCCAGCCCAAAAGATGACTTCCCATTACCTCACATTGATGTATTGGTCGACAACACGACTCAGTTCTCTGTATTCTCCTTCATGGATGGATTTTCAGGATATAATTAGATCAAGATGTCACCTGAAGACATGGAGAAGACAACTTTCATCACACCCTGGGGCACATTCTGTTATAAGGTAATGCCATTCGGACTGAAGAATGCTGGTGTCACTTATCAACGGGCTATGGTGACATTATTCCACGACATGATCCACAAAGAAATTGAATGTTATGTGGATGACATGATTTCCAAGTCCTTCACAGAAGAAGGCCATATGGTGAATCTATTGAAGCTGTTCAAGCATTTGAGGAAGTACCAGTTGAAGCTAAACCCCAACAAATGTACATTCGGGGTGCGATCCGGTAAGCTGCTGGGATTTATTGTAAGTGAAAAAGCGATTCAAGTTGACCCTGATAAAGTCAAAGCCATTCAAGAAATGCCTGCACCAAAGAATGAAAAAGAAGTTCGGGGGTTTCTGGGTAGATTGAACTACATTTCACGGTTCATATCTCACCTTACTGCAACCTGTGAGCCTTTGTTCAAGTTGTTAAGAAAAGAACAAACAGTCAGGTGGAATGAAAACTGCCAAAGGGCTTTTGACAAAATCAAGGAATACTTACAAGAGCCTCCGATCCTTATGCCTCTAGTCAAAGGAAGACCTCTAATAATGTTCTTGACAGTATTAGAAGAGTCAATGGGGTGTGTGCTGGGCCAACATGACGAGTCTAGTCGAAAAGAGTATGCAATATACTACCTAAGCAAAAGGTTTACCGACTGTGAACAACGTTATTCACTGCTCGAGAAAACTTGATGTGCTTTAGCGTGGGCTGCTCGCCGACTAAGGCAGTATATGTTGACCCACACTACCTTATTGATCTCAAAGATGGATCCAGTCAATTATATATTCGAGAAGCCAGCACTTACCGGACGGGTTACAAGATGGCAAATGATTCTCACAGAATATGACATTCAATACACATCCCAAAAAGCCATCAAGGGCAGTGTACTGTCTGATTATCTAGCTGAGCAACCCATTGATGACTACCAGCCTATGAGATTTGACTTCCCTGATGAAGGAATCATGTTCATAAAAACAAAAGATCATGAAGAGCCTATTCACACTGAAGGTCCTGACCCAGAAGAAGAATGGACAATGATGTTTGATGGGGCTATTAATATGAATGGTCGTGGCGTTGGTGCAGTACTCATTACACCTAAAGGAGTTCACATGCCATTTTCGGCAAAACTCACCTTTAACTGCGCTAACAACGAAGCTGAATACGAAGCCTGTATCATGGGTCTTGAGGAAGCCATTGATCTCAGGATCAAGACTTTAACTGTATTCGGAGATTCAGCTCTGGTAATCAATCAAACCAACGGAAAATGGTATACTCACCAGGAACATCTGATTCCATACTGGGACTATACAAGGAGATTACTCACATTCTTCACAACAGTCAAACTTGAGTATATCCCTCGAGATGAAAATCAGTTTGCAGATTCTCTGGCTACCATTTCATCCATGATCAAAGTTCAAGCTGCCAACTTTGTGCCTCGGATTTCAGTATCTAGACTTGACAGACCAGCATACGTATTCTCAGCAGACCTTGCTAAAGATGATAAGCCTTGGTTCTATGACATCAAATGCTTCTTGGAGGATCAAGCATACCCACCCGGGGCATCATCCAATGACAAGAAGACATTAAGAAGGCTAGCTGGTAGTTTCTTCCTGAATACTGATGGTTCCTTGTACAAGAGAAACTTTGACATGGTACTTCTCAGATGTGTTGATAAGGCAGAAGCAGACTTGTTGATGCACGAGGTGCATGAAGGATCTTTTGGTACCCATGCTGGAGGAGATGCAATGGCCAAGAAATTGTTAAGATCAGGCTACTACTGGATCACAATGGATGCATACTGTTGTGCCTATGCCAGGAAGTGTCATAAATTCCAGATTTATGCAGACAAGGTGCATGTGCCTCCAAATCCTTTGAATGTAATGTCTTCACCATGGCCCTTTGCCATGTGGGGCATTGACATGATTGGAAAGATCGAACCGACTACTTCAAATGGTCACAGATTCATCCTGGTAGCCATTGATTACTTTACCAAGTGGGTTGAAGCAGCTTCGTATGCCAACGTCACCAGGCAAGTGGTAGCCCGATTCTTAAAGAGAGACATCATCTGTCGGTATGGAGTGCCCGAGCGAATCATTACTGATAATGGTTCCAACTTGAACAACAAAATGATGACAGAAATGTGTTGGGACTTCAAAATCCAACACCACAATTCTTCTCCTTACAGGCCAAAGATGAATGGCGGTGTTGAGGCAGCTAATAAGAACATTATGAAGATTGTGCAAAAGATGGTGGTTACATACAAAGACTGGCATGAAATGCTACCGTTTGCCTTGCATGGGTACCGTACTTCAATCAGAACATCCACTGGGGCAACGTCGTATCAGCTTGTGTATGGTATGGAAGCAGTCCTACCTGTTGAAGTTGAATTACCCTCTTTACGGGTACTGATGGATGTCCATTTGAACGAAGCAGAATGTGTCCGTTCTCGGTACAATCAACTGAATCTGATTGAAGAGAAGAGATTAGCTGCAATTTGTCATAGGCAATTATACCAGAAAAGAATGAAGAAAGCCTTTGATCAGAAAGTCAGGCTTCGGGAATACCAAGTAGGAGATCTTGTGCTGAAAAGAATCCTCCCTCCTCATACAGACCACAGGGGCAAGTGGACTCCGAATTACGATGATACATTCATAGTAAAGAAAGTTTTCTCTGGTGGAGCACTGATGCTCACTACTATGGATGGTGAAGATTTCTTATCGCCTGTGAATTCAGATGCAGTTAAAAAATACTTCGCATAAAATGACCCGCTGGACATAAAAACAGAATGTAAGTCCAGGCAAAAATAGGGCATCTCGGCGAGTCAAAAACAGAATAAAAGACTCGGGAAAAAATAAGGGAAAATAAAGAAAAAATGTACACCCGCTGAGTTGAAAATCCGCATTGGTCAGCTCAGGCAAAAATGGGTATCCCGGTGGATCGAAAACCCAAAAGGGCGATCCACGCAAAATAAGGGAATAAGCGAACAACTGCATTCTGAATTCGTCTGTATTACCCACAACATGGTAAAATCTGAAAGGTTCAAGCGTCGGTCAGAATCAGCCTTCTTCAGAAAGCAAGAAGAGAAGAACGTCAATGTCATATGAGTCATAGCAAAAGGGGAGCTCACTAAAGCGTCATCAACATTGCCAACACCTTTTTGTTTCTCAATTTGTAACGATCTCCTCATTTTAGGGGATCTGTTTCTTTGACTGTAGTTGCCAAATCAGGGCACACAAATTAATAAAATCAGATTTTCAGTCACACTTCGCCTTGTACATTTTTATTTCATTTGCAAAAATGTCTGATATCCTTGATATAATGGTTTCATAGATACAGGTGCATTTTTTTCTAATCACATGCTTACAGGAGATATATTACTCACTCCTGGGAGTGTCTAAACTCCTATGATGGAATCTAGTAAGGGATACCTCGGGATACTTGTGCGTTTCTTTGTCTTGACAGGATTGCAGGTATTCAACGCATAACGTGTGTCGCTCCCACCAAATGACACCTCAGGTCAGAAGGGGTACAAACGCGAACGGTCGGCGAAAAGGGATGAGAACACACAAGGGTGAACTCAGAAGACAAGAGTCGCCAGCTAGGCATTTTTATCCCGGAGGAAAGGTAATGCTGCATAAACCTAGAAAGATATGGATAAGACGGTTGCGAACCAGAGAGACTGAGAAAGGGGGTTGGTTACAACCTGGGAAGGTATTAGCACCCAGATTGTCCACCGTACTCGACGGGATCCACGCTTAGAAGATTTGTGTTTTAAAGGGGGAGTGTCAGTGCAATCTGTGTATCAAAGCTGGAAAAGAATGCAAGTGTCAATGTAAAAGAAATGTGAAGTGTATAAGTGAAGTGTCAGTGTAAGAATAAGAATGGAATGCTCAAGATTATGAGGCTAAAAGAATGAAGCTGGAAAGAGGGGGAATACACAGAGACTTTTGTTCGATAACTTGTTAAGTTATGCCTACGTATCCTCTCATGCAATGAGGAAGTCAGAACACCGTAGTTCGACACAAAGAGACTGAAAGATAAATTGACTGATGAACTGCTTGCTTGTCTATGCTCAAGTGTATGACCTGTCTGGCTCAGGTGCAAACCGTCTTGCATTAGACGGAAGAAGCAAGTTCTCGTTTGTGAATGAATGAGATGAGAAAAGAATCCCAGAGGAGACGATTATTGTTTGTTTTTATGTTTTCAATCTTTTATTGCTTTTGAAAGTTCGTCATAAGAAAATGAGCTTAAGCCTAAACCAATGGGTTAGTAAACTCATCACATCCTCCCTCTGATTAGGGGTAATGAGAATACCTTAAGTGTGAAGTCAACATCTCACACTTAATTACCATGATGTAGGATTAAGATCATTAACCTACTTGTGATTATTTAGATGTTTTTGTTATTTTTGTTTAGTGTTGAGTAATGAGATTAAGCCATAATCAAGGATTTAATGGACTCATTACACCATCCTAATAGAAGGATAATAGATGAGAACATTTAAGCTGAGAAAGACTCCTCAACTTAATCCATGATTAGGGATTAACCTCATGACAAAACAAAGCCTTTATTAAATGGATTTTAGTTAATGATAAGATGAAGAAGTGGATTTTATGGTTAGTAAGACAACTTGAGGGGGACTTGTCCATTAACACTAGGGTTAGTCCTTCTTAACCAATTAAGGAAGAATTAGAACCCTAATGCAAGGCCCAAGTTACAAGCTTGATGTCTTGATGATTATTAACTGAATTGATTAAAGGATTTAAACACATTAAGGGTTTAACACTTAGGATTAAAGTTATACACTCCATCCTAATAGAAGGATGCAGGCATAAGCTTAATCACAAAGCCTTAAAGCCTTTAGGGTTTGGTCCCTGATTATGAGGTGAGAAGAGAAGACTCAAAAGATGACACAAAGGTAAAACTAATGGGGGACTAAACAAACCCTAATTGTTATCATGCTTGGAGACCCTAGGGTTAATGAGGCTTAAGAGAGAAAAATCTTCAGAGAAGCCACCAGGAAAGGGACAGATGAATGGAGAAAGAAGCAAAGAGAAGCAAAACAACTTGCTTCACTTAAGAAGACAAGTTGCTTGAAGAAAGAAAGTAAGAAGAGAGCATGAATGAGCAAGCTCATTCTAAAACAAATACAAAATGCAGAAATGATGCAAGAGAGATGAAAAGAGAGTGTGAGAAGTGAAGGCAAATTCACTTCTCAAACAACTTACCACCTGAAATGTTAGCAAAAGAAAATGAAATGCAATGCAAATGAGATGAAATGTGATGATGCAAACCAAAACCAGGAGCATTTACATGATGTTAATGATGCTAAGAGATGGTACAAACATGAGGCAAGGCATGAGAATGATCATACAAGGCAATGGATGCAGATGAAGCATGTTTTGAACCATGAATCTACATGAAAAGTTATGAAATGCAATGGACATATAACATGGAAAATGAAAGATGCAATGATCAAACATGATTCTAATATGTCCTAAGATGTATTATGAATCACATGAATGCATAAAATGTCATGGCAATTCATGGTATGCAAGCAAATGGAAGATGGGTGCAAAGGAAGACATAAATTAGGGTTTATGATCAACATACAAAGCAAAGTTCAAAATCAGAAGCAAAAGTCATGATAAAAATTTGAAAATGGGATCAAAGATACCCTAAACCCATACAAACTCACTGCCCAAAGGAGGGGATCAACCTCTTAACCTAGTGAAAGTTATGAATTTCCTATGGTTGCTAGGGTTTTAAGGTACCTTGCCAAGAAAAAAGCTAAACAAATTGAAAATGCAAGATCAATTCAAATCAAATTTATCCTATAAACTACATGCTATGCAATATGCAATGCCAAAAGAATCATCATCCAACTCTCAATGGTTAGGCAGAAATAAATTTTTGAAGTTTCAAACAAAATATTGCCTTGAAATGAAATTAAATCCAATGAAAATGATCAAAAGGCATCAAGATCAAAAAAGAAATTTGGTTTGAGAGTTGGACAATGTTTCTAAATGTTTCTAAATGCTATGTGAATTTTTTGGTGATTTTTAAATACCTAA